>OX422209.1:648018241-649268241 GCA_949130495.1 Sambucus nigra | reverse complement strand
AGACTTGGATAATCATGCTATGACACCTCGCCTAATTAAATATCGGGCGATCAGTCCTTTATTAATTAATTTAGAATATCCAGTTGGTTCAGATTATGCATCACTGTCGAAAACTTTATAATTAAAACTAACCACCTAATATTTAAAAGGGTTGATGTCAAAATTTTATCTTTTCAATTAATATAACACCATGTAAGGAAATAGTTAAACATTCACCATTCAATCCAATCTCATAAGGAATGAAATAATTGACATAATAAAAGGGACCGAAGTAAACACTTCCAGTCAAAAGTTAAATACAATAGTCCAACTCAATAAATCCAATAACTGCAAAGAGTAAGTAACTAAATCCAAAATCTCTAAACATCTGAATAGAAAAGGATACATGCCCAACTGATGAAAATAACTCAAAATAAAGGAATGATAGACATATAGGAGTCTACTAACAAAGTCTTGCAACCTCCACAGCAGCTTCAGCTCGTCGAATGAATGCAAATCCTAAGCCTAGTGTCCCTGTGACTGGGCACCTAAAATAATTTGACAAGAAAAAGAGATTTACAGAAAACGGGTCCGAGCCCGAGTTGAAAACAGTTTAAAAATTAGCAAGTGCTTAAAATGAGTTATTAGTAGATACATTATTCATGTTAGATTATCGTACTCACTTGAAATGCTCACCTCTCATCTAATGTGCACATCTAGCGTACTTTCCAATCCTACTAGTTCTATCCCCATACTAACTAGTCCTTCCTGACTAATATCTACTCGTAACCCAATATCGTTCCCATGTATTTCCCTCGCAATATAATATATATGATCAATCTCGCTTTATCATAAAAGGGGACTTTCAGTTTCATATAATTAAGTGTTCACTACTTAATTCATTTTCGATTTTATTATAATTCTACCTACTTAATTCACACCGTAGCTATCTTCACAAGTATGTATATATATATATATATATATCCTTTATCTTATATATATACAATGTTGCACCTTGAGGCACAGCTGCGGTGCCTGCATACTCTGCTATCATGTCCCGTTGCATCGCTCATTGCATAAAGGACTAAAGGTTCAATCTCTCGCGAACCATCAAAACAAAACACATATATTAGAGGCAAACATAGTCCTAAGCCGATGATCTACGCACATACCTATGCACCCATACGACCGTCATCACTATCGTTCTCACAGATAGCCCGTACCTAGGTTCTATGCTCTATTGGTACAAACCAATATCCCACCCGAACGCTCCTCAAGGCATGATTGTCCACAACACGCAACCTCCGCTCGATCGCAAGCAACGTAGTTATGTTATACACATAATAGTTCAATCAATAAGTATACACACAACTAATATTATATACACTATGAATTCACGTAACCCAAATCCCCGAGTTTATATGTATCATTATCGTCTCTACTGCTCACATTGTTTCAACCATACAACTTATGTCTTAAACAAGTACATTTTCTTTAAGGCACTATTATCCCACTATATCCCTGGAGTAGTCAGGCTCTCATCTCGCCACTAACTAGGAGTTCAAGTTACTCTATGTTTACGTAGGTCAATTTCTTTCACTTGGACCAACCTAGAAGGATTTTAACTTCTTCGGGCCATAAATAAGCATTTTGGAATCTCGTTTGAAGTTCAGGATTCTCGTTCGAACGAGGTCATTAGAACAAAATACTCATTTCAAACGAACTCAAAAATCTCGTTGGAAGTCTCATTAGAAATCTCGTTCGAACGAGGTCGTTCGGGCGACCTAGACAGGTCTTTGAACGAGATTTTCGAGATCGTCCCTGTCCTCTCAATTCTGCATTTTTCCCAGCTTTTTCATCATGTAACACACCCAAAACTTATCCTAGCCCTCAAATGACGTTCTAAACTATTTCTAATTATCATAGAGTAATTTCCCACATATTTTCAGCATCAATTCCTAAATTAATCACATGGATTTAAATTAATTCCTTAAACATCTAAAAATTTCAATATCATAAACCCACCATTAATAATAATCGAACTCCCAATTTAAATTTCATGATTTTAACCTATAATTCATTACTTGCGCTTTTTACGTCTTTAGCTATTTGAGATAATTATTATGGACTTATAAAACTTCTCTCTCATTTCAGATGCCTCCCAGAAGTGCATAGCGAGCCAATAGGGATACCCAGCCCGAGCACCAGCTAGCTCCGACCCAGGGAATGATGAATGTTGCGAAAGTGGTTGCTATTGTAGCATAGGCAGTTAATGCAGCATTAGCAGTGGTACATCAAGCTCCACTAAAGTCACCAATAGTGTCTCCTACACCAGTCCACGCTCTCCCTTCTGCATGGGAGCATGTCAGAGATGCCTTCCAGAAGGCACACCCTCCAGAGTTCGCGGGGAGTTCAGATGTGGTAAAGGCGAGCCAGTGGAGGAAAGATATACATAGGAACCTGAGGATGTATGAGTGCATCGAGGTGCAAAATTAGATTCTGGCTACCTTTAAGTTGGTAGGAGCAGCGCTATAGTGGTGGGAGTCCATCACCTCTATGGAGGAGAGAGACAACTTGACTATCAGAGACTTATGGGTTCAATTTGACCGCAAGTACTTCCCTTCCGCCGTGCAAACAGAGATGAGGCGAAAGCTACTGAACCTCAAGCAGGAAGGAAAGATAGTTGTTGAGTATGAAGAGAAGTTTATAGACCTTCTGAATCTAGTGCCAGACGAGATACCGACAGAGGAGAAGAATATTAAGAGATTCATAGATGGTTTGACTTGGAAGATTCGCCAGCACTTATTAGGGAATCTTTCATTAGCCACTTACTCTGATGTGGTTAATGCTGCCCTGCTACACCGCTTCCCCTATTAGGGAAGCAAACGAGTTGGGGAGTCCAGCCAGCAGGGCCGTACAAGAGGTAGTAGTACCGGTGGAACACCCGTAGCTTAGGGACATGTCCGTCAGGGTGAGCAGGGTTTCCAATAGGGGGATCCTGATAAGCGGTTTCATTTTAGATATTTCAGACAGGGACAAGGAGGTTTTAGGCAGGGTCAGTAGCATTCTCATCAGGGACAAAGGGCCAAGGGAGGGGAGGTAACGACCATCAGGGCCAAAGGAAGCAGGGACATAGAAGGGACACTTTTGAGGGAGGTGTTTTACTTGTGGAAATACTGGCCACAAGTTTCAGGACTATCCCAGAGGGGTAGAGCCCCGCAGCAGGACGCTCGTCAGGAGCCCCAGTGACCATTATTTTCAACCTCCCTCCCAGTACCACTCCAGGTTCCATCCTTGCTAGCTATTCCAGCAACCCCAGTGCATCAGGGTCAGTTGCAGTATGGGCATGTCTATAACGTCCATCATCCCACAATTCATCAGGTTCCACCCATGATTGCTATCCATGGTACTACGGGGTGCGTATTATTTAACACGGGGGCATCACACTCCTTTATAACCACTAGTTTTTCATGGGCCACTAGGTTTTTAGACACAACAGAGAGTACGGTGACTTGTGTAGAATCACCACTGGATAATGGGTCGTTAATATTCTTTATATGCCGAGGATTAGGTATAGAGATTGGGAGTTTAGTTTTGCCCGAAGATATGCTCATCTTGGACATGCACGAGCATGACACCATTATTGGCATGGATTGGCTTGCTACTTATAGAGCCATGATGTATTGCTTTAGTAGGAATATTATTTTTGCTATACCGGGGCAGGAGATGTTCCTTGTGGCGATGCCTCGTTATGAGGGAGGATTGTCCACCCATTTATTTTATATAGAGGAGGAGACCTCTAGGGAGATAGTGATTCCTATTGACTCGATTCCTATAGTCCGTGATTTTACTGATGTGTTCTAGGATATACCGAGACTACCACCTAGTCGAGAGATTGATTTCGTCATAGATTTGATGCCTGGAACTCGACCAATAGCCGAAGCACTTTATCGTATGGCCCCGACTGAGATGAGAGAGCTACGAGACCAGATTGAGCAGCTGTTGGGATAGGGATTCATCCATAGGAGTACCTCACCTTGGGGTGCTCCCATATTATTTATAAAGAAGAGAGATGGGTCGTTGAGGTTGTGTGTGGACTATCGAGAGTTGAACAAAGTCACGATACAGAATAAGTATCCGTTGCCCTTAATCGATGACTTGTTCGACCAATTGAGAGGGACTGCTTTCTTCTCAAAGATAGATTTAAGATCGGGTTATCACCAGCTATGGATCCGAGAGTAGGACATATTAAAGATCACATTCTTGACGAGATATGGGTCTTATGAATTTCGAGTGATGCCGTTTGGACTGACGAATACTCCAGTCATTTTCATGGACTTAATAAATAGGGTGTTCAAAGAGTTTTTAGATCAGTTTATCATCATATTCATTGATGACATTCTGATTTATTCTTGAACCTGGGAGGATCATGCTGAACATCTGAGGATGGTTTTACAGACTCCGCGTGAGCACGAGTTATATGCAAAATATGAGAAATGTGGGTTTTGTCTAAGAGAGGTTCAGTTCTTGGGGCACATCATTTATGCGGAAGGGATATTGGTAGATCCGGGGAAGGTGTCAGTGGTGAGGGAGTGGGGATAACCCACGATGTCGACTGAGATACGTAGCTTTTTGGGGCTGGTAGGATACTACAGGCAATTCATTCGGAGATTCTCAAAGATAGCTGGTCCGTTGATAAACTTGACTCGTAAAGGGGTACCATTTATTTAAGATGATGCCTGCCAATTGGCTTTTGACGAGCTGAAGGACAAGCTGACTTTAGCACCAGTTCTAGCCCTACCCAGGCCAGGGATGGAATGCCTAGTTTACACTGATGCGTCCTAGTCAGGACTTGGGGGTGTGCTTCAGCAGGAGGATAAGACGATTGCTTATGCTTCCCGTATGCTTAAGACTCATGAGAGGAATTACCCCACCCACGAATTGGAGTTAGAGGCAGTCGTGTTTGCATTACGGATATGGAGGCATTATCTCTTGGGGGAGAAATTTTTCGTGTTCACGGATCACAAATCCCTGCAGTATCTGTTCACGCAGCGGGAGCTGAATATGCGTCAGCGGAGGTGGCTTGAATTTGTGAAGGACTACCGGTTCGACATCTATTACCACCCGGGGAAGGCTAACGTGGTAGTAGACGCATTGAACCGTAGGCCAGCAGGTGAGGTGGCAGAGGTGTTGTGGTTGTTTATTTTATCTTGCTCATTCTCACCTAGATGCATGCTTAGGACAAATACGATAAAATTTGGTTTGACCACAAAGATGATGCTTGATTAATTTTTGGTAATTTAGTTTGGCTTAATTCAATTTTGACTCATTTTATCTTGAACTCATTTTTGGCATATTTAACCTCCATTTAATTTTAGTTTAAGATAATATTTTAACTTGAAGTTTTTCACAAAATTGGATTTTGGTAAAGGCGAGTGTATTTCATGGGCTCAACTAATTCCATATAACTACGTACCCCTTTCTTTTCAAGGTTCTTTAAACCCATATATAAAATCTAGAGAAAATACAAACAAGTCAAAATTGTTTACCTTTGATTTCTCATCTTCATCCTGTTCCATTTCTGGCACCTCTGGGACTTCTTCGTCTTCAAACCCTTTTTATAGGATCACAACCATATTAATGGGCACTTGACGGGGTAGATATCCAAATTAGATGAATTTTTTCCACACAGTTTTGTGATCTGTCCCTATGGGACTAACAACCATCATTTTTTCTTTTTCTTCCCCACCAAAAGAACTATCCCCAGAAGAGCTATCTCCATCCACACTCATGACCTTCTCTAACTCTACAAGTTTTTCAACCCATTGTTATAAAAAATACAAGATCCCCTCTAGCATCATATGGAAACTTAGGTTTGGCTTAGATGATGAAGAAGCAATCCCCTTTGATCCACGTGGGTGCACAATCTCTGGGGCCTCTTGCCAATCTCTGTACTTTCTTTGGATTCTCCTTTACTGGGTGCCAAAGATTATAATGTTTAGTATTCTCTTCTTTGATTTTGGAGGCCATACCACATTCCACATATCAAGGGCCAACTGCTAAGGCTTCACTACTTTAGTCCTACTAGACATCACATTAAATTGTTGTGCCACATTTGTGTCTTGAGCAACAAACCAGTTAGACATTCCTTTCACAATTGGAATTAATTTTTTTATTATCATAGACCCTGAAGATCCTAAATACTGACACGATTTGACTTTATTGAATCAATGCCTGATGTACTGATGGTTCATTGGTGTCTTGAAACTTTCTTAAGAGTAGTAGGGACAAGAAAATGGCCTTATTTTCCCAAAACCATTATCGTCAATTGTTCTTGGCCTTGAAACACTTGGGCTTTGGTAGCATAGCCTCTATTCCCATTTTTTAAACTTTTTATTGATGTTTTCCCCTCAAAGACACAGAGTCACACATATCAACATATTTATCTCTACACCTAATTCATAAGTGTTTAATGACCTTTTGGTTCTATCCTGAGTTGTTTCGGGCTTCGAAGCTTTAGATTCAGTCTTAGTCTTCATCTTAAATTCAATGTGCCTTTTTTTTTAGGCAATTGAATTGGCTGAATATTTGTTCCCACTTCTTTTAGGATAGAAAATGGGTCTCCATCAACCTCTATTTTTTCTCTTTTTTCTTAGGAGACTTCAGTTTTCCTCTTTTGGTAAACACTTGAATCTTATCGCAAAAAAACAGAACAAGCACTAGTTGAGTGGGAGAAAACAGTCCTATTTACAGTAGTTTTTTCTTTTAACTTCATTTGGTGATTTTGCATCACCAGGAAATTTTAATATTTTGGCTTTTAAGAGATAATCAAAGATCTCTTTTGGCTTAAAGATCTCAATGTATATTCCTTAATCATCCCCTTTGATTTTGGGGAAAAGGATTCTACTATCGCGTCCTTCAAACCAATAGTTAACAAACTATAATTTGAGTTCCTATAATCAACAACATCTATTTTTCTATTTGGATCTTTGTAGTATGTTTTGAATAAGAACGTTCTCTTTCTTCTTCTTCCTCTAAAAGATCCTCATATTTCGATACTTTGGCAGTTATTTATACCAAATCTCTGAATTCAATTCCATCAAACTTCTTCTAAAGCCTAAATTCCAGACTATTTTGGGCAAACTTGACAAATTTAGACATATTTAAGACTATTTTTCATTTATTCCTATCTCTTTTGAACTTATTAATGAAGAAAGTTTCCTTTCCATTCGAATTTTGTCTATGACTAGCCAAATCAATCATGGAGACCTCTAGATCGGTTTGGAAGAAATGTGTATGGAACATATCTTCCATCTGGTGCCAAGTTTAGACAGTGTTTACAGACAGACTTATGAATCAAGAAAAGGCTGCATCAAGGAGGGAACTGGAACAAACGCAGTTTGAGATACTCATTTTTCCAGCATTAACACATTGACTAATGAACCTAGCAACGTGTTCCATAGTGGACTAACTTCCATCTCTTGAAAGGATAGAGAAGGGTGGGAATTTAAAACCCTTTGACAGATAAATCTATATATCCATTCAAGTTATGGATTATTATCCATTGGAGTCTCAACCCCCTTGCCATTGACCCATAAGTATCATGTATAATATCTAGATTTTCATTCCTTCCAACACCTTCTAGTAACTACCTATTTAACGGGACACTAGTTTGGTTCATTATGGGTGATGGTTGCACCAATGGTGGTGGAATTTGGGGTGGCACATTTTGTTGTGTTTGGAAAGGCATTGGTTGAAATACTTATGGTATTTGAACCCCATGTTGTTCCCTATCCCTCGAGTTCTTATTTATACACAAGATTGTTGATTATGCCATAGTACAAAGTTCCTCGGTGCAAAACCTAGGTTTGAACATTCAATTTTACATGTTGTTCCCCATAAAAATGTAGTTGTAGTTTTAGAATAAATGTATTTATTTGTTGTAAAATAGTTGTATTTACATGTATTTGATATTAGTAGAAATAATTGGTGCAAAATCTAGGTTTGAATATTCAAACCATTCTCTATTACAATATGACTTTCATATTTGTTTGGGCTTGAATATAATGTGTTTGTTTATTGTAAATGTAATCATTTTGGTTAAAGAAAATATTTTATGGGTATGTGAAGGATTTTGGGATTTTACATGAGAACGGAAAAAAACATAATGAGTGTTCTCCCATAATTTCTAATGTTCTTCAAATGTACATAGGTTTTAAAAAGTGGTGCGGTTAGGTTATAAAATATAATTAAAACCAATTTGGTATCTATACGCAACTTAGAGTTTCAACATAATAGTGTTTCAACATTACTATTCAAACATAATAGGTTGTTAACAAGATTGCATTTAGGTTGTTAATTAGATTACGCCCAGTCTATTAATTAGATATACAACTTAGGTTATTAATTCCCACCCCATTATTCACAAATGGTAAGTAATGATTCCTATAAGTTATTATGGGGTATCCTCTATACAAAGAAAATCACCAAACATCTTATGAGCACATGCTTAAGTGGAAGTCATTTGAAGGATGGAGAAAAGGCACAACGTGATTTTGAAGTGTTGGAAATTAAGCCTCGGGTATGGTTAAAAGCAGACAATAGTGGAAGGATTCCCCCCTGGGGCCTATACTTTGATGAGCGAAGAATGAAAGGTTCTTTTAGACACACTGCATAATTTTAAAGTTCCTTTTATTTTTCATGAAATTTGCATAGGATTATGAACTAAACGACACATGATCTAAAAAAGTGAAAGTCTCACGATTGACACATGATCATGCAACTGGTCACTTTGTTGTTTAAGTACTGTTTCACTAAGCATAAGGATTTGCGAAGGGCTATTATACCTTTTCTTCACACTTTTGTGCGCAAAAGTAGTCAACTGAAAGCACATCATGTCTACACACGCACTTTATTTTAAGCAACTTGTTTGTTGGAGTACTTTCCTATGACATTCTTCGACATAAGTATTCATTTTTTGGTGCAATATGCGATGAGTCTCTTCTTTATGGCCCAATAAGATATAAATATATGGACCCGTTTGAAATGTATCCTCTCTACTTTAATATATGGGTGATAATAACTTTAATATACAGGTCGATGAAAGTTTTCAAATAGTAGGTACGTTAAAGGATCCACAACAGAGGAACACATTACTGTGGAGGAATTTGAGTTCTCTATGGAATATATGCCCCGCTCTAACATTATAGATGATGGAGATGTGTTGGACATTGAGGGTGGTCAAGTCATGGGAAAACGAGTTAGACTGACAAGTTTACAATATGAACAAGTGGCTCATTATATGCTTGAAACCCATAAAGATGTTGACAAATGGAAAGAGAAGTTCGTGTTGTAATTTTACTTTGCGTCATCACCTTCTTGATAAATTTTATCATTCACTGTTGACAATATAACGCGTATGATCACAACATTAAATCAAGGACGGTTTCACATTCAGATATTGAATTTAAACTTTGGGTGTCACAGGAGGAAAGTATTATGTCAAACACACCTCAATAAATGATAAATAATTAAAATCTTTAAAACTTATCAAATTGACTCATGTAATCCATAATTTCAATTGTTGAAGACGGGTGAATCCACGTCAAGGCTTGCTCGTCTTGCTACTAGATCCAATTTCATAGCACACGATTATATGAAGTATCAGATAAGCGGTTATGTATTCTCTTCGAGGTTGTATGATCAAAATACATTGATATAAAACAACGTCATTTCATATAAGGCACTTAGTTATTTCAGGGTGAGTGGCATCATAACAACTTCGTTGAAGAATAAATGTCTTACTATAATGTAATTCAAAATATTTTTGAATTAAACTATATACATTTCAAAGAGGTTTTGTTTTACTGTAATTGGGTAAGAGTTGAGGAAAAAAATGCTTGTAAAGTCGATTCGGGTACCAATTTTATAGTGGTAGACTTATCCAAGATAAAGAGCAAGGGGCATATGAATGATGAGTCATTTGTTTGTGCATTTGAAAAGCACAAGCAAGTGTTTTACGTGTAGTCTATCAATAATGAAAAGTGTCTCACCAATATCATGGATGACTTGGCATATCCTACCGAATATCAATCTATTTTGGATAAGAACCCAAATTTGAAGTAATTTCTTGATACTTTACATGAGTAAAGTTATTTAGGCTGTGTAATGTATTGAGGATTCTAATTTGTAATCTATAATATGCAGCTTGTTAAATGTAATGCAAATCTCAAACATTCATTTATTTTTCATTAACAAGGGCGTTAGGGGTGAAAATATAATCTAACACTAAAACTACGTGAAAATAGAATGATCACATCGCACGACACTAGGTTAACTTGTAAAAACAACTGGTGCATGAAGATTTGATAGGCAATATAAAAAATCAAGACTTAAGCTTGAAACCAGGGTGTTAGGGGTGAAAACATAATTTAACAACAAAAGTTCTCAAAAAAGAGGCATGATCACATCACATGATACTAAATTAACTTGTAGAAAGAACCGGTGTAGTTGTGTGAGTCACGAGGTGAGAATTTGGTAGGAAATTAAAAAATTCAAACCTTAAGCTTGAAATAAGGGGGTTAGGGGGTGAAAAATATAATTTAATAATAGAACTATTCGAAAATAGGCATGATCACATAACATGACATTAAGCTAAGTTGTAGAAATAACTGGTCCAGTCGGGTGACTCACGGGGTGGAAATTTGGTAAAAAAATTGAAAATTCGAGCCTTAGACTTGAAACCAGGTTGTTAGGGGGTAAAAATAGAATTTAACAAGAAAATTGCCTGAAAAGTGGCACGATCACATCACACAACAATAAACGAACTTTTACGAATAACCAATTCAGTTATTTTAGTATTTTCATTTGATTCTTATATCTTGATTGAGTATTTCCATTTGATTCACTAATGAATAAGAGTGGGTGGAATAGTTTTGTGTTATTTAAATTACTATATCCTGATTGAGTATTTCCATTTTATTTGTGTTAGATATTATGCTACTAAAGCCTATATTTTTTTGTATAATATATCTACACCAGGCCATCGAACCTCGGGAAAAAGAGGGGGCCGTCTAATAATAAGCCCATCAAGTTCAGCAAGCATGTGAGTGTAGTTAAAAATAAGACTAGTCTACAAATGAGGTATTTAGAGTTGCTGTAATCAGTAATTGGTCTTGAGTACGATGATTAGAGGAACGTGCCAAACTAGATGAAGATGGCCACTTGGGGAGTCTTAAAGGTAATTATATTAAATGTTTCACTTTCATGTCATATTTTATTATATGTTGGTCTAATATTAATTCACTAACTTTCTTATAATATATGTTTATTGGACAACAATAATTCATCTTGCCACCGAAAGCGCGTGCCAGTTTATTGGCCAGTGTACGTGATTAATGGAAGATATGAAAGACGAATGTGGGCACCGACTATTTGGAGAAGGACCGAGAGTCTGTGCTGCGGTGAAGGACCCAATCATGTTGGCCAGCTGTCATAAGTTTATGGCTAATGAGGCGTTCGATAGACAGTTTTCCACCAGTGGCTCAACGAGGACTGAACGACTAAAGAAGGTGGATCTGCACTACTCCAGGCAGACATCTTAAGCAGAGGTGGAGCATAGAATGGTAAGTAAATTACTTTAATTATATTTTATTTAATGGTAGTAAATTTCTTTAATTTGGTCACATTTTTCTTTAATTTGGTCACATTTTGTTGGAGCCTGGGAGTGGCCCGGGGGTGGGGGAAGACACATAGGTTCGATTCTATTTGAAGATTGGAAGGAAGAAGGGTGAGGCTACTAGTCCACAGGTCGCTGAGACTTTGGTAAGTTATAATTAACATTATATTGTCAATTTTATACTATTTATTAATATTCCTTTTCAATGTTAATAACATGTTTTTATAATATTTTAGGAGAGGCTAAAGTCAGTGCACAACATCTTGAGTGATGTCGATAAGGCATCTCTAATCATGGATGCACTGAGACATGTTCAGGACCAAGATAAAAAAGATTGTACTCGAGGGTCATCTCCTAGATAAGAAAGTCAAAGATGTTAGGCATTACTTGCAGTAACCATGGGTTGTCCTCCAAGGTCGACACAGATAAAGACGACATAGAGTCAATGTAGGAAAACCTTCAACAAATGATTATCCAAATGTTTTGTACGGACATAATTTTATAAATGTCCATCACAATTATTTATGTCATATACCGCTACAAGTCGTCGAAGAATTGAGAACATTGTATCTACAAAAGACGGATCCGAATTACAAGTTGTTTTCAACATTCAAGCCCAACAATATAACATTTGGTAAGATAATGTTTAAAGTTTCATTTACATTTCATATTAAGAGTGTTGGCATATTTTTTTAAAAAAGTTTTGATATAAAAAATGTTTTTATAAATGTTTTTTTATAAAAAGGTTGTTAACTGTTTTAGAAAAATGTGTTTTGAAAAGGTTTCAGAAAATTTCTAAGGCAGTAAGCGTACCTCAGTTTCGACGCTAAGGTCATTCAAGCGAGATCACCATCTCGTTCGAGCGACATTGAGATGTCGCGCGATGTCGTTTGAATGACACGCATATCTCGTTCGAGCGACGTTACTTTTTGGCTGGCACGCTGACCACTTGCTTATCCTTTGATCGACTCAAAATTTCTTATAAAAAGGACAGCCAACCTTTGTTTTTAACGTGTAGAACAGTTTTCAACTTCAAAGAGTTTTAACCTTTGAAACTTTTGTTTTGTTTATGTGCCCAGAATTTAATTCTATACCTTTGGCAGAAAGTTTTTCTCCAACCATTTAAGGGTTCAAATATTTGTTTTGTAAACAATTCACAAAAATTCCAATTACTTTTGTGTGAGTTATTTTATAGAATCCAAGAACATATTTTGCTTTTGTTCATTCTTTGTGGGGAGAACTCTACAACCGACAACTACGTGCTATTGTGGAGATAGTCCTTATAAAGTTCACACTTGTGGAGAAGCCGTCTCTTCTTCATTGCTCCCCATCTGGAGTTCTTGCAGGAGATTATAGCCGACGACATCGGAACCGACACCTACGGGTGTTTCGTATGTTACTCATGTTTTCAGTATAATCCATGTAAACCGTTTTTTACAAATTATATTGAAAATGAAAGGTTTTTCCCTTCGGGGATTTTTTCTGAAATTTGTGTCGCATGCTTTATCTATTTATGGGTTGACACACGCACTCACGTAGTTGCATGTTTAGGGGCTGAATTAATTTGGTTTAAATAGACTCTAATTAAATAAGTGTGCCAAATTAGAAATTTATGAATTTAATCAATTATCACACTGTCATAAGATTTTTCAAATTGGTATCAGAGCAGGTTGAGCTATTTTATGGCGTATTCCTATTTTTCACAAAATTTGTGTGATACTGATTTTTTTTTTAAAAATCAGTTTTGTGAAAAATCGTAATTTTTCCAATGGAACACCCATTTAACGAGGAGCCTATCTTGGAAAAAGTTCACGACATGGCTGAAAAATTAAAAATTTTGAATTTGAAACTTTGCAAAAGAATTAAAGTTTTGAAAAATGAAAATTCTCGGTTTAAATCCGCGATGCATCTTTTGCAAACGATTCAAAATCAAAGAGATTTTTATCGTGAAAAATTTGTTTCCTTGGACCATGACTTTGTTGCTTTAAAATTTTCCAAGAAGGAGAGTGATGATAGGGTCCTATTTTTAGAAAAAGAATTAGAGGACCTTAAAAACTCAATGGTTTGTGTTTGTGCCAAAGAGGACAAAAATATTTAAATCAATGAGTTTGTGGCACGTGAGGAGACTCTTAGAAAAAAGTTTGCTTTAATTGAGGGGGAGCGAGATAACCTTCTAGGTTTGATTGATAATTTGAAGGAGTCCCAAAGATTGGAAGAGTCTAATTATTTGCTTGAGTAAAAAATTTTGAAGTTAAAAAATGATTTGACAGACTCGAGTAGGTTTGATAGTGATTGTAATGGCTCATCTTGTTCTCATGCTTCTAGTGCTAAAGACAAAACCATTGTTTGTTTTAGAGGGTAAATTAATCTCAAGAACAATAGAAAAGGTCAATCCATAGGTGTCGTTCCACCCGTTTACAGATGTTCATATTGTGGTAGGAAAGGTCACCTTAGGCGTTTTTGTTTTGATCTTGGAAAAGTCCTAAGAAGTTTATGTCTAGTGTTCTCTTGGTTCCTAAATCCCCCACACGATGTGGGTTAGGAAATCACTTTTGGATACACTAGATTTTAGACAAGTTGATTCCCATTTGCTTGCACATGACTCTTCTCTTGCCCTATCATTTAGATGATTGTGTTCGCATGTTTGTCATACGCTAGTTTTTTGGTTTCATGATATTTATGTTTGCTAGCATTGTAACATGTACTTTTTGTATTAGATTTTTGTTTTTGAAAATTTTTGAAAAATAAAAAAAGATTTTATTTTGATAAAATTTTGAAAAATTCATTTTTTTTTGTATTTTGTTTACACTGTTTATGGATGGACACTTAGGATGACCGAGTCACAACATCCTTCCATTTTTTTCATGTGACTATTTGATAGTATTTTGAGAAAATATATCATGTCATCTTTGTGCTTTATAATGTTTGGAGTCATTAAGATGTAATTAAGTGTTACTTCCTACATGTTTGACTCATGATTTCCTTTATTGCACACATGCACGATTTTTTATTATTATTGTGCTTGTCTTATCACATGTTGGTTGGGTGTTTTCACTTCAATCCCGTCCTTAAAACGAACCAAGCGCGATAAAACTTGATAAAAAGTTGTTCATGTAAGAGCCGTTTGTGAGTTTGTGTGCTTTATTTGAAAACGGGGAAGGGCTGCGAAAGGTTCACATTTGACCTTTGCGAATACTAAGCCACCGTTATATTGGACCTAAAAAATTGAGGAATTTTATTATCCGGGGTCCAAATAGGTTTAAAAGAGCCCAAAAAAATTTAAAGGCAATAAAAAGAAATTCATGCCTATTATGGTCCATTTAGGTTTTTGCACCAATTCTCCAAAGTTTGAGAATTTAGTTTATACACCTCTAAAAGAAAATATACATGAGGGAGTTTGGATGGAGAATTAAAACGGGTTTGCATATCCTTGAAAGGCTCTAAAAAGCATTAAATAGTTTTGGACGTTATTGGTGTGGAAATCACTTTGACTTTGATTTGTTGATTTGTATAAGACGATGTCATCTAAATTTAACAATTTTTACACCTAAGGATACTTTTGATGTTCATTCGTTAGGAGTACACATATGCATCATGCACATATGATTGATTGAGTTGATTTTCCTATCGAATGTGTTCACACCCATTCATTACATTTCCATGACTTGGTTGTTTGAGTTTAAATCCATGGTGTGATTTTTGGTATCTTATTTTTGTATGAAAAATTTGAAAAATTAAAAATAGTTTGTGGATTTTTTTTTTGAGATATACCTTTGCATTTTTATCGTGACACTCCATGTTTTGATTGTTTCTTCTTATCTGTCTATTTGGGGACATCATCAAAAGGGGGAGAAAGAATTATCATGTTATGGGGAGTTTTTGCATTATGGGGGAGATTTGATTATATTGATTGATTTATTCTTATATCATTCAATCTCGATACGTCACGAAGGTTTTTGTTTTATCTCATGTGTGTAGGTACAAAAATTGAAGATTAATATGTTTCACACCCTGATGAGAAAATCTTTGAGAGTTTTGATGCTGAAGAAAAAATTTGAGAACTTGCAAATTTTACCTTTTCAATTTTGGGATTCATGGGAGGGTAGATTTGTATAGGCATTTTGGTATTTGATAATTCAGATGTTTTATGTATGTACCGGCATAGACATAGGGGGAGATTTTTAAAGACATAATTTTATAAATGTTCGTCACAATTAATTATGACGTATACCGCTACAAGTCGTTGAAGAATTGAGAAGATTGTATCTACAAAAGACGAATCTGAATTACAAGTTGTCTTCAACATTCAAGCCCAATTATATGACATTTGGTAAGATAATGTTTAAAGTTTCATTTACATTTCATATTAAGAGTGTTGGGATATTTTTTTTAAAAAAGATTTGATATAGAAAATGTTTTTATAAATGTTTTTTTATAAAAAGGATGCTAACTGTTTTAGAAAAATGTGTTTTGAAAAGGTTTGTGAAAATTTCTAAGGCAGTAAGCGTACCTCAGTTTCGACGCTAAGGTCGTTCAAGCGAGATCACCATCTCATTCGAGCGACATTGAGATGTCCCGCGATGTCGTTTGAACGACACGCGTAACTCGTTCGAGCGAGATGGAATTTCGTTCGAGTGATGTTGCTTTTTGGATGACACGCTGACCTCATGATTATCCTTTGACCGACTCAAAATTTCTTATCAAAAGGACAACCAACCTTTATTTTTAACGTGGAGAACAGTTTTCAACTACAAAGAGTTTTAACCTTTGAAACGTTTGTTTTGTTTATCTGCCCAGAATTTAATTCTATACCTTTGGCAGAAAGTTTTTCTCCAACCATTTAAGGGTTCAATATTTGTTTTGTTTACAATTCACAAAAATCCCAATTACTTTTGTGTGAGTTGTTTTGTGGAACCCAAGAACATATTTTTCTTTTGTTCATTCATTGTGGGGAGAACTCTACAACCGACAACTGCGTGCTATTGTGGAGGGAGTCCTTATAAATTTCACACTTGTGGAGAAGCCGTCTCTTCTTCATTTCTGCCCATTTGGAGTTCTTGCAGGAGATTCGAGCCGATGACATCGGAACCGACACTTGCGGGTATTTCGTATGTTACTCATATTTTCAGTATAATCCGTGTAAACCGTTCTTTACAAATTATATTGAAAATAAAAGGTTTTTCCCTTCGGGGATTTTTCCTGAAATTTATGTCGCATGCTTTATCTATTTATGGGTTGACACACGTACTCACGTAGTTGCATGTTTAGGGGCTGAATTAATTTGGTATAAATAGACTCTAATTAAATAAGTGTGCCAAATTAAAAATTTGCGAATTTAATCAATTATCACACAGTCATAAGTTTTTTCAAATTGGTATCAGAGCAGGTTGAGCTAATTTATCGCGTATTCCTATTTTCCGCAAAATTTGTGTGATATTGATTTTTAAAAAAAAAATAGTTTTGTGAAAAATCGCAATTTTTCCAATGGAACACCCATTTAACGAGGAGCCTATCTTTGAAAAAGTTCACGACAGTGCTGAAAAATTAAAACTTTTGAATTTGAAACTTTGCAAAAGAATTAAAGTTTTGGAAAAAGAAAATTCTCGGTTTAAATCCACGATGGATCGTTTGCAAACGGTTCAAAATCAAAGAGATTTTTATCGTGAAAATTTTGTTTCCTTGGACCATGACTTTGTTGCTTTAAAATTGTCCAAGAAGAAGAGTGATGACAGGGTCCTATTTTTAGAAAAATAATTAGAGGACCTTAAAAATTCGATGGTTTGTGTGTGTGCCAAAGTGGACAAAAATATTTTAATCAATGAGTTTGTGGCACGTGAAGAGACTCTTAGAAAAAAGTTTGCTTTAATTGAGGGGGAGCGAGATAACCTTCTAGGTTTGATTGATAATTTAAAGAAGGATTCCCTCAGATTGGAAGAGTCTAATTATTTGCTTGAGATTTGAGATTTGACGTATGCTTTCATATAAATTGGTATTCACGTGTTTATCTCATTTCAAACTCGATATGTAACTTAGTATTTGCTTTATCTCATTTGTGTAGGTTCTTTATTCACACCCTGATGAGAAAAGTTTTGAAGATTTGAAGAACAAACGATGAAGTCTGATTCATTTATACCGTTCCAGTTTTGGGTTTATGAGAGGGTAGATTTGTATAGGCAATTTGGTATTTGATAATTCGGATTATTTTTATGTATGTACCGGCATTGTCCGTCACATTTTATTATGTCATATACCGCTACATGTCAAGGATGCTAACATCTTCAAACTCCGGATCCATCAAAAGAGAAGTTTCTGTAAAAGCTGAACAGAAGAGAACCAAACCGAAGTGAGGAGAAAACGAACTGATCCTACACCTGGAAAACGTTCTGTGAAGAATTGACAAAATGGAACCGAACCGAAGCAGGAAAATAACGAACCGATCCCATGCTCAAGGAAGTCTCTGTAAAGGCTGTACAAGGCAGAACCGAACCGAACGCCTTACCAGGATCGGTTCTGGTCGCGATAAAATAAAAAGGGGGTTGCATACAGTTAGTTTTAAAAAAAGGTAAATCTTTTAACTCCTTTCTTGTAAAGCCTTACGTCTCTTTATTGGTTATCTCCTTAACCAAATCTTTTCTATAAAGAAAAAGGCATGCACGTACAGCTTCGAGAGAGAAGAAAAATTGGTTGTTTCACATAGCACTTTTTCAAAGAAGAAAAATTCTTTTGTGTTCTACAATTTTTAGTATGTCTTCTTCTCACTTTTAAGGGTCCAAAACTTTTGTCCATTTAATTCATAATCCCAACTACTTTTTATGAATTATTTTGTGAAACCCAACACATAATTTTCTGAAATTTTATGGTGCTGATTTTGGTACCGTTCATGGTGCGAATCGAAGACTGCGGTCATTGAGGTTCGCTGCATGTGGATCTTTGCTGAAGATAGAACTGCGTGTTCTTATTGAGTAGCTGAGGTTGTTCCGTTGCTGACGACACCAACCGACGCCTGCGGGTAATTATGTGTCAAATTATTTCATTGTAATCTGTGTAAGTTGAGTTACAAAATTATTGCGAAATAAATGGTTTTTCCCTTCGGGGATTTTTTCCTCATTTGTGATTGTCTTGCATGCTTAGATTAAATTTTTTTCAATCTCGTTTATTTGCAAGAGGTAAAAAATTGTGGGGTTTGGAATTGGAATTTAATTAAATAATTAATTCATTTGAACGCACGCGCACTCTCAAATCACGATTAAATAAAGAATATAAATAAGTTACTATAATTATAATTTGGGATTTTTGAGTATTTATTTGGAAGCCAAATTTATAATTAGTCTTGGGTCCTTAGTGTAGTCCATTGCCCAAGCAGTATACCCAAAACTCTCTGGAAGCCTAGTTTGTCTTAAAGCCAATGACTTTCAACTATTTATATCGGTATAATCTAGGGTTTTAGGTTAATGATCCTCTATGTAGGGTTAGAGAGGGAGAGGAAAAACACTATTTACATTTTTTTGAAGGGGTGAGGAGAGATAAACTGATATCTTTTGTATCTCACCATGTTTTCATCTCCAAGAGTGGACACACATAATGCTTACGTTGGGTGGATCATATACTAGAAGATTCGAGATGTTCAGAGGATTATAACAAGGTTTTTGGAGACCTTAGTAGAGAATCAAGATCAACTTCTTTATCAACATATTTCTCCTCATACAGATCACAAGAAGATCCACAAGTCTTTTAAACGCTCACAAATTTTTTATTTACAAGTGTTCAAAACAGTTACAGAATTCAGTAAGCATTTTTTTGCAACAGTTATGAACACCTGCAAATAAAAAATATGTATTTTTTTTAACGGTTCAAAACACTACAAATAGTAAAAAAAATGTTCCTTTTGTAAGTCTTATAAACCGTTACATAAATTAAAATATAAAAAAGTTATACACTATAAGCTACATCACACTCTTATCTAAAACCACCACAATAAAAAAAAGTTCATAACAAAACATAAGAGAGAGCCACATTAAGATGTACTACACAGATTTCTATGGAAACAATCATTCGATCTCAAACTTATTTCTTGGGGTTGTGCAAATTGCCAACCGGTCAAAATTCATAGATAGTATAACATGTGGCATCGGGATACACTAAAATCAATAGAAACTACACATTAAAGTCATGTCCACGTCGTCCACAAACATTACATGTTATACTTTATGTCAATAACACCACTTGGGTTGAGATAAATCTAGGTGCCTGCGTTACCTTCCTCGGACCCATGCTCTCCCCAAAATCCGCATTTCCATGAAAAAGTTTAGTATACAATGAAATAAAATTTAATAAATATTTAGTTTGTATTATCATTAAGTATGTGGTACCACCAGATTTGTTTAGAGTAATTCTAAGAATGCAAACTTCACCAAGTTATAATGGTCACATAATAAAATAACAATTCTTTATGAAAATTCTAATGGATCAAATAAATACATTATGAAATGAATTAAGTAAGCCAAAAAATAATTAAAAAATGATTTCAGTTGATATCATATGGATGACTGTGTAATCATCTCATGTCAGCTTAGGAAATATACAATAAATATACCTCCAGTCTAGGAATGGGAGCAAATATCTTAGACGACTTGATCTGCAGAAGTGCTGTCTCTAGAGCTTTACTCCCACCATAGAAATTTATGTACGAAGTGTTTTCTTGTATACATAAATACATTAAGTAAAAATTGTGTGAGAATAAATACATATGATTATACAAGAGAATGAAAAATAGATCTTGCATAAGATGTAAAAAAATATCAAGAAGCACTATTAAAATTGAACTGTATGTGCAAGATGTACGCGCATAACATACCATTCGGGAAGTGCCAAGAATATGTGACATCATTCAGGAAGCCTCTAGGTGTAGGCAAAAGATGTTTTGGCATGAATACCATATCTTTTTAAGATGTTATCCTAGTAAATAACTAGGCTAATGGTTCTACAAACCCCAGTCCTCGGTCCTATTTAATACAGTAGATAATTACACCACTAAATTTTAGCAAATAACAAATAAATAAAAATCATTATAATGTAATGTAAACACAATCATATAATGTAAACACATATAATGTCAGGACATATAGTTCATCGAATACCTAAAAATACAAACACGTATTGTAAACACATATAATGTATGTGCACATGGTTCTAAAAAGGCTTTAAAATACATTCTTTTAGCATGATATCATCGCATGCCTAGAAATACAAACAACCACTAGTGAGGTACTTAAGTCAAATCACCTTTAACAATAAACCAAACTAAAATACAAACATCAATACAACATAAAAAATGACTTAATGATATGATTCGTATAAAGTTGTGATTGTAGTATTTTGATATACATTGTTGACAACTTTTTGTACTCTTTTGTTCTTTGGATCCAACACTATAACTTTGATTGGAGCAAAAAATTCTAGATTGTATCACCTAAACTGCTAGGTCCAATTAAAGCGTTCTTAAAGTACAATATGGAATAAATAAATAAATAAGTAATTAAAAGACAACTTGGAGTCTTACATCCATCAACAACATAATAGGATTCCAAACTAGAAATAAGATATATGATTAAGCTCTCTTATACTACTATTTTTTAACATAGTGTGACATCATTTATAAACACTATGTGACATTAGTGAGAACAAAATTAGGTCCGTATAACAATGCCACTAATAAAACAGACTCATGAAATCATTGATGGTGAATATTACTAACCAACAGAAACATGGCATGCATCATAAACCAACCACTAGGAAGGATTGAATTTTGAAAACAATAAAAAGAACTCCAACTGCGAGTTCAATCTTTATCAGAGCGAATATAACATCAGTGTTACAAGTGCTCCATAGAAAAATAAAATGAGGGTGCATATAATTGAAATATGCAAAAAAGGTATTAAAGAAAAAATAATTAGATCATTCAAATTAGTAAACAAAAAAAGAAGATGATTTATTCAATTATTTAAAAAAAATCAGTATCTCAACATAACCAAATAAAATGAAATAAAATTTGTATCTAAACAGTTTCCAACATTCTAAAATCATTATTTTATTCTAAACATTCACAATTTGAAGAGTAACCAACTCAGTTCATAACCTAAAATTTTAACAGTAACCAAATAAAATGAATCAAAATATGTATCCAAATATATCAAGAAGAGTAAAAATGCTATAACATTTAACTGACTAAGTAACTAACATTTACCGTTTCGTGTCTGTTTTAACCTTTTATTTCAGCCATTTTGGTATGAAACTCATCAGATTGAGTTGAGTTGATGGCACTAACATAAAAACACAGGTAATGATTTCAGTTCAGGTATATAAAACCAATTCAACTTAATGTATCAGCTCGGTTTTGGTATTTCTTTTGAACCGTGTATCCATATTTGGCTTCGTAGCAATTCGGATCCGTTGCTTGGGGATAAAATGCAGTAAATGTGGAATTTATAATAGATAAGTTCCTAAACTAATAGGCACAAAAGATTTAACCATGCAAGGATACTACTCCAAACTTAAGACACTAAAATATATATGGGAAAGATAGGAAAATTGAAATTGATCCACTAATATATAACAACTGAAATTGATCCACTAACATTGAAATTATGGAGGAACATTGAAATTGATCCTATCTGGGAACAAACATAAAGGCAACGGTAGTGCTTAATCAAAACTGTATTCGACAGTTTAAGGTTGAAATTTACAATGGTAGTGCTCCAAATTGAATGTAACTAACTTTGAAATAATCCGATACAACGTCAAAATCATACTTGAGAGTAATAGATATTTTTAAAATATCATTGCTAGCTACATTGGGGAGTGCTTTGAGCATTATACCTTGCACACGCCCAAAAAACGTAACTAAACTCATTCCCTTATTAGCGGAAATATAACTGGCTCATTTGCAACAAAGGACGCATTGCAACTTCATATGCAATATTAGTAAATCATAAAATTTTATCAGATGGAATTCACGTAATAAATAGATTGCAAAGATTAGAAGGAAAAATACCCAAAATGGCAAGCAATTTGTGATAGTGTCATTACTATCCTTCCATAAGCCAGTAATAAAAATGCATTTCCATTCAAATTGAACACGCCGACCTTAACTTCCAATGAAAAGTATAAAACCCTTTTTCCCTCCTCCTTTATCCAGGCTTGGGACCGGCAAGGCAAAGTAATTATTTGCATTAGCAGAGTTAAAATGGTTATACCATATAGCAAAAAGAATCTTAATTAATCCAAAAATGCAAAATTTTACGTGTGTAAAATTCAAACCCATTCACCTGATACCTATTATGTGATTGTACATCATGTAATGGCCCATTTGCTAGCTGCCAAAGTGTGGTATCATTCAATCCCACTTTTAATAACTGCCAAAAAATATTTTAAAAGATGAATACACACACACACACACACACACATACACGCACATGAATGTTAAATTTTATTAAGTAGTCGAATTAAGAGCGAACCTCCTTAATCAACCATGGGATAAAACCCTCGGTCTTTTTCTTCAGTGTAGCCGCTCTTCGGTTACGCCTAGATGTAGATTTGAAATAAACATCATATTTCATACATAAATTAAATACACACACTTAGGCATCCTACTTCCTACGCCAATATGCACGCGAAGCATTTTATAATTAAAAAATATCAAAACGTATTGATATACTTACTTCTGAAAATCCCTCCACTTCAACTAATTAGTGTAACACCAGTTATGTGATTGTGCAAATTATAACGGGGTTAACTTAATATTCTTCCCTTGTACTAAAAGATCCTGTCCTGGGCATTTATCATCTTCATCTTCATCGAGAAAATCTTCACGAGTATATTTATGATTTTCATCACCGGGCTTCACATGTACTCCATGAAATAAAGTGTCGATTATTCTACAATATATTTTTCTGCAATTCTCCCTTTAACATACTTCTTATTTTTAGCATATTTCTTGTAATCTTTCATCAACCTGCACGTTAAAATTATAACGATTACAAAAAAGGTGTGTCAAAATAAAAAGGTTTGGAAAATCATTTTCTAATTAATTACCTCTCATAAGGATACATCCACATATATCTTACTGACCTTCTAATAAACACTTCATTCGCTAAGTGTATAATGAGGTGGATGATAATACCAAAAAATAAAGATGGAAAATATTTCTCCAAAACACACCTAACCTCAAACAATGATTTCCTTGCCGACTCTAAAGCATCCCTCTTGATCACTTTAGAATACAACAGATTAAAAAATAAGCTTAATCGTTGAGTGGCTATTCGCAAGTCTCTGTGTTTTGGATAAGAATTTTTAAGCAGAAATGGTAATAAATATTGCATAATTACATGATAGTCGTGACTTGATCCCCTTCAACCCAAGTGGTAGTAAACTCACACAATTACTCAAATTAGAAGATAAACCTCGTGGAAGCTTTAGATCTTTCAAAGTACGAAAGAACCATTCTTTTTATTTTTTCTTTAGAGTGAATGCAACCTTGGGTTTCATAGTTTTTCATGAACTTTCATCTATTGCCATCCACATCTTCTTCTTGATCCCCATGGTGTCCTTATCTTTACGTGCCTTTTTTTCTATCTTTGGTTTTGTCTTTGACGTCTAGAATGGTTGATAAAGATGATTGTTGGTGTCCTTCTCGATGTGCATAACATCTAGATTATGATGAATACTATTATCTTTCCAATTGGGCAAATCAAATAACATAGACCTCCAATACCATGGAGTGGTAAAGTCACTAACCACATTCTTTATGTTTTTCTATTTTGGAAATCAGTTTACCAATTCTCATCTTGATAGATTCCACCTTCTTCTCAACCTCCGAACCAGATAACCTTTGTGGAGCTCTACAATGTTCAACCTTGTTGAAATTACGCGTGCCCTCCCTGAATTTTTGATTGCGAGGAAGGAATATTCTTTGACCATGATAAATTTTTTCCCTATTACTCATAAGTTGTTCAGAGTCTACTTCTTCTGCACAAATCGGGCATACCTTTTAACCATGATCCGCATAACTCAATAAAGTTCCATATGTAGTAAAATCATGGACTTCCCATAACAACATCGCTCTAAAAGAATTAGTTTTCATATAAAAGTCGTATTTCGTTATACTTTGAAACTACAGTTCCTTTAACTCATCTAGCAAAGGTTCTAGGTAAATGTCAATGTCTTTGCTTAAAGCATTAGGCCCGGGTGTAATACCCCAAATTTCTGAGCATTAAATATTTAATTAATTCGGTTCAATTTAAATTACAAGAGGTTCATAATTTAATTAAAATAATTATTTTGTGTCTATTTAAATGTTAATCGGGAGTAATAATAATTAACATAAACGGAATAATATTTACTAAGTGTGTAGTAAATAATACGTGACTATTATTATATGTCGTAGTGAGTTAAACGACGATATTTTATTATATCTCAATTGAGGGTCGGGGATAGACTAAAATGAGGTCGAGATAGGATATTTATTTATAATGACTCGAATGATGATTTTGAGGTAATGGATGATTCCGAAAGGGTCAAAATAGTATTCCCGGGGGTATTACTTGGGTCTCGGGGCAATTTAGACTGAACATGCACCGTATAAGGGTATTTTTGTCATTTGGTAACCTAGGATTAAGATACCTACGAATTTACAAAGCCTTTATCAGCATATAGTTGGTAGAGTCAAGGGTTAGAAATATAGAAGACAAAGAGTGGCCATTAGAGAAGAAAACGAAGCCATTTTTGAAGTTTAAGAGAGAATTCTTGAAGGATTCAAGTTTGTTCTTGCACCACCATCATCATTGGAGAGTGGATTGGAAGGGAAGACAAACAATTCATCATCAATTCACGAATTCAGATCATCAATCATAAATAGGCAAGTGTTTATTTGTAATTTCTTTTGAAGTTATGATACCCATGTAGAATAGATTGTTAAAATATGATTTAAATGAGGTTCTTGAAGTATATATGATTAAAACACATAACCTCGGTAGGATTTGCATGTAGAGTCGAGCCACATATGCAGATTAGATGAAATCAAATTATGTATGGTAATGAACATGAAGAAAATCTAGGTTTTATGTGAGTATACATAAAAAACAAGAAAAATCTAGGTTTTTGATGAATAAATGATTTGATTTGTTCTTGAATGGAAATCATAGTGTTTCGATGTTATAATCACGTTGGAAATCATTCTAATACATGCATGTAACGTTTGGGCAACAGGGTGTAAGATTGGTGAAGGATTATGAGAGTCGTGTTAAAGAAAAATGGTGAAAAATGCTAAAATCCAACGAAGGAGACGACCTGCTACACTTCGAATCGACTCATCCGTCGGGCGAATAATTTGGTTTGTCCAGATTTAGATGATTTCCATTTTTTTAGTCCCCTAACTTGTGAATTATTGTTTGAGAAACTTTTGGAGCATCCTTTAAGCATAATAAAAGATTTATTGGATTACAGTAGGATTTTGATAGGGTTGTGACTTAGTCTTATTGAGAGAATTAAGGCTATAATTTATTAGAATTAATTCGTAATGTAATTTATTCGAGAGAACGAGAATGAGTTGCGGGGATTTTCTATGGATTTATTATATTAACCAGTAGGCTATGATTGAGCTAACTATTGAACATACTTAAGGGGGAAACTTGGGCCCTTCAGTTCGAAAATAATATCCGATTTAATACGTTAGTGATTTATAAATCGTAAATTTATTGTACGATGAGTATTCAAGCGATATATACTATGTAAAGACTTTGATGTTGGGTTGGGCGTATACCTACTGAATATATATAGGTTGTGTGTCAATATCTATTATATAACTGATGTTAAATGTTATCATACCTACGTTGCTTGCTATCATAGAGGTTCCCGCGTAGTGGGCGATCCCACTTCGACGATTCTAGTGAGGTCTGGATTTTAGTCCCAAAACATAGAACTTAGGACGGCTCACTGTGTCGTACATTAGTGGGATTGACAGGTCATTTAGGTATGTTAGGTATGTGCGTAAGCCAAAGGTTTGGAACTATGTTCGCCTCCATTACGTGGTATTTGATTTTGGGTTCAAGGAGACATGCCAAACCAATAGTCCTTATTTTAGTACGTGTGATACGTGGACTTGATAGCAGAGTATGACCGTATTAACGGTGGTTATCCAAAGGGACGTCGGAGTATTATGCATTAGTGTGTAAAATATATACTTGTATGGATATTCTACTTATAGTGACAGTAGCAAATAGATAGTGTATATTTAAAAAGTAGATTAAGTAGGGAAACTTAATTAAATCATTAAATGATAACATATGGGAAATGTTATTTACGATATAATAACATACGAGAAATGTTAATTCGGATAGCGTACTGTATGGACGGTATGGGGACTTAGATGTGTCGATAATTCAGATAAGTACTTATGTCTAGTTAGCTTGGGTAGTATGGCTAGGTGGTCTAAGTAGATTACATTAGGCATGCACTATAGTTGAGAGGTGAGGAAACTCAAGAGAGTGTACGTGAACCTAACATGTGTATCTAATAACTGATTTTTAAACTGTGATAAATACTTGCTAAATGTTTTGGGTCCTAACCCTTTCTATAAATATTTCAAGAACTTTTTAGGTGTCCCGCCACAGGGACACCAGAATTAATTATCTATTCCAGGGATGCGCATCTGCAACATATGTGGATGCATACAAGATTTGGACTAGACGCCTCAGTTGTTCATTCTAGATTAGGATTTCATTATCTCGATATTTCATCTTTGGTCATGTTGCCCCTACAGTACTTTATTCAGTTGTTTAGTTCAGACTTATAATTGGGTTTATTTATTATTTATTGGAATTATTATTTGGATTTGGGATTTGTAGCCGATGGTTTATTCGGCAAGACATTTGTTTATTTATATCTTGTGATGGTTTAGACTCTATTACTGCATGAATAGGTTAATCTAGTTTTTCGCATATTGTTCTGTTAAATGAAAATATAAAATTTTGACACTAACTTAATTAACTATTAGGTGATTAGTAATTAATGGTTTTCGACAGTGATGCTAAGGATGAACCAAATGGGAATCCTATTTTAATTTAATAAAGGATTGATTACCCGATATTTAATTGGCGGGATGTCACAGATGGTATCAGAGCATCAGGTTCTAGTGTTGATATGATCTGTACGACTTAGTATGAATTCAATGCAGTATTATTTTGATATAGGGCCCTATTATTAGGATTGTTGCATTCTTCTATACGTGTTTAAGATATTGTGCTTCTGCAATTAGATTTTGTATTGGTTGTGAACTCATACAACTTGTTTTAAATTTCAGATGCTGCCTAAGAGAGGTAGATTGATTAGAGCAGCAACGAGAGATGAGGTGAGAGAGTCTCATCAGGAGACGGAGGTAACGCAACCACACCCACCACCGGGGTTAGTGACGACTGCACATGTGGTCGAGATAGTGTCCCAAGAAGTCAACAAATCCATGACTGCCATGGCCATCCATTTTCCATAGACTCAGCTATAGCCACCAGTGGCACCAGAGATTCAGACCCAACGGGGCCGTTGTCTTGGCAGAAAGTTAGGGAGGCTTTTCAGAAAGGCCACCCATCAGAGTTTTTGGGGAGCTCGGATGTGATAGTAGCATGTCAGTGGAAGAAGGACCTACAACATCACCTACGTATGATTAAGTGCAGTGACACTAAAAAATAGATGCTTTCCACGTTTAGACTTGTGGGAGGCACACTGCAGTGGTGGGAATCTACTACCACCTCAGAGGAGAGGGATATGATGCCGATAGAAGAGTTTTGGGAGCGGTTCGACCTCAAGTACTTTCCGTCAGCTATTCAGATGGGGGTGAGGAGGAAATTTAATGATCTTATGCAGGGTGATTACGAGGAAGAGTTCACTCGATTGGCTAACTTTGTGCCAAATGAAGTAAACACCGAAGAGAAGAAGTAGCTCAAGTTTATGAATGGCCTGGCCTGGAGGATGAGGTAATATCTACTCGGTAACCTAGCATTACAGACGTATATGGAGGTTGTTAAATCCACACTTTTACAGTGCTAATACCATCGCTTCCACCTGAAGGGAAGAAAGAGAGTGGGTGAGCCGGGTTCTTCAGGTAGGTCAGGAGGGAGTGGCGTCAGTGGGGAACCTCAACAACAGGTGGTGAGACAGCAGGGGCAGGATTCCCAGTAGGGGGATTAGGCCAAGAGGCTACTGACCAGAGGGTTAGGGTTTCAGGTAAGGCTAACAGGGTCCTAATCAGCATCAGCAAGTTCCCCAGGGCCGTCATGGCTAAGGGAATAATAGAGGTGGACAATAAGGTCAGGGTTACTAAGGTCAGCGTTAGGGCTAGTCTCGACATGGCCAGCAGGGCTAGAGGTAGAGGGAGTTTTTGGGGTAGTGCTTTATATGTGGATAGTTGGGCCATAAGAGGAGAGATTGATCACAACAAAGTGGGTCATAATAACAGGTTGCCCAGTAGGGGTAGCAGGCTCCATTACCTCCGGCAGCACCAGTACCACCAGCCCCACAGCTGTAATATGGACAAATGCGTTACGGGCGTGTTATAACGTCCAGTATGTACCTATGCCACCAGTGCCATAGGATCCGCTAGCCGTCGAGGGTACGTTTCCTATTCATGGGCATGAGGTAGGATTTTTTTTATACGGGGCATCACATTCCTTTATTAGCACTATATTTGCACGAGCGATCGATCTTTTAGAGACAACCAACACTTGCCTTATGTGTGTAGAGTTATCGTTGGGTAGTGGGTCATTGATACACTCGATATGTAAAGTGATAGATATCATTATTATTAGACTAAGCTTAGAAGAAGACCTTTTTGTGTTAGATATGGAGGGGTATGATGTCATTCTGGGTATGGATTGGTTGGTGGGTTACAGAACGATAGTAGACTGTTATGAGAGGACCATAGTGTTCTCCATTCCCGGACAGAAGATGTTCTTAGTGGCGATGCCTCTTCCTAAGGGAGGGTTGCGCACACAATTATACTTTATTGAGGAAGAGACCTCACAGGAGGTAACTATCCCATTAGACTCAATTACAGTTGTGAGAGATTTTGAGGATGTATTTCAGGAAATACTAGGGTTACCACCCAGTCGGGAGATCGAGTTTATTATCGACCTAGCATTGGGTACAAGGCCGATTACCCGAGCACCGTATCGCGGGGTGTAATACCCCGTAATTTTATTGATTTTTATTTAAGGGATTAATTAAATTAAATGAGAATTAATTGGGAATTAATCCGGATGTAAATACTAGCGAGATGTGAGTTGGTATTTGATTATGATGTTAAAATTGAATATTTCATGAGTATTGAAAATATTAAAGTCGTCGCGATGCTAAAATACGATAATTTGGAAAATTAAGTTGGGACGCGCGTGTCAGTCGCGTCAGGAATGAATTTAGTTAGATTAAAAAGTGAATTATATTTTTATCAACCGAATGGTCATTTTGAGTGCGCCAACGTGTCCGGAAGGGTCGAAATAGTCAGAAAACACTAGCCGGGGGTTTAGTTTGGGTCCCGGGGCACTTTTAGGCCAAACCGACAACCTAGAGGGGTATTTTGGTAATTTTAAAAATTCAGAAATTAAAACCCACTGATTTTAGAGGTTAATTATATATTATTTGGAAGACCACTAAGGCCATTACCAGCAAAAGATAAGAGAGCGGGCTACGGGAGTTTTGAGAGAAGTTGGAGAGAGGTTACAAGAGCCAAACCAAAGCCATCTGAAGCACCTTATACCTTTGACTTGCTTAAGTCTACATTGTATAAGTGCTCAACTAATTTGGAAATATTGACAAAATTTGTAGTCCATCCTAGAATCCAAAAAGCCTCTGAACCTATCTCTCTTATCCCCTTCTATGATCTATGAAGATACTAAATGAATCACACTACACACAATTAGAAGTGCATACATGTGTTAATATTGCTTAAAATTGAGTGTGTGTTTAATTCCCCTTTAATTGGAGCTTTAATAATTTTTAAATATATTTTTAACCTTTTTAAAACTTTTTTTAAACATTTTTGAATAAATGTTTTTACTAATAAAATTGGTTTATAAAGTTTTTGGGGTTAATATAATAATTTGGGAACTTCTTTTTTCACTGCATTGTTTGGTTGGGTACGATCTCAAAGCGATAGAGACTTCAGGGTGAGGTTTTGTAATTACTTTGACGCGCGTGTGAGAGCCTATTAACAGCCAACACTTGTCATCCTCCGGGCTTATGTATTTGTGCTTCTTATGTGAGAGGGCTGGATGCATTATTGTTGATCGTTGGATCATTTGTTATCAAGGGCCTGCATGCGTTCTTGGTTAATCCCAGTGCATACATATGAACCAATCACTATGCTTTTAAGCCACCGCTTTTCTATAACCATTGGATCAAGTCAAAACCCTTGAAGACTTGATCTCAGCCTTTGATTTGCCTCGATCATCCAGAACCTTCCCCAGGCACTATATATACCCTTCCCTTCTCTGCCTTAGAGAACTTTTGGGCATTCGTCTTCCAGAGAGAAAAAAATAAGAGAGAGAAGAGAGAAGTGAAAGAAGAGAGAAAAGAATAGAGAGAAGAGAGAGAAAGGGAAACAGTTAGCCAAAATCAAACCCTAACCCTAAACACTTCGTCTCTGAAACAAACCTTCAAATAAACCCTACCCCAAACACAACCTGAGTGTTTGAGAGAGAGAGAGAGAGAGAGAGTGGTTTGTTCATGTTATTGCTGTAACCTCGTGATTTCTGATCTTGTACACAACTTAAACGTTAGAGTAAGGATCTAGTTTCTTTCTCCATAGAAATATTAGATCTGACTCTGCATGTTATATTTTTCACTAGATTTGCATATTTTCAACTTGGTTTAAGAAAATCATTTCTGTTTTGGTTTGAAAAATGTTTTATAGTTTCTGTTTTAACAAAACTTAACCTGACCTAGTTGGATTCGCACTTGGAGGGTTTTCAATCTCCTAAATATTTTCAAAAGAGATTGAGAAAGGTCTTGACTGATTTCTTAAGCAAGATCTCCGTGGAATCTGGGTTATATTGAAAGGTCAAAAGGTTTTTGGTTTTGTAAGAAAGAAAAATAACAAACTCACTGCATATAGACTTTATATGTAATTTGTATAGGACTGTTTGTAAATCTAAGTGTGTGTGAGTTCATGCATGTGAATAGGAATCACTACACAAACACTTTACACACTACTACACTGGAAGTGTTGTGTTTAAGATCTGAGATCATTTGAGTCGACGTAAAGAAGCTAAAGCAAAGGAAGTTAGCAAACCGGAGAACATCATCAACAAATCAGATCTATCAGAAGTTAGAAGGAGCCAAGTGGGGTATATTCCTAAACTTAGAATAGGTTGATTTGTGTGCTTGCATGTTGTGTTGTTTGTAACTGATTTTTGTTATTAGTGGACTTTTGTTTTTGTGACTTAGAAGTCACCGTGGATGTTTCCTCTGTTGGGAGAGGTTTTACCACGTTAAAAATCATTGTGTTGATTATCTTCATCTACTCACCTCATTCTTTAAGTGTGCTGAATTTTTGAAACTGCCTTAGTTTTAAAACTGATTACACAATCTTAATTAATCTCGTACATAAGTTTCTTTGTAAACAAATCTTGTTTATAATTTTTATTTTCAAAAGAAAAGGGTTTCTCCAACAAACATTCGGAGTTGCTTATACAGTTTAACCTTGTGTTAAACGGCATTAGCGACGTTTTTCAATTGGTATCAGAGCCCTATTAACTTTTTATTTCAAAGATCTCGTGTTTCTGAAATCGTTTTCTGAAAAACCTAACTATGGACGAGAAGAATGAAAGGTTTGGTAATCTGTCCAGACCTCCTCTCTTTGATGGAAACAACTTTGCTTACTGGAAAGTAAGGATGGTTGCCTTCATCCAAGGGACTTTAGGAGATGATGTCTGGGATATTATCGAAAATGGATACACTTATCCTACTAAACCAGCCACTGAAGGAAGTGATGAGAGGGTAAAGAAAATCTTGAATGAATTTACCCAAGAAGAGAAAACCATTTCTCGAAATAACAATAAAGGCAAGAATGCCATTTTTATGTCCATTAATGAGTATGAGTTCAAAAGAATCTCATCTCGTGCCACTTCTAAGGAAGCATGGGACACATTAATCACTGCACATGAAGGAGACTCAAGAGTCAAAGCTGCTAAAACCCAAATGCTTATCCAGCAGTACAACTCTTTGATCATGTCTGATTCTGAATCTTTTGATGATTTCTACATGAACTTAACTGATATTGTCACTAAGTTGCATGCTAATGGTATTACTTATGATAGAAATGAAATTGTTTCTAAAATCCTAAGGTCATTACCACAAAAGTTCGACAGTAAGAGGTATGCTATTGAGGAAATGAATGATCAAAACCTTACTCCTGAGTTACTCAGTAGCAAACTTAGAACTGTGGAAATGGAATTAGACTTTAAGAAACAATTGAATCATTCTCAAAGAAAACAACCTAACTCTAACTTGAGTTTTGCCTCTAAGATACCTAAGCTTGAGTCCAATTTGACCAATTCTGACTCTGATGAGGAGTGTGATATAGATAAACTAGATAATCAGATTGCCTTAATGTCTAAAAAATTTAAGAAAATTGTCAAATTTCGAAACAAACAGGCAACTAAACAAGGCAAGCCTAATTATCCTACTCTGTCTAATCCCAAACCTCGTGATAGAGGCTTTGACAAACATCCTAAGGACAACAATTCCAGACCCACTAGAGACCTTAAAAAGATAGAATGTTTTAGATGTGGGAAACTAGGTCACATTGCACACGACTGCAGAGTTAATCTGAATAAATCCAACACACACAATAGAGCCAATGTCTGTAAAACTTGGAATGATTCAAGTGACTCTGATGAAGAGGAACTTGAGTCATCTAATGAACTTGACCCTTGCATGTCTTTTTATGCTAAGATCATTTACAATGATGATACTCATGTGTGTGATAATTATGCTCCTACTTCTGCTTGTGTGAATACTGCTTTGATTGACCTAGATGCTCTATTGTCTGAAAATGTTGCTAGTTCTAGTTCCGTGTGTGTGAGTCAAAGTGATCTCGATAATGACGATGCAAATGGGTGCGTGAGTACTAAAACTGAATCGTTAGGGGTCACTACACACACTTCACTTAGCGACTCAGACACAGATGACCTCCCTGATATCCATACCTTGTATGCTAAGACTCTTAAAAAAGGCACTAGATTGGAGAAGACTGTTAGAGACCTTACTAAGAAATTAGATGATCTAAGTCTTATAGTGAAGTTAAATGCTGAAGAGTACACTAACCAGTGTCTATCTCATCAATCTGAAATTGAAACTTTTGATCAAAAATTAAAAGAGTTGACTAAAACTAATGAAATTCTGGAAATGAAATATAAGGGAACATTATTAGAATTGGAGGAAGCAAAAACAAAGACAACCACTATTTTCAAAAAGTTTTCTAAGTTTGAAAACAATTCAAATTGTTTTACTGACTTTGTTGTTAACTCCAAGACCAATTCTGATGATAGAACCGGTATTGGATTTTGCCCTAAGAATAAACCACAAACTACTAAACTTGAACCTATTAAGTTTGTGTCTGGGGGCAAAAGACCAATTGAAACATGTCCAGACTTTCATTTGATTAAAAATGAATTTGATCAAAAACAACAACAGAAAGACATTGGAGAGTCTAGTACCTCTAAAGCTGAGACTGCACTTAAGACTAAATACGTCTGTCCTTTGATCAGAAAGGCTGATTCTACCTATAAGACCATACCCCCTAGAAATAGGACTTATGAACAGAACATAGTCAAACCTATCTTTAGAAGTTTTCCTAAGGAAATTCATCCCTCAAGCAATCAATATTGCTCTTACTGTGACATTTATGGTCACTCCTTTGAAGGTTGTTATGCTAGGCGTCTAAACACCCCTATATACAATACTTCTGTCTATAAGAACTTTAACTATTCTAGGCAAAGTCGTAACAACTATGTCCTTCCAAGACAACCTGATAAGAACTCTAACTACAGAAATAGAAAGACCAAAACTAAGAGTTCATTTAAGAGAAAGGCTCCCAGAAACTTTCCTAAACCAAAAGCTCAACTTTTTCACAACAATCAGTTTGCTGCTCCAAATGTTTTTCGACAAAAAACTGTATCTCGAAAATTTTATCAAATGAGGGCAAACTTGCGCAAAATTAAAACTAGAGCTATTTGGGTTAGAAAAGAGGATCTTTTACCCCAAATGAAGTGTAACATTGTCATCACTGCTTTCAAAGCTGAACACACTTCATCTGGTTGGTACTTAGATTCATGATGTTCCAAACATATGACAGGAGATGAAACAAAACTTCTAAACAAAACCAGGTTTGCTGGTGGGAAAGTAGTTTTTGGTGATGGTGTCTCATCTCAGATCATAGGTAAAGGAACCCTAAAAGAAGAAGGAATGCCTGTTCTTGAAAATGTTCTATTAGTTAAAGGTCTTAAAGCCAACCTCCTAAGTATATCACAATTTTGTGACTCTGACCATACTGTCACCTTTTCAAAGAACAATTGTAAAATTTTAAATGATAAAGGTGAATACATTATTACAAGATTTAGAACACCTGACAATTGTTATACTGTCAAGACTAGTTCTGAAACCTGTAACATTGTTAGAATGGATGACAATGAGATCTGGCATAATCGTATGGGTCACTTAAGTTATGATATCCTTGGTAGATTGTCTAGTCAAGAGATAGTTAGAGGTATTCCTAAAATTAAACCTATTTCCAGTATTGTCTGTGGTCATTGCCAGGAAGGAAAAATAGTTAAGACTTCGCATAAAAAGGTTAAAGACATCCTTACCTCTAGACCTTTATATCTCATCCATATGGACCTTATTGGTCCCTCTAGAACTGTTAGTCTTTGTGGACACAGTTATATCCTTGTCATGGTTGATGATTTCACACGATTCACTTGGGTTGCCTTCTTGAAACATAAATCTGACACGTTTCAGAACTTTTTGAAAATTCTTCTAAGAATTGAAAATAAGAAGGACACACAAGTCAATCGCATCCGTAGTGATAGAGGGGGAGAGTTCATAGACACAGGAATAGTTGAATATTGTGACTACAACGGTTACAAACATGAATTTAGTGCACCTAAAACTCCTCAGCAGAATGGTATTGCTGAAAGGAAAAACCGAACTCTTCAAGAGATGGCACGTGTCATGTTGCATGCCAAATCCCTACCTAAATACTTTTGGGTAGAATCCATTAGAACTGCCTGTCACATCACTAATAGGGTCTATCTTAGGAAAAACTCTAAACAAACCTCTTATGAGTTGTGGTGCGGTAAGAAACCTAATCTGAAATACCTAAGAACCTTTGGAAGTCAGTGTTATGTCTGCAAAGATAGAGAACATCTGTCTAAATTCGAAACTCGTGGTGATAAAGCCATCTTCTTAGGATACTCACCAAACAGTCGTGCTTATCGTATATACAATCTGCGTACTAAGGCTCTTATGGAATCGATAAATGTAATTGTAAGTGACACTATTGTCGAAAATAAGATATCTGAATCACCTATTGTGGTTGAATCTGAAAATGATTTCAAAACTGATTCACCAGAAATAGATGACTCGTTACCTATTGAGAGTCCAGAAGTACCTGGCTGGGTATCTAAAGATCATCCCATTAACAACGTGGTCGGTAATCCTAATGAGCCAGTTCGTACTAGATCCCAGTTAAGAAATTATGCTAATTATGCATGTTTTGTCTCCCTTGTGGAACCGAAAAATGTTAATGAAGCATTGAATGACACACACTGGATTTCTGCTATGCAGGAAGAGCTTTTACAATTCGTCATTCACGATGTCTGGTATCTCGTACCTCGGCCTCAAAACAAAAATGTTATTGGAACACGTTGGATCTTTAAGAACAAATCTGATGAAAATGGGGTAATCCTTAGAAACAAAGCTAGACTAGTTGCTCAAGGCTACTCTCAAATAGAAGGAATAGATTTCAGCGAGACTTTTGCCCCTGTCACTCGTCTTGAATCTGTTCGACTTCTTTTCGCCATAGCGTGTTACTTAAAATTCACACTTTATCAAATGGACGTCAAATCTGCTTTCCTAAATGGAATTCTATCCGAAGAAACATATGTAGAACAACCCAAAGGGTTCATTGACCCTAAATACCCTAACCATGTCTTTCATCTGAAAAAGGCTTTGTATGGCTTAAAACAAGCTCCTAGAGCTTGGTATGAACGCCTTTCCAACTTTTTGTTGGATAAGGGTTTTAAGAGAGGAGGAAATGACCAGACTCTCTTTGTCAAACATTTTGACAAAAACATTATTATAGCCCAAGTCTATGTAGACGACATCATTTTCGGGTCAACTTCAAACTCTGAAGTTAAATCCTTTTCTGCTAGTATGCATAAGGAATTTCATATGTCCCTTATGGGGGAGCTACAGCTTTTCTTAGGATTTCAAGTGAAACAGAATTCTGATGGTCTTTTTGTATCTCAAACCAAGTATGCCTTAGACTTTGTTAAGAAATTTGGCTTAGAAAATGCTAAAGTCGCCAAAACGCCTATGAGTACTACTGTTAAATTATGTAAAGATGAAACTGGAAAGTCAGTTGATTCAACCCTTTATCGTAGTATGATTGGTAGCCTACTCTACCTAACTGCATCACGACCAGACATAATGTATGCTGTATGTCTGTGTGCTCGTTACCAGAATAACCCTAAAGAGAGCCATTTATTGAGTGTAAAACGTATAATAAAGTACATAAAAGGCACCCTTAATCTTGGACTTAGGTACACTAAGGATACCTGTAGCACCATCATAGGGTATACTGATGCTGATTGGGCCGGTTGTACAGATGATAGTAAAAGTACATCAGGTGCCTGTTATTATGTTGGCAATAATTTAGTTGGTTGGAGTAGCAAAAAACAGAATTGCACATCTTTATCTACGGCTGAGTCCGAATATATAGCAGCAGGAAGTTGCTGTGCTAAATTGTTATGGATCAAACAGATGTTAAGTGATTATGGGATTAAAGAAGAACAATTACAATTGTATTGTGACAATCAAAGCGCCATTAACATATCTAAAAACCCGGTTCAACACTCGCGAACTAAACATATTAAAATAAGGCATCATTTTATATGCGAACTTGTTGAGACTAAGGAATTAGAAATTCATTACCTGCCTACTGATCTGCAACTTGCAGACATGTTCACTAAACCTTTGGACTATAACAGATTTCTGTATTTGCGTAATTCTATAGGCATGGTATGCGCTGATTAAACTCTTAAAACCTTAAGTTTTACCCTTTGTCCATTTGAGACAAAATGGGGGAGAAATTTGAGTTTTATGAAGTTCATTTTTGTTCACATTTCATCTAAACTGCTTGATCTTAGTGTGTATATTTGCAGGAATCTCTTCTACTGATTGTCTACCGTTTCTAGGGTAAAAATTTGTAAATAGTTGAGTTATGTAATTTTTGACTTTCTAGGAATTGGGTAGATAGAATCTTTTGTATAGGACTAGGTTTTATTTTTTTTGTTCCCTACGAGTTTTAAGCTAACTCAAAGGAGATTTTGTCTCATATTTCCAAAGGGGGAGATTGAAGCATCTTATACCTTTGACTTGCTTAAGTCTACATTGTATAAGTGCTCAACTAATTTGGAAATATTGACAAAATTTGTAGTCCATCCTAGAATCCAAAAAGCCTCTGAACCTATCTCTCTTATCCCCTTCTATGATCTATGAAGATACTAAATTAATCACACTACACACAATTAGAAGTGCATACATGTGTTAATATTGCTTAAAATTGAGTGTGTGTTTAATTCCCCTTTAATTGGAGCTTTAATAATTTTTGGGAATTTTTAAATATATTTTTAACCTTTTTAAAACTTTTTTTAAACATTTTTGAATAAATGTTTTTACTAATAAAATTGGTTTATAAAGTTTTTGGGGTTAATATAATATTTTGGGAACTTCTTTTTTCACTGCATTGTTTGGTTGGGTACGATCTCAAAGCGCTAGAGACTTCAGGGTGAGGTTTTGTAATTACTTTGACGCGCGTGTGAGAGCCTATTAACAGCCAACACTTGTCATCCTCCGGGCTTATGTATTTGTGCTTCTTATGTGAGAGGGCTGGATGCATTATTGTTGATCGTTGGATCATTTGTTATCAAGGGCCTGCATGCGTTCTTGGTTAATCCCAGTGCATACATATGAACCAATCACTATGCTTTTAAGCCATCGCTTTTCTATAACCATTGGATCAAGTCAAAACCCTTGAAGACTTGATCTCAGCCTTTGATTTGCCTCGATCATCCAGAACCTTCCCCAGGCACTATATATACCCTTCCCTTCTCTGCCTTAGAGAACTTTTGGGCATTCGTCTTCCAGAGAGAAAAAAATAAGAGAGAGAAGAGAGAAGTGAAAGAAGAGAGAAAAGAATAGAGAGAAGAGAGAGAAAGGGAAACAGTTAGCCAAAATCAAACCCTAACCCTAAACACTTCGTCTCTGAAACAAACCTTCAAATAAACCCTACCCCAAACACAACCTGAGTGTTTGAGAGAGAGAGAGAGAGAGAGAGTGGTTTGTTCATGTTATTGCTGTAACCTCGTGATTTCTGATCTTGTACACAACTTAAACGTTAGAGTAAGGATCTAGTTTCTTTCTCCATAGAAATATTAGATCTGACTCTGCATGTTATATTTTTCACTAGATTTGCATATTTTCAACTTGGTTTAAGAAAATCATTTCTGTTTTGGTTTGAAAAATGTTTTATAGTTTCTGTTTTTACAAAACTTAACCTGACCTAGTTGGATTCGCACTTGGAGGGTTTTCAATCTCCTAAATATTTTCAAAAGAGATTGAGAAAGGTCTTGACTGATTTCTTAAGCAAGATCTCCGTGGAATCTGGGTTATATTGAAAGGTCAAAAGGTTTTTGGTTTTGTAAGAAAGAAAAATAACAAACTCACTGCATATAGACTTTATATGTAATTTGTATAGGACTGTTTGTAAATCTAAGTGTGTGTGAGTTCATGCATGTGAATAGGAATCACTACACAAACACTTTACACACTACTACACTGGAAGTGTTGTGTTTAAGATCTGAGATCATTTGAGTCGACGTAAAGAAGCTAAAGCAAAGGAAGTTAGCAAACCGGAGAACATCATCAACAAATCAGATCTATCAGAAGTTAGAAGGAGCCAAGTGGGGTATATTCCTAAACTTAGAATAGGTTGATTTGTGTGCTTGCATGTTGTGTTGTTTGTAACTGATTTTTGTTATTAGTGGACTTTTGTTTTTGTGACTTAGAAGTCACCGTGGATGTTTCCTCTGTTGGGAGAGGTTTTACCACGTTAAAAATCATTGTGTTGATTATCTTCATCTACTCACCTCATTCTTTAAGTGTGCTGAATTTTTGAAACTGCCTTAGTTTTAAAACTGATTACACAATCTTAATTAATCTCGTACATAAGTTTCTTTGTAAACAAATCTTGTTTATAATTTTTATTTTCAAAAGAAAAGGGTTTCTCCAACAAACATTCGGAGTTGCTTATACAGTTTAACCTTGTGTTAAACGGCATTAGCGACGTTTTTCAATTGGTATCAGAGCCCTATTAACTTTTTATTTCAAAGATCTCGTGTTTCTGAAATCGTTTTCTGAAAAACCTAACTATGGACGAGAAGAATGAAAGGTTTGGTAATCTGTCCAGACCTCCTCTCTTTGATGGAAACAACTTTGCTTACTGGAAAGTAAGGATGGTTGCCTTCATCCAAGGGACTTTAGGAGATGATGTCTGGGATATTATCGAAAATGGATACACTTATCCTACTAAACCAGCCACTGAAGGAAGTGATGAGAGGGTAAAGAAAATCTTGAATGAATTTACCCAAGAAGAGAAAACCATTTCTCGAAATAACAATAAAGGCAAGAATGCCATTTTTATGTCCATTAATGAGTATGAGTTCAAAAGAATCTCATCTCGTGCCACTTCTAAGGAAGCATGGGACACATTAATCACTGCACATGAAGGAGACTCAAGAGTCAAAGCTGCTAAAACCCAAATGCTTATCCAGCAGTACAACTCTTTGATCATGTCTGATTCTGAATCTTTTGATGATTTCTACATGAACTTAACTGATATTGTCACTAAGTTGCATGCTAATGGTATTACTTATGATAGAAATGAAATTGTTTCTAAAATCCTAAGGTCATTACCACAAAAGTTCGACAGTAAGAGGTATGCTATTGAGGAAATGAATGATCAAAACCTTACTCCTGAGTTACTCAGTAGCAAACTTAGAACTGTGGAAATGGAATTAGACTTTAAGAAACAATTGAATCATTCTCAAAGAAAACAACCTAACTCTAACTTGAGTTTTGCCTCTAAGATACCTAAGCTTGAGTCCAATTTGACCAATTCTGACTCTGATGAGGAGTGTGATATAGATAAACTAGATAATCAGATTGCCTTAATGTCTAAAAAATTTAAGAAAATTGTCAAATTTCGAAACAAACAGGCAACTAAACAAGGCAAGCCTAATTATCCTACTCTGTCTAATCCCAAACCTCGTGATAGAGGCTTTGACAAACATCCTAAGGACAACAATTCCAGACCCACTAGAGACCTTAAAAAGATAGAATGTTTTAGATGTGGGAAACTAGGTCACATTGCACACGACTGCAGAGTTAATCTGAATAAATCCAACACACACAATAGAGCCAATGTCTGTAAAACTTGGAATGATTCAAGTGACTCTGATGAAGAGGAACTTGAGTCATCTAATGAACTTGACCCTTGCATGTCTTTTTATGCTAAGATCATTTACAATGATGATACTCATGTGTGTGATAATTATGCTCCTACTTCTGCTTGTGTGAATACTGCTTTGATTGACCTAGATGCTCTATTGTCTGAAAATGTTGCTAGTTCTAGTTCCGTGTGTGTGAGTCAAAGTGATCTCGATAATGACGATGCAAATGGGTGCGTGAGTACTAAAACTGAATCGTTAGGGGTCACTACACACACTTCACTTAGCGACTCAGACACAGATGACCTCCCTGATATCCATACCTTGTATGCTAAGACTCTTAAAAAAGGCACTAGATTGGAGAAGACTGTTAGAGACCTTACTAAGAAATTAGATGATCTAAGTCTTATAGTGAAGTTAAATGCTGAAGAGTACACTAACCAGTGTCTATCTCATCAATCTGAAATTGAAACTTTTGATCAAAAATTAAAAGAGTTGACTAAAACTAATGAAATTCTGGAAATGAAATATAAGGGAACATTATTAGAATTGGAGGAAGCAAAAACAAAGACAACCACTATTTTCAAAAAGTTTTCTAAGTTTAAAAACAATTCAAATTTTTTTACTGACTTTGTTGTTAACTCCAAGACCAATTCTGATGATAGAACCGGTATTGGATTTTGCCCTAAGAATAAACCACAAACTACTAAACTTGAACCTATTAAGTTTGTGTTTGGGGGCAAAAGACCAATTGAAACATGTCCAGACTTTCATTTGATTAAAAATGAATTTGATCAAAAACAACAACAGAAAGACATTGGAGAGTCTAGTACCTCTAAAGCTGAGACTGCACTTAAGACTAAATACGTCTGTCCTTTGATCAGAAAGGCTGATTCTACCTATAAGACCATACCCCCTAGAAATAGGACTTATGAACAGAACATAGTCAAACCTATCTTTAGAAGTTTTCCTAAGGAAATTCATCCCTCAAGCAATCAATATTGCTCTTACTGTGACATTTATGGTCACTCCTTTGAAGGTTGTTATGCTAGGCGTCTAAACACCCCTATATACAATACTTCTGTCTATAAGAACTTTAACTATTCTAGGCAAAGTCGTAACAACTATGTCCTTCCAAGACAACCTGATAAGAACTCTAACTACAGAAATAGAAAGACCAAAACTAAGAGTTCATTTAAGAGAAAGGCTCCCAGAAACTTTCCTAAACCAAAAGCTCAACTTTTTCACAACAATCAGTTTGCTGCTCCAAATGTTTTTCGACAAAAAACTGTATCTCGAAAATTTTATCAAATGAGGGCAAACTTGCGCAAAATTAAAACTAGAGCTATTTGGGTTAGAAAAGAGGATCTTTTACCCCAAATGAAGTGTAACATTGTCATCACTGCTTTCAAAGCTGAACACACTTCATCTGGTTGGTACTTAGATTCAGGATGTTCCAAACATATGACAGGAGATGAAACAAAACTTCTAAACAAAACCAGGTTTGCTGGTGGGAAAGTAGTTTTTGGTGATGGTGTCTCATCTCAGATCATAGGTAAAGGAACCCTAAAAGAAGAAGGAATGTCTGTTCTTGAAAATGTTCTATTAGTTAAAGGTCTTAAAGCCAACCTCCTAAGTATATCACAATTTTGTGACTCTGACCATACTGTCACCTTTTCAAAGAACAATTGTAAAATTTTAAATGATAAAGGTGAATGCATTATTACAAGATTTAGAACACCTGACAATTGTTATACTGTCAAGACTAGTTCTGAAACCTGTAACATTGTTAGAATGGATGACAATGAGATCTGGCATAATCGTATGGGTCACTTAAGTTATGATATCCTTGGTAGATTGTCTAGTCAAGAGATAGTTAGAGGTATTCCTAAAATTAAACCTATTTCCAGTATTGTCTGTGGTCATTGCCAGGAAGGAAAAATAGTTAAGACTTCGCATAAAAAGGTTAAAGACATCCTTACCTCTAGACCTTTAGATCTCATCCATATGGACCTTATTGGTCCTTTAGAACTGTTAGTCTTTGTGGACACAGTTATATCCTTGTCATGGTTGATGATTTCACACGATTCACTTGGGTTGCCTTCTTGAAACATAAATCTGACACGTTTCAGAACTTTTTGAAAATTCTTCTAAGAATTGAAAATAAGAAGGACACACAAGTCAATCGCATCCGTAGTGATAGAGGGGGAGAGTTCATAGACACAGGAATAGTTGAATATTGTGACTACAACGGTTACAAACATGAATTTAGTGCACCTAAAACTCCTCAGCAGAATGGTATTGCTGAAAGGAAAAACCGAACTCTTCAAGAGATGGCACGTGTCATGTTGCATGCCAAATCCCTACCTAAATACTTTTGGGTAGAATCCATTAGAACTGCCTGTCACATCACTAATAGGGTCTATCTTAGGAAAAACTCTAAACAAACCTCTTATGAGTTGTGGTACGGTAAGAAACCTAATCTGAAATACCTAAGAACCTTTGGAAGTCAGTGTTATGTCTGCAAAGATAGAGAACATCTGTCTAAATTCGAAACTCGTGGTGATAAAGCCATCTTCTTAGGATACTCACCAAACAGTCGTGCTTATCGTATATACAATCTGCGTACTAAGGCTCTTATGGAATCGATAAATGTAATTGTAAGTGACACTATTGTCGAAAATAAGATATCTGAATCACCTATTGTGGTTGAATCTGAAAATGATTTCAAAACTGATTCACCAGAAATAGATGACTCGTTACCTATTGAGAGTCCAGAAGTACCTGGCTGGGTATCTAAAGATCATCCCATTGACAACGTGGTCGGTAATCCTAATGAGCCAGTTCGTACTAGATCCCAGTTAAGAAATTATGCTAATTATGCATGTTTTGTCTCCCTTGTGGAACCGAAAAATGTTAATGAAGCATTGAATGACACACACTGGATTTCTGCTATGCAGGAAGAGCTTTTACAATTCGTCATTCACGATGTCTGGTATCTCGTACCTCGGCCTCAAAACAAAAATGTTATTGGAACACGTTGGATCTTTAAGAACAAATCTGATGAAAATGGGGTAATCCTTAGAAACAAAGCTAGACTAGTTGCTCAAGGCTACTCTCAAATAGAAGGAATAGATTTCAGCGAGACTTTTGCCCCTGTCACTCGTCTTGAATCTGTTCGACTTCTTTTCGCCATAGCGTGTTACTTAAAATTCACACTTTATCAAATGGACGTCAAATCTGCTTTCCTAAATGGAATTCTATCCGAAGAAACATATGTAGAACAACCCAAAGGGTTCATTGACCCTAAATACCCTAACCATGTCTTTCATCTGAAAAAGGCTTTGTATGGATTAAAACAAGCTCCTAGAGCTTGGTATGAATGCCTTTCCAACTTTTTGTTGGATAAGGGTTTTAAGAGAGGAGGAAATGACCAGACTCTCTTTGTCAAACATTTTGACAAAAACATTATTATAGCCCAAGTCTATGTAGACGACATCATTTTCGGGTCAACTTCAAACTCTGAAGTTAAATCCTTTTCTGCTAGTATGCATAAGGAATTTCATATGTCCCTTATGGGGGAGCTACAGCTTTTCTTAGGATTTCAAGTGAAACAGAATTCTGATGGTCTTTTTGTATCTCAAACCAAGTATGCCTTAGACTTTGTTAAGAAATTTGGCTTAGAAAATGCTAAAGTCGCCAAAACGCCTATGAGTACTACTGTTAAATTATGTAAAGATGAAACTGGAAAGTCAGTTGATTCAACCCTTTATCGTAGTATGATTGGTAGCCTACTCTACCTAACTGCATCACGACCAGACATAATGTATGCTGTATGTCTGTGTGCTCGTTACCAGAATAACCCTAAAGAGAGCCATTTATTGAGTGTAAAACGTATAATAAAGTACATAAAAGGCACCCTTAATCTTGGACTTAGGTACACTAAGGATACCTGTAGCACCATCATAGGGTATACTGATGCTGATTGGGCCGGTTGTACAGATGATAGTAAAAGTACATCAGGTGCCTGTTATTATGTTGGCAATAATTTAGTTGGTTGGAGTAGCAAAAAACAGAATTGCACATCTTTATCTACGGCTGAGTCCGAATATATAGCAGCAGGAAGTTGCTGTGCTAAATTGTTATGGATCAAACAGATGTTAAGTGATTATGGGATTAAAGAAGAACAATTACAATTGTATTGTGACAATCAAAGCGCCATTAACATATCTAAAAACCCGGTTCAACACTCGCGAACTAAACATATTAAAATAAGGCATCATTTTATATGCGAACTTGTTGAGACTAAGGAATTAGAAATTCATTACCTGCCTACTGATCTGCAACTTGCAGACATGTTCACTAAACCTTTGGACTATAACAGATTTCTGTATTTGCGTAATTCTATAGGCATGGTATGCGCTGATTAAACTCTTAAAACCTTAAGTTTTACCCTTTGTCCATTTGAGACAAAATGGGGGAGAAATTTGAGTTTTATGAAGTTCATTTTTGTTCACATTTCATCTAAACTGCTTGATCTTAGTGTGTATATTTGCAGGAATCTCTTCTACTGATTGTCTACCGTTTCTAGGGTAAAAATTTGTAAATAGTTGAGTTATGTAATTTTTGACTTTCTAGGAATTGGGTAGATAGAATCTTTTGTATAGGACTAGGTTTTATTTTTTTTGTTCCCTACGAGTTTTAAGCTAACTCAAAGGAGATTTTGTCTCATATTTCCAAAGGGGGAGATTGAAGCACCTTATACCTTTGACTTGCTTAAGTCTACATTGTATAAGTGCTCAACTAATTTGGAAATATTGACAAAATTTGTAGTCCATCCTAGAATCCAAAAAGCCTCTGAACCTATCTCTCTTATCCCCTTCTATGATCTATGAAGATACTAAATTAATCACACTACACACAATTAGAAGTGCATACATGTGTTAATATTGCTTAAAATTGAGTGTGTGTTTAATTCCCCTTTAATTGGAGCTTTAATAATTTTTGGGAATTTTTAAATATATTTTTAACCTTTTTAAAACTTTTTTTAAACATTTTTGAATAAATGTTTTTACTAATAAAATTGGTTTATAAAGTTTTTGGGGTTAATATAATATTTTGGGAACTTCTTTTTTCACTGCATTGTTTGGTTGGGTACGATCTCAAAGCGCTAGAGACTTCAGGGTGAGGTTTTGTAATTACTTTGACGCGCGTGTGAGAGCCTATTAACAGCCAACACTTGTCATCCTCCGGGCTTATGTATTTGTGCTTCTTATGTGAGAGGGCTGGATGCATTATTGTTGATCGTTGGATCATTTGTTATCAAGGGCCTGCATGCGTTCTTGGTTAATCCCAGTGCATACATATGAACCAATCACTATGCTTTTAAGCCACCGCTTTTCTATAACCATTGGATCAAGTCAAAACCCTTGAAGACTTGATCTCAGCCTTTGATTTGCCTCGATCATCCAGAACCTTCCCCAGGCACTATATATACCCTTCCCTTCTCTGCCTTAGAGAACTTTTGGGCATTCGTCTTCCAGAGAGAAAAAAATAAGAGAGAGAAGAGAGAAGTGAAAGAAGAGAGAAAAGAATAGAGAGAAGAGAGAGAAAGGGAAACAGTTAGCCAAAATCAAACCCTAACCCTAAACACTTCGTCTCTGAAACAAACCTTCAAATAAACCCTACCCCAAACACAACCTGAGTGTTTGAGAGAGAGAGAGAGAGAGAGAGTGGTTTGTTCATGTTATTGCTGTAACCTCGTGATTTCTGATCTTGTACACAACTTAAACGTTAGAGTAAGGATCTAGTTTCTTTCTCCATAGAAATATTAGATCTGACTCTGCATGTTATATTTTTCACTAGATTTGCATATTTTCAACTTGGTTTAAGAAAATCATTTCTGTTTTGGTTTGAAAAATGTTTTATAGTTTCTGTTTTAACAAAACTTAACCTGACCTAGTTGGATTCGCACTTGGAGGGTTTTCAATCTCCTAAATATTTTCAAAAGAGATTGAGAAAGGTCTTGACTGATTTCTTAAGCAAGATCTCCGTGGAATCTGGGTTATATTGAAAGGTCAAAAGGTTTTTGGTTTTGTAAGAAAGAAAAATAACAAACTCACTGCATATAGACTTTATATGTAATTTGTATAGGACTGTTTGTAAATCTAAGTGTGTGTGAGTTCATGCATGTGAATAGGAATCACTACACAAACACTTTACACACTACTACACTGGAAGTGTTGTGTTTAAGATCTGAGATCATTTGAGTCGACGTAAAGAAGCTAAAGCAAAGGAAGTTAGCAAACCGGAGAACATCATCAACAAATCAGATCTATCAGAAGTTAGAAGGAGCCAAGTGGGGTATATTCCTAAACTTAGAATAGGTTGATTTGTGTGCTTGCATGTTGTGTTGTTTGTAACTGATTTTTGTTATTAGTGGACTTTTGTTTTTGTGACTTAGAAGTCACCGTGGATGTTTCCTCTGTTGGGAGAGGTTTTACCACGTTAAAAATCATTGTGTTGATTATCTTCATCTACTCACCTCATTCTTTAAGTGTGCTGAATTTTTGAAACTGCCTTAGTTTTAAAACTGATTACACAATCTTAATTAATCTCGTACATAAGTTTCTTTGTAAACAAATCTTGTTTATAATTTTTATTTTCAAAAGAAAAGGGTTTCTCCAACAAACATTCGGAGTTGCTTATACAGTTTAACCTTGTGTTAAACGGCATTAGCGACGTTTTTCACCATCACCCATCACCACCATTCTGGAAGGATTTGTGATCGAAAGAAGGGAAATTCAGCCTAGAATCAACGACAACAAATCTGAAAAAATGAATCTAAGGCAAGTGATTTGATATTTTTAAGTACATTGAATATTTCTTCCATGTTTAGTGTAGGAACTGTTTTGTCTTGAAAGTTTTGAGGAAAACATAATGAAATTGTTGTTGAAAATCTAAAATTGGGTTAGTAATTGCATGTAGAATGGTTGTGGATGAATTTGGTATTCAAAGACTTAACTTTGATGATTTAAAAACGGATTTATGATGAGTAATTTGGTATAATAAAATTCTGGGTTCATGTTCATAGGGTTTGGGGTAATATTTGGGGATTAATGATTATTACATGTTGATTAGGAGGATTTGACCCCAAAAATATGTTAAGAAACGACCTAAGAGGATTTAGTGAAGTTTAAGAACATTAAAATGCTATTGGGGTGATCTTAGGATGAATTTAGAGAAGAGAAAAATTGAGAAAAACGAATTGGGAATTTTCTGGGCGTATTCTGCCATCTCTTTAGAAGACCTGCCCAGGTCGTTCGAACGACCTCATTCGAACGAGACTTCTAACGAGATGACAGTACCCCTTCTAACGAGTTGGTAGTTCATTCGAAGCCATTCTTTCGAACGACCTCGTTCGAACGGGATTTCTAACGAGTTGATAGAATGCCTTTTTAGGCCTGATTTTATTTCGAACATCCAGAAGAATTATATAATTGAGTGAAATCCTTCCCTTGTTGATTTGTGGATATAGTTTTGAGATTGGAAGTACGTCGAGGGTTAAAACTTAGAGTTTTGTAGTAAACCGGATGATGTTTATGGACTAGGATATAAGTATCTAAAATTACGACGTGAGAAGAGTTGATAACTTTAATGTATATAAATCGGGGACTTGTAAACGTGTAACATGAAATGACGGTATGGAAATAAGAAATATACCTCTATTAATATTATGGGATACCTAAGATGTACGAATGCTTGGTATATGTAGTTATCTGTGTATAACATACCTACCATACTTGCTATCACGGGAGGTCGAATTTCGATCAAGGCCATCTAATCTTTGTGTGCCTACGGGGGGATTTAGATTGGTACCTCGAGGACATAGGTCAGAGAAGGATTTATTGAGAAGTTAATAAGTCTGTTGATCATGGGAGCGTAGGTATGTGCGTGATCCATGTGATGTGAACTATGTTCGCCTTCCTTTTGTGTGATTGTTGTTTATTGAAAACGATTCCTGAGAGATTCGGAATACGTGGTCCTTATGTACGTGATGTACCGGGATTGGATAGCAGAGTATGCGTGCACTGCAGCTTAGTCTCGGGGTGTCAGTAATGTATATTTATGATGAGAATAATATACTGCTAATTAAAATGAACTGTCATGAATAAATGTAAGTGTGAATAATAGTAACATTTTAGTAGAGTTAAAAATGGAAAATCTCTAGTGATTAGCATGACTAATATGGGAACTAAGAAGGAAAGTAAAACTATGTGTTTAAATTAAGATGTCGGGAATTGAATCGTGAATCGTATAATAAGGTTAGATTGTGTATTGGACTAGTTTGATAGTAGGATAACTAGAACGGGTACGGGTACGATAGGAGTGCACAATTAGTTGAGAGGTGAGGATCTCATGTGAGTGCACGCACTATCATGTACTTTATATTCATTGTTTAAAGATATTAAACACTTGCTATATTTTAAACTATTTTTCACAATCGGGCTCTGACCCGTTTGCTTTCAAATCTATTTTTGTAAAAACCTTTTTAGGTGCCCAGCCATAAGGACACCAAGCGTAGGAGTTCCATTCCGATGACGTGCTGTAACTGCTGTGGGAGTTACAGTACCTTGATACTAGACGCCTCCACTTTCTATCTTGACTCTATTTCAGATTTATTCATCTGTGGGGCATGTCGCCCCTTTCCTTTCAGAGACATCTTATTTACTCAGTTTTTATTTTATATTTTGGGTTGTAATTAAATTAATGATTCAGGCTTGTATTTGTTTATTTCAGTATTCTGATTGTTGTGAGGTATATTCCTCCAGATTCAGTTTATTACATCGTTATTTATTGTGACTGTGATGTGGTTGTGGTATCAGTAATTCATAATTTAATTTGGTTGTATGTAATTCGAATTCAATTAAAATTGGCAACTCACTTTTTAAATATTAGGTGGCTAGTAATTGTTAAAACATTTTCGACAGTGATGCTACGAACTGAACCAACTTGACATTTTGAATTAATTTGAATAAAGGAGTAGCTACCCGGTATTTAATTAGTCGGGGTGTCATACGTGGCTCCTTCAGAGATACGGGAGTTGAGGGAGAAGATTCAACATCTTTTAGGGTAAGCTTTTATTCAACGGAGTACATTACCGTGGGGTGCACCGATGTTGTTCATGAAGAAGTGGGATGGTTCTCTTTGCTTATGTGTAGACTACAGGGAGATGAACAAGCTCACAATACGGAATAAGTATCCATTGCCGAGGATCGATGACCTATTTGATTAGTTGAGAGGAGTGGCATACTTCTCCAAGATTGATTTGAGGTTGGGATATCACCAGTTGCGAATTCGAGAGGAGGATGTTCCTAAGACCACTTTTCTGTTACGGTACAGGTCATATAAGTTCAGGGTGATGCCGTTTGGGCTCACCAATGGCTAGCAGTGTTTATGGATCTCACGAACAGGGTATTCAGGGAGTTTTTGGACCAGTTCGTGATCATGTTTATAAAGGACATTTTGGTTTACTCTCGCACTGAGGAGTAGCATGCAAAGCATCTGCATAGGGTTATACAAACACTATGGGACCATCAATTATATGAAAAATTCGAGAAATGTGGATTTTGGCCACGGGAGGTGCATTTTCTAGGCCACATCTTGTCTGTTAGAGGCATTACTATTGATCCCGGTAAGGTATCAGTGGTGAGGGAGTGGGGATAGCCCATGACACCGATAGATATTCCCAGCTTTCTAGGGTTGGTCAATTATTATCGTCGCTTCCTTAAAGGGTTCTCAAAGATTACGGGTCCGTTGATGAACCTGACTTATAAAGGAGTGCCCTTTATGTGGAGTAATCACTGTGAGTTAGATTTCGATGAGCTAAAGGAAAAATTGACATTAGCACCCGTACTTGCATTGGAGGATTGGAGTACATGGTCAACATCGATGCATCCTTACAAGGACTTATGGGTATATTAAAGTAGGAGGAGAGGGCTATAGCTTATGCATCTCCAAAACTTAAGCCCCACGAGAAGAATTATCCCACACATGATCTAGAACTCACGACAGTTGTGTTTGCTTTGAGGATATGGAGGCACTACCTTCTGAGGGAGAAGTTTACATTGTTCACAAATCATAAGTCACTTCAGTATTTCTTCACACAAAAGGATCTAAAAATGAGGCAGAGATGGTGGTTAGAGTTCATGAAGGACCACTAGTTTGATATATAGTATCATCCTAGTAAGGCTAATGTGGTAGCAGATGCGTTGAGACGAACACGCACTAAGAAGTTAGTGGAGGTTTGGAAGTAGAAGTGGAATGAACTTCGACACGATGATGGGATCACCAAAGCGTGCATATCAGTTTTAGCAATCACTCCCGAGATTGTGGTGCGGGTAGTGAAAGAATAGGCGAAGGATCAGTTCTGTCAGGATAGAGTACACTAGATATTATTTGAAGGTGCAGAGTCTTACTCGATCAATTCAGAGGGAGGCCTACGTTTTAATGTGAGGTTAGTGGTGCCAGAGGATGAGGAATTGAGGCATACGGTGATGGTTGAGTCTCAGGATTTGAGGTTTGTGGTACATCTCGACAGGCATAAGATGTACCAAGATACGAGGAGACAATATTAGTGGTCAGGGATGAAGCAAGATATAACCGAGTTTATCTCAAAGTGTGTTACCTGTCAGCTTGTGAAGGTAAACCACTAGAGGCCTTTAACATGCTACATCCATTAAATATTCTCGTGTGGAAATGAAAAATCATTTCGATTGATTTTATCACTGGGTTACCAATGTCGTAGATAGGTCACGACTCCATTTCGGTGATAGTGGAGTAGTTGACCAAGGTGGCCCATTTATTGCCAGTTCGCACCGATTTTGAGACGATGCAGTACGCGCAACTATCCATTGCAGAGATAGTTAGATTACATGGGGTATCGCTTAACATCGTGTCTTATAGAGACATGATCTTTGTGTCCCACTTATGGCAGAGCTTTCAGGAGGCCATGGGCACAGACTTACGATCGAGTATCACATACTATTCGCAGACAGACGAAAAGATTGAGAGGGTTAATCAGATGCTCGAAGACATGTTGAGGATGTACATTCTAAATTTTGGGGGAGGTTGGGAGCGATACCTTCCATCGGTAGAGTTTGCGTATAATAACTCTTACTAGTTCACCGTCGACATGGCATCATTTGAGGCACTTTATGGAAGATCATGTCATTCGATCGCTTGCTAGTTAGAGGTGGGGGACATCAAATTATTTGGGGCTAGATATGATATGGGAGACTAATTCCAAGATTGAGCTGATTTGGGGGCATATTCGAATAGCTCAGGACAGGCAGAAGATGTATGCCAATGGAGACCGGAGACATGTTGAGTTAGAGGTTGGTGACCAGGTGTTGGTATAGTTGTCTCCCATGAAGGGGGTTATGAGGTCCAATCAGATTAAGTAAAGAAACTTAATTAAATGATAACATATGGAAAATGTTACTTACGATATTAATGATATACAAGAAATGTTAATTCGGATAGCGTATTGTATGGGTGGTATGGGGACTTGGACGTGTCGATAATTCAGATAAGGACTTATGTCTAGTTTGCTTAGGTAGTATGGCTAGGTGGGCTAAGTAAAAAATGTTAGGCGTTCACTGTAGTTGAGAGGTGAGGAAAATTAAGAGATTGTACGTGAACCTAACATGTGTATTTAATAACTGATTTTTAAACTGTGATAGATACTTGCTAAATATTTTTCAAATGTTTTGGGTCCTAACCCTTGCTATAAATATTTTTAAAACCTTTTAAGTGTTCTGCCACAGGGACGCTAGACTTGATTATCTATTCCAGGGATGCACAGCTGCAGCATATGTGGATGCGTACAGGATTTGGACAAGACGCCTCAATTGTTCATTCTAGATTATGATTTCATTATCTCAGTATTTCATCTTTGGGCATATTACCCCTACAGTACTTTATTCAGTTGTTCAGTTCAAACTTATATTTGGATTTATTTATTATCTATTGGAATTATTATTTGGATTTGGGATTTTCAGCCGATGGTTTATTCGGTAAGACATTTATTTATTTATATCTTATGATGGTTTAGAATCTATTACTGTGTGAGTGGTGTAATCTAGTTTTCCGCATATTGTTCTGTTAAATGAAAATATAAAATTTTGACACCGACTTAATTAACTAATAGGTGATTAGTAATTAATGGTTTTTGACAGTGAACCAAATAGGAATCCTATTTTAATTTAATAAAGGACTAATCACCTGGTATTTAATTAGGTGGGGTGTCACACCGAGTCAAAATTGACATCATTGAAAACTCTTTTTCTATGCACAAAGATAGTCCCATATTAAGAGGAGAAATAATGATAGGCCAACAACTATAACTGGGGCTGAGATTTCGTATGGATTGAAACCATCTGTGGCTATACTAATATGGACATTACTTTTTTAGTCTCAAGGTTTGGCCACATCATATCAGCATATTTCCAAAAATACGAATCAACAGGATGACACATGACATTTTTTCTACACTGTACTCTAGCATGTCAAGTCATCTCATTCGCAATCCATGGTATGGTGGATAATCTCTTCAACCTTGGAATCAGGAAAAAATGTCTAACTATCTCCAGAGGTACTTTACCCTCCCCATTTATTCCCAACCTATACCTGGGTAGGTTTCATATTGGGCATTTTTCCTTCATTGCATTTTTTTATATATAAAATGCAATCATTTTTGCATGCATGAATTATATTATAATCCAGACCAACCTCTTTGATTATCTTCTTCATAGTTGGATATTTGGACGGTAGTGAATTTACATTTAGAAAAAACTCTTTAAACACCTCCAAAATTTATGTAACGAAACTATATCTTGTCTTTACATTATTCAATTTGAGAAGAAAATATAGTGTAATATATTTCTAAGTACTTGACGGGTACAATGGTTCACTCGCCTTTCCACATTTCTTCTCGTATTTTAACTCCTCATTAGTCTCGTCACGATTTTCACTGCCCCATTCTAACACTTTCACTTGATAAATGATCTACTTCATGCTTAAATATTTTGAATGCGTCGTAAACAACTCTTCCATTCTAGGATCGTTGGGGACTGGGTTTTTGCATTCAACATATTCATTGGGTTCTTTTTTTGTCTTTAAACGATTTCCTTTTTCCCATAAAAATGACAAAATGTGAAAAACTTGGATACACCATAATGAAGTAAATGAAAATGGACGCCTCATGTTCCAACAAGTTTCCATTTTCACATTTAATGCATGGGGATGAAAATAAGGTTTGGCCGCCACCGTTCTTCTTCACAAAATCAATGAACGTAGCAACCCCATTAATGTATTTTCTCTTTCACGTTCCTTCATCCACTCTTTAATAACTTCTGATGAAATTATTTATGTTGAGATACATTAGTAAAAAATCAATATATACTAATTAATATCTATATACCGAAACTATCGAATATCTACTTATGAATATATCCAAACTATTGAATATATATGGCGTGTTACCTTTTTCATGCAGTCACTACAAGAAAAATTACTTTCCATGACATATATTTGGCGACAATTTATAAAAATGTGTCGTGGAAAGTAGTAAAAGACGACATAATCGTCCATACTATCGTAAATAATTTGATTATAGCAAATACCACTACATGTAAAATAAATATGTCGTGTTTTTTCAAAAAACAACGCTTTATGAGGTGGTGTAATTTTTTACACTCCTTTTTTTAGAGAGGTGTCGTGTAATGAAAAAGAAATGAGGGAAATTTTTTTTGCGCCTCTTTATCAATTAACTTTTAGCACCGTATCCAAAAAAAATGAAAAAAAACTATTTGCAACAAACCAGCCGGTAACCTCCGAACAAATCTCTCACCTCTAACCTCCGCACGTCTACAGCCGTAAAGGAACAAATCTCTCATCACCTCTAACCTCTGCACATCTCATCTCTGTTATAAATAATAAATTTTGAAGCTTAATTGACATCATCCAGAACTTTGTTGGCATATCTCATCTTTATTTGGTTGATTGTTAATGGGACATTGCCTACTTTACCTTTGTGGGTAGTCAGTTCTCTCTCTGTGTTGTTATTGTTATTGATGCTATTATGTGGAGTAGGAATAGCTAGATAAAATATTGGCTTCTTGTAAATATCGGTGATTAGGATTGTAACCACAAGTGCTCAGTTTCCCGAATATGTTTCTTCTGCTATTTTCCCTATTTTCAGGGCTTTTACTAGATTGGGTTCTAGATGGCATGGCTTTGAACATTTTATGCCAATAATATAAATTGATGTCTATTTATCTTGAATTGAATATTAATTTCTTTTCATTTTCACTTCCATATTTAGATCCAACAACTGGTGTGTGTGTGTATGTGTGAGAGAGAGGGGGGGGGGGGGGGGGGGGGAGGGGTCTTAATTATTCTGTTCTGACTAAATACTTGTATTTGAACTATAAATAATTTATTTGGTTTTACTGTTCAATCCACTGTTATCGGATATGATGTATATTTCGTCAATAGAATATATACTATTCGATGATAGAATATATAATAATGAATCATCCATGTATAGATGTGGATGGTCCAACGTTTTGTCGATGAAAATAAGAAACAAGAGATATGTAGTTCCACATCAATTAAAATAAAAAACAATAGCTATTTAGTTCTAGATTTCAACTTAGTCAACTTCGAATTTTTTTGTGTGTTTTTGCAATTTTAAATCACCCACGACAATTGTGTTTCTGATACTTAAGTATTTGTTTCCTACCAGAAATCTATTGCAAATAGATCAATCATCAACACGATCAATATTTCTTCGATGTTTGTGGTCAACAACATATTTCTTTGGGTGGCTCCTCCCATTATCCCAAAGTGGACTCATTACAGAAAATAACCTTGGGCGATGGGGTCCACTTCTAGTGGCACCCACTAACCCAAGTTTGACATTACTAATGATGACTCAAAATGAGGGTGTCCAGTTTGAGTGGCCCCTATGTCCAAGATTGATACTAAATAAAATGACTAAGGGAGAGAGGACTCACCTTGAGTGGCCCCTTTGCCCAAGATTGACTTCATAGAAAATTACTCAAGGCGAGGGAATCCACTTTGAGTGGACCCTTCCCCAAACTATCACCCATAAATGATTTAGGGCGAGAGGGTCCACCATGAGTGGCCCCATCCCCAAGATTGATACTAAAAAATTAATAAAGTACTGATGATTATTTTCTTATACAGGTAGCCTTTGTTGAGTTAGCGCGGCTCAAGCAGGCCAGTAGGGATCTCCTGGGAGTTTTGACTTGATGTATGAGAGACAAGGTTTGTTGAGCCAATAGAGACTCTAGGAGTCACTCAAGTAGTCACAAAATCTACATTTGAAATAAATAAGTGAGCATCCTAGAGGCCGCTTACAAATAAAAACATTTTTCTAAAATGTATTTTAGAGATGGTGTCTCTCAAGGCCGCTCTCAAGTTTTTCACAAAGTTTGTATAACAAGTTACCGTTACCAAATCAAATATCTTGTCACCATTAGGAGACATTTTCTTTTTTACTTTGGTAGGCACCAGGTGTCGCATATCAGAGGGTACATGCAGCTAACAGACAGATAAGGACAAATGGTACATTGCAGACCTTGTCCCTAAGTTCCCTCTCATTTTTTGCGCCTAAAAGGCCCAAGTCAGCTCTAGTATACACCTTTAAATATGACCCTTTGGTAAGGTCAAGACATTAAGAAAACTCAAGTTACAATGTTACTCTGCCAAAATTGTAAGGACATTTTTGTCCATTATCAATTTGTATGTCGTACGTCGTTACACCGTTGAAGAAACTCAAGATCGCATCTACATCAACGGATCCGAATATCAAAGTGTCTTCAACATCATAGCCTCTACGAGAATGAACTTGGTAAAATTTTGTTTTTATGTTCCTTAAAGTTCATATTTAGTATTGGGAATTTTTTATAAAATGTTTTTTATAAAAATAAGAAGTAAATTTTTTTAAGCAAAATGAGGCTTTTATTTTTCTGGGAAAAACCGGACCGGTCCGCCTCCCTACCGAACCGATCCGCCGCCGGACCGGTCCACCCTCTACCCGGACCGATCCGCCTTGCTCGAGGTCCAGTAGACCCCGAATCGAATGCAAACCGATGGAGCCATATTTTAAAAGAACCGATCCGGTAAATCGGACCGATCCGCCTCCTAGCCGGACCGGTCCGCCTGGGATAAACTCGAGCAGTTCCGTAACTGTTTTTACCACCATCTTATATTTCCTATATATATAACTATTCCGATGGTGTATTTCTTGAAGTCTTTGAGAAAACGTTTTTAAGAGTACAAACACAACAAGACTTCAATTTTTGATATGCCAAACATCTTTTTGATTCACACACAAAAATCCCAATTACTTTTGTGAATCTTTTGGAACCCTAGAACACAAACTTTGTTGTTGTTCATCTTTGTGGAGAGATCTTTGCAACTGAGGGCTGCGTGTCATTGCTGAGGGAGTCTCTACAAAGTTTTATGGCTGCGTGTCATTGAGGAGAGCTGCGGTTCTTCCTTCGTTGTTTGGGCTGCGTGTCTTTGTGGGTTGGCTGCGCGTTAATCCATTGCAGATTTCTCTATGTAATTGTAAGTTGCGGCTTGTATATTCATAGTGAAATAAAGGTTTTACCCGAAATGTTTTTTTTCCTGATATCTGTGTCTCAGCATATTTTGTGTCGCATGCTTTATATTTGATGGGTTGATTTAGATGCATGATTAGGGGCTGAAATTAAATAAGTGTGCTATATTAGAAAGTTGCGAAGTTAATCAATTATCAGACGTTCTCAAAAATAGATACATAACTAGTGTTCTCTCCCTGCTCTCTCTAAATGTCAAAGTGCTTGCCTCTTCACTCCCATCATTACAACCATTATTCTCACGAGACATCTCTCTCCCAGATATCATTGCTTCTTGTGAAGTTTGTCTTTTTAGGAATAAGGCCATAGCATTTACTCTATTATTACTAGAAAAGGAAGGTTTTCTACCTGAGCTGCTCTTGAAAATTTGAAGACCTTAAAGACAGAGTACATTGGAGTGGGTCATGCCTCACTTGTTCCAGTTCTTCTCAGACCATAATTACACAACCCTCCTAGATTTAGCAACTCCACTCGGGAGATATCATCACTGTCATGGACAAATAAGGTTACAATGTATCAAAGAATCTAATTTTTGAAGATACTCCGGATGGTAATGGAGTTCAGAGCAATCAGACAACACAAGAAGAGGTGGTGGTGATAGGAGTGAGAACACCTACTCCTCACACGGGGCTTGTCAGCACTGCAGCAGCTACGCCGTTGGCAGGTATGAACATAATGAGTATGTTCTTTGAATTTTTAAAGCAAAATAATGTTGATTTAGCAAGCTTAAGTCAATCTTGTACAACATCGGTGGTGGCCCCTGCTGGAGGGGAAGCCACAATAGTAACAACAACCAAAGTGGTGGCTCCACCGTAGAATGTGGCAGCAAAGAAAGCAGTTATACCAGTGATTTCTCTAGTAGCGAAGAAGGATGGCCTCGAAGAATATCCTTACAAGGTTGTCACTATGGAAGAGGTAAAGATGCTGCTTTCCTCTCAGAGAGAAGCCCCTCACTTGTACGAGGAGCTGCAGAACCTTAATTTAGAAAGAATTAATAAAAAGCCATACTCAGAGGGGTATGCTCCTCCAAAGTTCATCAAGTTCAATGGAAAGGGAGAAAACCCTAGAGAACATGTAAAGAGGTTCATAGAGTATTTGGGTTGATGGAAATAGCAAAGACTTGAAGTTGTGTGAGTTCTAAAAAACTCTCACAGGGAAGTCATACACCTTGTACTCTTACCTTGCACCTAACAGCATCCCAATATGGGAAGAGATGACCCATAGTTCCTCCAAAAAAAATTCATAGCAAAAGATGAGTTCACAATGAGGCACCTCGCTCAGTAGGTACAAAAACCAGGTGAGGAACTGGTGCAGTACATCAAGTGCTTCCACGAGAGGGCGTTGGATGTTCATTAAGATGTAGTTGAATCAAGACTGTTACAGATATGCATTGAGGGACACCTAGAGGAGTACAAAATCCACTTGGTCAATGAGACCATAATGGGACATTTAGAGAGTTAACGTGAGCAACCAGTAGCATTGTAATGATAATCAAAACCAGGCCATCAAGCCAGAGGATACAAGTGCCTCTAACCTCAGAATGATTTTAGGTCTCTAGAAGATAAGATGTCAACTACGTGGATGGGAACTCGAAGGACAAGAAGGACGACTCAGGGTTTGAATGAGGTAGTCCAGGAAAAAGGAAGTATGGGGATGACTTCCCACCACTGCTACCTTGTAGCATGGCCGAGACCATGGATGTATACCACACTTTTGTACGAGAGGGGTTAGTCGGTCCACCTCACTCTAATGGGAAAGTCCCAACAACAACAAAGTAGGAAGACACCAAGTATTGTGAACTTCACCAGAGGGTGAAGCATGTTACTAAATACTTTTTACTTACGAAGGATTATTGGCAAGCAAGTGGCCAACGGTACTCTGCAGATATCACCAGTAAATGTTAATGAAAATCCCCTCCCAGCCCATCACTATGCACCGCTAACATGGTGGTGGCATACGATGAAGAAGAAGATCAAGATCAGAAGGAATGGTGTCGCAACGATAGGGTGTATCAAGAACTGAGGGGGTTGATCCTTGATAGAGAAGAGGAAGAAAATGAGGGGGTTGAGTAAGTAAACCCATAAGAAGGTAGAGCAGATGTAGTTCTGACCCTAGATGAGGGAGGAACATCTAAGGAAAAGTATGTATGTAATGCACAAACATACGAAGTGGAGTTAAATTCAGAGTATGTGGATATAGAAAGGAGCCAAAAGTTCAATTGTTTTTTTTAGAAAATTAGGGTGAAGAACGACTACCGTGTGGTCATCAAAAGGAGGATTTTAGAATCACTCTAGTAGTGAGGGGATCCCTCTCTTAATTAGAACGGGCTCATAGGACGATTGATCAAAAGATACAATCCATCAACTGTAAGTGGTTAAAGATACAATCCAGTGTCTAAATTCAAGTCGAATTGGGAAGGCCACTTTGTGGTATGAGGGGTAAGCAAGTCAGGTTACTACTAAATATCTGAGCTTGAGAGTGAATGCCTACAGTCCATCAATTGTAAGTGGTTAAAGAAGTACTATGCCTAGTTCTTGCCAAGTTTCATTTCTTTTGAAAGTTTGAAAAACCTGCTTTAGCACATAAATATTTTTTTTTGTAAAGTGAATCATGAGCACAATCTTTGTAAAAATACAAACACCGATTATTGTGCAAGAAAATGAATACCGGTTATTTTGACCAATATTCGATAATTTGTGCATGATTTAATTACCTGCATGGGCTACTGACAGAGTATGAGTACTCGCTCACTAATAAGTTGTGAAGTGGGTGCATCCAAATTAATGTTTTAAAAAAACATGTAGTGGAACCCTTCGGTAGACTTAATAGGTTTTGAAATATTAAAGTCTAGAAGAGCGTACATAACACAATGAACTTTCCTGATTATACTTAGGGGTACATCCATCCCAAAGATAAATTACAATGAGCAAAGTCCCTATAGACACAACAGTTTAAATATCCCATAGACCAACATTAGGTTGCCCTCCTGATAATAATAATAAAAAGTTTTATTTTTATTATTTTTCTACAAATCTATAATTTAGAACAAGTTCTAACTTACGTTCTAAAGAATTATTCGCTTGATTTCCTAAGAATGTGCAGAAGGGGGTCCACCCACCCCCTACCCCCATCAAGATTTTTTCCTTACAGTTTACAAGTTTCCAAGTAAAATTGGGAACAAGGACCCTGCAGACTAGGGGTAGTTTTATTATAAAAAAAGAAAAAGTTATTCCTTTTACTTATTTCCATTTTGATAGTTATCCTTTGATTATTTGGGAAGGGAAAGTGGGTCACCCTCCTCCAAGTTGTTCCCCTAAATATTTTTATCTAACAAGTACCCTACAATTAGACACGAAGTTTTAAAAATGATAACTTGCTCAATCATGTGCAAGTACCCCTCAGAGTATGGGGAAATTCAACGAACTAAGGCCCTTATAAAAAAGAGAGCAGTTCATGGTAAATAAATGCCAAGTAACACAGAGCCAAAGAAAAAAGATAAAGTAAATATATGAAGACAAAATGATTGTTTTCATTAGTATAAGAAAGGACTTTACATGTACAAGAAGAAATGAAGAGTACATAAAATAAGGGAAAAAAATCTACATCTCCGAAAAAAAAACTACCCACTAGAATAAACAAAAACGATGTTCTCCCGTGAGTGTATGTCAGCGTAGTCTGGACTTGCCTCCTCAATGAACTATTCCTCCAACCTGGCCATCTTGAACTCATCCTCAATGTCACTAGACTCAAGCTTGGCCAACTTAGCTTGGAGTGACTGAATCTGACCCTGGATCCGAGCCGGTTCAGCCTGGCGCAACTGAGCTCTAGACTGTCTGGACATATGAATACTCATTATCTTCTTAAAAGGGATGTTCAGGAAGCGGCGAACTGCATTATCAAGCCAATCCTGTTGAAAATGATGGACCCTCTGAAGATCATAGAGGGCATGCATGAATAGTGAAGTTTGTGCACTGGACAAATCAATAGGAGGAGTGAAAAGGAAGTCATGGATATGGATGGTGAGGGCCTCCAAGTTGAATACGGTAAGGCTGTCAATGTTGAGAACAATCTAGAACGTGAATGTCTCAGGGTGATGCTCAAAGATAATCTCCAAAACCTCATGTTTATGACTCTAACCCTAAATCTTCTAGGTTGCTCCTCACGCTACAGCTCCCTCATGAAGGCCTTAGAAGCCTACACCTCGATATCGTCACAACCAGGGTTACCAGATTCAAGCTGAGAAGGGAGGAAGGAGGACTCCTTGCCTAAACCACCAACACCAGTTGAGAAAGTGGCCTCAGAACTCTTCCCCTCCTCATCAGCTGCTTCAGCAGGCTCACTCATGGGACAATGAAAATAAGGAACACACAAATGATTAGTCAAAGTAACAAAGGCAAATAACTGAATAACTTTGCTAAAAAAACAAGCAAGAAATATAAAAGTTTACCCCAAGGCTTAAAAGGGTAAGTATGTTGCCAAAAAAGCGAAAAGGTCCTTTTACAAGCACCACGCCAACCTAGAAAGGACAAAGTAAGTAAGATATCAGTAAATGCTTTCTTCAGTAAAAAAAACTCTGAAGAAAAAAGTAAAAATAAAGTAGGTATAAAAGTCTAATATCTTAGGAGTGCTCAGTATAACGCTCATAACTTGTTCGACAAAACTAGGAATGTCAGCCTCGCTAACCTGAAAACAAGGAAATGAGGATGTGATGGCAAGAAACTTGCACTGTAAAAGCAAGAACGAAAATGGGGAAAATAAAAAGAGAGTATAATACCTCCCTCGTAGCCACTTCCCCAAGTTGTCCCATTGTCATCGAGACGGTCGTGACACTAACCTGAAAATAAGGAAATAGGTAAGTGTTAGTGACCACTTGCACATAAAAAGCAAGTTGAAAGGAAATAAGGCATTAAGTACATACCTAGGTAGTCTCTCATAGAATACTAGCCAGATGTTCCATAGACACAGGAACATATGCTGCACTAACCTGAAAATAAAGAAACTGGAAAGTGTTTGCACTGAAAAATATGTCAGAAAGAAACAACATATAAAAAGAATAAGTACCTGGGAAGCCTCTGCTGCAATACTAGCCTGGTGTTCCACTGTCATGGGAATATGAGTGGCATCGACCTAAGAACAAAAATAAAGGCCCCACAGGTAAATGGACCTAAGCTACAGATAGGTCAAGAAAAGAGATTTGAACATACAGAAACAGAATAAAGCACATATATAACAAATAAATATGTGAAAGTACGTACCTAGGGAGTCACTCCTACGTAACTCACAGTAGGGGCCGTAGATAACTGGACCTTCGCTACACTGACCTGAAGGTAAGTAAAATAGAAAAGTGTTAGCAAAAGGATTGCATAGAAAAAAGTGCCTCTTGTGTAGAAAATATATAGTATTTATGGGGTCGCCTTCGCAAGAACCAAGGATGAAAAGGTCTCACTAGTACCAGCCTGCGAATGAAGAAAAAATAAGTGTTAGCAAATCACTTGCATAATGAATAAAGATATATAGACAAGTCTTAAAGTTAACTTGAAGTGGATATTAGGATAGGCACTATAATGGTGATTCCATATGAACCTGTAGTAGAAGGGACCTCAACAGCTGTAGGGCCACTTGAGAAGCAACCAGGGAAATGATCGGTGATGTAATGCTGTGAACCAACTGAAATATGAACAGACAGTAGACAGTCATAAAAATACAATTTTGACGACAAGTAAAGAAAAATCCAAAATGCAAAGTCCAAAGTACCTAGTCCTTGGAGAGGGAGGAAAGTTGAAAAACAACCATCGGAGTAGATGATGCAGCAGCGGTATCCTATTCGTTAATAATTATGTTAGAAGTGAACACCATTAAAGAGAGAATAATGCCAATGGAATGGTTACTACCTGAGATGATCCAATAGCCTGAGAGACAGGCTCGCTGAAAGCAACGGTGAAAACTGACTGCATAAGAAGGGGATGAATTCGGGGCATGTTATCCATAGGCACACAAACTCGGGGATAGATATCCTCCCAGAGGATGATAGCCCTGGAATAACAAACCCAGTGGGAAAAACTATCCCACCAGTAAAAGAGGGGCCAAGGGAAAGGGAACCTTGCAAAAAAATGACAGATGCAACGAAGATAATATAAGTTTTTTTATGCATGTGAACTCAGGCAAAGAAAATACTGGAAGTAAAAAAATGCCAAGAGTACCTTTAAAGTTGAAGTAGTAGAGGGTTAATCTACAAATATGCCTACCGCGGAAGAAGTAGGATATGGAATAGTTCGGTTAGGAGAAATAATCCTATGCAAATACAAAAAGTCAATAAAAATAGAATAAATCTAAGAGGAAACAAATCAAAAGACTTAGAAATATCAATTGTTAACTAAATAGAACGAGAAGACACAAAAGAAGCCCTCGTAGTGGTGGGGTGCGCAGAAGAAAGCTACAGTGTCAATGGAAGAAAGTCATGCAGTAAGACATTATAAAAGTAAAGAAATAAAGATAATTGATAAAATTGATAAGACAAGACTCTCTAGCAAGACCTAGAGAAATGATCATAGAGTTCATTTCCCTTGGAAAGGGTGCTCGGACAAGAGAGGAGGCTAGGGATCACTTGTCCCAACAGAAGGAACCTATATAGTATCACAAGACTTAAAGTTCGTAAAAAAGAAACCAAAGTCTTAAAAGTTAATGAAATAATAAGTTGAGCAAAAAAAGAAAAGAAAAGAAAACTTACGATATTTGTGCAAGTGCTCTACCCAAAAGGTAGGTGCCCAGTCGTAGGTCTTGAAGTAGAAGGGGAGTATATTATGTCATCATCCTCTCCATCGGACTCCCTTAAAATTGGCAATAAATTACAAGCGTCAGGTCCACATTCATCATGAAGATCAATGAGACCCATGTCATTGAAGAAGAACTGATGTCATTATAGGAATGAGTGCTTATATAATCAACTAGTTCCTCTTCAAGTGAGCGAGAAGGGGAATCGACAAATAAAACCTCATGACTAGCAGTTTCACTAAGTGAAGATGAGTTAGCTAGAGTACCTTCAGTAATAGGGATGGATAAAATAGATGTCTCCTGAATAGATATGCCCATGACTTGATTTCCTTGCTCGTCAATAGTTTGATAGGTCTCCTCCACCCCAAGGGTATTAGTGTATGATCCTTGATTTGGGACAAAGGAGCTAACAACAGCCTCAGTAATAATATCCTTCTTCTTCTTGCTCGCTCTAGTCTTCACAGGAGAATAAGGGGAAGAAGGTGCACTAATGGGAGCAGGAACAAAGTTCGACACATCAGTGTCAGAGTGATTTCTCTTATAGGAAACCGGGGATTTGGACTTCCCCTTTTCTTTAGGCTTAACAGTTTGTGGCTTAGGGTGTTTGGTGTAAATGGACACATCGAGCTGGGGCCTCACCAGAATAGGGGTGACCTGCTCGAGAGGGGTCTTCATAACTGTGTTGTGATACCACAGTTCTTTTTGGATCCTTTTGCCCAAGTACTTGTCATTGTTGGGGATCTTTGTGGAATGGTCTTATGAGGAACATCCTTCACACAATTCTGAATACGCACCACCTTTCTCTGCTACGGAGTACACCAGGAACGGGTAAAAGAACACAGATAGTCACGAGCAGGAACAACAGGCCACCTAGGCCATCAACTCTATGAAGCATCCCCTTAAAAGAGAAATTATCATAAGAATCAAAGTATAGCTCTGAGGGGAAGGTGCTCAAAGGATAAACTGGGGAGTGAACACCCTGATCATACCTAAGTTGATGATGTACTCTCTCGGACTGATAAAACTCCACACCTTGACCTTAATTAGTTAAGGAGGGAAGGGTACATGGGAAAAATCATAGCCATCACATCAATATGGGTACAGGTAGCCACAGACTCTACATCAGAGTGGCAGTAGAAAGTACATCCAGAGGATGAAAAGGAACCCTAAGTGAAAACACCACCGACTCGCTTGCAATATGGGTGAAAGCAAAATCCATCAACATTGTCTATCGAAGGCCCAAGTTGTTCGTTTTGGGACTTCTTATGCCACCTTATGATTCTAGCAACCTCGTTGTGACAATACCTCGCTTCTGGGGCAAAGTTATGAAATCTCTCCAATAGAACATTGGGAGGAAGGAGTTGGTGAAGTTAGTGGCATCATAATGGCCACAAGATCGCTCGACATCCACATGAGCACGATCCATCCAAGTATATAAAGATCCAAGGGTCAAGGATGAAAGGAGGATAATCCTCCCTCGAGCAAGTCTAACTACCCACCTGAATAGAAATTCGTGAGGGGAGTCATCTGGCTTCCCAAAGAACAAAAATCTGCTAATAATGTGACAAAGAATGCAGTTAAGTGTGAGGGAGATTTAATTTTTAGTCCATTCTGACTATTGGCCCCCTTCTCGATCCCTACCCCTTAGGAAGTTGTTCAAAATCTCTGAACCAGTACATTTTCCATTTGGAAAATGTGTGATTGGTAACGCCATCTGTATTGATAGCAATATATTTAGACCATTTGTCAATAGCTTAGTGAAACTCTCGCAGCATATCTTCCTCGAGCATCCTCAAAACCATTAGTAAAGATATGCCACCCAACTAAAGAAAACCTATTAACTCACAAATGTCCTCCAAAGTAATGGTAAATTCACCCCACCCAATCATGAAGGTGTGTGAGGGGGTGATAAGGATAGGCCCCTCGATGACAGCCTTGTGCGAGGGGGTGGTAAGGATATGATTCACCCAGACGTCCCACTCATCTTGGGCACCTCTGCAAACATTAACATTCATATTGGAGTGAGGGAAATCACCCTTATCCGCTATAACTCTATAATTATATCATGAAAAATGATGGGAAGGTCAGGGGACTCACCTAAATCCACCTGGGATCGCTCGACTACCTTGGCAATGAATTCTTTCTCAAAATGGGCCAGTGAGGTCATGAAAGTGTCATTCTCCCCAAAGTAAGGGGCAAGACTATACAAGCCAAAATACCACTTTAAGTGTTTGTCCAATTACTCTTTCAGTGACTTGGAGAGAGCGATTGTAGATGAGGGACCCCCTGAAAAAGAACCACGAATAGCGGTGGAAGCAGTGCTGACGATCGACATGGCCACGATGGTAAAATTGATGGACAAAGTATTGGAAACTGTAATGGAAATAGGAAAAGAACCTATCAACAACTCACTGGTGGTGATGGCGACGACAGAAGAGATGGTTTTGGAAGAAGAGGCCATTGAAATCGTGTTTGAAGGTTTAAAACTGAAAGTGGTTATGGAGGTTTTGAACCGCTCTCCATCCCTATAAGCTATGAGGAGTTTGAGATGGTAAAGGTAAAAAATGAATTCCAAGTTTAAAAGATCCATTTATACTTAAAAGGACACGCGCATTTGGGCATCCAAAAGATAGACAAATGATTAACCAAATGATGGGATGCTTGTTCTCATATTTACACTCGTCTCCTCCAAACCATAAATGATTGTCAAGTGACGGGACCATTTAGTGGCCCAAGAATAATGATGAAGAGTATAATGAACCTTTAAAATTCCATAAAGGATAAATGATTTCGTCGAAAGTCCTTTGGTTTGTCCAAGACAAAATACTTTGCACGAGGGGACTAATGTAGAGGGGTAATCACTCTCTAAATGAATTTTAAAAGCTTTGGGCAAGGGGGTTTATTTAGAGTGGCCCCACTGCCCAAGATTGACATGCCACAGAAGAAAGGCCCAGGGAGAGGGAACTCACCTTAAGTGGCCCCTCTGCCCAAGATTGATACTATAGAAAATAGCCTAGGGTGAAGGATTCCACTTCGAGTGGCCCCTACTACCCCAAAGTGGACTCATAACAGAAAATAGCCTAAGGCAAGGAGGTCCACTTCGAGTGGCTCCAATTTCCTGAAGTTTAACATTATTAAAGATGGACCCACTTCCTAAGATTGTTACTAAATAAATTATTAAGGGCGAGGGGACTCATCTTGATTGGCCCCTCTGCCCAATATTGGCTTAACATAAAATTACTCAAGGTCAGGGGATCCACTTCGAGTGGCACCTTCCCTAAACTATCACCCATAAATGATTTAGGGTGAGGGGATCCACCATAAGCGGCCCCATCCCCAAGATTTCTACTCAACAATTAGTAACATACTGATGATTATTATCCTATACAGGTAGTCTTAGTTGAGCAAGCTGTAACACCCCGTAATTTTGAGGATTTAATATTTAATTATTTTGGGAGTTATAAATATTTAAATTGGGGAAACTTAAATTCATGAGTTGGAGAATTTATTTGAGTGAGCCGAATTATTTATAATTGGCGATTTTTAAGTTTAATGGTTCGAAATCTCGTGTGTCGCATTTTGAGGTCAAAATTGGACAATGTCAAAAAGTATTTCGGATGGAAATTCTGAGGGCGTGGTCGAGTCTGGATGGGTCGAGATAGTCAGAAAAGAGTACCCGGGGGTAGTAATTGGGTCTCAGAGTATTTTTGGGCATAGCCGGACCCACACGGGGTGATTTGGGCTATTTTAATTAGGCCCATTAGGCTAAAAACGGGATTAGTGTTTTAAGATCTAAATCTAAGAAAGGAAAATGGAAGAAAACACAAGGGAGAACCTAGGGTTTGAGAGGGATCTGGGGGAAAGCAAATCAAGAGCCAATTTGGAGATTTTGGAGCCAAATTAAGGGTTAATTTGGAGTGTTCTTCATCAACCAATCTCTACACCAATGGAATCAGACCCTACGAACGATTTCAGGCAAGTGGTTAACTGTTGTGATTTCTAAATTGATGATAATCAATTCATATCATAGTGATGTGTAAATCAAAATTCGTTTTGGGGATAAATGGGTACAAAAATTGGGTTTTTGGAAATTGATATACCTTAATGGGATTTAGGGTGAGATTTATTGTGTTTATGATTCTAAAATGTAGAGGAATGAATCGTATGTTAAAACCAATGATAATAAATGGTTAATTACTGTTAAAATGAATGAAATTCGTATTGGGGATTTGAAACCCGGATAATACCCAAATCGGGAAAACCTTGGAATTAATGGATATTGATGATTAATTAAGGTCTGTGGGATGTTTATAACCTTTTCTTATTTGAAGGATATGTTAATTGTATTTGGGTAAGGATTTAGATTGAGAAACAAACCTTTAGGTTTCGACCATGGCTGACAGAGGGTCGGAGAGGATGAACACTGGAACGATCGATCGATCGACCTAGGGGGTTCGATCGATCGATGATGCCGAAATCTGGGCAGTTCGGCCAGTTTGTTATAAAAAGGGAAATTTATTTGAAAGTTAAGTTTCATACATTAATAGGTGATAAATAATTATGAAACAAATATTCCTAACAATTATGGGAGAAAGTAATTGGGACTAGGATGAAATTATGTGGGGCACTTTATGGATGGAATTGAGAAATTTTATTCTAAAATAGTGAGATACGGATCAAGTGAGCGAGTCCGGGTATGTTGATAATTATAGGTAAATATAGTTGGGGAATTTATGGAGATGAATGTGTGACACATTGTGGGAATGAAATTATGAGATATAAAATGGACCAAGTGATCGAGTCCGGGTATGTTGGTTAAGTGACACCAAAGTATTACATTAATTATTGAGAGAGTATTTAATTTAGAGTCGGAACATAGACTCGAGAAATATTAAGGCATGGGCCAAGTGAGCGAGTCCGGGGATAATGGTTGGGTGACACCAAGTAATTAAATTAATAAGTGTGTAAATTAATTTAATTAGAGTCGGACGATAGACTCGGGGAGGTATTAAATTAATGGGTATGCTAATTAATTTAATTAGAGTCGGACAATAGACTCGGGGAAGTATTATATTAATTGAGGGGTGAATTAATTATATCAGAATCGGACCATAGACTCGGGAAGATGATAAATTATTAAGTGAGAAAATTAATTATGTTGAGCTGGGTCACAGACTCAGGCAATTACAGGCAGTGTACGGGATTTTGAGTACACGGTAAAGCCGGAGTTTATATTATATATATACGGTGTAGTGATAGTGTGTATATATATACGTGTATCTATTGTGTGTGATATTAAATATCAGTGACTAGATATTTATTCAATTTATATACTCTAATTCTATCAAGGGAGGTTGCGCGATATGGGTGAATCCCCTAGCTTGAGGAGTAGGGCGAGTATATCCCCAGGTCATAGCGTCCGGTATATGGGTGAGGGGATTATCTCACTTTCAGGGAAGGAATATGACCGCCTCCATTTCGTTTATGTTTTGGGCCAGGTTGGTGTGCGATTCCAACTTGGGTAACTAGGTTATGTGAGCACACCTAGTGAGGTAGCACTTTAGAGGGAATCATCCGGTGAGGGTATACTCAGAGGGATGGATATACGTATGTTATATGTGTGTATGTTTTAGTAAAGGTACGTATATAATGGTATTTAATATTATATGCGGGTATTAATACAGCGTGTGATGTATTTACTTTATATAACTTGTGACACAGTTATATGCTACTATTTAAGAAGGAATTAATTAAGTTAATTGTGAGATAACTTATAATTCAAGAATCATTATACTCGGGTTAGGGTAGAATGTCAAGGTAAGATTATACCAGAACTAGTTGGACAGGGTAGTACAACTAGGTGGGGTTAAGGTAACCGTTAGGTGTGCGCAATAGTGGAGGGGCAAGAATGTCCACAAGGGAGTGCGACACTAACTTAAATATGAAGCGCATTCATGCATTTTAAATTACTGCAGTTAATTCACTTGCTAAATATTTCCAAAATGTTTTGGGTTCTAACCCTTGCTATAAAACTATTTTCAAAACCTTTTAGGGGTCCAGCCACAGGGACGCCAAGATTGATATTCTATTCGAGGGACTCGGAGCTGCGGCATATGTGGATGCTAGCAGGAGTTTGGATTGGACGCATCATTCATTCATTCCTAGAGTAGGAATCATTTATCAGTTCCAGTTTTATTTAGGGCATGTCGCCCAGACTTTCAGTACAGTTTTCAGATGTACTTATTCAGGTGTTGGATATGTGTATTGGATTTCATTTTGGTGGCTGATGGATTATTCGGCAAATTGTTTATTTAATTATTCAGTTGAGTTTTATTCAGTTGTGTGAATGGTTTATATTTAATTCGGCATGTACTGTTTTGTTTAATAAAAAAGTTAAAATTTGGCACCAGTTTTTGGAATACTAGGTGGTTAGTAAGTTTTAAAAAGTTTTCGACAGTGATGCTAAGGATGATCCAACTGGGATTCCTGTTTTAATTTGGTATAGGACTGATCTTCCGGTATTTTATTAGGCGGGGTGTCACACAAGCAAAGCTCAAGTAGGCCAGTTGGGATCTTCTGGGAGTTTTGGTTTGTCAGTTGAGAGACAAGATTCGTTGAGCAAGCTCAACAACTTGACCCTTTAAAATAGAGGGGATAACAGTAGAGGGACTCTAGGAGTAACTCAAGTACTCACATAACCCGCACTTATAATAAAGAAGTGAGTAGACTAGCGGTTGCTCACAAAGAAAAATATTTATATAAAATGTAATTTAGAGAGGGTGGCTCTCAAGGCCACTCTCAAGTTTTTCACAAAATTTACACAAAACTTTACCGTTTGAAATGATATTTATCAAATCAAATATTTTGTCACCATCAGGACACACATTTACTTTTTGACTTTATTTTGTCAATATCTGACAAAATATTTGACAATATTTTGTCAGAGGGGATATGCGGCTAATAGATAGATATGGACAAAAGGTTTATTGCGGGCCTTGTCCCTAAGTTACTTCTCATTTTTGGTGCCCAAAAGGCCGAAGTCAGTCCTAGTATACACCTATAAATAGGACCCTTTGGTAAGGTCAAGACATCATGAAAACTCAAGTTACACCATTACTCTGCCAAAATAGCACCGGAACTAGTATTCTCCTCTGCTCTCTCTAAGTGTCAAAATGCTTTCCTCTTCTCTCCCATCATAACAACACTTATTCTCAGGAGATATCTCTCTCGGATATTATTTCTTCTTGTGAGGTTTGTCTTTTCAGGTAGAAGATCATAGAATTTAGTCCATTGTTACCACAAAAGGAAGGTTTTCTACAAGATCGGCTCTTAAAACTTTGAAGACCTTGAAACAGAGTCCATTGGAGTGGGTCACGCCTCACTCGTTCTAGTACTTCTTTGACCCTAGTTACACCACCCTCCTATAGGGGCACTCATGGGCTTTATGTCATTTTCTCTCACATTAACTTTTGTAGGCTACTCACTTCTACCTCTATGTTGATCATTCTTCGAAACATTCTCGCCCATATTTTTATTTTTCTTAAAACATTTATTTTCTTTGGAAGAAATTTCTTCATTAAATTTCAGAAGTGTTTTGAATTTTTTTTCAAACATGGTAATATCATCTAATGCAAAATTAAACTCAGAATAAGAGTCAAAAACCTTTTCTTTTTCCCTAACTTTTAAAGTTATTCCTTCATTTTTCCTTTTAGCTTTGAGAACATATCTAGTTCGTAAGTTTGAAGGTCTATTAGGATTTCTTCTAATATAAGAGTATATAAGATTCCCAAAGAATTAAGTCAATAACCTTAGCATTATAACGGGATGGGAGAGACCTAAAGATTTTCTTATTTACTCTCTCATAAAGAATTTGCTCACCTAGATTATAACATATATTCACAATATCGAACAAATGTGCATATAATTCATTAAAAGGTTCAGACTCATTCATGCGTGTGGTCTCAAATTATGTGGTGAAACTTTAAATCTTTCAGACTTTAACAATACTAGTATCCTCATTAGTGAGTTAGAGGATATTCCATGCTTCCTTAAACGTGATACCCATCATAATATGGCAAAACTCGTCGGGTGTGACTGCACTAAAAATAACACTTAAGCCTTGAAGGTTAAAATTACTCCATTTAAAATCATCCCAGTTCAAACAGTGACATGTTTAAGACTTATGACATCGTCATTAGTCACAGTGGGTGTGTCCACTCTCTTTCACAAACAATCCAGACTCGCTCGTCAATTGAATTCAGCATCGACCTCATTCGAGCTTTCCAATAGGAATAAATAGACCCATAAAAAACAAGTGCCCTATTATATGAGTTATCGATATAACTACTAGGATTCACCTACGAAGCTTGTGAAAACAAGTGCTAATACTAATTTGAAAATGCGAGTAGGTCCAGGTTATATGAATACTTCATTGAGTAAGTCACACGCACAAACACAAAATTCCTTTTTGACCAAATTTTATCTTGATTAAGTTTACATAAGCGTGCAAGATAATTTCAAAGCGAAAAACACATCTAATCCCCAAAACCAAAACATGAAGAAAATAAGGAAAAATCTCTTTCGGGGGAAATCTATATTTCATCACTATGTTTGAACAAGACAAAAAAATACAGGCTAAGAAACAAACTTGAGATCCACTAAGCTTATGCAGTAAAGTCTTCAAGTCTTCCACAACAAATGATGAAGTCCAGCACTGTTCCAAAACAAGCATCTCTTACCTCGTAACCTACCGATCAGCCTCTGAAATCCTTATTCCTTTCTTCTTCAGCAGTAGAGACTAAACTCTACAAAGTCGACAGTAGATAGTCCACTCTATAAGGGTTTTAATATGGATGGTGTTTTTCTAGGGTTTGAGAAAACTCAAATAATCATTCATAGGATTTGATTTGGAAAAGAAAAGTGGTCTTCACAAACTAGGGTTGTGAGACTTTTAGGATGGGTATAAAAAATCAATTCTAGCCAAATGTTTTAATGGAAAATGATCACTAGACCCCATTTTATAGAAATCTTGAATTTTGAGGTTGTGTAACTTGTTCGAATGAAAACTGTACGTTCATTCGAATGTAAACCTTATTTCGTTTAAATGAAATCCAGACTCGTTTGAACGAGCTTTTAACAGGTAGAATTTTATCAAACAGAGAAACCCAGTTGGATGGTCATTTGAAGTTCATTCTAATGAACCCAGCTTCTCGTTCGAAAGAAGGCCTATTATCGTGCGAACAAACAAAAATAAAAAATTATTTTATTTTGAAAATTGTTTTAAAAACGTGCCTCAAACAAATTATAAAAACATCCCTGAATAAAATGTTTAACCTTAAATCAAAACCATATACCATATACCTCTCCGATTAGTGTAGCGACGATTTCAATGCATTCGATCTTCGATTATTGATCGATCACTAACTTGTCTTCACTTTGAAGTTCTTGCAAAGTACATGATGATGAGGTTATAACCAAATGCGCCAAAATAAATAAAAATGATGAGCACTCATAAAACTTGCTCTTATAGCCTCCAAACCCTAGTTTGCACCCAAAGTTTAAGATTCAAGATCTAACATCATATGTATATTAAAGATCTTTGATTGTCTTTTACCAAGACATTTCTCTTCATTGAAAATTTATTTTGAGCGGTGGTCGTGAGTGTTTGGATGAGCGGATGGAACTAGTCATGCATGGTAAGATCGGTGAATTTCGAGACGTGGGGAGAGCCTATGTTATGATTATTATTTGAGGGTGTTATGATTATTATTTGAAGGTGTCCAATAAATACTGTGAACAATGTTTAGGGAGATAATACTGCATTAAGTCTTGAAGGAGTCAAGTTGGTTGAGTTAGACAAATTCGTCCTTTAAACGATACATATATCATAATGATTTGCACGGCTCAGTCTTTCGAGATTTTTCCCGTTGTGAATTTTCCTCCTACATCATCGTATTTTTATTTTAATCTTTATTATTCACGTAAATGCATTCTTAGGTCAAGTAAAATTGGTAAAATGCTTAGACAAAATTTCGATTTAATTAGTGCAAAGTTTAAATCAATTTAATTTATTTTGAAAAATTAAAAATTGGTATGTGTTATTTATAACCCTATTAGCACTTGAGCACTTTCACCCACCTCGGGATATTCTATAAAGCCCAAACCTCTAAATCCCCGCCAGAGTTCAGACACGTAGGAACTAAATGCTCACAACTTCGATTAGGGTGTCTATATTTCGATGACCTTTACTTATTATTAGATCGCCCATCAAGGGGATCTTTAGACAAACCATCCGATCACCCCTACACTCTCTATATGGTCCAAATAAAGTTCCCTCAAATCCCAAACCCACAGTCCTCATTTAAACACAAACTGGATAACCACCCCCACACTCTCTGAGCCTTATTTGACTTTTTTCAACTCTCAGGCCAAAGAGTCTCTCAACCCAACCATCATATAGCTCGGAATACTCTTTCAAACAATCCTAATTGTGCGCAAATTGGACTTACTATTCCCATTTTATGGCCAAAATACCATTTATGCCCTCCTATTGGCAAGACACCTCACCTACTTGCAGGTAGGTGGAAGTTTCATAGTCCAGTAAGTTTGATCACTATGCCTACTATCAAGACATGTGACATATCTAACGGCATGCCTCTGAGCGAAGATCGATACTTTTTTCCATTAGAGTTCTCATATTTAAGAAGTCCCTGACCTCATTTGAGAGGCGCCTCAACCTCGAAATTAGTGCGATAACTTTCCTAAAATTTAGAGCATATCACTTTCACCGTAATCCATTTACATTCCTTTACATAACTCTTGCCTCACCATTAGCCCCCACTCCACCACCACTACCTACACTAAAAAACCATCCTACAAAAGTCTCAAAAAAATAGAATTCAAAAAGCTTGAAGATCTAAACATCTTTCTATTCCAATTTTTCTAATAATTCCTATTTCATATAATTTGGTGTTTTAGCATATTCTTAGTTGGTTTTGAATTATTTTATCACTAATCATACTTTTTTATTACATTTAGTCTCAAATTTATTTTTAGAAAAAAAATTGAAAAAAAGGGGTTTTATACCTTAGTTCCCAATTTAGGGTTATCTCGCTTTTTTCACACTCTAACCACATTTTGAACACTTTTCTCATAAAATAAGAGACATACCCTAGATTTGAACTATCATTTAGACCACATCCTTATTTCTGTATGCGAACTACGTGGACTTTGATGTCATTTTCGACTACGTAGGCATCTTGAAGCCATTTTTGGATTTGAGACCTTCTTTACTTCTTAAATTTTTTATCCATGTCTATGTATTAATTATTTGGTTACATTTATCATGTTTTATTCCCATAGATAGTTTTCCTACATTTATCACCTCTTAGCTGTCCCACATCATACGTATTCACTTTTTAATAGTGATGCTACGATCTTGGGATACTGCCCACATTTTAGTTATTTTCATACACTTTTAGTTATATTATCTCCTTATAATGACTCATTCCCATCTTTTCCATGATGCGGATATGATGATTTCACTTCTCATATGTACAAACACTTGCACATTCACGTATATTTGCACTTTGCACACTTTAGACATGAAACACATTTTACACATTGTACATACATTCACACACTTTAGGAGAAGGATAACATTTGTGTTGCCCATGAGAGACTAAAAGGGAAGAATGGGTAGCTAACAACTTCCCATTTTGTAACAGTCTCTGATCCCACATCTAGTTTTGTTTCTCACGCACTACTAGCCTTTTATGTTATCTCTTTAGGAGATGGCTACTTCTTTTGTTTATTTGTAATAGGTTGGTGCCATATTTCATTTGGCAGCTAAATATTTATATCCCACATCACCTGGGTGAGGGAAAGTAACTGTTCATATATGTATATTTGTAATTATAATACCGAGGCATTTTCAGATACAATTGTAAGGCATGTGGTTTATGACACCACATGTCAAGGTTTCAAACCCCGTCGCCACCAGTTTGTGGATATGAGATGGAATAAAACCCCATACCTCTTTGAGTGGTGGTTAAATTGGGGATAATATCGATGGTGGAAAAGTGGGATTTTACAAAATGGTATTAGAGACAGTAACCAATCGTAATAAGTGTGCTATCATGTTGGGTGGTGATTGATTTCATCCCAATGAGGATGTTGGGCTCTCAAAGGGGGTACGTAAAAGAATGGTTCCATAGTTGATTTGGTATACAAAGATTTACATCCCACATCACCTTTTAGGAAAAGTAATGGTTCATCATAGGGCAAGAAAATCAACACATTAACTACACTCATCTATATAATATACTATCCCTAACTGATAAGGATCCAAAGTCTAAGTATCATCTCACACCTGATGTTCATAAGGACCATTCTAAATAAAATAATATCCCACCATCAATGGGTTATAAATATTTTTTTACTATCATTCGTCCTATGCGACCACTTAACATTAACTAGTATAATGAATCTCACACTGAGACCAAGATCCCCCCCTAAACTAGGAAAACTTCCCACCTATTAGTTTAAATAATCACTATAAATCAATAATTACACTACTCGTTGGGTAATAAATAAGTTCTCATATATTATCAGATTAATATTATCACTAAACATTACCTGGCATTACTATTATTAACTCGGAACTACCAATATCTAAATTAGGTTTTGATGTTCAAACATGCCCCCTTATATTCATCTAGAGTCCTAAAATCGAACAACAATCGACATCCAACCAAAAAACCCTTGATCATAGGTTGTCGAAAAATAATCCTCAGTCATTCTAACAAGATATCCTTTCTCATTCGAATGAGAACCTCGGGTTATCTGAATAAAGTTCTCTCTCTCATTTGAACAAAACTCCAATATCATTTGAATGATATTATCGCAAAGCCCTATGACACCCCTCCCAATTAAATACCGGGTGGCCAGTCCTTTATAAAATTTAAAACAGAATGTCTGGTTGGTTCATTCTTAGCATCACTGTCGAAAACCATTTTTCGTTTTAACCACCTAATAATTAATTAAGCTAGTGCCAATCTTTTTTATTAAATTATATTGAGTCCATTAATTTAAACTATTAAAACATTCACCATTTTCATGAATAAATAACTAAGGAATAAAACACCATCCAACTGAATATAATAAATTGGAATAATCGTCCCAGTCGAATAAAAATCCAAACCAAAAATAATAAATCCAACTTAAATGGAAATGCTAAAATAAGTAAGTACAATGTTCCTCAGACATAAATAAACTAAGAATGGGCGGCACATGCCCTAACTGAGAAATTTAAATACTAGAACTAAGACGATATAAGTGGAGGCGTCTAAATGCAGGACCTGCAACTTCCACAATGGTTGCAGCACGTCAAAAGATCCAATGATACACAAGAAAATAGATTTTTGCAAGAGACGGGTCAGAGCTCGAGTGTAAAAGACAAAAAAATAATTTAGCGAGTAATATAAAGATGTTGTAAAGCAAATATAAAACACATGTTAGCTTTTCAAATACTCACTTGAGATTCTCACCTCTCAACTATTGTGAACGCCTAACGTACCGCTAAAGTACTCTTGTCATAATTATCATCTAACTAGTTTGTAGGTATAAACTATCTTTCTATCATCCGTAGTAATATCTCGAAATCCCCCTATACTATCCCGAGTATAAGTTTCACAAAAGTTGTTTAAGGGTTCACACACATAAGTTATTTAAGAATTCGTCATCTTCTTTATCTACAAATATCACACAATAGATAATATTACAAGCATATATACATAACTATCACAATCTTTTATATATATATATATATAAACATCACCCCTAGACTCAGCTGCGGTGCATGTATACTCTGCTATCAAGTCCCGGTACATCTCGTACTAAGTAAGGACTAATGATTCAGAATCACTCACGAACCATCGAAATACAAATCACACATATTGGAGGCGAGCATGGTTCCAAGTCTATAGGCTACGCACATACCTACGCACCCATATGATCGTCATCACTATCATTCTCACAGATAGACTGTATCTAGCTTCCATGTTCTGAGGTACCAAACCCAAAATCCCCCCCAATTGGGCCCATCAGGATAAGATTGTCCCCTTTCCTAAATAACCTCATGCGATAGCAAGCAGCATAGGCATGTTATGCACATAGTAAATAAATCATATAGGTATTCATGCAACCTATTACAATTAGTAGGTATACACAAACTAAATACATATTCGTATGCAATATACCTCTCACTATACCACCGATATTATTTAATTATGATTGTTCTCTCTATTTTACCTCACGTAAAGTGATTTATAATCTCAAGTATCTTTTACAGTAGCTAATCCCACTTTTATACTACTAACATATCATAAGGAGTCACGAAATACTGTAGAACAAATTTGCCCAAAAAATGAACCGATTCGGTTCAGTCCGGCCTTTACACAAATCTACAGAAAAATGGACCGATCCAGATTTGCAAAAAAACGAATCGATCCGGTCCTATAGAAAATGAACCAATCTGGTCGACTTCTATCTCCTAGAACTACGTCTTCCCACCATTAATGATAATAAAACCTCTATAGAATCGTCCCAAACACCAATCCAACAATTCTAATCGATGTTCTGATATATTTATATGATCTCTAACAATCTATGATCATTAAATCATGCATAGTTCATTAAACCCTAGTTCTTCAAATTCACATTAAATAATACCAAAATTTCCAGATTCGTTCATCATAATGAATTCTCAATTCATGATTTATAATCTACATACATGAAGAGTTCAACCTAATTATCTCCAGATTCTAATTAGTTACTCTAACTCTCAAATTTCATCAAATAAACACCATATTTATATTCAAATTGAACCTACACTAACATGGGTTCCATTATTGCTCTAAATTAAGCAAGTTTAAACACTTGCCTCAAAAGTGAAGGTCTGATCCGTTGGTGTAGTTGGTATGGTTGTCTTCCACGTTCTTTGATCTACGCGGTGGTGATTTCGGTGCTGCAAGATGGTTGTTATTGGCTTTAGACTCTTAGAATTAGTTATCCCTCTTCCTCTGTAACTCCCCTTTGGATTTTGTGAATGATAACCCTAATCTTTCTTACGTAACTGACATAATAACTCTCCTAATTTCGTAGGTAATTAATGCCCAAAAATAAAAATTATCAAAACGCCCTCCCGGGATGCCGGTTAGGCCTAAAATTGCCCCGGGACCCAAACTAAACCCCTGGGTAGACTTTTCTAACTATCTCGTCCCTTCTGGACTCAATGGCTCACTCGACATAACCATTCGGCTTACTTATAAATAATTTACTTTTATTACATTAATTTACTCCCGACACGACTGACACGCGCGTCCCGACTTAATGACTTAATTACTGTAACTGTCGTATTTATCTCTCGCGATAATTTATATCACTTCACAATCATATTCACAATTATATATGACTTTATTCGCTCAGTAATATTTAATAAAGTTCTCACTAACAAATACTAACTCTTATCTCGATAGTTAATATTTATTTTAATTCGGATTAATTATCAATTAATTTCCCATATTTAATTTAATTAATTCAATATGTAAAAATCATAAAAATATAGGGTTTTACATACTTCCCTCCTTACAATGGAATTTCGTCTCGAAATTCAGAAAATATAGTATACCTGGTAAAAATAATTTGTATATTTCTCGCGCATCTCATCCCCGCGCTCCCATATGTAGACTCCTTGATATTATGGTGCTCCCACTGAACGCGCACAAGTGGCACTACTTTAGACCTCAATCTCCTCTCTCTATGGTCTAGGATAGCCGCTGGTCTATCCTCATATGAACTATCAGGCTGTAAATCAATCTGTTCCAGTGCAATATGAGTGTGAGCCAACTCATCCCGAAGATATCGTCTATGTGAAGAAATATGGAACATGTCATGTATACGATGCAAGTGATTCGGTAATCCCAATCTGTATGCAACCAGTCTAATCCTCTCAATAATGGAAAATGTCCCCACGTACCTCGGTGCCAACTTCTCCTTCTTCCCAAATCGCATTATCCCCTTCATAGGAGATACTCGTAGGAGATACCCGTTTGGCATTGGCGTAGCTTTTCTGCCAGTACTGAGCTACCTGAATACGACTCCGAATCATCTTAATCCTGGTTGTCGTGTCCTATATTAACTCCGATACTAGTAGCTTGTTGTCTCCCACCTCTAACCAACATGAAAGAGAATGACAAGGCCTACCATACAATGCCTTGAATGGGGCCATGCCAATTGTGAACTGATAGGAGTTATTATAAGAAAACTCCACCAGTGGAAGGTATTGCTCCCAACCTCCCCTAAAATCAAGGACACATATACGCAACATATCCTCCAACATCTGATTAGTGTGCTCGGTCTGCCCATTAGTCCGCGGGTGGTAAGATGTACTCAATCGTAACTCGGAGCCCATAGCCTCCTGAAAGCTCTCCTAAAAGAGAGACACAAAAATCTTATCCCGATCTGACACGATATCAAGGGTCACTCCATGTAATCTCACAATCACAGCGATGAGTATCTGGGCATACTGACCTACGTGTAATCCATTCGTACTGTTAAAAAGTGGGCTACCTTTGTTAATCGATCCACAATCACCCATATGGAATCGTGACCCCTCTGAGAAGTAGGCACCCCTGTGATAAAATCCATGGAAATGCTGTCCCATTTCCACATCGGGATCTCCAATGGCTAAAGAAACCCTCTCGATTTCTGATGGTCCACCTTGACTAACTGATAGGTGTCACACTTTGAGATGAATTTAACAATTTCTCTCTTTATGCCACTCCACCAATACTATCACCTCAGGTACATCTTATCCCCTTCGAGATGTACCTCAAATCGAGATCTATGCGACTCTGTCATTATTTTATGTTACAAATCCTCTCCCCCTGGAATAACTAAACGTCCATTGAAGCAAAAGCCTCCCTCAGAACTCATTGACTAAGACTCTACTCCCTCTGCCGGAAGGTGTCGAATCCTCTCATGAAAAAATGACTCCGTTACCTGAGCTGTACAACCCTCGTCACAATCTGGGGTATAACTTTCATAACAGACATGAATGATTGGGCCATTACATCCTGATGTCCTAACTCCTTCCATTTTGCTTTCCACGCCTCAGCCACCTCACCTACTGGCCTACAGCTCAACGCATTAGCATCTATGTTAGCCTTCCCCGAGTGATACTAGATCTCAAACTGGTAGTCCTTCATAAATTCATGCCACCTACACTGGCGCATATTCAACTCTCTCTAAAAGAATAAGTACTACATCGACTTATGATCTGTGAACATGCGAAATTTCTCTCCCAAGTGATAATGTCTCCAAATCCGAAGTGCAAACATGGTTGTTGCTAACTCTAAGTCGTTGGTGGAGTAATTCTTCTCATGAGACTTAAGATTACGAGAAGCATAAGCTATAGCCTGATCTTCCTATTGTAGTACTCCACCAAGCCCTTATAATGATGCATCAGTGTAAACAAGGTACTCCATTCCTACCCTAGGAGCTCTAGTACGGGTGTTGAAGTCAGCTTTTCCTTCAGCACATCAAACGCCAACTGACACGTATCATCCCAAATATACGGTATGCCCTTACGAGTCATATTAGTCAACGGACCCGCAATCCTTGAAAATCATTGAATGAACTTTCTGTAATAATCGACTAACCCAAGAAACCCTGCACCTCCATCGGTATCGTGGGATGACCCCACTCCCTCACTGCTGACACGTTGCTGGGGTCCACTGATATCCCCCTTTCGGATATAATATGCCCCAAAAATTGTAGCTCCCACAACCATAACCCACATTTCTTAAACTTGGCATACAACTCATTCTCCCGTAAAGTCTGCAAAACCCTACGTAGATGCTCGACATGTTCCTCTTCGGTCCATGAATAAATCAGCATGTCGTCTATGAAAACAATGACAAATTGATCCAAGAACTCTCTGAACACCCTATTCATCAATTCCATAAATACTGCCGACGCGTTGGTTAGCCCAAACGGCATAACTCGAAACTCGTAGAATCCATATCTCGTCAAAAAGGCAATCTTAGACACGTATGAAGCCCTTATACTCTTGACTCACTTGCGTCTATATTGTATAAGTGTTCATCTAGTTTGGAAATTATGACAAAATTATGTCTAACCTAGAATCCAAAGAACCTCAGAGCTTGCATTTCTATTTCATCTTTGATTGAAGGGATCTAGACCTAATTACCAACACTCACACACAGTAGAATGAACCATTTACATGTCATATTGTATATTAGTGTGTGTACATATGTTGAGTGTGTTTAAATCCCCAATATTGTTTTTTAAATATTTTTTGGAATTTTTTAAAACATTTTAAAAATATTGTTTTATTAATAAAACTTGGTTTTAAAAGGTTATGGGGTAAATCTGCTATTTTAGAATGTTGGTTTTATTGTCTAAAGTTGGTTTGGGTAGAAACCAAAAGCGGAAGAGACTTCAGGGTTTACTTTGTAATTACTTTAGATGGGCGTTTTATCTCGTGTTATTGGCCAACATTTGTTGCCCTCTGATTGGTGGGAAGTGTGTTTCTTTATAGAGAGTAAAACAACGCCTATTTTCAACCCTTGGATCATTTGTGATCAACGATCTGCATGCGCCCCTTTATTATCCCTGTGAATCCCATTTGAACCAATCAGGTGAGTTTTAATCACCGCATATTGTGAGCCCTTGGATTAAAGCCAATCCATCTTGACTCAATCTGGACCCTTAATTTTGGCCTTTACTCAGCTTTCTGAGACCCTATTTTGGCCAATCCATCTTGACTCAATCTGGACCCTATAAAAGGAGCCCTTTACTCAGCTTTCTGAGACTTTTGCCATTTTCGTCCTTTGAGAGAAAAGAAAGAGAGAGTAGAGAGAAGAGAGAGAGAAGAGAGAAACCAGAAGATAGAGAAAGAGTTAGAAACCCTAACCCTAAATCGTCTACACAGTTCAAACCAAATACAAACCTTCAATCCTATATACTTTACCAAACACAACCTTGAGTGTTTAAGTGTTTTGAAAGATGATTTGAGAGTTGGTTTGTTGCTGTAACCTCTTCTTCTTTGGATCTTGTTTCCAACTTAATCATTTTCTTAGATCTGTTGTTCTTGTATATAGAAATTTTCAGATCTGAGTTTTTCATAATATATTACACTTAGTTTGCATGTTTGTTTCTCAGCTTGAGAAATATTTTGTTGATTCATTTTCTGTAAATGTTTTTAACTTTGAAATCAACAAAAATGTTTTCTGTTTCTAGTTCTCTTAAAACTAAACCTTTGACCTAGTTTGGAATCACACTTGGAGGTTTTCAATCTCGAAAATCTTTTCAAAACTCTGAGATTGATTAAGATCTTGACTGTCTTCTAAGCAAGATATCCGTGGATTATGGGATTGATTAAAAGGTCAAAAAGGTTCAAAGTTTTGTGAGAAGAGAGAAAAAGAAAATCACTGCATATAGCCTTATATGTAATTTGGTAGGACTGTTTGTACTTAATAAGTGTGAGTGTGTGCATGCATGTGTTAGAGAGCACCTCCACAAACACTTTCACACTACAACACGGAAAGTGTTGGTAATAAGATCTTGAGAAAAAGAGTCGACGTAAAGATCTTGAAAAAATTGGAGTTAACAAACTGAGAGGACAACATCAACAATCAGAACTGTAGAGAAGTTATAAGGACACCAGAGGGTACATTCCTAAACTTATATAGGTCTGAGTTTTATGCATGTTTGTTATATAGTTTGTAACTGTTAAATTTGTTTATAGTGGATTTTTGTTTTACTCCGTAGAGGGAGTCGTGGATGTTTCCTCAATTGGTGAGGTTTTACCACGTAAAAATCTTGTACTTAATCTTCCTACATCTTCTCATCTCATTCTTGTTTGTGCTGGGTTTTAAAGCTTGTTTAAAACTGTTTAATAAACGTGTTATTCAAATCTTGAATAGATCTCGTACATACTCTTATCAAACACATCTTGTGTTCAAATAGTTTTGGTTTTTAAGAAAAGAGTTTCTTCAAAAAACAGATCGGAGTTACTTAAATAGTTTATTTTTAATAAACGGCTTTAGTAACAGAATTTCAATTGGTATCAGAACTTGGTAATCTTCTTTTAAAGAGATCCTATGTTTCTGAAAATATTTTCTGAAAATCAAACATGGACGAGAAAAATGAAAGATTTGGTAACTTGACCAGACCTCCTATCTTTGATGGAACCAATTTTGCTTACTGGAAAGTAAGAATGATTGCTTTCATTCAAGGAACTCTGGGAGATGATGTCTGGGACATTGTTGAAAATGGTTACACTTTTCCTACAAAACCAGCCACTGAAGGAAGTAATGAGAGGGTTAAGAAAGTTTTAAGTGAGTTCACACAAGAAGAGAAACAAGTTTCTCGCAACAATAACAAAGGAAAGAATTCTATATTTATGTCTATAAATGAACATGAGTTAAAAAGAATCTCATCCTGTACCACTTCTAAGGAAGCTTGGGACACTTTAGTTACTGCTCATGAAGGTGACACTAGAGTTAAGGCTGCTAAAACTCAAATGCTCATTCAACAGTATAATTCCCTAATTATGTCTGAGACTGAGTCATTTGATGACTTCTATATGAACCTGACTGATATTGTGACGAAACTGCATGCTAATGGGATAACATATGACAGACAATAAATTGTGTCTAAAATTCTGAGATCATTACCACAGAAATTTGATAACAAAAGATATGCTATGGAGGAAATATGTGATATTAATCTCACTCCTGAACTACTCAGTAGTAAGTTAAGAACTGTGGAAATGGATCTGGAATTTAAGAAACAATTAACCCAGTCCCATAGGAAACAGACTAGTTCCAATCTAAGCTTCTCTTCTAAATTGATTAAGCCTGAGTTTAATGCTTCCAATGATGATTCTGATGAGGAATGCGATATAGAGTTTTTGGACAATCAGATTTCCTTAATGTCAAAACAGTTTAAGAAAATCATTAAATTTAGAAACAACATGGCAAATAAATAAGGCAAGTCCAATTATCCAACTCCTTTCAATCACAGACCTCATGAGAAAAGCCATGACAAAAATCATAAGGACTCTCACACTAGACCTAATAGAGACCTTAAGAAGACTGAATGCTATAGATGTGGTGAACTAGGACACATTGCACAAGACTGTAGAGTTAACTTGAACACCCAAAACAAACACACTAGAGCCAACATTTGCAAAACATGGGATGATTCAAGTGAATCTGAAAATGAGGAACCTGAGTCATCTGATGTTTTTGACCCTTGCATGTCTTTCTTTGCCAAGATTATCTATAATGATGATATGCCTGTGTTTGTTAATGAGGATGAATATAGTAATTCTACTTCTGATGTTTCGAATACTGATGTTACTGGTTTAGATGCTTTGATTACTGAGAATATTGCTATTTGTTCCTCGGGGTGTGTGAGTCAAAGGGAAAGCGATAATGACGATGTCAATGGGTGTGTGAGTACAAAGAATGAAGCCCTAGGGGTCACTTCACACATTACACTTAGTGACTCGGATAATTAAGACCTCCCAGATATTCACACTCTCTATGCTAAAACTATCAAGAAAAGCACTAGACTAGAAAAGATTGTGAGAGATCTCACTAAGAAGTTAGAAGATCTAAGCCTAATGGTTAAACTGAATGCTGAAGAATATACTACCCAATGTCTAACTCATGAAAGTGAAATTAAAATGTTTGATGAAAAACTCAGAAATTTGACTGAAACAAATGAAATTCTGGAGAAAAAGTACAAAGGGACATTGTTATAATTGGAACAAACTAAAGAAAAGACAGCAACTATTTTCAAAAAATTTACAAAATTTGAAAATAATTCAAACTGTTTTGATGAATTTGTTGCTGAATCAAAAACCAATTCTGATGATCGAACTGGAATAGGGTTTTGCCCCAATTTGAGAACACAAACAAAATCTTTTGAACCTATCAAGTTTGTGTCAGGAGGCAAAAGGCCTATTGAAACATGCCCAGACTTTCATTCTCTAAAAACTGAGTTTGATTCAAAACATCAAAATTTTAACATTGGGGAATCAAGTTGCTCTAAACATGAAAGTTCACCTAAGGCTAAATACGTCTGCCCCTCTATTAGGAAGAGTGAGTCTACATTCGAGACTGTCACACCTAGGAATAGAGCTCAACCTCAAAACTTTTCAAAACCTTTGTTTAGAGACTTTCCCAACGAGACCCCTATCTTGAGCAATCTTTATTGCTCTTACTGTGATATATACGGTCACTCTTTTGATAGTTGCTATGCTAGGAGACTAGTTACACCTGTCTATAGTTCTCCTATTTATCAGAACTTTAACTATTTTAGAAGGAGCCGAAACAATTATGTACTTCCTAGACAACCTGACAAAAACTTTAATTATAGGAAGAGAAAGACCAAACCTAAAAGAACATTTCCTAGAAGGATTCATAAGCACTTTCCTAAACCAAATGCTCAAGTCTTTCATAAAATTCAAAATCATGCGCAAAACATTTTTCAGCAAAAATCAAATGCTCGTAAATTTTACCAATTGAGAGCTAATAAGCGCAAAATGAAAACAAGAGCAATTTGGGTTAGAAAAGATGATCTATTACCTCAGATGAAGTGTAACATAGTTATTACTGCTTTAAAAGCTGAACACACATCATCTGGTAGGTATTTAGACTCTGGATATTCTAAGCACATGACTGGGGATGAAACTAAACTTTTAAACAAAACCATCTTTACTGGAGGTAAAGTCATTTTTGGTGATGGAGTTTCATCTCAAATCATAGGCAATGCTAGTGATGTAACGGGCCATGGTAGAGGTACCTCCTTGGAAATCCCGGCCTACATACTCGTACTACTTTCACGCTTCTTTCTTACTGGAAATCCCAACGATCAGCCCAGGAGGGACCTGATAAACATCTTCGTTCATTTGGCCAGAGGATTCAACCTATATCTAGCCACCATTACCTTGGGGTCCCTCTACACTTGGTTGGATCGAACCCATATTGACATGGAACGGTCACTAGGCCACTATAATTTGGCAAATTTTTCCAACACCATCATCTTAACGGGCTTCCTTTACACCCGCTTTCCTGCCATTTTTGCGAAGTCAGTTTCTCTGCCTGTGAGCCATGGTATCAAGCCCCCACGCCTCCTATGTTTCCACAAGAAGCAGAGCCGAAAGGAGATAATGGAGGTTTTTGACCATTAGGACTCCTTCATAATGAGGCCATACAGTGAGCCCACCTTCGCCCATACTTGGGACTTCTTTCTTATTGTAGCCACAACGGTTAGATTTAATCCAATTATAGAGGATCCTTCGCAGGCCGTAGTGCTTCTTTTTACCCCGGGGTTCCTCCCCTCGTACACTGAATGGGGATATGCTTCTGAGCCTTACAATCCTGATAGATGCAGCAGACAATTTGGGTTTGACCAGGGGGCTCCTCGACGCGTATTCCAGAACAATCATTCTAGGGCCACCTTTGCCGAGGCATGTACCTTCTATACTGCCGCTGCGGTGCCTGGCGTGACATCCACCATTGATGGGTGTGTCACCCTCCCGAGTGCCACAAGGAAAGGAGACGTATCCACATCCTTTGCCACGAAGTTCCATCTGGAGTAGTTGACCATGATTCGTGAGTATATCCAGTCCCCTCCTTGCTATCCCCCGGTCCTTTCCTTTTTTTCCTCTGAGTTGGGTCTAAAGGGGAACTCCGTGCTCGGGGTTGAGTTTCCCTTAAGAAAAACTGTTAAGGAGTCTCCTCATGAACTACCTCCTCATTGCCCCATGGTCCCAACCGCCACTCCAAAACCCAAGGCCGCTGCGACCCTCAAACCGTATGTTCCCACGGTCGAAGCTACCACAGGAGAAGGGCCTTCTGAGCCACCTTCCAAGAGGGCCAGAAAATCCAAGTCTAAGAAAGCCAAGGTCAAAGGTCAAACGGGGACTCCACTAGAGGCATTCCCAATTGCCTCCGTTCCCCCTTCTATGTCCTCAAAACTAGCTGAAAAGCTGAGGAGGCGGGTAGAGGCCTAGGTTGCCGGAATAAACGCTGAGTTCGAACGGTGCACAGTTATCGTTCCTCCTTCGGGTGCATTCCCAAAAATAATGGTGGATCCTAGTGAGCCCCCCGCAAAGAGAAGAAGAAGGTCGAAGGTGCCTGAAATTGGGGGTGCCACAGGATCCAGAAGGAAGACGCTGGGTACCAAGCCCCAAAAGAAATAAACATCTGAGCGTGCGTCATCACCAGCTCCTTCTGTCCCTGCCTCTTTGCCATCTTCACCAGTAGTTGTATCGTCTCTTTCTCCATCTGGACCTTAGGTATATGTGCATTCTTTATCTCTCATTCTTCTCATGACGCGGCATTTTTTACTTATTGCCTGATATCTTTGGTGCAGGGAGTTGAAGAAATGGGGGTAAGTCCTCCCAGTCCCCCCAGCCCTCCAGTGAGTCATTTCGTGGGGGGACGTTGTGGTGCTCCTCCAGCCACTGCCTCCCTTCCTCATTCTCCTTTAATAAGTCTCACCTATTCTCGCCGTTCCTCCTCCCGTCAGGCCAGACATGCCGCCATGGGTACTGTTAGGTTGTTTGGCCAGCCCGAGGCACCTGTTCCAGCCTCCTCTTAGTTACCTTTGGGGCGGGAGGTCTCTCTGCCCTTGGTTGTGGTCGAAGAGAGTGTGCCACACGTAAGTGTCTTTTCGAGATTTGCATCTTTTATTTATCCCAATTATTCCCTAATTGTAACATGTTGGGGCTATTTTAGGTGGATGTGGCATCGCTGATAGCCAACATTCTCTTTCCTCCTGTACTGTCAAGACCCCTTGCTGCAGTTCCTCTCTTTAGTGCCATAACGGGGGTAAGCTAAGTGCATTTCTGTCTCTTGTACCTTTGAAACTACTACTTTTATCTAACCTTTGTTTTTATCTTTGTAGCTCTCTCCAAGCCTTTCTCTGCCTTTTGCGTTGAGTGGCCTTATCCTTTCTCAGGCCCAGGTTGGAGTAGCAGCTTCAGTTGGGACATCTTTCGAAGGGCTAACATCTCCTTCTGACGATGTGCCCGTGCTTGCCATAATGCCCTATACTGGCGAGGGAGGTGTTCCCTCCTTCGAGGCTTCTACACCCAAGGGCTCCGTTGAGGCTGCCGAGGTAATGAGCCCGCCTCTCACAGTTTCTGGCGTTTTGACCCCCGTGGTGATTACCCTTGCTCCTGCTGCTGCTGAGGTGCTTCTCTAATTTCTCTATATTTCTCTATTTCTCGAAATCCACCTTTATGGGTGACTTGATCAAAGAAAGCATTTTAAGTTATTTTTCATAAACTCCGCCTATTGGTGACTTAACAACGAAAACACTTGTTAAGAATTTTGACCAACTCCACCTATAACGGTGACTTAACAACGAAAACACCTGTTAAGATTTTTAATAAACTCCACCTATAATGGTGACTTAACAATGAAAACGCTTGTTAAGATTTTTTTAATAAACTCCACCTATAACGGTGACTTAACAACGAAAACACTTATTAAAACCTATAACGGTGACTTAACAACGAAAACGCTTGTTAAGATTTTTAAAAAACTCCACCTATAACGGTGACTTAACAACGAAAATGCTTGTCAAGATTTTTAATAAACTCCACTTATAACGGTGACTTAACAACGAAAACGCTTGTTAAGATTTTTAATAAACTCCACCTATAACGGTGACTTAACAACGAAAACATTTGTTAAGATTTTTTAATAAACTCCACCTATAACGGTGACTTAATAATGAAAACACTTGTTAAGATTTTTAATAAACTCTATTATTTCGCCTCTATTTCCAAGTTGCTCGGGAGGATTTTCCGCCAGTTCCTTTGCCTGTTACCTCGCCATCTCGTGAACCTGTATCCTCCGAAGAATCGAGTCATAATGGTCAAGGTTCCACGACAGGTGCTGCCGCGGATAGCGAATCTGGGTGTGAGCTTCCTCTGCCTGACTTCGATCCTCCCGCCTTCTGCCTGATGGTACTCAAATGTTCTTCCCAAATGCCTGCCAACCATCGTTTGGTCATTGAGTGACTCGTGAGCCATCATCCTGAGACCTGCCTTTGTTCCAACATCGCATTTATGAGTCATAGGCTCCAAGGTATGGCCACTGTTGTTGCTGATATCGTAGACACTCCGATTGTGAATGTTACCAGGCCCCTCCTTAATCAGTTCTTGGGCTATTTGAGGGAGTTGGGTTATGACGGGTTCTATTTTGATTGGCTCATTGCACACTTGAAGACTCTGAAGAGCCAGCAGTTGGACAGGCAACGGGAGCTTTTGCAAAAACATCAGGAGGATCAGAGGGTCGAGGAAGCCAAGTTGGCCGAGCTAGTACCTCTCCTCGAAGTTGTTGACAAGGAGGTGGAGAATCTCGAGGAAGCTCTGCGTTTGGCGAATTCAAAACGAGAGAAACTCCTAATCGAGCGTACACAGTCGCAGACAAGGTTAGAGGTTTCTATCAGCACCCAACGGTCCTATCAAGCAGCCTATGCGGATCTTCCTGGAGATATCTTCTCTTCCCCTTATCTGTGGTTCCTCCTGGGTTAATGAGCTTCTTGTATATGTATTTTTTTTCCTATGTAATCCTCGGGCGATTGTTCCCATTTTTTGTAATGCCTCAAAGTATATGAATGGAAAAGAAAACATATTCCCATGTTATTTATTTGCGTTACAGTAGTTTACATAGATAATGATACGAAGTTCTGTAGTTCTTTTAACTCTATAAAGTAAACAAATAAAATAAAGTGGACCTTCATAAATAAAAGGAACTCGTATATTCATATTATTTAAGTACATTGGTGACTCCAAACGTAATGGCCTACACGTAATAGACCTTCAACCATTTGTTGTTAATCTTAAATGGCCTGTCTTCTTCTATCTTAGAAATTAATCAATAACCTGAGTCATGAGACTCCTTTACGATGAAAGGTCCCTCCCAATTTGCTGCAAACTTAGGTAGAGGAAGCCCTATAATATGTTTAACTGCTGCCTTTAACACGAGATCTCCTTCCACGAATTTCCTTGGTCTCACCAAGTTGTCATACGCCCTGGAGAGCTGCTTCGTATACATTTGAAAGTGTTTCATCGCATTATCCTTGTGCTCGTCCAACGCTTCCAACTGTACGTGTCTATTCTTAGGGAGCATACTGCTTCGCAAAGCATATCGAGCCGAGGGAACTTCTAACTCTACTGGGAGAATTGCCTCAGCCCCATAAACAAGAGAGAACGGCGTATACCCCATAGGCTTTCTCTTAGTTATCCGATAGGCCCATAGAACGGCTGGTATCTTGTCGTCCCATGATCCTGGGAATTCCTCCATTACCTTGGCCAGAATATTAACCAGTGTTTTGTTAGTTGCTTCAGCTTGACCGTTTCCCTTTGGGTATGCCACCGTTGAAGTATGATGAACGATGAAGTACTTGTCCGTGAGCCTTGTTATTTCTGAATTGACGAAGGGCGTCCCGTTATCCGAGAGAATAACCTTTGGGATCCCAAAACTATAAATGATGTATTCTCTGATGAAGTTGCTTACCACTCCAGCCGTTGTCCTTCTGAGTGGTATCGCTTCGGCCCACTTTGTAAAGCATTTCATTATGACTAATATCCATATCTTCCCCCTCGAAGAAGGATGTATTGCCCCCACCAGGTCAAACGCCCAAGTGTGAAAAGGGTAAGGCGTTGCCAGAGAGTGTAAGTCTGCCGATGGGGGCATGGATCATGTTTCCATGTAGCTGGCAAGCCTTGTACTTTCGAACGAACTCAGCAGAGTCCTTCTCCATCGTTGGCCAATAATACCCCAACGTCATCAACTGATCATACAGCTTGGCCCCTCCTATATGAGTTGGGTCGTGTGCCTGTTTGAGGACCTCAGTTGCTTCTTCCTTTGTGATGCAACGTAATGGCCGGTTGAAGTATCCCCTTCGGTAGAGCTGCCCCTCCTGGATATAGAACCTTAGGTCCCTTCTCTTTAGTCTCATTGCATCAGTTTTTTCTGTCGGGGCAACTCCATCTTTAATGAAGTCAATACAGGGTTGCCTCCAATCAGTCTGAGTTTCAATGAAATGACATTCAGCCGCTTCAAAGAAAAGCTGACACTTAACGCACCTCCGTTGTAGCTCCGCCGCGTCCTGCTTCATTCTAGTCCAGAAGTATCCCTCTCGTTGAATTCTCCTATAAATAGGTACCTCAATTTTTTCGCAGTGCTCCTCATGTGTTTTCTTTAACCTTTTCCCTGCTTCTTCTGGGCCAATGCATCTTGATAACCATCCACCTGCATTTCTGAAGTAGAGATTTCCCTAGTTTGTGAAATATTGGGCCAACTCTCTTAGCCCCATTGCCCCCTCGCCAGACTCCAGCTGCTTCCTAATCTCTCCCCTCCCGTCCACGTCCTCCTCCATCGGTAGAATAGATTACACCACCGAACGGGCTGTTCTTCGTTGGATCATGACGATAGTTGTATCGTTCCTCATGACCATTTTTTGGGCAATAGTTGCATACGTATCTGGGTGGCGATTCATCGTTCTAGGATGTCTCTTAATCTTAGTCCGACAATGGAACTGGTTGAGGAGTCTCTAGATGATCGTTTTGTATGGTGCCAGGTTCATGTGCTTCAACTCGTATTCTTCGTTTACTTGCTGGATCACTAAGTTCGAATCGCCCTTAATGCAGAGTGAACGAATTCCCCTTCGAAGAGCTTCTAGAAACCCTAGCACCAATGGCTCGTACTTTCCTTCGTTATTGGAGCAAGGGAAATCTAACTTGTAGGAAAGGTAAATTTCTTCCATTCCCTTTGAAAGAATCACCCCTGACCCTCCCTTCTTTTCTGCCGAAGATCCATCGAACTGCATCGCCCACTCTTCCTCAGTTGCACCCAGATAATTAGCTTGTAGGTCGTCTCCCGGAATGTCTTCTTTAGGTGGTTCAAACGTTCCTGATGGGAATATTGCCAATAGATCGGCATACGCCTATCTCTTGATCGCGCGAGGAACTACACACTTCAAGTCATATTCTGAAAGGATGAGGAACCACCTAGCTGCCCTGACCATTAATATAGTTCTTTCCAACAAATACTTAATGGGATCACATTTAGTCACAATGTGAATCGTGAAAGATAGCATATAATGCCTAAGTTTTATGCTACAAAGACTAAGGCCAAACAATGCCTTTCTAGGCTGCTATATCTAATTTCCGGCCCATATATGATTCTACTGAGGTAGTAAATTGGTCGTTCTTACCCATCGACTTCTTGTGTCAGCAAAGCTCCCACGGACCTCGTGGTAGATGTAAGTTATAACTGCAACGACGTTCCTGCCCGTGGGGGAACCATGATCTGTGGTGAAACCAGCAGCTTCTTCATCCCAACGAAAGACTCTTGGTGAACCTCCTCCCAGTTGAACTTCGTGCTCTTTCGCAACAGCTGCATCAACGGGTGTGTTACTTCGTCCAACCCAGGTACAAATCTCCTAAGGTAGGAGACCTTACCGAGGAAGCTCTTCAACTCCCGTGCCGTCCTAGGGCTTGGCATTTCTATGATCGCTCGCCGTTTGTCCTGGTCCATTTGCACCCCTTGCCGATCAACCACAAAGCCTAAGAATTTTCCACTCGTTACTCCCAAAACACACTTCAATGGATTCATTCTCAACATGAACCTCCTGGAACGAGAAAACACCTTCCTCAAATTGCTCAAGTGGGACCCCTCCTCCCTCGATTTGATGACCAAGTCATCCACATAAAATTCTACAAATTTATGGAGGAAGTTATGAAAAATGGCCATCATCATTCTCTGGTAAGTCGCCCCAGCGTTCTTGAGGCCGAATGGCATCACCCTATACATGAAATTACCCAACGGTGTTCTGAATGTCGTTTTCTCTACATCCGAGGGGTCCATCTTGATCTGATTATACCCCACATACCCATCCATAAAACTATACAGCTCATCACCAGCTGTTGCGTCTATCAGGTTATCGATGGAGGGTAGAGGGAACTCATCTCTCTATTCAAATCTCTAAAGTCCACACAGATCCTTATTTGGTTCTGTCTTTCTTCCCCACTGGCACAATGCTGGATAGCTAAAGGGGATGTTGTATCGACTTGATGAATCCTGCTACCAACAAACGTTGGACCTCTTCCTTAATCTTCAAGTCTAGTTCTGGTTTGTAAGTCCTCATTGCCTGCTTCACCGGAATAGCTGAGGGCATCACGTTAAGTTTGTGGCAACGTACTTCCTCATCGAGCCCGTACATTTCAGTGTACTTCCATGCGAAGATGTCAATGAATTCCCATATCAGCCCAACCAAGGCTTCTCGTTTCTCCTCACCGATATCTTTTAAAATAAAGATAGGCCTCATATCTTCCCCTTTGCTTACCAAATTCAGTTGTTCCCACTCTTATGCCTGGGGCTTTGGTTGATCTGCCATGTAGTCTGGTTTTTCAGCGACGTCTTCTATGAACTCCTGTATGTTGGAGTTGTCTATCACTATACACTGCCCCTGTTGATCCACCAAGAAACACTCATATACCGGGTCAACCTCATCCTTAGTCTCTTCGGTTGCCCGTTCACACCGTTATAAGCGGTACACCACTTTTCCTTCTTCCGTGATGATTTTCTTGCATTGCCTGCTGGCAGCTGTTGCCACGACCTTCCTCTTCTTATCTCTGGAAGCCTCAGCAATTCTTTCCCCTGATAAACGACTCAACACACTTTGCCATTGGACCTCATGCTCCTCCGGGTCCGATCTAGGCCTCATCCTGTCTTTGAGTTGCTTCGAGATATTTTGGGGTCGAGGGGCCACCTGATGTGCTTCTTCGGCCCTCACCCCATCGCTACTTGCATCCTCTTTACTTTCCTCATTCAAGGGCCCCATTCTCTCTCTAATCGAGGGAACCCATGCTCCCTCTATTCTCCTTGTAAGGACCCGCACATCTTCCTCCAGCTCTGTATAAAATACGGCATCCACCAAGTGTGCTTCTTCGATAGCGAAAGGCCTCTTCGTAGCGCTAATGGTTACTTCTGTTCCCTTGATATTTGCCTTGACGCATTGATGATAAGTTGAAGGAACTAACCCTTGGTTGTGCATCCACACTCTTCCTATTAGTAAATGATAAGAAGTTTCACTTTCTATTACATGGAACTTGATATGGGAACTCAGATTTCCCATCACGATCCCAACATTCACATACCCGATGGACTTAGAAGATTGGTTGTCATATCCTGAAATTACCAAAGGTATGGGAACCAACCTTTCTTCTAGAATATTAGCTGCATGGAAGGAGTTGATCGGATAATATTAATGGAAGCACCCCCATCCATAAGAGTCCTTGCAAAGCTAACCCCGTTGACGTTGGCGGTTACATACAGAGGCCTGTTATGAGGAAACCTTACAGCTCTATCTGCATCGCTGAAGGTTACTTCTGATAGAAACTTTTTCACCAGCCTAGCCATGGGTCCCCTCCACCTTAGCGAGGGGACTGCGTTCCTCCTCGCAATGTCCAAAATTGCCTGAGTTATCTCCATCCTGCTCTCCTTCGGGATTCCCACTTGATCAAAGAACCAAGTGAACTTTGGAGATTTTGGAACTGCACTATATTCTATGATCGGGTCTGCTTCCTCGCCTTCAACGCTATATACGTCTTCCATGTCCTTAGTGATTGCTTCATCGTAGGCTAAAACTACGTTAGCCATTCCCCTCGTGCAATGTTCTAGAGCTTCATCGAACTCCTTCTGCTTCATCGTCAACCTTCCTCCTTCTCTTTCTTCCTCCTCATCATAGGCCATCACCAGACTGGCTCCGTGTGCTGGAAGTGGGTTGTTGTTAATGTTCTGTGGGGGGATTTGTAATGTCCCCGCCTTCATGTACTTGTCGATGATTCTTCGCAGTGTGAAGCAGCTCTCCGTTGGATGCGGGATCTTTCGATGAACATGGCAGTATTTGGGATCAACCCTCGTCGCAGCATCGGGTTCTTCTGTCGGAACACCTTTTGGTTCATAAACCGTTCCACCTTAGACCATTGCGTTATAATAACTCACTGCCTCCTCTATCGTATAAGGCAACGGTGGCGGGTCTTCTCTGTCCCTTCCAAACTTCCTCTTGTTGTCCCTCTTTGGTGCTTTACCCCTATCTTCCCCCTCGGTGTACCCTACCCGTGGGGACTGAGACCTCCCCCCCGCGGGTTGCATCGGCTGCCTGAACATTATGGGTGCCACCACCGGATTGGGTCGCACCACCAAAGAGATGTTTATCGCTGCTTTCAAGAATGCCGCAAAAGTCCCCTCGCGTGTCTCGTTGATAAGATGGCAGATGTATTCAGGAAGCAGTCCCTCAGCACAAATTTGTAATAACTTGGATTTTGTGGCCTCCTCCCTAACATCGAGGGACCTTTCCCTGAACCTTCAAACATAGGACACCACCTCCTCCCCAGGTCTCTGCTTCTCCCTACCGAGTTGGGTCAAGGTGAACTCATCTTCTGCCAGAAAGAACTTTTGGACAAGCAATACATGCATCTCCTCCCAAGTAGAAACGCTGTTGGGAGTTAAGTGGGAGTACCAAGTGTATGCCTTATCGGTTAGGGATTTGGAAAACTCCCACAATCTAAGCTTCTTATCATTGCAATGCGGCCCCAAGTGTTCAACAAACCGCTTAATGTGCTCCTTCGGGTTCCCACCTTTCCTTGTATATTTTTCAAAGATAGGGGGAATATAGTCCCTTGGGTAAGGCTCATCATTGTACACTTGAGGATAGGGTGTTCGGAAGTCGTCATAAACTGAAGCCACTTCGCCAACTGATTGCGAGGAAGCCCGCATGAACTTCACCATCTCTTTCTGCATCTCTTTTCTCATTTCTTCCATAGGCGAGACCACCGGGGCAACCAGCAGTGGGGCCACGGGCTGAGCGCTCGTTGCAACTGAAACGAACGTTACCGGTGGTGCCATTGAAACTCTTGAGGTTCCCACTACTGGATTTACCACAGAGGGTACGCTTGCGGGGATCATTCCTGCAATACCTGCACCTGGTGAAGATATTTCGGGTGTTACAAAAGTATTAGCCTCTAATCCTCCCAGCATAGTTGAAGCTACTGGAGTTTGCAAATACTCGTGAAACTTTCTCATGAGGAGCGCGATCTGGGCGGGTCCCAACCCCGCGCTCGTGGAAGGTTGCGTCGCCCCTGGAATGTCTGACGTCGTCGGAACCGAGGGTACCTCCGCTCGAGGAGCCCCAGCCCTCAGGGCCTCTTGTTCCCTCGCGGCTTGTTCTTCATTATGCTGGATATCATCAAAGTTGAGTCTTCGAGTGGCATTATCCTGCGCCATACTCCTTACCTAGGAGAATGCCTGTCCAGCAGAGTCACCAAATGTAAGAGGGTACTTTAGATTATAGATGGAGGCGTAACCCCTTTTGAGTATGGTAATGATAAGTTAACTTGGCCAAAGCTTTGGATTAATGATAGGACACACAAACACAAACCCAATGAAGATAAACTCAGTTTAAACTCACAAAACTCTCGTGTATAACTCAGGAAATAGTAATGAACCCTAGAAGTAACTTAGCTAGAGGGAGAGAGAAGTAAGCACCCCAGATACACCTTGGTAGGTAGGTGGAAACACACCTAATACTCTCAAAAAGCTCTGTCAAGTATTAAAATCTTCGTAATAAGTAACAATGGTGGGTGGGTAAACCCTCTGGTTCGCAATAACTCTCTCTCTGATGTGTATCTCTAGTAATAACTCCATAGTTCTCCTCCAAAGGTCCTCTCTCTCCTCAGGGGTGGTTGGGGTCCTTAAATAGCCCCCCACACCATCCCCGAGGCAAGTCAGTCATTAAAACTATGAAAGACATCCTTCATACTTTATGTCACAACATTAAATGCCTGATGCCCTAGTTGTCTCCATGTCACAAACATTAAATGCCAAGACATGCCTTTTTGCCTAACCACGGTGTGTCAGGGGGCTATTGTCGCAGAGGTGGCTCACCAACTGCCTGACAGCCCCAAATACCACGGTGGTTTACTCAAGTGCATATCTGACATTACTTAGCTGGCTAGTGACATCACCTATAGTAGATGTGATATTAAGTAGAGGGTTGTTTGGTTCGCAACTTAACGCCTGATGGAACTCCAAGCTGCTCCACCCGAGGTTCCACGATCAGGGTCTTTCGGTGTTTTACCAGGTGTATCTAAGATGGTTGGAGCAAGCCCCAATGGTGCCTTACTTCTCAATCCTCCAAACCAAGTCCCTCTAAAGTTCCCACGGTGAGGTCATTCGATAGAGCATGAAAGCTCTCCCAGGCCCTGCCAAGCCTGGTCTCTCGCGAGTACCGTTTGACCTCACACAAACTCGTTATCATTCTCGTTGCAACATTACAACCGTTATATCTTACAGTCAATATAAACAAAGATACAATATGACTAACATAACAAGCTAAATATGAGTTGCCACGCTAAGCTGCTCGTTGAGTTGCCACGCAGAGTTGCCACGCTTGCCTCGGTTGCTTAATCTCAAACACTATTGCCAATTAGGGAATTATCCCTAATCTCAGGATTACCTTCAAGCCCCCTCTACACATATATTTTTATATTATAATAAATATATAAGAAATGATTAATAAATGAGAAAGGGACCCTTTTTTTAGTGTAACCCAACTAACCTAAACCTCCATCTCTCATCATACACGACCTCCCTCATATCTCTCTCAAAATCTCCCATGTCGGTGCCTCCCGTGCCGAATGTAGATCAAGTTCATCACCTATTGCGGTTTGGATTCGTATGTAGATTGAGTTCCTCACCACCATAATCACATCAATTGTCACCACCACAACCACATCAATCGTCGTGACCAACGAGATCGAACCTCTCCATCATTATTCTCACCCCACTCAACTAGGTCGACCCTTTTTTTAGGTAACCATTACTTATTCGTATATATAATATTGTGTGAAAAAAATAGACTTGTTCACTGATTTTGATTAAAAATCGACCCTATTCTCAATTAAAAATCTATTTTCAGGTAACCAGTACTATAGGATATGATTGTTGACTTATTCACTGATTTTGGTTTCAAGAGTTAGTGAATGGTGAGAAAATATTAATTGATTTCAATAATTAGTGAATGGTGGTAAAATAGCTAGTGAATGGTGATTTTGATTTTTATATAATAAAATATATAGATATGATTGATTTAAAAAAACGGGTTCCCTGTGGGGAAATCAATACTCGTTTTAAACGAGGATGGGGATCCCCAAACCCGTTATAATGGGGAATGGGGCAGGGATGGGGACGGGGATGGCGATGCTTTCCCAGACCCTAAACCGACCCGTTGCCATCCCTAATGGTTTTCATACGAACACGTCCAAACTCGGTCTCAGGAAGGCGATCAGTTCTTTTCTTTCAATATTTGTCATTCTTCTTCAAATAAAAAACTCTCTCCGATTTGGACTCGAAGATGACCTCTTCCATATCTTTAGTGATCGTATCAGTGGGGTTGATCTTGGTCTCTTCCACCTTAGGTTGGCTATGTCGTAGTTTCTATTTAGATGGAGTAGAATCATTCTGGGTTGCCTCCGAAACAATTTCTTCTTTTTCTTCTTTTCCTGCTTAGGCCTAATGGTGACAATATAGCGTTTTCGAGAAACTACTCGATCAGTGATGCACTTGAGTTCTGGTAGTAGGTGGAAGGAACTGCTCTTATAGCATGAATCCATAATCTGCCTAAGATGGAGTGGTAGGGAGAATCGATATCAACCACCAAAAACTTGATAAACTTTGAAATAGTCCCTGTCCTCACTAGCAAGACCACCTTACCTAGTGGCATTGTCATCTTCCCTGCAAGCCGACCAAAGGAATAGTTACTTCCTTGAGGTTAGACATTTTTAGCTTGAGCTTGTGAAAGAGTTCTACGTACACTACCTCTAAAGAGATACCTTGATCTACTAGAAATTTGTCCGCGTCCCGATTGGAAATTTTGAGAGTGATTACTAGTGCATCGTGGTGTGGGGTTCGTGCCCCAACTAATCCATCCTCCATGAAGACGATATTCTTATTGTAGTCAACATCCTCTGGTCACCAATGCTGGCAGGATCAATCTAAAAGTTTCCATCACAGTTGTAACTTCCTTAAGCTCCATCCAAACAACATTCCCTTAGATCTGCTTGAGGTTAGATGCCTCATGTATAACGGTTAACTCTTGCCCCTGTCCTTATCTAGAACGTTGTCTAGAATATGGTCACCAAAGGCTGCAACCTGATCATATTTCTTCTCAATGAACTTGTTCAAGTTCCCTGCTTGGGCCAACTCCTCCAGAGAGGCCTTGAGCGCCTTGTAGTTTTTAGTCTTATGGCCTTCTTCCTTATGGAACGTTTATCACAGCGTGTTGTTTCTTTGGGTCGGTTCTCCTCCCATATTTTTCTGCCACATGAAGAAATGTTGATTTTTGACTTTTACCATGTTCTTGTTGATGGGCTCCTTAAAAACTGTGTTGACTACCTTAGAGGAATCCGCATTGCCCCTATTCTCGATACCATTCTGCTTTTTACTCTGTTTATTGGGGTTATTCTCTTTCTCGCCCCCTTTATTAGCCTTGGCACGACCAGCCTCAAACTGACTAGTGTGGACCATATCCTCCACCGTGGAATATTTCTCAATTCGTGATATGAGATCATTAATTGTATCATCTTCCTTTTTGGTAATGGATAGATACAACATGTATGTAAGGGGTAGGCCTATTTTGATGGATGCTACGACAACCTACTCCGAGTAATCCTCCACTTCGTTGAAAACTTCCCAGTAGCACTTGGCGTACTCGCGCAGAGACTCCTGTGACTTCTTCCTTACCATAAGAAGTGAATCCATTCTTTCAGGATGAGCACTGAAAGTGAAGAATCGGACCGTGAAGGATTCAACGTGCACCTTAATGCTCTTTATGGACCCGTGAGGAAATTTTTCAAACCATTTCTGGTCGATGTCACCTAAACTAGAGGGGAAAATACGACACATGAGCAGGTCATTATGACTCCAAAAGGTTATGGCATGTCTGTATTGCCTAACATGGTCTATGGGATCAGTGTTACCATCATAGATCTTAAATCGGGGGGATGAAAATTTCTTTGGGTATGACACATATTTATAGTACAAAATAAGATAATCCAAAATATGTCTTCAAAATATTTTATTCTTTAATGAGACGTAACATTTTTAGTTTCCATAAACTTATATAAAAATAAGATTTGATTGGTTGTGATGGCTGGAGTGAACCTTCCCTCATCTTGTATTCATGTTTGAAGCATTCAAACTCTTTCTCTCGCTCTCGCTCTCTCTCATGGTTTCCCTAGGTATTTTTCTCCATTGCAGTCGTCGTGCTTTCCTCTAATCCAATCTCCCTATTCTTTCCCTTAATGACCATAATTATCCATTTCCAATCTCCTCCATTAGAGGTTGTTAGTACAAGTACATCTATGTAAACTTTGAAAAGAAAAGATCACTTTTTAGAAAGTACCAAAGACAGAGAATGGATTTTTCTTTTGTTTTGGAGCATTCTCAAGTCCCACATTAGTAGTTTGGTAGTTTTTGGTGTGGTAAATCAAAGTGTCTTTTATACTCTAAGTTAAGACCTTTGGAAATTATAATGGTGTGTGTATTGGGTGGAGACACTTATTGGTCCAAAGCCCACACAAGTGTGCGCACCGCTACCGCTTTTCGTTAAAAAATAAGAACGATTTTTTCCACACATTTTTAATTCAGAGCTGACTCTTTCTCTCCCACTTTCCTACTAATTTTGAATTTAACTCCCACAAAAAATAATTCCAACGTTCATATTATTCTTAATTAAATGCAGAGTTTTATTGACATTTATAATCACTTGAAAAAAAAGTCTTCCCTAGAATTGTTTTTCTGTAAAAATTCCTCTATGCAGATATTTTCTTTCCTAAACATTATTATGATTATTCCAAGCAATATATTTTCAAATGGGTGATGGTATACCATATCGTGATAGTTTATAATAATCTGAGATGATGATTTTATAAACAGCACCACCAGATAAAGAGGTAGTAGAGCTCAAACAGGCATAACAATGGCAGCAAATAACGACACAGATATGTAGAAGGAGATGAGGAGAAGAGGAGAAACACAACAATATAAGTGGTTCGGTAATTGCCTACGTCCACTATGCACGTGAGTGTAAGTATGACTATCATAAGAGGGCTCTAATGGCCTTAGCAATACAATCACTCCACTTTCTCTCTCTACTGTAAATGCACCAAAGTTTGGCTAGGGTTTGTAATTGAGGACCCTCTACAAGGTAGGAGAAGACAAGTATATATAGTGCTTGGGGGGGTGTAGTGTACCCCCAGGCATGCAATGAGCATGTGTAGGATGGTCTAGCCAATCTAGTGAAGCCACTTATCATTGTCACATGTAGAGGATGGTGATGAAATATTCCCTCACGTGCCAAGAAAATTTGATCATAACGATTTTTCCATGTGGGATATGCCATGTTGGGATCTTATATTGCTCATATGGTAGATGTCATCTTGGGGGTCTCGGCCTAGAGTCTATCATCCTGGTCCTGACTCAGGCTGAGATGATGTTGATGCTGGAAATGACCGAGGCCGAGTTGATGAGTCAGTCCCCTGATGGGAGTCCTCCTTGGTCTCTGTCATCCTAGTCTCGGCTGAGGCCGAGACAACCTTAATGCTGGAGAAGACCGAGGCTGAGGCACAATGTGATGATCTATGAGGCTGAAGCCGAGGCTGAGCTGATGTATGAGAGCTATGAGGCTATGGCTAAGGCTGAGCTATTGTATGAGAGCTATGAGGTTATGGCCGAGGGTGAGCTGCTGTATGAGAGCTATGAGGTTGTGGCTGAGGCTGAGCTACTGTATGAGAGCTATGAGGTTATGGCCGAGGCTGATGTCTTTTGTTCATACCCTTAGGCTGAGGTATCAAGTTCACTTTATAATGGCTGAGGTTGCTGCCATGATGTCTGAGGTTTCCAATAACAGACTGATGATCCTGTGCTGATAGGTGTAAAGTTAGTCTCAGATGTAGTGATCAGGCCGAGGTTGATTAAGCCATGACCGACCCTACTAAGGCCAACCCTTATCTGGACGACCTTGATAATGATTAAGCCATGGCCGACCCTGCCAATGATTAAGTCGTGGCCGACCCTACTGAGGCCGACCCTTTTCTGGATGACCCCACCAATGATTACACTGTGGTCAACCCCACTGAGGCTGACCCTTATCTGGATAACCCTGCCAACGATTAAGCCATGGCCGACCCTACTAAGGCCGAACCTTATCTGGACGACCCTGCCAATGATTAAGGCGTGGCCGACCCTACTGAGGCCGACCCTTATCTGGATGACCCTGCCAATGATTAATCCATGGCCAACCCTACTGAGGCCGACCCTTATCTCGATGACCCTACTAATGATTAAGCCATGGCCAACCCTACTGAGGCCGACCTTTATTTAGATGACCCCGCCAATGATTAAGCCATGGCCGACCCAACTGAGGCCGACCCTTATCTAGATGACCCTGTCAATAATATGTGATGCTCATCGTCCTAAGAGATGAGGGTACATTTTGGTCATATCATGAGACATAGATTAAGTACGTTGTTTTATGCAGGGGACAGTGTGGCATTAGTTGGATTTCTTGCACAAACTGCAGAAAATTAAAAAGAAACGAACCTCCCAAATGGAAGAAACAAATAACAAAATTGGCAATTGATCATATCAATTGCCAATTTTGTTATTTGTTTCTTCAATTTGGGAATTTCATTTCTTTTTAATTTTTTGCATAAATTTTTTTAAGACATTTTAATATATGCTATAGAACTGGATAAGGATTCTACGTCCTATGATCATAACATACCATTAAAATTTGAAGGGCTTCACTTCAAATGGTGGAGTCATAATTTTTTCTGACTACTAAGAAATTTGCATCATCTATTCAATTGGACAAATCTATCGAGTCAGAATCCCCTACTGCTAATGAACATAAGGGCATAAAAACTCAAGAAGAAAATGATTTTTATGCAAGAATTATATTTTGAATGGAATGATATAAAAAAATATGATACAGAGGAGGTTGGAATGAAAATACATCTAGTCAGCTATTATCTAAAATTTCAGATAACAATTGACAAATATGTATTTGCTCAAACTCACGATTTACAAAAAAAATTGCACATAAAATTATTTTTGAAGGAATGAAGTTAGGTGAGAAATTTCAAGTTGCAGTAATGATTTATAAACTTCCTCTGGTTGGAAAGATTATAAAAATTCTTGAGTCATAAATCTAAATAGTTTTCATTTGAACTTGTTTGAGGATTGAGGAGGAAGCCAAAAAATAAGACTATAAGACTGAAATTGTAGCTGTGTGTGACAACAAGAATTATAATAAGAGTCGTGCTCCATTTGTTTCAAAATATAATGAGAAGATTGTAAAAATTTAGAATGAGAATCAAAATAAGAACTACCCTTTTAGAAATGGTCAGGCTAGTGACAAATAAAAGTTTACCTATTCTAATTATAACAAGTATAGACATATGGCTAAGATTTTCTATAATAGGCATCGTCCTATGCATCAATTTCAAACTGAAAAGGACTTATGTGCTATAATTTATGAAATCAGTATTATTGGCATGGATGAAGGGTGGTGGCTGGACATTAGTGCTTCATACCATATTTGGTTTGATCATTTTATGCTTAAGACATATTATGATGTTGAAGATTTCCACTCCACTAAGGTTGTTGGTCCCAGAGACGTTGATTTGAAGTTTAAATTTGGGAAGACTATTTTCCTTAAGGATATTTTTCATACACCATGGATGAGGAAGAACTTGGTTTCTGTCTATCTTCTTAACAAGGATGGTTTCACTCAAACTATCAGGGGACTTATCATTTTTTTTACTTTGACTAAAAATGAAATTTTAGGCAAAGGATAAACCACCAAATGATTGTTTAATTTGAATCTTGATGCTAATAAAATTTATCATTCTGTTGTGTTTTTTTTTAATGTGTGACATGCTAGACTTTATCATGTTAAGAAATGACTTGTTAAAAATATGAGTATCATCGGATTAATTCCATATTTATCATTAAATAATTTTCAAAAATTTGAATGGTGTAGTAAATAAAAAATTACAACCATATAAAATTACATTTTTAGAGAATCTAAATATATATGTGAATTGGATGGTATTATGACTAGAAATGGAAGATTTTATTTCATTACTTTTAATGAAGTTTGTTCAGATTAATCATTTGTTTATTTAATGAAAAATAAAAGTGAAGCTTTGGCGTATTTAAAATTTTCTTGAATAAAATAAAAAATTAATCTAATCGAAAAATTAAAAGACTACTTAGTGATAGAGGCACTGAATATGATTACGTGTCATTTATAGAATTTTATAAAATCGATTCAGGAAATATAGTCCCTTATTTTCCTAAAATTAACGATAAATCTGAAAGAAAAAAATAGAATTTATAATGAATTACTATTTTTTATTCTATCAAGTTATGGGGTTGCCTCACATTGATGGAGAAAGTTAGTTTAATGTTGTGTCACGTGCTTTATAGAATCCCAAAGGCTAAAACAAAAAATTTCCCTTATTAAAATTGGAAAAATATTACGCCTAATGTGTCATACTTTAGAATATGGGGGTGTTTAGCTTATGTACTTATTACCAACACTAAATGGTTTAAATTAGTGAGTAGTGATTATGAATGTGTGTTTTTTGCTACGCGACTAATATCAAAGCATACAAATTTTAAGATTTGAAAATTTTAATAATTAATGAATAGAATGACGTTGATTTTTATAGAGATAAATTCACTTTTAAATTGAGAAATAATGGGGGATTGACTTTTCACTGGCGTGTCTATTCCAAAAAATTTCGAACCTAATGAATCTATTTTTTAATCGAGAAATAGTAAAAGATGACGCGTCGAAAAAGATTTTGGACACAACTTTTATGCATACACTTTGGACGAGAACCTTAATACCCTTCAAAAAGCCTTATCTTCGTTAGATGAGGATTTATGGAAATAAGCTATTAATGATAAAATAAAATCATTAGCAACTAATAAAACCTAGAATTTAGTGGATATTCCCCAGGGATGTAAAACAATTGGTTGCAAATGGATTCTAAAAACGAAATTTTAACCCGATGTGAAAAATATATGGCATGTGTAAATGTATAGTATACTCATGTGCCCTACGACAATTGAATTGTCTTTTTTTGTTTTATAAAAAATGCATGTTGAGTCTAGTCCAAGAGGTCTATAGAAAACTTCATCAAACTTATATCGGATCATCCATGCCATTATCCCTGAGTTAATGACTTAGGATAAAGGTATATTGTTTAGTGAACTTAGACTCACCCTTGCTTAAAATACTTTTCATATTTGGAAAATCTTACACATTTAACCTTCTGGTTCTTTATGAGATTTCCAAATTTAAGATGTTATATTCCTCCTGTATAAAAACTTATATTTTTAAATGTATTCATGTATTTAGAATGTTAGTTTTCCTAGGTTGAACAAGATAAAATTCATTGTTTTATGAAACTTATAAAACATGGCAATTTTTGTTTCCAATCACGACTAGGTTCACTAAAAGCTCACTCTAACAAAATAGGACTTCACATGATCAAGAACTCTAGGACGCTAGTCATGACTTTTTGAACTGTGTTAGTGTATAAATTGGTCTCTCTAGCGACCTCATTCGTTGGTATGTTGCGTTAGCAAAATAGGACTTCATGTCAAGGAAGCATCTATCATGGTGGTCGCGGCTTGTTGTAACCCACGTAGAAAAATATCTGGTTATATGTGCGACCTAAGTCACTGACGTTTTGCGTCAGCAAACCAAGTATTCTCTATAGCGAAGAGGTCCGCGAGTCTGTCAGATTTTAACATTATTTGATATCTTTTTCATTAGATCTCATTTGAAGTTAAACAAGACATGATTATTATTTGCATACAATAAATATCATTTCTAATCCAATTAGGTTTCCCCACTTGAGTGTTACTCCACTTGGGCTTCATATACAAGTTCTATACATACTCTTACTTTCATCATTCTTCCATGTTGATTTAAGAGTGAAATTTCTTAAGAAAAAAAGTATTTTTTTAGTTTATCTCTTGTGTGTATTTCAATATTTTTTATTCGTTCTTGAATTCTTGAAAGTAAGAATTTTATACTCAAGACAGTTTTGATAAATCATTTTTTAAATATAATTTGTACTTGAGTATGGCCTTTTTTCAATATGAAAAAAACACATCTGAGGCTACATATTTTCAACCTTAGGATATTCTCACCCATCCTAGTTATAGGGTGATTATAATGGCTTCCTTCAAGTTGAGGTGTAGTACTTAAGAAAATACTTGAAAAAGAATGAAAACTCACGTATTACCTTAATGAACAAAATATCCATGTTAGAGATCGATTTTCTATCCTCTTCCACTTTGAAGTTGGATTTAGAAGATATATATCACAAGTTGGGTAAGATGCTTTTAGGGGTATATCATTGAAAGAAAATAGTGGAATTGGATTTTTAAGTGAGATTCCTTTGTCTCCTTGTTGTCAACTCTCCTATCCTCATTTTACATACCTACCCATTTTCCACCATTCTAAGAGAATTATTATTTAAACGACACATGAATAAATAATGTCAGGATGGCAAAGTTCACTAGTTCCTATTATGAAAAGGAGGAACATTTGAAAGAGTTTTGTTTCAAGTGGAAGAAACATGTTCTTACAAAATCGATCACTTCGATAGAACCTAAACTTTATAAGTGTCCCCATTTCCATAATATAGGTCATCTTATAGAGTTTTTTATTTTACTTTGACCACCCATGCCTTTGATGAGTTTTAAGGATTGTTTGAGTTGCGACCTAAAGGATAAGAATAAGATTGGGACCCTTAGCAAGGACTTTAAGGGAAAAGAAACTAAGGTAGTTCCCAAATTGGTATCCGTGTATGCTACATCATGTACACAATGTAGTTGGTCTAAGAACCTCAACGTTGATCTAACCAAAGTCGACAACCTTTTGAAGTGCTGGAGGTCATTTACATCCTCTAAGTGATTAGAGTTATTATTCGATATATATACCTAAGATGTGCTTTAGATTTCTCATTTTATACCTTGGTTATAACGAGGTTTGGTTTTTATCATATGTTAATTCTTTGGTATTGTTCTTCGTTTGTTCGTGTTGGAAACCTTTATGTCCATACAATATGGTTATTTATGTACGTATTCATATATGCCATATTCTAGGTTTTAACATATAATTTTAGATATTGTATGATCGATTTTGTTTGTTGCTTGCATACTCCATTATTAAAATTCTATAGCTTGAGATGCCTTGTGTGTTAACCTTTTAAATTTTAGAGTATTTATTCATAACTTATACACTACAATGCGATATGACTTAAGTAATTTCCAAAAGAAAGTAATATGAAGGGATTTGTCTTCTTATTCTAAAGGAAATGAAAAGTTTTATGTCGTGCTTAAGAAAAAAGGTTTCATTTGTAATCCTTTTTGTATGAGAGTTTGATCATGGAAGACGTTAAAAATTCGAATATAATCTTTCAATGTTCAGGACTACGTCATTTGGTCAAAAGAGATACTCACCTTTGAAAATTGGAAATAAGTTTAGTTCCTATGTGTGTGTGAAACTCTCCACTTTCAAAAGCAATTTTACTGCGATGTCTTAAGGATTTTGATCTATCTAACATTGGGTAACACTAAATATATGAGAGTTTAAAGGTTTTAACCAATTGTTTTAACCAAATATAGCTAAAAAAGGAAGAAAAATGTGGTAATTAAAAATGACGATAAAAAAATGAAACTTTTTCAAAGTTGCATAAACCTAAAATTATCAAAGGCGAGATCAGACATTAATCTCCATTCTCCATTTTATAGATCATGTTATTAATTTCTATCATGAGTCATGTCTTTAAATGACTCTTATTAATAAATGGTTGTATTTTTAACCATCATGACTTTTGAATGCTAAACCATTCTTTTTTGGGGAGTATTTGACATAAACATAAACCTTGAGTATAATTTTACAGGTATATATGGTCATATCAATTTTTATTTTTAAAAGTGATGTAGTATACTTGCTTAAAACTAATAAGAGTATTTTTACACTTCTCAGTACCTTCTTCATTCTCTTTTGGATCACTGACCATGCACATGACCCAAGAACATGAGTTTTCCTTACAGCGATAAAGAGTATGAGCAACGAAGAATGACCTTCACGTCAACGAATCGATCCGGGCAAAGTAAAGTTAATTTGAATCCTCATTTTGAAACTTTACTCCTTCCCACCTAAACCAAATTGTTCTCTGCATTTTTTTTTCATGTCTCTTCCTACCATTTTTATATCTTGGGAGACTAGGTGTTCACATTCTAGATCTAAGCGGATATTTATCATTTTGGTAAGATTACTTCTGAGATTTTATAAATTTCACCTTTCTTAGTTCTTAGGGTTTAGTGTTGAAGATTTTTGGTATGACTTTTGAATATTATCTATGATAGATGAATTTTTATGGGTGTTTAAATCGAATATGACCTTAGACCCATAAGTTCTCTCCTCTAGACGTTAGACACGAGAGAGGAAAGAGGTATCAAAAGGTGAGAGAATTATTTAAAGTGATTAGGACCTCAACTAAAGATCCTACGTCCACTGTCAAAGAGTGGCTATGTTATTTATTAGATCATAAAAGAGTTATTATAATCTAATGGACCTATTGAGCTTTGATTAAGAGAGTCTAAGGTCTTGCGGACATTTTTAACAATTCAAAGGACCTTAGGAAGTAACTGATGGACATTTTTAAGGGTTCATGAGTATTGATTTAGGGCTCAAAAAGGTATAAGATAACTGGAAATGATGCAAGTTATAAGTATATGCTTACAACTATGGGTTGAGAGGATACCAAATAAGGAGTAAACACTTATGAATACTGTAAGATGTGAGTTCAGATTTGAGGAAGCTCCACGTCGAGCGTATTTTAGACTTGAACGATGTCGTTGTGCCTACGTAATCATCTCGTTGCGGAATCAAAGTCTTTGTAGTTCTTGGGTCCGTACGATACGTCAAAAAACTCGATTTTTGGTGGTTTTGGTATTTTTGGTGGACGGGGGTGCCAAATCCGACTAGCTTCCTCCAAACTCCCATACACCGTAATGAAACTATGAAAATCCTCTCATCACTATGGAACCCGTGGCGGAGTTCAAGAGGTGAGTGGGGGGAAGAGTTAGGTTTCTTCTCCTTAATTTGCCCCCAAGACGATCATCCATCAAATGAGGGGGGAATCCTCCTTTTATAGCAAAAGTGCCTCAAGTGAGCATGGCACATGTCATGTAATCTGTGAAACCAAGTGTCCAATATTTATGGTGCCACTTGTCACAATATGTGGTGGCCTATTAAATAAACAAATTAAATTACTACCGGAGTATTGTCTAGTGTAATTTATCGAACGTGGGGTATACGCAATATATTAAATTGTGCGTAATAATATCTCAGCCCATGTAGGGTCTTGTTTGTAGTAAAACTTGATAAATCATAAATCTAGATTTGATCAAATTTGTGGGGTTAGTTTATTAGAGTGTTGGTGGTTAATTTATTTAGCCCCACTCTACATTTGTCCCCCCGTATGCATAGATGATGTGTTGATGCTTTAGCTGAGACATATCAACTTTGTGCACGAAACAATCGTTTACCATGTTTCAAATAGCGAATCATCATATGACCATGTTCGGTCTATTTATCATGCATGTATGTGCTTACATCATTTGCATATAGTTTTGAGGGCTATCGTTGCTGCCTTTGCTTTTCATTTTTGGAGGAGTATTTTGGGGGTTGCCCCCATTCCTCTCGAATAAGCATGTCTCCACAATTTTATTGTAGTTTTAAAAATTCTGAACAACAAACTTTTTAGATATACTACCTCAAGCAACCAATTGGTGGTTATCTAAGTATATTGGATATTTTTCAATCATAAGATAAATAACAGTAGAGAGCACTCCCATTAGTGCTTCGAGTAAACTGGGTTTTTTAAACTAACATATTTTATAAGTGTGCCCAACTTTATTTGGTCGAGCAACCATAGAGGTCATTTTAGGACTCTGAGCGTGACCAAAAATCAAGGTTTTTAAGTGTGCCTAGTATTATGGGACTTTAGTCTCCCGTAAATCAGGCTTATGCCTAGTAATGTAGGTCTTTAAGTCTCCCTTAAGAGGGCCATGCGTGCCAAGTAGTATATGACTTTGCTGCCAAGTAATATAGGACTTTGAATCTCCCATGAGTAAGGATCAAGTGCGCCAAGTTATATTGGACTTTAAATCTCCCATAATCGAGGGTGGAGGCGGGCTAAGTCATATTGGTCTTTAAATCTCCCATAATCGAGGGTCGGGCGGGCCAAGTCATATTGGTCTTAAAAACAAAATCTCCCGTAATCGAGGGTTAGACGGGCCAAGTCATATTGGGCTTAAAAACAAAATCTCCCATAATCGAGGATCAGGCGGACCAAGTCATATTGGTCTTAAAAATAAAATCTCATATAATCGAGGGTCAGGCGGGCTAAGTCATATTGGTCTTAGTATCTCCCATAACCAAGGGTCATGCAGGCCAAGTCATATTGGTCTTAGAATCTCCCATAACCGAGGGTCAGGCGAGCCAAGTAATATTGGTCATAAAATCTCCCATAATCGGGGGTCAGGCGGGCCAAGTCATATTGACCTTAAAATCTCCCATAATCGAGGGGCGGGCACGCCTAGTAATGTAGGACTTTATGAGAACTGTAATGCACCTCTTTGAGCGACTTACCAAAATGCTGGAAATGTTTGTGAGGATTATAATGCACCTCGGTGGGAGACTTACCACAATATTGCTAAGGTTTGATAAAACTAAAATGCTCCTCTGTGGGCGACTTACCACGATATTGGTAAGGTTTGTGAGAAATATAATGAACCTCTGTGAGAGACTTACCACAATATTGGTAAGGTTTGAGAAAACTATAATGCACCTTAGTGAGTGACTTACCACGACATTGGTAAGGTTCGTGAGAAATATAATGCACCTTTGTGGGTGACTTACCACAATATTAGTAAGGTTTGTGAGAACTATCATGCACTTCTCTAGGAGACTTACCACAATATTGGTAAGGTTTATGAGAAATATAATGCACCTCTGTGGGAGACTTACCACAATATTGTTAAGGTTTGTGAGAACTCTGTATCTAAGCTCTAGGTTTTGAGGGCAACTTGTTTGCCCCCTGTCACTTTGCTGGAAGTAATGCCATATAGTCAGTGTTATATATGAGCCATCCAGTGGCTATGCTGAACAACTCTGATGTTTCTTTTGGGGATGCTTCATCAATGATCGTCATTCTGGGACCGAATTCAAGCATGCTTGTCACCTGTGTTTATGTCTAACTATAAGTGTACATCATATAATAGTTTCCCCCCTCATTACTTTGCTTTGTCTTTTATCTCAAGATAAAGTAAAGTAAAGAAAAATATAGGTACTAGTTACAAAACCATCTAAGAGTTCAAATCATTTAAATACATTTTACGGGGTATTTTCCCCCAATTAAAATAAAATTTGTTGAGCGTTTGTCTTTGACATCAGTAAGGCCTGATGTAATTGCCACTACACCATATTGGGCAAATGGTCACGGCCAAAGGATTTGACCATTTCTGGCATGACCATTTTGGTGGGTCATGACCCAAATCCCTGACCAAACGAAGGGTCACGGAACATGGTCGCAGACTAAAGTCGTGATCCATACAAATAGTTGGTCACAACCTAAGTCTGTGACCCATCCTTCAATTTAGGTGACTAGTTATGCCACTGGTCACCGCCTAAGGCCGTGACCCATTATTCAATTAATGGTACTGGTCACGCTACTGGTCATGGCCTAAGGCCTTGGACTAACCTTCAATTTATGCGATTGGTCACGACCTTAGACCGTGACCTAACCATTAATTTATAGCTAGTCACGGCCAAAGGCCATGGCCTAAACATTTTAATATTACAATGGTCACGTTACTAGTCACGGATCATATCCATGACCCTGCTTATATGTGACAAAAAAAATAAAAATGGTCATGGACTATGACCGTGACCATTTTTAACTATATTAAATAAAATTGGGTAGAATTGGGCCATGCTCGCAAGTCGGGAGTCCCGGGACTACGTGGTCGATTCTAACGAGTTACATTGGTCCCGTACGAGGTGTTGGCACTGCTCACAGGGCCGTTTGGGAGGCGTTACGAGTTTTTCCCCTCTAACGGCATGTTTTCAAGCCTAAGTGTGGATATTCTCAGAATTTGTCCGTGCTTTCAAATCGAAGGTCCCATGACCACGTGGTCGGTTTCAACGAGTTACATTGATCCCGTCCAAAGTGTGAATATTCTCATAATTGGGCAGTGCTCTCAAATCGGGGGTTCTGTGACCATGTAGTCGGGTCTAACGAGTTACATTGGTCTCGTCTGAGGTGTTGACGCCATGCACAGGGCCGTTTAGGGGGCGTTACGGGCTTTCGCACTCTAACGGTACGTTTTCAAGCCTAAGTATGCATATTCTCATAATTGGGTCGTGTTCTCAAACCGAGGGTCCCATGACCACGCGACCGATTCCAATGAGTTACATTGGTCCCGTACGAGGCGTTAGTGCTGCTCATGGGGCCATTTGGGGATCATTACAGGGTTTCGCCCTCTAACGGCACGTTTTCAAGCCTGAGTGTGAATATTCGCAGAATTGGGCCATGCTCTCAAACTGGAGGTCTCATGACCACACGGTTGGTTCCAATGAGTTACATTGGTCCCGTAGAGGTATTGGCTCCGCTCAGAGGGCCATTTGGGGGTGTTACGGGGTTTCGCCCTCTAACGGCACGTTTTTAAGCCTAAGTTTGGATATTCTCATAATTGGATCGTGCTCTTAGACCATGGGTCTCGTGACCACGCGGTCAGTTCCAATGAGTTACATTGTTATCGTGTGAAGTGTTGGAACTGCTCAGGGGGCCATTTGGGGGGGCGTTACGAGGTATCACCCTTTAATGGAACGTTTTCAAGCCTAAGTGTGGATATTCTCAGAATTGGGTCATGCTCTCAAACAGGGGGTACCGTGACCATGCGATCGGTTCCAACGAGTTCCATTGGTCCCGTGCGAGGTGTTGGAACCTCTCACGGGGTTGTTTGGGGGGCGTTACGAGGTTTCACCCTCCAACGGTAAATTTTCATGCCTAAGTGTGGATATTCTCATAATTGATCCGTGCTCTCAAATCGGGGGGCCCGTGATAACGCGATCTGTTCCAACGAGTTACATTGGTCCCGTGCGAGATGTTGGCACTGTTCACAGGGTCATTTGGGGGGCATTACAGAGTTTTTCCCTCTAACAGCACGTTTTCAAGCCTAAGTGTGAATATTCTCATAATTGGATCATGCACCCAAATTGGGGGTCCCATGACAATGGGGTCAGTTCCTATGAGTTACATTGGTCCCGTACGAGGTGTTGGTATCGCTTATAGGACCGATTAGGGGGGTTATAGGGCTTCGTCCTATAACAACACGTTTTCAATCCTAAGCGTGGTCATTCTCAGAATTAGGTTGTGTTCTCAAATCGGGAGTCCCGTAAACACAATATTGGAATTAAAAAGTTACATTGGTCCCATACGAGGTGTTGGAGCCACTTACGGGCCGTTTGGGGGGCATTACAGGATTTCGCCCTCTAATGGCACGTTTTCAAGCCTAAGTGTGGACATTCTCAGAATTGGACCGTGCTCTTAGACCATAGGTCCCGTGACCACGCAGTCGGTTCCAACAAATTACATTATTATCGTGTGAGGTGTTGGCACCACTCAGGGGGCGTTTGGGGGGCGGTACTAGGTTTCGCTCTTTAATGGAACATTCTCAAGCCTAAGTTTGGATATTTTCATAATTGGTACGTGTTCTCAAACTGGGGGTCCCATGACCATGCAATCAATTCCAACGAGCTACATTAGTCTATGCGAGGTGTTGTCATCACTCACGAGGCCGTTTGGAGGGCGTTACGGGGTTTCACCCTCTAACAGCACGTTTACAAGTCTAAGTGTGGATATTTATATAATTGGGTCGTGCTCTCAAATCGAGGGTCCCGTTACCACACGGTCGATTCCAATGAGTTATATTGATCCTGTACGAGGTATTGGCTCCACTCACGAGTTCATTTAGGGGGCATTACGGGGTTTCTCACTCTAACAACACATTTTCAAGCCTAAGTGTGAATATTCTCATAATTGGGTCGTGCTCTCAAATTGGGGGTCCCATGACCACGAAGTCGGTTCCAACGAGTTAGATTGTCCCATGTGAGGTGTTGGTGTCGTTCACGGGGCCACTTGGGGGGCGTTATGAGGTTTTGCCTTCTAAAGGCACGTTTTTAAGCCTATGTGTGGATATTCTCAAAATTGGATCGTTCTCTCAAATCGGGGGTCTCGTGATCACGGGGTCAGTTCCTATGAGTTACATTGGTCCTGTACAAGGTGTTGGCATCGCTTGTGGGTCTGTTTGAGGGCGTTATGGGGTTTCGACCTCTAACGGCACGTTTTCAAGCCTAAGTGTGGATATTCTCATAATTGGGTCATTCTGTCAAACCGAGGGTCCCGTGACCACGAGGTCGGTTCTTATGAGGTACATTGGACCTGTGCACGGTGATTATGCCCCACAAGGGTATGTTTAGGGGGTGCTTTGTGTTTTCTCCAATGGCATGTTTTCATGCCTAAGTGTAGATATTTTCAAATTATCGTCATATTCTCAAACCGGGGGTCCCATTACCATGCGATCAGTTCCTGCGAGTTACATTTGTCTCGCGTGAGGTGTTTGTGCCTCTCGTGGGGCTTCTTAGGGGGTGTTTTGATTTTTCACCCTCTAACGCCATGTTTTTAGCCTAAGTCTATATATTTTCAAATTATCATCATATTCTCAAATCAAGGGTCCCGTAACCATACGATCGGTACCTGTGAGTTACATTGGTCCCATGGGAGGTGTTTGTACCTCTCACGGGACCGTTTGGTGGGTTCTTTGGGATTTTGCCTTCTAAAGGCATGTTTGGCAAGAAAATTAACTTTTTCTGTCCTTGCCAAATGTAGCGTGTTGTATAGCTCATTGAAATTGTTCTGGAAAGGAGTCCCGAATAATATGATGCATTTTTTCGTTTGGAGCTTGATAGCATATTCCAAATACGACTCCTCTCATTACCGGGAGTGTCGCCTTCATCAAGAAGCACCAATATAGGACACTCTAATAGTATTTTCCCCCATTCTTGATGTTTCTCACTTATAACACTCCTTTTCCCTTTCTTTGAGTGTTCCTTCACCGTGATTCTCTCATGTGAGGGTTGTGAAACTCTTAATCTTCCTGTGAGGCCAGCTTATAATGTTGAGTTTCCTGCACTTCTTTTGTAATGTTACAAGGTGGCGTCACAGGGAACTCAACATTACGATCGCGTGGTTAGGGGAACCCTGATTTGAGAATATGACGATAATATATAGACTTAGGCTTAATACATAACTTTAGAGGGAGAAAAACCAAAACACCCCCTAAGTGGCCCCGTGAGAGGCGCAAACACCTCGCACGGGACCAATGTAACTCGCAGAAATCAGTTACGTGGTCATGGGACCTCTAGTTTGAGAATATGATGATAATTTGAAAATATCTACACTTAGGCTTGAAAACATGCCATTAGAAGGCGAAAACACAAAGCACCCCCAAATAACCCCGTGAGAGGTATGAATACCTCGTACGGGACCAACGTAACTCGCAAGGACTAATACATGATCACGGAACCCCCGGTTTGAAAATATGATGATAATTTGAAAATATTTACATTTAAGCTTGAAAACAAGTCGTTGAGGGCGAAAACACAAAACACCCCCCCAAACAGCCCCGTGAGTGCTGCGAAACCTCGCACGGGACCAACGTAACTCGTAAGAACTGCCCGCATGGTCACGGGACTCCCAATTTGAGAATATGATGATAATTTGAAAATATCTACACTTATGCTTGAAAACATGTCGTTAGAGGGCAAAAACACAAAGCACCCCCCCCCCCCCCCCCAAAGTCCCCGTGAGAGGTGTTGGTGCCTCTTATAGGGCCGTTTGGGGGGTGTTTAGGGGTTTTGTCCCCTAACGACATGTTTTTAAGCATAAGTCTAGATATTTTAAAATTAACGTCGTGTTGTCAAACCAGGGGTCCCATGATTATCCAATAGCCAAAAACCAACATCAAGTCAACAACCAATAATTATTCCGTACTCCTTATAACATATAATCTAACAACAAGCCAACAACCAATAATTATCCAACAGCCAAACCAAACAAAACCAATAGTTATCCCGTACTCCTTCTAACATATTATCCAACAATAAGCCAACAACCAATAATTATCCAGCAGCCAAACCAAACAAAAACAATAATTATCCCATACTCCTTTTATCATCTAAAAGATTTAAAAGATAATGCATATAAATTATATAACTACTTCAGTTAAATTAAAGAGTACCTAATTCCTGCAATCTGATGATGCATGAGAGTAAGAGAGAGTAATATTCAACACCCAAGATGATATTAAATGAGGTCTTTTCTACCAAAATGCATTGCGATGACAATAAATAAGTGGAACCAGCCAGTAACTTGGTCATAGGGAGAAAGAGAAAGCATTCTTATCACAATAAAGGCAAGATTTCTGGTGGCAATCCTTGTCACGTAACCAGAATGTTGCTAATTTTATTTGGGAACGGTTTGAAGAGACTTTTTTCGAAAGGTATTTTCTCAAGACTGAGTGAGACCAACGAACATTGGATTTACTAAAATTGAAACAAGCTACCCTTTCAGTAGCTCAATATCTTATCTATTTCCCGCATAGAATGCTAACTCGGCAATATGTTTTAATTTTCACACATGCTCTAAGACCAACTTATCACACCCTGCTTTTTGGTATGAATGAATAAGAAGTACACATAAAATGACTTAAAGTAACGGCAAAATAACATAACCTTTTATTCATTACTAATATGTTACATAAAGTGGAACCACCGCAGGGGTGAATTACACGTTTCTAGTACACACGATAATATAGAAAATTGAAAAGTGTCACTCCTTATTCCCATGTGGTTTAATCTCTTCCCATACGGTCACATACATGAATAGGTGACCTATGTTTGTCTCTAATACGCAAGAGATACTATTTACTTTTTCCTGATGTATCTGGAGAAGGAAGTAAATAACACAAATATACTAAGCAGGTTCTATCAGTTCTATAACAATGATATAGATATAAATGAGAGTTGGAGTGTGTATAGAATTAGTGTTTAAAAGATGATAATAATAAGATGATAACTCCATATTTATCAGATTATAAACATCAAAATGTCGAAAATTCATTATTCCATAGTGATTAGTTCGTTTAAGAAATTACGGCACATTAGCAGTTTAGTTAGAATAATGTTTGAAGAAAGTCAAGGAATTTGAACTAATGATCCCATTCTTACCGGTTCACTAAGGGGTATGGAGGTAATTAAGCCATCGGTGTAACTTTATTGTACATAATCCCAAAACCTATAGGGAAAAATAACCTGTTATGCTTACAATCAAAGTGGCACTCATACGTATGTAGCAATAATCAGAGCTCTCAATCATTTGATACCAATAGGCCAAGTAGAAATTTTTATGGGATAACACGTCAGTCTACTTCCAAGTCAATACTGGTGCTATAGTAAAATAGCACAAAAGTGCAAGGGCAAACTGAATCAATAAGGTACATGGTATCAGTTATTAGGTGAGAAGGGTTATAATTGATTCTAAAATTAAATATTGGTGATAATTCAAATAGTGATGATGGTTAACAAAATATGTAGTCTGGCAGTATAATAACATGCACATACTAAGAGTTAATGTGGCTATCACATAGTGATATCAATCGCAGTATTTCAAATACGCGAAGTATAATATTAAAAATGTAGGAAAAGCCTACTTGCTTGGGTATTCTCCTTGAATTCGGGTCACACTGAAGTATTCAGAAGATTTGAGACTTGATTTTTTATTATGCAATGTGTGACATAGGAGTATTAGGGTTTAATCAGATAGTTTTGTACTTAAAACTGTCTTTAATAATGTTTCAGAGGTTTATGTGTAATTAACTTGGACTTAAAAATAAGGATATTTACCTCATTTTTTAACCTTGGTGCAAGAGAGTTTTTGTTTTACAATAGTTTGATTTATGTAGGGGAAAATTTTGGGGTACTAGGGGTTAATTTGTAATTTTAAGAAAAATTCTTTAAGTAAAAGCCTCATTTTTTCATAACTTTATCTATGGGTATCCAAACATGGTCTTATATTATTCCATTTTGATTAGAAAAATTAAATAAAATTATTCGGAAAAAATCACAATTTTCTGATTGGCCACGCGCCCTCACGCACGGGGTCAAACTTTCTAGAAAAATTCTTCATCTTCTTCCTCTCGATTTTGACTTTCTAGGGTTTAAAACTTTGACCAAGGTTTTCTCCTTCTCTGTTATACCATTTAATATGATTTCTCAACTAACTAAACCTAATTTTTCACGAGGATTTCAAATATATAAGTTTCATGGTTCAAATCTCAGTACATCTCGAGTTTCAAAACTGTGTTTTTTCATGAAATTTTGACCAAACATTCGTGGATTTATAGAGTATGGAAGGGTATCTTATGAATTGGGTTTGATTTCTGCTATGTATGTGAGTAACTTGGTTTTCTTTTTAAGGATTTTAATTATCTGTAGGTTGATAATTTTGGATTTACAAGTTTTTAGTTTTGAAAACACTTTCGATCGATTAGACTTCTATATGAACATTCATGGGGTTTCACCATTACACTCGACATCCTGAGGTTCTAAAGAGTCTATTCATGGATTTAAATCAAAGGTTTGATTGTTGTAATGGATTTCACCATTAAATCTCAAGCTTTAATGGTGTTCCTACTGCTTTCTTATGTTCGAGGCATTTCTACACATAAAATCTTGCATGTTTCTAATGTTCTAACTATATTAACTATGTAGAAAACTACTAGAATTGAAACAATTGAAATTCAAGCATAAAATGAGGAAACTTTGAGAATGAACTTTGGGATAAGTATCTATTGTGTAAAACATAGGGAATTTATACTACTTCGAGGGGAGAGTTGATTGGAGTACAAAAAAGGTGGATCCGAATCAGTTTAGGGTGAGTTTTGAGTTTGGCTCAAATGGGTGCACATGGATTCCTAAGGGTTACCATGTGCTACCTTGTGATTTGTTACCTTTTTGTTGTTGTGGGTGTGTGTGTAGGCTAGGGTAAGACTAAGGTTTGGATTTGAGTCCTTCATTTTTGATGTAATTGTATTTATGTCCATAAAAGTACTTTTTTATCAATTTTAGGGGTATTTTGATAATTTCAGCAAGTTTCTAGGGTTAAAATTATAATTTAATGTTAGTTCAGGTTCAAAGGTTTAATTTAACATAAGGTTAAAGTTTAGGGGCTCAATATATCTAAGGTTATCTCAGTTTGAAAGTTTGAGGGACTCTTTTGTAATTAATTAAAACTTCAAGGGTTTAAAGTTAATAAAGAAAAATTGTAGCATTTTAAACATAGATCATTTCTTCTTATAAGATTTTTGATTTTACTCAATTTACGGGGGTTTAAAACGAGGTCGTAGATTATATTAGGATTTAAAATGTTACGGTTCTTACACAAAAATGGCTCTAAGAATGAAGGCAAGGTCGATCCTTCAAAAACGTTCCAGGCTGTTAACATAGTCTTCAAAGAACTAATCTATAAGATCTTAAGCAAGATCAAGGATCATTCATTCATCAAATGGTCCAAAAAGTGGGTGGTGACCCGACGAAGAGGAATAACGCGCTGAGAAGCGCATTTTATAAGGAGGGCGGCAGAAGGACATAGAATTGCAAAACACTGAAGTCGCATTTATAAGAGTTGGCCCAAGATAGAGAAGATAGAGAAGAAAACTGGTAAGGCCTCAGCCAATGACGATAAAAAATCGGATAATGTCCTTGATGACTACATGGGACAGGACAGGACATCGCGGTAATTCATGGAGCATCTGAACTAAAGCAGATCAAATGGAACATTATTTGAATGGAACTGAAGAAGGTCACTGTCGTCATGAATGTTGTAGGGGGGATTCCTCACCAAATATTGATTAGCTGAGTTGGTCTTGTTCTTAGTAAAAGACTAACTAAAAAAAGAAGATGAAGACCTCTCGAAGGACCTCCCATGAAGACCCTCCACAGAGACTTCTCGAAGGACTCCTTATGAAGATCAAAGTAGTTCGAGTGACAATATTTTATAATAAGAAACATAATTTATTTGATATTGTATTTTACTTGTTGAACAAATTTACTTTGTAATGTTGGCGGGGATGCTCGGTACCCTCGAGGGACCATGCCTGATAGGGCATATGAGAGCTCACATGCTCTATCAAATAACCTCCTCTTGGGAACCTCGCAGGGATTTAGTTTGAAGGATTGGGAGAAGGGAAACGTTGGGAAAGCATTAGCCAACCTTCTTGGCACACTTGGGAAAAACTTCACCAAACACAACCTGGTGTTCAAGCCATTTCCACCTCGAGTCACTTTGTTCAGCACATATTCAGGAGAACCTCGTCGAGGGTCCCTAACCTCAAGCATATTGCTTGGAGACATTTCCCAGCCAACAAACAACACACTTAACGATTCGAGCTACTTCCAACAGAGAAACTTCAACTTTATACATTATCTCATTTAATTAGTGTGACCATACGTTTGGTGGGGATCACTGTTCATTTACTTTATAACGTTATCATACCTGGCATTTAGGGACCCAAGATAACATCACTCAAGTGAGTTTTAACCTTAGGATGGCAGACCTAATTAAGCAGATTCCATAGACGTTCTAAGGTAAGCCTTTGAGTTGCCATGCCATATCCCCATTAATGCCATCACACTCCTAATTGGCTGGGCAGTTTCCCGCCAAAACACGACATCTCATGAATTTAATGCAATATATTTGACATTAACACCACAGTAATTTTGCATTTAAGGTAGATCAATCACATTTAATGCCAACAAGGTTACTTGAGTAACCTTATCTTCATATAAATAGACCAACCAAACAGTTTACATGGACGATAATTTAAACCTAGAATTGTTGTTGGATTTTCCTCATACACGAGGGCTTCTGTGAGAACATTTATTACCCAACATTACCTTTTGCTTCCATTGATAATATTATCATTGAGCATTAATTGTGCTTGAATTTCCTGTCTTGCCTTTATTGTGATAAGAATGCTTTCTCTTTCTCCCTACAACCAAGTTACTGGTTGGTTCCACTTATTTATTGTCTTCGCAATGCATTTATGGTAGAAAAGACCTCATTTAATATCATCTTGGGTGTTGAATATCACTCTCTCTTACTCTCATGCATCGTCATTATTAAACATAATCTTAGGCATTAATCACGGTCTTGATAAGGGGTTACACCTCGCTTGATACTAATCGTATTCCAAGAACCCATATCTTACATTTGGAAACTCTGTTGGGTAGGTATTCTCTTTTGAAAAGATGCCAGAAGATAACATTGGTATGGTAAACCTGTCATGATAGCCTCTTCGGTACAACTTCCCTTCTTAGATGTAGTACCTAGGCACTCGCCTCTTGATCCTCGTGGCGTCATCTTTATCTTGCAGCGTCACTCCATCTACCATCATGTCCACATATGGTTGTCTCCAATCTTTAGGTAGATCGATGAAGTTGCATTCTGCTACTTGGTAGAATAATTGGCATTTCCCATAGTCCCTCTGTATCATCGTAGCATCATGCCTTATTGAAGACTAGAAATAACCTTCTCGATGGACCCTTCTATACAAAGGGACCTCAGTGGCTTCACAGCTGTCTTCATGGACTTCAGTCAATCTTCTTTTGGCCTTTTCGGGATACACACACCTAGATATCCAACCCCTTTATTTTTGTAGTAAAAGTTTCCCCTATCAAATAAATATTGCACGAGGTTAACTAAACTTAGTGAGCCTTCACTTGTTTCCAGCTACTTCCTTATCTCTCACCTCCAATCATTCTTATCATCAGTAGGCAGCATTTCTAGTATGGTCGAGGGGGCAGTCCTCTTGGTAATTTGACTGTTGACTCCCCATCAAAAGCAATCTTTTAGGTAATAGTGGTGTAAGCGTCAGCATGTCTGTTCATCATTCATGGATGCCTTTTGATCTTTACCACTTTGAATTGTCCGAGAAACCTTTATATGATTGTTCGGCAGGGTGCCAAACTCATGTGCTTTAGACTAAACTCGCAAGTCATTTGTTTAACCACCAGGTTCAAGTTCCCCTTTATTGTGAGCATCTAAATGCCCCTTATAAGAGCTTCGAGCAGTCCTAGCCCTAGTGCCTCATACTCAGCTTCATTATTCGAACATTTAAAATCCAATTTGAAGGATAGTCGAACTTCTTCCCCTTTTGTCTCAAAATCACACCTGTCCCTCCCTTGTTTTTGACTAAGGAGACATCAAACTCCATTATCCATTCATCCAGGCAAGCTGCCAAAACGTTATCCTGAAGATCACCGCCTGGGAGTTCTTCCACAGGTGGCTCGAACGTCCCAGAAGGAAAAGTGGAAAAGAGATCTACTTAAGCTTGACTCTTGATGGCTCGAGGGACTACGTATTTTATGCCAAACTACGAGAGGATAAGTAACCATCTAGACTCCCTACCTATTAGTACAGTTCCAGCAAGCAAAAACTTTATAGGATCACATCTAGTTACAATGTGAATTGTTAATGACAACAAATAGTGCCTAAGTTTTGTGCTACGAATACAAGGGCCAAAAAATGACTCTCGTTGAAAGTATATCTGACCTTCGTCCCATGTATAATCCTTCTTAAGTAATAAACAGGTTTCTCTACAATATTCATCTCTTGGGCTAGTAATGCCCCAATAAATCGTTCAGTAGATGTAAGATATAGACGTAAAGGGATACTTGCCTTCAGACGAATCATCGTTTGTCCATGGCCTCCTAATGCACCTATTCCCATGTGAACTTCGAAACTTTTATCAACAGCTCCATTAGCTGGTGGGTCACCTCAGCCAGCCCGGGCACGAACCTCTTTACGTATGAGACTTTTCTCAAGAAGCTCTTCAACTCCCTCGCCGTTTTTGGCCTTGGCATATAAGGGATGGCCCTTTCTTTTCCAATTCCATCGGGATGACATGTCGTTTTACCACAAACCCTAGGAACTTCCCACTTGTCACCCCGAATGCACATTTGAGAGGGTTTATTTTTAACTTGTACTTTCTGCATCGGTAAACACCTTCCTTAAGTCATTTAAGTGGGAAGCCTCCTTTCTGGACTTTATTACCAGGTCATCGACGTAAAATTCCATGATTTTGTGGAAGAGACCATGGAAGATAACCATCATGGTCCGCTCATAGGTGGCTCATGCATTTTGTAAACCAAAATGCATGACTATGTACATGAAGTTGCCTAAAGGCATTCAAAAATAAGTCTTCTCGGTGTCAATTGGATCAATCTTGATCTGGTTATACTCCATATGACCATCCATGAAGTTGTACATCTCATGCCCCACAGTGGCATCTATCAAGCTATCTATGGAGGGCAGTGGTAATTCATCCTTCGAGCATGCACAGTTCAGGTTCCAAAAATCAACGCAGATCCTAATTTGGCTCTTATCTTTCTTTCCTACTGGCACAATGTTGGAAAACCAAATAGGATGAGGAAATCGGATGTGATCAGCCTTTGAACTTCTTCCTTGATCTTTAATCCAATTCCTCTTTATTTGTTCGGGTGGCTTGTTTCACCGGAATAGCAGATGGCAAAATATTCAGCTTGTGGCAACTCACCTCCTTATCGACTCATAGGCATCTCGGTGTACTTCCACACGAAGACGTCCTTTGACGCGACTCAAAAAGTGTCTCTAATGTGCGTTCACTCTAGTCTCAACTGCAAGTCTGTCGCGTTAGTAATAAACTCGGTAAGTAGGGATCGTATCCACAGGAAAATAGGACAATAGAATTGTAACGACGTTGGACAGATGAATGAATCCTAACTCTGACTCTAAAGGAAAAAAATGATTTGATTTGTGGTATAATGACACTAGATGCAAATATGAAATTATGAAAAGATGAAATTATTCTAAATTACCTAAAATACTGATGAAGACTAATTTAAAACTTTTAAACTATGTGATGAGAAAAACAGGATGGGAATACAATCCCCCAACCCTAGTGTATTGCAGTTATAATACTAATCGTAAATTTAACTGATTAATTAGACCCTGAATTTAGTGCTCCCATGCATTACGTATATGAGGTTCAAGGCCGCATCATACTTAATCTGAGGACGAGTAAATCGGTATTACGATAGTTACACTCGAATTGCACTCTAAAGCATCCCGTTTACCCTAAAGCAAACGAGATCCAAAGATTTACAATTGTCGTGTTTCTATGCAATACGGTCATAATCAAATCATTAAATTCAGAGGATTAATTTTATACACATGCAATTAACTCATCGGATTGAGTTCATGTATCCCGACCTTAGAAAATCTAGCCTAGCATGCTGAAACTAATGAAAACAGTGTTTTTGAATGGTAGAAAACCATGATTAAACTAAGAAAAATTGGTAGAATGATGTAGAAAGGAATTAAACATAGGAAATAACTCACTAATCTTACCAAAGCATTAAAAGCAACAATTAAGAACACTTGTAATCATAGAAATCTGAGCAATCTTCAACTTTGAAATTAAAAGAATAAACTATCTCTAAACTAGGGTTTTCTGGAAAAAAGGGAAAATTATATTAATTCTCCGTCCTAAAAACAATAAAAACTCGGGTTTAAATACCCTACAAAGTTCCAGGAGTTTTAGCTGCACTAGGACTCTCCATTAGAGGAAGATTAGAAAATTAAAATTGCTACAGTCGGACCAGTCCTACCCTCCTCCGGACCGGTTTGCCTTGATCAGGACCGGTCCTGTCCTCCTCCGGACCGGTTTGCCTTGAATGCGGACCGGTTCTTTTATTTCTGGGGTGGATGGGTCCGAGGCGGACCGGTTCATTTTATTTTCTTCCTTCTTCGGTTTGACTTCGGTCCGGGGTTCTCTGGAACGTCGCAGTGTGGACCGGTTCTTTTAATTTCTGGGCGGACCGGTCCTGTCTTTATTTGACTTTTTCTTCTATCTTTGACTTCTCATAACTTTCACACCGGGACTCCGATTGAGGTAATGTTTTTTCCAATATTCTTGTAGTTGAAAGCTATTCAACTTTCCAGTTGGCCCCACCTCCGGAATAAGGCTGAAAATTTACGAAAATGCCCTTTACTCCCCGTTTCTTGGTTTTCTTTCACTGTTTTGAGTTCTCTTTGGCACTAACTTGCATGAAATACCCGTAAAGCACATAAAAGATACACAAAAAATGAAATACTTGTCAAAAAGGGTTAGTATCATAAATATAAGCCAAATCCAATCTATTTACACCGAACGAGATCATAAAAATACCGAAATTAAGGGGATAAATGTGAAAAATTTATGCCTAATCAAATCCCCCTAACTTAGAACTTTGCGCGTCCCGAGCAATGTAAAAGAATCCTAGCAAGGCTTAACTCTTGAAAATCATTCTATTGGGATAGAATACCTTTTTTGTGGGCAAGCGATTGCATTTAGCGTATGCAACAAGCCTTTAAACCCCTAGGTCACCCTAGTAGGACGAGTTGTGTCTCGTGAGGGTTTGCAGAGAATATACCCACAAAATTCAACTCAAAGAAAAAATCAAAATACTTAAAAATTATATAACTCAAGCTTTCCCAGAAAATAGTCATCATCAAGTCATATTTACACGTCTCAAATCATAATGCGTGTGTGCGAAGCCAAAAATCGAACCGCTAACTTCCACCGATTGATCATTACGTTATTTATCCGAAAATTCGTTTTGATTTCAAATTCTCATGGAATGCTCTCTCAAACGAATCACTCGGAATGTGGCTATTCTCTCGGTATGCGTGATATAAAGAGTAAATATAATGGACGCAAAGTCACGCATACAAGTAGAAAGGCGAAAATTTTATAGTGATAGGATCTCATCAACGAATTACGGTTTTCAAAATGGGAACATTGCCTCTTTTTCGCGCATTCAATCTCTTTTATTATCTTTTGGTATATTAGCTCTCCACGCGGTAACCAATTTCGCAATTTTGACTCCGTTAGGACTTTTTTGGGTTTTAAGGTATATTGGGTAAAATGAAAAAGGTAGGGAAGGTTGGAATTGGAAAAGTCATTTAAGATGTCCATTTTGATTTTTTCGGGCTATTGCTCATTTTTTTTCTTCTTTTTCTCAATTTTTTCTATTTTTTCACTTCTTTTCTTGCTGTTTTTGTTGAGCATATGTATTCTTTTCTTGCCCCTTTATATGCACTTATCGGACTTAACTTCTGAATTTTTCCATTCTTCATAATTCCGGGCTATTTGGTTTTTTTCGGGTAACCAAACGAAAAGGATAATCTATTTGGCTCAATTGGGTTACAAAATGGATGATTTTTCACAACTTTTTCTGGCCAATATATTTGGGTAACAAACGATGGCCTACTTCATTGTCCAAAATACCAATTGCGTTACCATATACGTTTCGAGATGAATTAAGTTTAGAGATCAATTTTTGCATGTTTTTCAAACCAATATCACACACATTTTTCATGATCGGTCAAAATGAAAGGATTGAGATCCTCGACGACTTTTTAGGCACTGAAAAGAACTTTGAGTTAACAATTAACTCGGATTGATTTAAAAACTTACAAAAAGTGGTAGGCTCGAATCTCACCGGGTTTGTTAATCTCCACACTTATTCGTTAAGTCGTCAATTTTCGCTCAATTTCCATCTTTAGTCTATTTCGGCTTTGTGTATATTGAATTTTACAACTTGAGACTTCAATCCGACTTTTAATGATATTTTTGAAAAATTTGAACTCCAATTTTTATTTATTTTGAACAAAAATATTTTTGGATTTTTCAAAATTTTATGATTTTTTTTGGAAATTTCAGGGCATTTTTGAAAATTTGTGAAGTTTTAGAAATACGCACTTGTCACCCCCCCTAACTTAGACTTTTGCATTGTCCTCAAGCAAAAAGGACTAAAATCTAACTCAAGGTGAATAAAAAGTGCGAGAAAATAAAACAAATAAATTATTAAAATGCAACAAGACACTATATGACACTCATGCGTGATTAAAAAATACAACAACAATCACCCCATACGCGTCGGGGATGCGACGACCTCTCATCTCTCCACAAACTCACCCGACCCCACTCACGGGGTTCGATGCTCTCCTTGTCACTCCCGTCTTCCTGTTATATACCAACAATCGGAATAAGTTGGGACCTCTCCCATAAATAAAGGAAAGATCGGGAGACTCATCGTGACTACTCGGAAAGGGATCCCTGGGATGCTTACTCAAAGCATAGCTTGCGTGCACCGACTCGGAGGGAACTCCTAATTTTCGTTCAATTTTTGGAATGCATGGGTCGGGTTCTATGTCGGACGAGACACGACTTTTCTCCTCTATCTCCTTCGGGCCATCAAATGGTATAGGTGGATGGTCATTGCGAAGAAACTCATCAGATTTATCTTTCCACTCGCTTTCTCCTAAATGACTACATGAATCCAATAGAGATTGGACTTCATCGTTAGGGCTCTCATCTACCTGCCCGAATTCTCTCTTAAAGTCCACTAGACTCTACTCCTTTAGCTCTCTCTCTTTCTTTGTTTCCACATTCTTCCTTCCTCGCTCCATCTCAACATTATTAGGTGGTGTGGGTGGGTAGTACTCGAGGAGAAAAATATCTATCGTGTCTTGCCATTCGCTCTCCTCTAAGCACTCATACGAACTTCTCCCTATGCCCTCTAAATTGTCTCTCTCACTTGATGTAACAAGGCATACCCCTATCGGCTCTCGCATGTGGGTCCTCCCACGCTCGTGTGTTGCTCCCAAAAGATCCGTCTCTCGCGGTTCTCCTTTGTCACCCTCATTCTTGATATTATTAAAAATATTTGTATCGAGGGTCATGTTCCCAAATGTTAATTGCATTCGCCCACTCCGAGTTTTGATGAGTGCATTAGCCGTAGCTAAGAATGGGCGACCAAGGATAATGGGAACATGATTGCTCGGGAGAATGGAGGGATCCTCGTCCCAAATGACAAAGTCCACCGGGAAGTAGAGAGTGTCTATTTGGACGATCACATCCTCAATGATTCCCCGCGGCATCTTCACTTAATGATTTGCGAGCTGAAGAGTCATATTTGTGGGCTTGAGGGCTCCCAAATTGAGTTACTTATAGATAGAATAGGATAAAATGTTAACACTCGCTCCTAAATCTATTAGTGCTCTTTCGATTCGGTTCTTCCCCATGATGCACGAAATGGTGGGTGCACCCGGATCTTTATACTTTAACGGAAGGTCACTCGATAAAACTGAACTGACATTCTGGGCCAAAAAGACATTTTTATTTACCTTTAGCTTGCGTTTCACCGTGAGTAAGTACTTCATGAACTTAGCGTATGCGGGAATTTTCTGTATGGTCTCGAGAAAAGGTAAATTAATCTTTACTTGTTTAAGTACATCCAAAACATCATCCCGAGAAGTGCCTTTGGAGTGCGGGACCAACCATTGAGGGTATGGGGAAACGGTGGGGGGTTTCACTACTACCTCGAGCTCACTAGTTCCTTCTTTATCACTCTCATTCAAGGGGACGTCTTCGGCCTCTTTCGTTTTGGGCGAAATCTACTTGTCTTTGGTTGCATCGTGTGGGGGAGGTGACATGTCAACTACTCTCCCACTATGTAGAGTGGTAATTGAGCTACATTGCTCCGGATGGTTATGGGATGTGGAGATAACACTAGTTTGACCTTGGGGAGGTCTTTGGCCTTGGGCAGGAAACTTTCCCTTCTCTTGGACACTCAACGGGAATTGTATCTTTGACAGATTTGCATTTATGTCACTGATCAGGCGATCATATCTAGCATTGGTTGCAGTCTAGCTATTGATAAATTGATTCATAGTATCCTCAAGAGTTCTTCGCGGTGTAGGGATATATACTCCTTGAGGTGGTGGTGCTTGCACATGTCCTTGCATGTGTGGAGCTTGTTGAAAGTGTTGTGGTGGAGGAGGGGCAACATGTGAAGTAGGGTTCATTGCAGCATGTTGTTGCCCATAGCTAAAACCAGGATGGTTTTTCCATGAAGGGTTGTAAGAATTCTCGTGCGGTGCACCGAAATTACCCTTAAATCCTCCTATACCACTAACTTGCTCTTGAAGCATCACTTTGTAGGCGGGTATAGTCGGGCATTCCTCAGTTGAATGACCTGCCTAACAAATTGCACACACCTTCTCGATGGGGTTTGGTATGGATCCAGTTGGTCCTCTTTCATATACCTCACATAGGTCTCGAAATCCTTTCTCAAGGGTATCCAATCGACTGTCCGTCATACAATTCTTATCTACGTAAAATAGATAAGACGTCGGTGGAGTGGTGGTCACTTGACGATTTCAATTTTGAGCAGTAGGATCAGATGTATCCCAGGATTGGGTAGTCTCGGCAACATACCTCAGGTGAAGATCAGCATCGTGGGCGTCTAGTTCGTCAAAAGGACCACTACCCATGGTTTCAACGAGTTGTTTGGAATTAAGATTCAGCCCATTATAGAGAAAGGAAATGATTTGTGCTGTATCAAATCCATGATGGGGGCACGAAGTAACTAACTCATTGAAACGCTCGTAACATCGATGAAATGGCTCATTTTCTGAACGCTTGAATTTGAGCCTTTATGGAGATTGTTCGATGTGGTGGGAAGAATTTCTTGAGAAATCTAGATTGCAACTCGTTCCAAGATGGAATCGAGCTTGGAGGTAAAGACCATAGCCAGGTCTTAGCTTTATCTTTTAGCGAGAAGGGGAAGAGTTTGAGGCGGATCACCGCTTGTGTGCAAGTTTGATCATTGAGAGTATCACACACATCCTCAAATTCCCTAATGTGGAGATATGGCTTTTCAGAATCCATACCATGGTAATGGGGTAACATCTGGATCATCCCATTTTTAAAATGAAATTGCCCGGCATTATACGGGAGTATAATGCATCCCGGAGTGACAGTGCGCTCGGGATATAAGATTTCTCTCAACGGGCGGTATGGGGCCTCTTCCCCACCGGCGGCTGCACTACCGTGTTGTGGCATTTCTCTCTCTCTTAAAGACTCGGTATCCTCACTTGGTGTGCTCGAAGTGTGCTCGGAGGTGTATCCTAAGAAAGAAAACGGAGTGTTATTTGAGATTGAGTGTGACGGTATGAGAGGTAGAATCCAGAACTGTGGAGTGTTAGGAGTGTGAGGGCTATCAGGGTCGTACTCAACTATTGAATTTTCGTGAATGCGGGTTGGAGTATTATGGGGTGTGGGAGTGAGTTCAGAATTTTGCATTAACATCTTGTGAGAGATGATGATGAATCTTTTTGTTCTTTTTGAATTTTTTTTTTATGTTTTTGGATTTTTGAAAATTTTTTGGTCAAAGTTTTAGATTGACTTGATCTAATCCTAAGTCCACCTAAATCACCGACAATGGCGCCAAAAACTTGACGCGACTCAGAAAGTGTCTCTAATGTGCGTTCACTCTAGGCTCAAGTGCAAGCCTATCGCGTTAGTAATAAACTCGGTAAGTCGGGATCGTATCCACAGAGAAATAGGGCAATGGAATTGTAACGATGTTGGATAGATGAATGAATCCTAACTCTGACTCTAAAGGGAAAAAAATGATTTGATTTGTAGAATAACTTCACTAGATGCAGATATGAAATTATGAAAAGATGAAATTATTCTAAATTACCTAAAATACTGATGAAGACTGATTTAAAACTTTTAAACTATGTGATGAGAAAAACAGGACGGGAATAGAATCCCCCAACCCTAGTGTATTGCAGTTATAATATTAATCGTAAATTTAACTGATTAATTAGACCCAGAATTTAGTACTCCCAAGCATTACGTATATGAGGTTCAAGGCCGCATCATACTTAATCTGAGGATGAGTAAATCGGTATTACGATAGTTACACATGAATTGCACTCTAAAGCATCTCGTTTACCCTGAAGCAAACGAGATCCAAAGATCTACAATTGTCGTGTTTCTATGAAATATGGTCATAATGAAATCATTAAATTCAGAGGATTAATTTTATACACATGCAATTAACACATCGGATTGAGTTCATGTATCCCGACCTTAGAAAATCTAGACTAGCATGCTGAAACTAATGAAAACAATGTTTTTGAATTGCAGAAAACCATGATGAAACTAAGGAAAATTGGTAGAATGATGTAGAAAGGAATTAAACAGAGGAAATAACTCACTAATCTTACCAAAGCATTAAAAAGCAGAAATTAAGAACACTTGTAATCACAGAAATCTGAACAATCTTCAACTTTGAAATTAAAAGAATAAATTATCTCAAAACTAGTGTTTTCTGGAAAAAAAGGGAAAATTATATTAATTCTCCGTCCTAAAAACAATAAAAACTCGGGTTTAAATACCCTACAAAGTTCCAGGAGTTTTAGCTTCACTAGGACTCTCCATTAGAGGAAGATTAGAAAATTAAAATTGCGACAGCCGGACCAGTCCTACCCTCCTCCGGACCGGTTTGCCTTGATCCGGACCGGTCAGGTCCTCCTCCGGACCGGTTTGCCTGGAATGCGGACCGATTCTTTTATTTATGGGGTGGATCAGTCTAGAATGTGGCAGTTCGGACCAGTTCTTTTAATTTCTGGGCGGACCGGTCCTGTGCGGACCGGTTCTTTTAATTTCTGGGCGGACCTGTCCTGTCTTTATTTGATTTTTTCTTCTATCTTTGACTGCTCATAACTTTCACACCGGGACTCCGATTGAGGAGCCATTTTTCCAGTGTTCTTGTAGTTGAAAGCTATTCAACTTTACAGTTGGCCTCACCTCCGGAATAAGGCTGAAAATTTATGAAAATGCCCTTTACTCCCTGTTTCTTGGTTTTCTTTCACTGTTTTGAGTTCTCTTTGGCACTAACTTGCGTGAAATACCTGTAAAACACATAATAGATACAAAAGATACGAAATACTTGCCAAAAAGGGTTAGTAGCATAAATATAAGCCAAATCCAATCTATTTACACCGCACGAGATCATAAAAATACTGAAATTAAGGGGATAAATGTGAAGAATTTATGCCTAATCATCCTTAAACTCCTAAGGCAACTCGATCAAACCCTCTCAGATTCCCCTTTCAGGTCCTTCGAGATAAATATAGGGCTTGATTCATCGCCCTCCTTAGCCAGATCTAACTTTTCTAACTATTAGATCTGTGGCTTGGGCCTTTTTTTCATGCTCTCAGGCTCCTCCTCTACCTCTTCTGCAAATTCTTGGATGTTCGAGTTATCAATCACCAAACATTATCCTTGGTTGTCCACCAAGAAACAGTCATAGATCAGCTTCATCATCCAAGCCTTCGACTGCCTATTCACACCTTCAAAAGTTATAAATAATTCTACCGCTGGGCAAGACTACTCTTTTGCACTACCAGGAGTTTTCTTCTTTATGAGACCTTTTTCGGCAATTTTTTCTAACTCTCTCGCAGAGTGTTTGCCTAGCACACTCTAGCGTTGAACTTCGTGTTCAATAGGATTAATACATGGAGTCATTCGGTCCTGAAGCTGCTTCGACAAACTGGAAGGACTCATCGCATCCTGCTCGCATTCTTCGTTGTAGATTACCACCACTCTTTCTCGGCGAATTACGACCCTGATGCACCCAGTATACCTTGTAACAATCGTAACCTCTTCAGCTACCTCGGTGTAGATGGCTACATCTACCAAGTGCGCTTCCTCTTTTGCGAACGGCTTCTTGGATGCCCGGATCACCACCTCCTTGCCCTTTACATTTGCTTTAGCACACAGGTGGTAAGTGGATGGCACCCACCCATGGTTGTGCATCCACACTCTTCCCACTAATAGTTGATACGAAGACTGCAATCCATAATGTGGAATTTTATGTGGAAAGTAATTTTCGCCATCATAATGCCCACGTTAACATATCCCATAGATTTGGACGACTGGTCGTCATAACCCGAGTGTTGATACCAAATTTAGTCTGCTGATGTGGATCAATTATGCGAAGACACGTGTCAATTTACATGGTACCCACAAACATTTTTGAACAACACCTTGACTCCGAGGAGCTCAGTCTCCTCGACCAACTCATGTGCTCCGAGCAACAAGTGTTCTCCGGGGAACTTTATTGTACCGAGCAACTCATGTATGCCGAGCTACTTAGGCGGTCCGAGCTGCACCTCGTTCAAAGCATTCATATCCGGATAATTAAGAGGATGACTGTGCATTAAATGCTTATCATTATCATACAGATGTACATGTTTACTAGAGAACAACGCATTATCCTTTCATTTGAACAGCCTCTAGGCTATAAATACATTGTAACCTCCTCATTAGCAGGGGACTCGGAATTTCTTGGTAAAACCTGTTATCGAGAATTCCAAACAGTCAGCAATAACAAAAATAGTGGACGTAGGCCATTCTTTCAAGGCTGAACCACTTTAAAATTCTTTTGTCTTATTTATTTTTATCTAGTGATTGAATAATTAGACATAATCTAATTTTTTACATCAACAGATTGGCGCCGTCTGTGGGAATCGACTGTAATTTTTGTTTTTCACCAAAACCATTTATCATCAATGGCTGATCATCCAGAATCCAGTAATCGAAACGCTGGGATTCCTCCAAATCCATCCACTCCTCCAAATGTCCAAGATCTGGCCGGAATAATGGTTAATCTAGCCCAAGGCCAGACAGCCATGCAAGAAACTATGCGACAACTCATACAAACTGTCCAGGGTGGAGTATCTACCCATTCAGGACAACGAAGCGTTCAAAGAAACACCCGTTTACCTTCTTCGCGTACTAGGCGAACGTTATACCCAGAGGAATCTCGATCTAGGCGTATTGTTTCATATCGCACTGAGAGATATAATGATTTTTCTTATCAACCTGGTCGAACTTCATCAGTACGAGGTACAGATACTGAACAAAACAGCACTCTCTCTCCAGAAAGGACTAGTGCATTGGAGAGATTAAGTAGGGTCTCTCCTTTTGATTGTCTAGGCTCTAGGAAGAATAGAAGTCCTCCTAAGGCTGTGTCAAGGAACTTTCAACGACCATCCGATTTAAGGGAGGGTTCTGCCCAATCACGACCAACTGCTCGTAATGAAAGATCCCAGGAAGCAAATTTAACACGATCAGTTGCTCGAACCAACAGGCCCGAGGAGAAAAATGATGCATGGAAAGGCTCTATTCAAAGGTTAGAGGATAGATTAGGGGAAATGCCTAAGGCCAAGAATCCTCTACAAAGAACTTTTGTCCAAGGGACACCTTTTATCCAGGCAATTGTGGATTTTCCCACACCATCAAAGTTCAAAGCACCTGTTGTGACTCTTAAATATGATGGAAAAATTAACCCTGTCCTTCATATAGAATAATACCAAGCTGCTGCCGATATCTATTCCGTGCCAGATGAAATGAGATGCAGGGCATTTTCGGAAACTCTTACCGGATCTGCTCAAATATGGTACAATAATCTTCCTCGGGGGAAGATTTCAACTTTCTTTCAACTAGCCGAGCTCTTTATTGAAAATTTCTATTTTGGAACAAAACCAGTAAAACGAGTAGCACACTTGTTAAGTGTTAGACAAAAAGCAGGTGAGAGCACCAGGGATTATATAACTCGTTTCAATAACGAGAAGCTCGAAGTTATTGATTACGAGGGAAAGACTGCGATTACTGCTTTGATGAGTGGATTGTTGCCAAATAAATTGTACTACACTTTGGCCAAAGATCCACCCAGGACCATGTCAGAACTGATGGCAGAAGCAGCAAAGATTATGAACGCCGAGGAGGCTATGGCTGCGAAGAAGAATATGGATACCAAAGAGACCAAGGTGGAGGTTGATAAGGCTGAAAAGAAAGAACATAAGAACAATGGTGGTAACAAGCAGTCAAAAGTAAAGCCATCATGGGAACTGTTGAAGAAATTTTAAAATTATACTCCTTTGAAAGTAGACATAAACCATGTTCTGGAAGAAATCAAGAACAGCGAGGAGCTAAACTGGCCAGAGAAATTGAAGACAGATCCTGACAAGAGGAATAAGACCAAATATTGCGAGTTCCATAAAGACCATGGTCATACGACCAAAAATTGCATAGCTCTTCATAATGAAATTGAAGCACTCATCAGACGAGGTAAGCTGGCCAAGTATGTTGATCGTAGAAATGACGAAAAGAGCAACGACCGAGCAAGACAGAGGTCTAGATCTCCTCGTCGAGCAAAAGAAGACAAGAAAAGAGATCATAAAGATGATCCAGAAGACGACCCCGATCTCCCCAAAAGACCAAGACAGCCAAAACGTGAGGTATTTTCAATTCATTTTGGATCATTTGATTGCAATGTTATTACGGGTGGAGATGCAGGAGGTGGAGACCTTACCGCAGAGAGGAAATATTACCTCAATGAGGCTCAAGCTTGTTCATACATTCAACGAATAAATCTAACTGAAAATGATCGTCCGAGGAAGGTGAACAAAGATAAACTGGTCATCGGTTTCTCTAAGAACGACCTCGCAGGTGTCCTATATCCTCATGATGACCCATTGGTGATCAAAATGAGGATGGAGGAAGTAGTGATTTCAAGAGTACTGGTGGATAATGGCAGCTCGACGGACATCATGTTCTACTCATGCTTTGACAGTTTAAATCTGAAATTATCTCAGTTAGAGCCTTATCACAGGCCCCTTCTCGGTTTTACTGGCGAGAAAGTTTTTCCACTTGGGACGATTAAGTTGGATATGTTCATCGGTACATGGTCTGCTTGTCGAATAGAAAGAGTGCGATTTTTCGTGATGGATAAGAATATCCAATCAGCTTACAATATCATCATGGGAAGGGTAGGTTTGAAGAAGTTCGAAGCAGTACTATCTACTGTACATCAATGCCTAAAATTTCCAACCAACTTTGGATTAGGAATTGTGAAGGGTGACCAAAAAGTAGCTCGGGAATGCTACTATTCATCTACCGAGCAGGAAGAACTGGAAGAATCTAGGAAAAATACTACTACCTATCAAGTGGATGAAGGTGCAGAAATTGAAACATTAGACCCTAGAGACGAGTCGTAGCTCGTGAAAGGCCAGGTGGTGGAAGCTACTGAAAATGTCCTTCTTGACGACGAGCACCCGGAACGAACAACTCAAATAAGTTCGTCGTTGGATGCCTCATTAAAATAAGAATTGATAGTCTTCCCAAAAAGCAGAAAACAAACTTTTGCATGGAGCCGTGAAGACATGCCAGGGATAGACCCAAATTTCTTATGTCACGAGCTCAATGTGAACAAGGAAATCAAGCCAGTGAAGCAGAGAAGAAGAGTGTTCAGCCCCGAAAAGAACCAAGCTATACAAGAGGAGGTTGAGAAGCTCCAGAAAGCTTGCTTTATTGAAGATGTCAAATATCCAGACTGGTTAACAAATATGGTGATGGTGAAGAAGAAGAACAACAAGTGGAGGATGTGTGTAGACTTCACCGACCTCAACAAAGCATTCCCAAAGGATCATTTTCCATTGCCCCGAATTGATCAATTAGTGGATGCTACCTCGGGACACGAGCTGTTAAGCTTCATGGATGCTTATTCTGGTTACAACCAGATTAAAATGAAACCTAAAGACAGGGAGAGTACCTCTTTTATCACCCCTAGGGGAACTTATTGTCATAATATTATGCCTTTTGGATTGAAAAATGCGGGTGCAACATATCAGCGGCTGATAAACAGGGTGTTTACAAAGCAAATCAAATACAACATGGAAGTTTATGTTGACGATATGCTGACGAAGAGCAAGAAAGCTGCTGATCATCTAATTGACTTAGGCCAGACCTTTGATCAACTAAAAAAATATCAAATGAAGTTGAACCCTACCAAATGCATATTCGGAGTACGAGATGGCATGTTCCTCGGGTATATTGTCAACCAACGAGGAATTGAAGCAAACCCTAAAAAGATCAAGGCTCTATTGGGACTACGATCTCCAACGACGAAGAAGGAAGTGCAAAGTCTCACAGGGCGAGTTGCAGCACTTAATAGATTTGTATCACGAGCAACTGATAGATGTCTCCCATTCTTCAAAATACTCCGAAAAACATTTGAATGGAATGATGAATGCGAGAAGGACTTTCAAGAGTTGAAGAAATACCTGGGAGCACCTCCACTGTTGTCCAGGCCAGTGATGGGAGAAAGATTGTACTTATATCTGGCAGTTTCGGAGAATGCAGTTAGCTCGACATTGATAAGAATGGAGGATGGGGGTGCAAAAACCAATTTATTACACTAGCAAGGCCTTCCGAGGAGCAGAGATCAGATATCCAAGACTGGAAAAGTTAGCACTAGCGTTAATCGAAGCGAGTAGAAGAATGAGGCCGTACTTCTAAGCTCATACCATAGTTGTGTATACCGATATGCCGTTGAGGCAAGCTCTTCATAAACCAGAAAAATTAGGGAGATTGATGTACTGGGCAGTAGAACTTGGTGAATATGACATAGTTTACGAGCCTAGAATGTCGCTTAAAGGGCAAGCAGTAGCAGATTTTATCATGGAGTTCACCTACCCTGACACCTCCGAAGAACAAAAGTTGAATACCGACTAACCTGTGGATGTTACAGGATCATCAAATTTAAACTCCAACCAACTTAAGTCGGTTGACGAGCAAGAGGAGATAGTCGACGAGCAGCAAGAAGTGCTAGGTGAGGACATAAAGAAGCAACAAATATTCCACCGAGGAACTTTATTCGATCAAAAATTTAACGATGAAGTACCTATATGGAATCTGTATGTGGATGGCTCATCTTGCAGTACAGGCTGTGGGGCAGGGATTGTTTTAAACAGCCCGGATGAGATCGATGTGGAGTATGCTCTGCGCTTTCAATTCAAGGCTTCTAATAATGAGGCGGAATATGAAGCTATGATTGTAGGTCTTAGTTTAGCAAAAACCATGGGGGCAGAGCAGGTCATTGTATTCAGTGATTCACAGTTGATCGTAAATCAAATGCTGGGAGTGTACGCAACAAAGGGAGAATTGATGATCAAGTATTATGCGAAAGCAATGGAGATTGTATCGAACTTTAACGCAGTGCAGTTAATTAGAACACCAAGATTGGAAAATGCAAGAGCAGATGCCTTAGCTCGGTTAGCCTCAGCCAGACGTACCGAGCTACGAAGAACAATTCCGATAGAAATTTTGGCTAGAAGGAGCATTCACAAAGATATGATGGTGAGCTTCATTACCCTTGATTTAGGACCATCTTGGATGGGTCCCATCAGGGCATATATTGAGGAAGGGACATTACCAAATGATAAACTCGCAGCCAAGAAGCTAAAGTTTAAAGTTGCTCGTTATGTATTGACTAATGGTATTCTATATAGACGAGGAATTATAGCAGGTTTATAAAGATGTGTGCATCCCTCTGAGGTAAAAGACTTGATTGAAGAGGTCCATGAAGGGTCATGTGGAGCCCATGTAGCAGGTCGGACACTTTTGCAAAGAATAATGATGCAAGGATACTATGCCAAAAAATGTGACAAATGTCAATGCTTCTCCTCTATCCGAAGAACTCCCCAAGAATTGTTAACACCCATTACTTCCCCTTGGCCATTTGCCATGTGGGGAATAGACTTGGTCGGGCCACTTCCAACGACCAAGGGAATATTTAAATACCTCGTGGTCGCGGTGGATTACTTTACTAAGTGGGTGGAAGCTGAGCCTCTTATTGATATGACATATGACAAGGTGTATCAATTTATTTGGAAGAATATCATTTGTAGATATGGTCTTCCCCATGCATTCATTACTGATCATGGAACCCAATTTGACAACGAGGAGTTCGTTGCGTATTGTCATCAATCGAACATATTGAAAACCCACTCTGCACCAGGCCATCCCCAGAGCAATGGACAAACTGAGGTGACAAACAGAACGCTGGTGAATGGTTTGAAGAAATGACTCGACGATGCAAAGGCAAATTGGATTAACGAGCTACATTCTGTGCTGTGGGCTTATCGTACAACGCCACGAGCAACAACAGGAGAATCTCCATACATGCTAGCATTTGGAAGTGAAGTCGTCATACCAGCTGAATTGGGTTTATCCACACACAGAATACTGAATTTCAATTCTCCTATCAGTGACTTGATGAGAAGATTAAACTTGGATATGCTCGAGGAAGTTAGAGAAGAAGCATCAATCAGGAATGCTGCATACCAGCAACGAACAGCTTTGTTCTACAACAAGAGAGTGAAGAAATGTGATTTAAAAGAAGGGGACTATGTGCTAAAGAAAGTAATTCAAAAACACAACAAACTGGAAGCTAACTGGCATGGACCCTATAGAGTAACAGAAGTTGTTCGACCAGGGACATATAGGATTGAGACCTTATAAGGAGAAGAGTTTAAGAATGCATGGAACGCAGAGCATCTGCGCAAATATTATCAGTAGTTAAAATCCCTATGTAATGCAGTTTTCTTCAATATGAATAAAGTTATGGATGTTTTACCCAATTCTCTCCTTTTGTTGAAATTTTTCGGAATACTAGTGCTACACACTACGCATCAAGTCCAGAATAAAAATCCACCAACTCCGGTTGGTCGGGAATGAAAATCCACCAACTCTAAGTTGGTCGGGAATAAAAATCCACCAACTCCGGTTGGTTGGGAATAAAAATCCACCAACTCTGGTTGATCGGAAATAAAAATCCACCAACTCCGGATGGTCGGAAATAAAAATCCACCAACTCCGGATGGTCGGAAATAAAAATCCACCAACTCGGTTGGTCGAGAATGAAAATCCACCAACTCCGGTTGGTCGGGAATAAATATCCACCAACTCCGGTTGGTCGGGAATAAAAATCCACCAACTCCGATTGGTCGGGAATAAATATCCACCAACTCTAAGTTGGTCGGGAAACAAAATATCACCAACACCGGTTGGTCGACAATTTAAAATAACACAAGACATTTTTATCTTTTTATAGATATACATACACATTCACCAGTAAATAAGATAGATGTTTTATAAAATACTAACAATCAAGATTGCAGGGAAAACTAAAAGTTTCTTCATTAAAATCAGAACAAATTACATATTACATGAGGAATCATTACATCAAAGATCATATTCTATTGTCTTTTTCCCTTCTGCCTTTGAAACAGGTTCTACTCCAGCAGGAGGATCGTCTAAGGCATAAGGGGAATTTATGAAGTTCAGATCTCTAAGCATCCTGACATTCATCACAGATGGCCGAGCAAGCAAGTGCTCCGGGCGAGATATCTCGAAATTAGAATGAAGGTTGTAGTCGCCAAGATACTCGGAGATTAAGCACTGAGGAATTGCCCGAGCAGGGATCCAGCTCATATCAAGTTTAAAAGGTGGCATGGGCAAATCGAGCAATCCAGGTTCATAATAATCCCATAGATAGTGGCCCTGTTCCAATTTCAGCACCTCCAGTGCATTCATCCATCCTTCCTTGTACCCCTCGTTATTTGACTGCTGGATCCGGTCATCAAGATGGTAGAGGGGTTCATTGTAACCAGCCATCCAAAACTCTCGGGGATGATTATGGAACTGGTAAGTCAACCTCTCTAGCTGCTCGTGAAGATTCTTCACCAAATTTGTTTTATTTTCCAAGGTAGAACTTTGTGTAGAAAGTTGCTCGTCAAGGTTCAAAATCTTCTTAGACATCTCTGCTAAGGCTTGGTTCTTTGCCATCAACTGAAATGCTTGATTCTCCAAGGCTGCTTGAGTTCTTGCCTCTTCAACAGTAACCCGAGCAGCCCTTGCTCGTCCGCGAGCAAAGGTGGAAGGTCCAGCTCTTTTTAAAGTTTCCAACTCATCTCTTAAGTTGGAATTTTTGACTTCCAAAAAGGAGAAACCTTCATCGTTGACAGGAACCAATGCTCCCGAGGTAGATGCTGCAGATTTTAGTTGAGATATCTCTCCTCGCAAAACATTATTTTCCTGCTCCAACAGTTTAGCGATTTGCCTATGCTCCTCGACCTCAACCTTTAGAATTCTCTCTTTCTTCTCGTAAGTAGCGATGAATTTATCATATCCTTTGTCAGCATTTAGTTGCTGATATTTTTTCTCATACCCCTGATGCAAAAGGCTAGAAGACTCCTTATATTGTTGTTGGAGTTCCTCGATGGTACCCTGGAGATTTTCAATCATCTCGTAATATGCCACATTATTGGCAACTGTAAGGTCGAGCGAGCATTTCAAATATTGGTAGGCTTCAACTGCTCGTTCAGAAGTATCTGGACCAAGGATGTCAATGATTTGAGCTTAATTCAGATCTGCATGACCATCTTTGAAGTAGTCATTGCATTTTTTCAACAATTCTGTATCATGAGCTGACAATAATTCCATCCTGGCCATAAATTAGCAAAGAGAAACCATAAACAGAATCAATAAAGACAAAGACAGAGCAAGAAGAAGGAAAAGTCAGTGTGAACAACCAAAAGTTCAAATTTTTATTCATCATAAAGATAAGTACAAATCTCAACGTTACATTTAAAAGGAATAACAAAATTAAAACCTGAGCAGCTTTACACCTTCTCCTTATTTTTTACAACTTCCTCGGGAAGCTGGGATGAGGAGGATGGTTGCTTGAAAGATAATGGAAGTTGCTCGATCGAGGTGCTGGTAGGCTGAAGTTGCTCATAGAAAGTTTGAACAACTGTAACAAGAGGAACTTGGTCTCCAACCATCATGTAGGACTCCTCTGAGGCAGCTTCGTCCTCTTCTTCTTCCCCAGGAGAGGGAGGAGGACCATAAACATGACACTGAAATAGTTCAGAACTCTCAGAGACCTTTAGCTCCAGCAGAGCTGTAACCCATCCGTCCCTGAAGTATTTAAGGCTAGCAAATTCCATCTGAGAGGACATGGCAGCTAGGCCTTTGTTCCAACCCTTATCCCAGCCAGCGCTAAAGGACTTTTTAACTGCAAGTTTTCTCTTTGCCTTCTCCAAGGAAATCCTCTCAGTAATAAGTTCCTCGGCAGCCTTCATTTTCCCTTCTATCTCCTGCCTTTGACGATCAACGTCACGAAGTCTAATAACTTCCCCTTCAGTTTTCTTAAGCTTGTTCTCAAGCTCTTCAGTGTTCTTGAGCTTTTCCTCAAGCTCATTATTTTTCTTCTCAAACTCTTTCATCTTCTTCTCCAAATCTTTGGAGGCCTCCACAGCACGGTCTCTCTCTCGCTCAATGGACTTGGCTTGCTTCTCCCAAGCCATTTTATCTTCTTTATATTTTTGACGAGAGTCCTTTAAGGACTGAGTCAATCCAGTAAAAGCTTCTTCTACACCTCCCAAGGAGATTCAAGCCTTGATAGCCTCATCCTTCTTCAGAATGGTATTGAAACATGTTACCAGCTGGAAAAAGAAAATAACTGTAAGTCAGTACAGGGACATAACATTAAAAAATGAAAGTTTAGATTAGCAATACTTACTGAGGCAATATGTTGAGCTGCCAAGGTGGTGACCCTGTCACGAGAAAGATTGTCTTCAATACCTTGGATCTCTGGGATAATCCAAGACTTCACCGAGCTCATAGCAGAGCTCGGAGGAACAAAGGTGGGAATACCGCCTTCAACATTTAAAGACTGAGAGACTTCTTCTATTGGTCTCTCCAGAGAACTTTTCTTTAACCTCCTCGTAGGAGTAGGAACATTTTCAACCAAGGATGTCGTCTTGGTCGGTGATATAACGATAACCTCGCTTGGAGGAGAAACAGCAAAAACCTTGCTCAGAGCAACAGGGGGCTTCTCAGCAACTTTCTTAACAGCAACTGGAGGGGGTGCATCAATCTTTTTTGTCCCTTCCTCTGGGACATCCTGCTTATTTTTCTTGGCCTCCACATTGGCAAAGTCTGATTTGTCAAAAAAGACAGGAGCTCGTCTTCTCTTCATTCTATTACTGAGGGGAATATTCGATTCAGGGGAGGAACCTTCAAAATCTGGTACTGGATCAATGTCACTTACCACTGGACGAGCAGTAAAAGATGAAGTATAGCTCTTGTACTGCAACAAGTAAGAGGCTGATCTGATATGTTCTTCAGCAACGGACTGGTGTAAACTCCAGATAAGTTTCAAATGCCTTAAATTGACATCAGTTTCCTTAGGAGATTTTCTTTTACTATCAACTGCAAATAATCAAAAATTAAATGTCAATAACACATTTTATCAAACACAAAAGAAACATAATTTCAAAAATAAAATAAAAATAAAAACAACCTATCCCATTGCCATAAGGAGGACATCTAGGCCCTTTATACACTTCATCTCCAGTTAATGGAGGATGTTGCCAATTTTTCATAACCACTCCATGTTCAAAATAATCCCTGTTGGCATCGGGAAGATTAACAACTAACGCCCTATTCAAAAACCTAGTTTTTAAGTAAAAAGTACTATCACTAACGACCCATCTGTAACAGAACATTATCTCTAGAATCCCTAAACAGGTTCCATGAAGCTGATTTAACCTATGAACTCCATTGACTATCCTCCAAGTATTTGGTGCTATTTTTGCAGGAACAAAATCAAAATACTGACAAAATTCCAAACATAAAGGATTGGGAGGAAAAGAAAATCCGCATTCGGCCACAAAGAGATTGGGGAACTAATGTCCCTCAGCCAAAGAAAAATAGTCTGAAGGTTCAGAAAGTTCTTCCAATATGACCCATGAAGGAATAGAAAAATCAGAGCAAAATTTATCAAGCGACTCAATAGGGTAAACCATGATGAACAAAGAAAATAAAAGAGAAGGAAGAAGATCTTACAGGAAAAGGGTGAATCAGCTGACAACGAACAATGGAAGAAACAAACGCACAAGATAGAGAAGAAGTGAAGAAGTTCTAAGATGCAGATTTGAAAAAGTAAAAGACGATTGAATTTTCTGAAGCGCTTAAATACTTTACCTCGGGAATGGAGAAAAACAATGATTACCATGACGGACGATTGCATACCCGGTGGCTAAAAAGAAGAAAGGGGCACAAAAAACGAAGTGGTTATGGAAATTAAAAATACTTTAAAAGCTTGATACTATGCACTCAAAAAAGGAATTATAAACAACGAAAGTTTGTCTAAAATCCATAAAGTCTAAGCAGCAGAATGTTCCATACTTTTCTTCAACATCAAACTATGAAACATTGGGGCTTTTATTGATACCAAATTTAGTCTGCTGACGTGGATCAATTATGCGAAGACACGTGTCAATTTACATGGTACCCACAAACATTTTTGAACAACACCTTGACTCCGAGGAGCTCAGTCTCCCCGACCAACTCATGCGCTCCGAGCAACAAGTGTTCTCTGAGGAACTTTATTGTACCGAGCAACTCATGTATGTCGAGCTACTTAGGCGGTCTGAGTAGCTTAGGCGGTCCGAGCTGCACCTCGTTCAAAGCATTCATATCCGGATAATTAAGAGGATGACTGCACATTAAATGCTTATTATTATCATACAGATGTACATGTTTACTAGAGAACAGCGCATTGTCCTTTCATTTAAACAGCCTCTAGGCTATATATACATTGTAACCTCCTCATTAGTAGGGGACTCAGAATTTCTTGGTAAAACCTGTTATCGAGAATTCCAAACAGTCAGCAATAAAAAAAATAGCGGACGCAAGCCATTCTTTCAAGGCTGAACCACTTTAAAATTCTTTTGTCTTATTTATTTTTATCTGTGATTGAATAATTAGAGATAATCTAATTTTTTACATCAACGCCGAGATTGACAAAGGATGTTGTACCACCCTTATTTTTGATAGACTAGTAGCGTAGAAGGACCCAATGGGGATAATATTGATGGATGCCACTCCATCCAACAAAACACGATTAAGAACACCATCATTCACCATGGCTATAACATAAAGGGGCATGTTATGAGGGTACCTGATCGATGTGTTGGCCTCCAAAAATGTAACCTCGGAGAGGTACTTTCTTATAAGCTTGGCCATGGTCCCCTTCCATTTTAAGTGGGGATCCATATTCTTCTTAGCAATCTCTAAATTAGCTCGTGTGACCTCCAACCAGAAGTGCTCGGGGAGCCCAGCTTGGTCAAAGACCAACCAAACTTATGCGAGCGGGCCACAGCTACACATTCGATCCAAGGTTCAGTTTGATATTCCTCGAGTTCATACACTTCTTCCATGTCCCTATAGACAACCTCATTATAGGCTATCACAGCATGCACTGTCTCTAGAGAGCAGGCCTCCATATGTCCGCTCAAGCTCTCGATGGGATTTTTGTCATCTTCATCTTATTAATCTGTCTCATCTTCAAATCGCAACTGAGCCAGCTCGAAGGTACATTCCTCCAATGATTCTTTGAAGTCTTCCTCGATGAGCCATTGCTCCCTTACCAGTTTCTCAGCTTCTTCGTCAAAGGCACTAGGCATGTGTGCCACATGAGCTGGTACAGGGTTATCGTTCATATTGCCTTGCGATAATTCAATGCCCCTCATCTTCAAATGATGGTCGATCAACCTTCTTAGCAAAAAAAACATACCTTAGTTGGGTGATTCACTCTGTTGTGGATCTCATAAAAGTTTTCTTTTCTCTGTCTTCTCGAGATACTTCCGACGTACTGCTATTGACTGGTTTGTAAACTTTATATCGAACTATCAGATCATAAAGATTTAGGGCTTGCTCCACCGTGTATGGCAGCTCAGGAGGATCCTCAGCTCCTTCAAAACTCCTTTTGTTGCCCCTATTTATTCTTCCTCGGCCACCAGTTCCCCCCATCGTCTGTGTAGTTTACCCTCGGGGGTACTCCCCTCCCCGAGCTAGCTGACGGTCTAAGAAACAAGCTTGCCAAGGCAGGTGGGGGTGGTGGGGTTTTTACCACTAGAGCAATATTTCTTGTTGCCTTCAAAAATGTGCAAATGGGCCTTTTTGGGTCTCATTGATCATATGGCAGATAAACTCGGGCAGTAACCCTTCAGAACAAACTTGTAAAAGTTTATCTTATCACATTTCCTCCCTTATATCTAGAGAGCATTCGCGAAACATTCTAATGTACGCAATGACATCCTCCCATGACTTTTGTTTCTTACGAGCCAGTTACGTGAGTGTAAACTCGTCATCTGTCAAAAAAAACTTTTGCACAAACAGTACGTGCAGTTCTTCCCAAGAGGCCACGTTGTCTGGTGCCAAATGAGAATACCAAGTGTAAGCCTTTTCTGTCAGGGATTTTGAGAACTCCATTAGTCTTAGATTTTTTCATTACAATAAGCCCCAAGATCTTGATGAACCTTTTCATATGCTCCTTGGGATTAGCATCTTTTCCATTATATTTCTCAAAGATGGGTGGAATATACCCTATTGGGTAAGGCTCATTATTGTACTCTTTTGGGTACAGAGTACGGAAGTCATCATAAACTGAGGAACTATCTCCTCCAGCTTTGGACACCGCTATGAATTTCAAGATCTTCTTTTTCATCTCCTCCAAGATAGAAGGTGGAGAACTGGTTGTTGGTGGCACCACGGCGGTGTGAGTTATGGGCAGAGCCGGCGCACTCCCCTCTAAATTAGTGGTCATTGTTGGCGTTGCAACTGTTAATCCCACATCTGGTATAGTTGTTCCTATAGCTAAGGTAGGGGTAACCATTGGTGGAGCGGTGGGGGGACATTTATTAATAATAGGTGCAGCAACTCCTCCTGTAACAAAGGGAGCTAGTATCCCAGCCGGTGGCCTCACGAAAGAGTTAGATCCTCTAGTGATCCCCAATATCGCTTGGGCTCCTAGGGTTTTGATGAACTCTGCAAACAAATATATGATCCCCATCATTTGCACTGGTCTTATTCCTGTCGGCATGCCGTCCATCTCCATTACACCAGTAGCAGTAGTCCTACGTTTCGCTCGAGTTACTCTGGTTCCTTCAGGCAATATAGTGAGCTTTGCCTCTTTATTGAACTATCTCGTTATGCCCTAGAATACATAGATACCGAGGTGAAAAGATATAAGCAGTTTGAAAGAGGACTACACGCGAGAATTAAGAATTCCATCGTTCCGTTACAAATTTGTGAATATTCCCAGTTGACTGACGTTGCAGCCATTGTAGAACGCAAGTTTTAAACATTGATCCAATCCCCACCCCCAGTTGTTAGGAACAACCATATCATCAAAACCCTATCTCATTATAAGCCCCATTCGGATACAAACTCCAGTGGGTAAGCTTATTACCAAATCCGACACAACACGACCCGTCCTGAGATCCATTGTCATGAATATCATGAGATAGGACATATTCGACCCCGATGTCCTAAGATTAAATATTCTCCAATCCGCCGCCAATTGAACAAACCCTTACAAAATCCAAAATTTTGTTATATTCCAAATCACTTCAAACCAGCTCAGAGAAGTTCACCGATTCCTAATTGTGGAAGGAATTATGCCACACGGCTTATGCAAAATGCACACGACGTGATTAAATGTATGATTATTTTTCAACATATTCTGACCTATATTTTGTTTGACACATGAGCTACTCATTATTTTATTATTCTTAGACTAGCTAAATTAATACGATTGACCCCCACTTCCTTGATTATTACAGTGAATATTGAACTACCAATAGGTGAAATCAATACATCAACACAAGGGTATAGGAACTATAAGATTTAGTTTGGGCTAAGAACTCTATCAGTGAACTTGATAATATTAGATATACGCGGATTCGATATTATTATTGAAATGGATGTATTATCTGAACATCACGCTTATATCGATTGTCAACCCAAGAAAATTTATTTTCGTGATGGAAATAATTGTTCTTTTATATTCCAAGGAATAGTTTCATCTAATCCTTCAAATTTTCAAATCCAGAATTATTCTTTAATTTCCAATTTACTGGAATAATTTGAAGATATTTTTCCCAAAGATTTACTAGGATTACCCCTTCTAGAAAAATTGAGTTTAGTATCAATCTTTATCCCAATACACTTCCTATTTCGATACCCCCTTATCGAATGGATCCTTTACAACTTTGCGAACTTCGTACCCAATTGGATGATCTTCTATCAAAAGGATTCATTCAATTAAGTACATCACCTTAGGGAGCTCCAGAATTATTTGTTAAGAAACAAGATGGAAGCTTTAGATTGTGCATAAATTATCGTAAACTGAATTCTGTAACTATTAAGAATAAGTATCCTTTGCCTCGAATAGGAGATTTGTTTGATCAACTTATAAGATCAAGGGTCTTTTCTAAAATAGATTTACGATCCGGATTTCATCAGTTACCTATCAGAGAGGAAAACATTCCAAATACTGCTTTTCGAACTTGTTACGAACATTTTGAGTTTATCGTAATGTCATTTGGTTTAACCAATACCCTCATCAACTTTTATGGACCTAATGCAGCGAATCTTTAGACCTTTTTTGGACCAATTCGTTATTATCTTCATTGACGATATTCGTGTATACCCTCAAGACTTGGCAGAGCATATTCAACATTTGAAGATAATATTAAGTACTCTTAGAACTCATCGGTTATACGCCAAGAAGAGAAAATGTGATTTCTCGATGAAAGAAATTAAATTTTTAGGACATGTGATTTCTGAAAATGGAATCCAAGTCGATCCAGCTAAAATTTCAGCCATTTTAGAGCGAAAATTTTTTACCAATATTATCGAAATAAAAAGTTTTCTCGGATTAGCTGGATATTATTGTCGATTCATCGAAGGGTTTTCATATATTGCTCTACCCCTTTCAAAACTAACTAAGAAGGAAGTTCCATTTGTATGGAAAGAAGAATGTAACCAATCATTCCAAGTGTTGAAGGACAAGTTGACTACTACTCCTATCCTCATTATTCCTTCTAGTGATGTAAGTTATAAGGTATATACTGATGCTTCGTTACAAGGATTATGATGTGTATTAATGCAGAATGACATAGTAGTAGAATATAGATCACGACAACTCAAGACACATGAGCGTAATTATCCAGTCCATGATCTAGAAATAGTATCCATAGTTTTTGCGTTAAAGATTTGGCGTTGTTACCTTTATAGTGTAAGTTTTCAAGTTTTTCAGATCACAAAATTTTAAAGTATATCTTTACTCAAAAATACTTGAACTTTAGACGGATGGATAGAATTTTTGGAAGATTACCAATTTTAACTTAATTACCATCCAAGAAAAGGTAATGTAGTAGCCGGTGCTTTAAGTCAAAATCCGATAGGAGGACTTCATACTCTAAATTCTTACAATATTACCGCTACCATAGAGCAATATGATCTACGATTACTTACCCCTTGCAACAAATATTATAATATTATTGCTCATCCCGAATTAAGAAAGATAATCGTAATGCAACAGACCCAAGATCTGTTTGTACAGAATTTTTTGAGAAAAAATCTAGATTATTTCTAAGATAGAGAAATAGGACTCCAATTTAAAAATAGATTGTATGTACCTGACAATACATCTCTACGAGAAGAAGTGTTGCACAAAGCTCATAATTTGAAATTTATGATACACCCTGGAAGTTCGAAAATATACCATGCTTTGAAGAAGCAATACTGGTGGATAAACATGAGAATATCGAGAACTTGGTAAGGAGATGTCTTACTCGTCAATAAGTAAAGATAGAACACTAACACCCTGGTGGGCTTCTTAAACCCTTACCTATTCCCGAACGAAAATGGGATCATATTAACATGAATTTTGAGGACTACCCCGTACGTCCCAAGGACATAATTAAATTTGGGTAATAGTAGATTAGCTTACTAAGTCAGCCCATTTTTTTCGTTACAAACCACCAATTCATTCCATAAGCTTTGGAAATTATACATTCGAGAAATTATTCTACTACATGGAATCCCTTTATCCATTGTATCAGATAGAGATCCTCATTTTATTGGAAAATTTTGGCAAGCATTGCAAAATGCAATGGGTACTAAACTTCACTTAAGTAGTGCATTCCACCCCCAAATGGATGGACAATCCAAGCGTATGATTCAAACTTTGGAAAATACATTACGAGCTTGTACGTTAGATATGTCTAACCATTGGAATGTGTATTTTACCCTTATCGAATTTTTATATAACAACAGCCCCCTGATATATTAAGTTTGTACGTTGTTAAGCTTTTACGTTAGATATGTATAACCATTAGCCCCCCGATATATTGGACCTTTCATAATTTCTAAGAAAATTGGCTTCATAGCCTATCAATTAGAATTACCTGTGGAATTATTCAATATTCATAATGTGTTTCATGTATCACAGTTACGTCGATACATACCAGATCCCTCCCATGCTATCACATGGTAATATGTTTCAGTTGAACCCAACCATGAATTTGAAGTACGTCCTATTCAAATTCTTGATCGCTAAGTGAAGTATCTCAGAAACAAAGAGATCCCCATAGTTAAAGTACTTCGGGAACACAAGAATCAACAAGAAGCTGCATGGGAGCCAGAACAAGCAATGAAAGATCAATACCCCGACTTATTTTAAGGTAAAACTCGAGGACGAATTTTTTTTAGGTAGGTAGATTGTAAGAACCGAGAAATTTCAAGTCCAAATATAACCTACGACCTCGATTTAAACCCCCATAAAGTGAGTAAAATCAAAAATCTTCTAAGAATAAATGATTTATGTTTAAAATACTACAATTTCGCTTCATTAACTTTAAACCCTTACAGTTTTATTTAATTACAAAAGAGTCCCTGAAACTTTCAAAATGAAATAACCTGAGATATATTGCGCCCCTAAACTGAACCTTATGTCAAATTAAACCTTTGAACCTCAACTAACATAAAATTATAATTTTAAACCCTTGAAACTTACTGAAATTACTAAAATACCCCTAAACTTTACAAAAAAATGTACTTTTATAGACATAAATGCAATTACATCGAATATGAAGGACCCAAATCCAAACCTTTATTTTATCCTAGATTACACACACACCCACATCAGCAAAAGAGGTAACAAATCACAGGGTAACCCTTAGGAACCCATGTGCATCCATTTGAACCAAACTCAAAACTCACCCTAAATTGATTCCGATCCGCCTCTTTTGTACTCCAATCAACTATCCCCTCGAAGTAGTATAAATACCCTACATTTTACACAATAGAGACTCATCCCACAGTTCATTCTCAAAATTTAATTTTTCTCTCAATTCAAGTAACTCCTCATTTTATGCTTTAATTTCAATTCTTTCATTGTAGTAGTTTTCTGCACTGTTAATATTGTTAGAACACTATAAACATGCAAGCTTTTACGTGTAGAAATGCCTAGAACAAAAGAAAATAGTAGGATCACCATTAAACCTTGAGCTTTAATGGTGAAATCCATTACAGTAACCAAAACTTTGATTTAAATCCATGAATAAACTCCTTAGAACCTCAGGATGTCGATTGTAATGGTGAAACCCCATGAATGTTCATATAGAAGTCTAATCGATCGAATGTATTTTCCAAACTAAAAAACTGTAAATCCAAAATTCTTGACCTACACACCATTAAAAGCCTTGAAACCAAAACCAAGATACTCTCATACATAGCAGAAATCAAACCCAAATCATAAGATACCCTGCCATACTCTATAAATCCACGCATGTTAGGTCAAATTTTCATGAAAAAACATAGTTTTGAAAGTCGAGATATGCTGAGATTCGAACCATGAAACTTATATATTTGAAATCCTCATGAAAAATTAGGTTTAGTTAGTTAAGAAATCATCTCAAATGGTATAACAGAGATGGAGAAAACCTTAGTCAAAGTTTTAAACCCTAGAAAGTCAAAATTGAGAGGAAGAAGATGAAGACTTTTTCCAGAAAGTTTGACCCCGCGCGTGAGGGCGTGTGGCCAATAAAAAAAATTGATTTTTTCTCAAAAAATTTATTTAATTTTTCTAATCAAAATGGTATAAAATAAGACCATGTTTGGACATCCATAGCTCAAGTTATGCAAAAATGAGATTTTTACTTAAAGAAATTTTCTTAAAATTATAAATTTACCCCTAGTAACTTTTCCAACCTTGGAATTCGTATCCCAAACTTTGCCCCTACATAAATCAAACTATTGTAAAACAAAAACTCTCTTGCACCAAGATTAAAAAATGAACTTAAGATCCTTATTTTTAAGTCCTAAGATAATTACACATAACCCCCCAAAACTTTATTAAAGAAAGTTTAAAGTAAAAAACTGACTGATTAAACCCTAATACTCCTATGCCACACATTGTATAACAGAAAATCAAGTCTCAAATCTTCTGAATACTCGAGTGTGATCGCAATTCAAACTGAATACCCAAGCATGTAGATTTTTCCTACTTTCTCAGTATTATACTTCGCGTATTTGATATACTACTATTAATATCACTATGTGATAGCCACATTGACTCTGAGTATGCGCATGTTATTATAATGACATACTACGTATTTTGTTAACCATCATCAATATTTGAATTATCACTAGTATTTAATTTTAGAATCAATTTTAACCCTTCTCAACTAATAACTGATATCATGTACCTTATTGATTCAGTCTACCCTTGCACTTATGTGTTATTTTACAATAAGGATCAGTATTAACTAGGAAGTAGACTGACGTGTTATTCCGCGAAACTTTCTACTTGGCCTATTGGTCTCAGATTATTGAGAGCCCTGATTATTTCTACATATGTATGAGTGCCACTTTGATTGTTAGCATAGCAGGTTAATTTTTCCCAAAGGTTTTGGGATTGTGTATAATAAAGTTACACTGATGGCTTAATTACCATACCCCTTAGTGAACTGGTAAGAATGGGATTATTAGTTCAAAGTCCTTGACTTTCTTTAAACATGATTCTAACTAAACTGGTAAGTGTCGTAATTTTTTAAATGGACTAATCACTATGGAATTATGAATTTCCAACATTTTGATGTTTATAATCTAATAAATATGGAATTATCAGCTTATTATTATCAGCCGTTTTAAACACTGATTATATACACACTCCAACTCTCATTTATATATATATATTATTGTTATAGAACTTGTAGAACATGCTTAGCATATTTGTGCTAATTCCTTCCTTCTCCAGATGTACCAGGAGAAAGAAAATAGTATCTCTCCCCTACTAGAGACAGATACCGGTCACTTGTTCACGTATGTGACCGTATGGGCAGAGATTAAACCAAACAGAAGCAAGGAGTGGTGCTTTTCAATTTTCTATATTATCGTGTGTACTAGAAACATGTAATTCACCCCTGCGGTGGTTCCACTTTATGTAATACATTAATAATGAATAAAATGTTATCTTATTTTGCCATAACTTTAATTCATTTGCGTTATGTGTACTTCTTGTTCATTATACCAAAAACAAGGTGCGACATTTTGCCTCCGTTCTTGTTCCCTTTCTTTGGAGTGTCACTCTTGTCTCCTTCTTTACTTGCCTTTGCTCAACTGTTGTCCCTTGAGGTAGAGTGAACCACGTCCTCAACCTTGGCATATTTTTTAATACGCACCATGAGGTCGTCGATGGTGTTAGCCTATTTCTTTGTCAGGGACATGTGTAGTAGAGATGTGGTCGATAGACCAATCTTGAAGGATGCAACGAATTCTCTAAGAAGTCCTCTACTTCATTTAAGACCTCCCAGTACCTCTTGGGATAATCGCAAAAGCTCTCTTGTGGATTTTTCTTTATAGTGAGTAGTGAATCTATCCTCATAGAGTGTGAACTGTTGGTTATGAAGAGAGCAGTAAAATCCTCTTCTAGGGCCTTAAATATCTTGATTGACTTATGGGGCAGCTCGAACCACTTATATGTTACGTTATATAGGCTAGAAGGAAACATTCATCACATCAAGTCGTCGTTGTGGCTCCACAGGGTCATTGATTGCCTATACTATCGAATATGGTCTATAGGATCCGTCATTCCATAGTAGATCTTGAATCTGGGAACGACAATCTTATTTGGGGGTTCCTCTTCTTCAATCGCCCTTGAGAAAGGGGATTTCATCCGGGTGTTGAGAGTTCTTTTGGCTAGCTCCCTTGTAGACCTAGCCCCTCGATGGGCTAGATATTGGTCTATCTCTCTACGGACTAAAATTTTGATGTCTTTATCCAAGAGATCATTACTTCTGTAGTGCCTCTCTGATCGGCCACGCTCTGACCTGTCGAGTTCAAACCTATCTTGGTTACGCCTGGAGCTCCTTCTTTTGCTGCGAGTATTGCTCGCCAGAGGACTAGAAGACCTATCATGATGCTTCCTGGTATCTCTATGGAGATCTCTCTCCATTATTTCAAGTCGCATTTATAAGCGAGCATTTTCTTCCATCTGGAGGCGGGTCACCTCCTCCTATTCTAGAAGTCTGGCCTAGTAAGTGTCGACCAGCCTAGAGATCTGAGTAGACTTAAGTGGCCCTTGACTTTCTTCATAAGGTTACCTCTCTTGGAAAAACCTGAGATTTGGTGGCTAGCAAATCTCAGACATGACTCTATATAGGACTGGATCATCCTGCACATCGCCAACTTGGGGGAGATTATTGTTGTGGTGAGACATTACAAGATTTCTTTCGATAATTTCTTTCGTAGGAATAAGAATCGCTTCCCATAGACGGTGTCAATTTTGAGTGCAAGAATTATCACAATAAAAGATCTAGAAATTAATACCAAGGAGAAACAAATAATCACACACACAACAATAGATGTACGTGGTTCGATAACTTGCCTACGTCCACATAGAGGTTACTATTCTTATTAGTGTCTCTCAAGTAATCGAAGTTCCACCCCTTTGCCCTGGGTCAGGGTTAAAATTTTATAGTTATAAAAATAAGTGATTGAATAGTATAAGTAACTCAACCAGCTTGTAGATAACTCGTAGGTGTCCTTGAATATCTCCTACGAGATTGTTGGTAACCGTTTTGAGTCTATCTCCTTGCATTCAAGGACATGTTAAATACACGGGTCTAAATAAATATTGAGTTGGGTCGGGCAGTCCACTATATATGTTGGGATGGTCGGCTACACTATTGGGATTGAATAAATAATCCCCCGCATAAAAGAAGGGTTATCGTAACAGGACCTTTTGGGTTGGTAAATGTTTGCTTTCTTGGGTAGGGTTCTTTATGTGTTGTTTTCGTAGTGGGAAGTATTGGTATTGGTTTGGTTGGTGGACTAATTTGTTGGCTCAATCTATTGTTCTTGTATGCCCATTGAGGTGTGTTGTAATTGGTATTTGATTCAATACACTTGCACTTAATCTAGGAAAAAATATAATTGTTTATGATTGATTTACTATAATTGCCAATAGAAAAATTAACACATATAGATAATGTAAGGTGTAGCTATGGGCACCATAAAGTTTACTTCTTAATACCACAGTAAATAATTTTACTCACTAACATGTTAAACCCAACTATTGTTATATATTACAACAATTAGGCACCCACATATATATTGTTCAAAATTTTCATTTGCTTAACACTCTCCCTAGCTCCATTATTTGCAAACCTTTTTCCACCACATACCATCACCATCTCCACCACCAACCACCATCATCACCATTAACGCAAAATTCTCTCTCTCTCTCTCTCTCTCTCACACACACACACACACATAATATATCTATCATCCTTTATCCCCCCACCCCTTTCCTATGTATATGTGTGTGTACGTGTGTGTATGTGTGTTTGTTCAGTTGCTCTCGCTTTATATTTCTCTATATATTTTGTATAAAAAAATTCAATGTAAAAGTAAATATTTTAATTATAAAGACCTTAAGAAACATCTTTGTTTAAGTTCAACTCGTGAGCAACAAAAAATAGAATACTAAAACAGGGTTCGAACATACTTAAGATTTTGAAGGAAAAAAAAACAAAACATTTTGGAAAACTCACTACTTTGTTCTCTGAGCTTGGTAAAGATGACGAAGTTCGGCAATTTAACCCAACAATTTTACCCCGTATTTGGCAATTTGACCCTGATTAGGTAAATTTTTCATGATTATATAAAAATTGTACATATTTGGTGATTGGATCTATTAAGTTTCCACCATATTCAGAATTTTGACAATGAGTATGGACAATTTGATGATTATGTGAAAATTGCATATTCAGCGGTTGGACGCCAAATTTTTTTACCCATATTCACTAGTTTGACCCCAAAATTTTGCATCATATTCAATAGGTTGACCCCAAATGTTTACATCATATTTGGCATTTAACCCAAGTAGATACAATCATAGCGCTTGTAATTTTACATTTTTTATGAATACACAGGGTAATGGCCTAGTTTTCAGGGTTAGGGAAGCGAAGTTGCAGGTTTTTGAACCTTTATTTTTTATTTGAATTTTTATGTATGTTTTGAATTCTAAGTTAATATTTATTTTATGTTGTTTATGAATTTAATTTGAAACAAAATATTTCTTTAAGTTATTTTTCATTACATATAGTTTTCTATAAATATATTTTTTTTGTAGTTCTTTTAGTTTTATTGTGATGTTATATAATAACATTTGAGGTGCTCTTAAGCCACTATAATGTATGTATGAAACACACGCGCACACACACACAAGGAGGATCGAAAACGGATCATAAAAAAAAGAAGATAAAAACGGATCAATTATTTAAAATACTAGAAAAATAAAATTTTCAACCGAACTTTGTTGAGATGATCTTCACAACAAGGAGTTCGTCTTCACATAATTTCGTCAAAAAATTCATTCGAAAATGGACAAGATGATCATTAAAAATGCACATATTCATAAATTTTATATTTCACCCACTTTCATTATGAATTTTTTGATGAAATTATTTGCACATGATCTCCTTATTGTGAAGATCATTTCCACCCGGTTTGATTTAAAAATTTATTTTTTTAGTATTTTAAATAATTGATCCATGTTTTTGGCTGTTTGCTTTAAAACCTCATTTATATATGCCGTTTTAACAGGTCCTAAAAACGGGTATCTTTTAAAAATAGCGAAAATTATGTGGTGTTTAAACATTTAAGAGGGTTTGTAAAAAAATCACCCCTTTTTTAGACGTTGAAACGGTTCGTGTGTGTGTGTGTGTGTGTGTGTGTGTGTGTGAGAGAGAGAGAGAGAGAGAGAGAGGAGGCACGCATCAAGTGATGCAGGCTGTCCACTGTTGAATTAGCTCAAATGACGTGCCATCCACGCCACTTACCAAGCAAGCCATAATTGAATAAACAACTCCCATGCGCCTCTCTCCCCTCTTCCCTTATTCACTTCTAACCATCCCCTCCCCTATATACAATAAATCTTCTCTCTCCTACCCCTACATGTAACACCAAACACAAAGAATAACTTGAAAGATGCATTTCATGTGTTTCTAAAATAACCTTCCGTTTTTTCAAATCGCATTTTCATTTTTCTTGCCTCCATTAAAGTATTCTTTTGTATGTCTAATGATGTGGTCCTCACTCATCAGCATGCGAGACAAATCGAATTACCGATAAAAGAAAGAAAAAAAAAACAAGTCAATCACATAAACAAGTGCTTAAATACCTTTTTGTGTTGGAGTTGTTATAGTTGGCTATGTATTTACATATTAAATTAATCACAAGTTTTGTCACTTGGAGAGACATGGTCCGAACTAAACAAACTTATCATAAGATTTCACATGTCAAAAGAGAATGAATACACCCACATAAAACAGCTATTAGCTATATATATATATACATACACACATGTATTAACCATTTTATATTTGACGTTTAAACCCAATTTTATCACTAACAAACAATTCCTGTGGCTTAAACTCTTTTCGAAGTTTGTTGGTCTGATTCAAATTTTTGTGTCTTAATTCTAGGAAAATTGAATTTAAATTTGTTGACCATCTTTAATGAGATTCAAGACCCTTTAATTTGATTGTTTGAAATTTGGACAACTTAACAAACCGATGACTCCCTAATGTTCCAACCAATCACAATTCAGAGTTATGTTCAACCTCACTTCAAAAAGATTGACAAATTAAACTCATGGAAATTCCGTAGGCAAATTGTAGCCTTTTTTATTTTCTCATGTAATAGTACATGGTGTAACATAAATTGCTTTTGTGTAAGTATTAAAGGTCATGTATGGAAGTGAGTATATAAGTATTTATAAATCAAAATGTTCTACATGTCATGGTGCCAATGTTTGTTTGTCCCACATACTACCATGTATGGCTCGTTTGATGCATCATATATGGAGATGTGATAAAATAATTCCATAATATCTCGAGAGATGATTTTAAGTAACATGAGTTTATCTTCTTATCCTACTTAAGTGTCTTATCTACACCTTATCAAACGAAACACAATATGATAACACAACACAAATTGATACAAAATTATTGGTTAATAAGTGGACCCTTAGTGGTTGTGGGTCATATCAATGTCTATTCAATATCACACGGTCATTAATAAGTTGGATTTGGCGATGTCCCCCTTCACTAGTTTCATGATTTTAGGTAAATAATATATAAAGTTCGACTTTCCAAAGAGTTTATCTAGTTTAATAATTTTAACATAATGAATTTTATAAAACGAGAGATTTATTAGTGTAAATGAATTAGTGAGTCTAAATGTGTTTGTTAATGGACTAATGTGTCAACTCTTATACGATTGAAAAGTATTACATATCTTAATGAGATATAGTGGTTAAACATGACACGACACATTAAGGTATCAGGTAATGTTTGAATATGATTTTTTTTTTCATCCGATAAAATTGTCAATCGTTTAAACACGAACCCTATAACCTAGGGGTCGCCATGGGCTTGGCATGAACACGCTCGTATCGGGTCTGTAAAAATTTGAGTTATCCCAAACCCGAGTTAGGCCTCATTGTGTGATCCCAAGTCCTCCCAAATTCGGAAGCTTCGTGTCCAGGCCCAGACACAAACTTTTTTTTTACTTAAATTTTATTGTTTAGCAAATTTATGACCTATTTTATTGTTAGCAAATTAATTTTAGAATGTACTCACAAAATTAAGAGTAAATAAAGTCTCAAATTGATATTTCTAAATGTTCCCCATTTATATTCGTTTTTATAACTTTTAATCTTAGAGGAATAAAAACTAAACTACTAACATATATATATATATATATATATACAGACAGGCTCATGTGCACACTAAGTTTGCACATCATTTTTTAAAATAGCAAAAAAAAAAATTTGAACTAATTTTTTTTTGTGTGATATTTAAACATTTCAAAGCACTCATAAAAAAAATCAATTCAAAAAAACTTTTTTTGCTATTTTTAAAAAATCGGTCAAACTTTTGTTATTTTTAAGCCCTTTAAGAGTTGCGAAAGTTTGACCGATTTTTAAAAATAGCAAAAAAAAAAATAGCTGATTTTTTTATAGATTATGTACTTTTAGGACTTAAAATAATAAAGATTATGGATATAGGACAACAAACATTTCGTTTTTATTTTTAGTCCATATTTTCAAATCAAAGGGACACATGGCATGCTAGGATTGGTTGACGTTTTATGAATATGGGTCCGTCCCAGCGACTTTATTCAAAAATAAGGACTAAAACTATAAATAAAATATTTGTTGTCCTATTTCCAAAATACATATTACAATAGGTCCTAAATTTACAAATGGCCTTTTTTATGTATGGGTCCCTTGAAATGTTTAAATATCACATAAAAAAATAAACTCAAAAATATTTTTTAATATTTCAAAAAAATTGGTGTGCGTCAGCACATGTGCAAACATAGTGTATACATGAGCCTGCCTATATATATATATATAATTCTCGGGCCTATACATCCCCAAGCCTGTCAAGAAAAAAAATCAGGCCTATAAAATTTTGCTAAGTTCGATTCACGAGCCTATTTACCTTAACCAAACCCTATTTTTTTCGGGCAAGTCGGTGGGTCTCAAGCTTATATTCACCCCTACTATAACCAGGTCAAAATTAAAATCAATACAAATATTACTCAATACAACCTGTTGTTACTCTAATGATACTAGGCATGTGACATCCCACCTAGATGGTGTGTTTATTTTATTTAACTTTGAATTAAAGTAGATAGTAAAATGCGAAACTGAAAGGTTCGAGTTAGAGTGTAATGAACACGAACACGACTCAACATGGCTCCCATTGTCAATATTTACTCTCAGTGGAGGATCCAGGATTTTTTATAAATGGGGGTGAAAGTTTCGAATGGTGCCAGGGGTTCGGGGGTGGGAGCCCACGAGACGATTTTTTTTTAGTTATTTCGAGTTTTATACAAATTATAGTTTTATAATGCCCAAGCAACCACTCTCAATCATTATTAACAATACCTAATTAATTTTAAAAAATAAACAACGCTTAATAAATATTGATGACTTATAATATATGATATAAAAAAATATGTCAATTAAGAAAAATAGAAAGCTCAACTAAATTTACTAGAAATCAATTATTTTTTTAGAGTCTATGAACATACAAAATACAAAACAAATCCATCTGCACAAGAGCCCAAGACCCACTCTCAACCCATCAGCTAGATAATCCACGAACAGTCTAGAACAAACACGTGGCAGATATGCTGCACCTCAAGGACAAGTGACAAACCCAAATCAAAAAACCAAGCTAAGAAACAATTTCTCCCAAGAAATCAAAACAAACAGTCCTTCCTTCTCAGACCTCCGGGCGAACCAGACAAACAACACCATCAAAACCATAGACTAACCCTATAAAAAAAATCAAACTTGAAGTGGGCATTCGATAAAACTATCCCACCTAAGAGGTGAGGCTATTTTATCATGTTGAAATTTCATCATCTCACGCCCTTTAATTCAAGCACTCTCGGTTTAACATTTGACACTTTAATATCCGCTTTAAATCAACATTATATGGTACACTCTAAATATAGATATACAACTCTTCCTATTTTAACATTTACATAAAATTGTGTTATGTGTTATGCATGTAACACAAGTGTATAGTAAGTGTGACTTGCACTGACAGAAAATGTGACACCCCAATGGCTTTTACTACTTATCTTACATAAAGATCGAAACTCTGTAACCCTAATCCCGTGTAATTATAATTTTATAAATTCTTTTATGGGGCATTTAACCAAAAAAACTTTATCTTTTATATATTTAATTTTTAGTTCAACATATATTTAAAAATAAATTTTAGTCCCTAACTTTGACATTAAAATGGCATTGTCGGTAATGAAATATTTTTTTAGGGACTAAAAATTATTTTTTTAAATATATTGGATAAAATTAAATGAAACATTTTTTTTAGTGAGCAACCATTACTCAATCTTTTAAAAAATGCTTTTCAATTATGGCCATATAGCTTACATTTCTTATGTTTTTGTTCTTCTATTTTTATTGCATTGTTGATATTATGTGAGTTTCGTTTATTTGTTTTTTGAGACAGTAAAGAAAAGAAAAAAGATTAATGGTCATCCATTTATCACGAGTCACAAACAATCTGACACATGGAACTGGCCTATTTGCCAGCCGACTTACTCTTCTTTTCTTTTTCTTTTTTTTTAATATTTGCTTTCCTTAACCTAATTGGTGTCTTCGATTTCGGCGACTTGGGACCACACCACAATTCTTTTTTTCTTAATTTTCATCACTAATCTGTCAAAACTATAAGAAGTACTTTAATAAGAAGATGATGACAAGCATTGATAATCATGTTCCGTTAAAATAAACATAAAGCGCGCTCGGTCGTAAGTCACATATTGGTGGATGTCATGATGGTACAACATAGTTTTCACAGGACAGGATAATATTTTCTAATCATTCTTCGCATCGGATTTTGCTGCTTCTCTACGTATATGCCACCAGTGTAACATCGGATCTTGGTCCAGTGGTATACGGTTGTCATTGAGATATTGTTTGGAGATGGATTGGGTTTGGTCCCAGTTCGATCCCTGTCAGTGTCAAAATAATGCTTGGTCAGCGATAGCCACGCACCGCAAACGAAAATTAATCGAGGTGCGCGTAAATTGATCCGGACACCCTGTGATATAAACCCCAAAAAAAAAAATACAAGGATCGCAATTGTGGTCGATTCTCATCAACCTATTATAATTTTTGTTAATTATTAGTCAGTTCTAACTTAATCAGCTTAACAATATACTACATGTTTTGACAATAACCTAACTTTTATATTCGATAACACACAACCTATAAATCAGAAGTCAAAATCGTAACACTTCTCTTTCTCAACAAAACATATTACGTAGGCCCTAATTTAACTGAAAAAACAGATTATAACTAGTAACAAAATGTAGCTATTAGTAAATAAAAATTATTTTCTATGTTGTACCAGTTAAAAAAGTTTGTCATGTCAAATCTGAGTTACTTGTGTTAGTACTATGTCTACTGTTTTTAAGTTAATAGGTCGTATCACTTTTGGGTCCATATTGCACCTGTCAATTTTAACCTATTAATTTTTTGTTGAATATGAATTGTATTAAGAGTACCACGAATATACTTTGGTACATGTTTTTCATACTCACTTAATAAGATAAGATAATAGAAAATTGTATTTTATATTCTGACGAGATTCACAATAATAAAATATAAAATTTTAAAGCAATGAATATGGAATATGTGTGCCAAAAGGGACATATCTTTATCCTTGTATTAATAAACGGTGTAGAAAATTCCGTTCCCTATGAGGCTAGGTCCATATACAAATGAACACGCATGATGCAATTTCAATAGCGGCTATTCACATATGTGGGTAAATGTGTGTATATATCACTTTTTGCCGTGTTCATAATGATTATGATATAGCGTGAGAGTGATCAAGTGGGTTGTAAAGATATATTCTCTTCCTACACAAGCTCATTTACATTGAGCTAAATAGATGGGAAGATGAGTGGTCTGAAACAAAAGTGAGGATAATCATTTGAAGAAGGATTCCACTTTGATGCATTACTCTTTCATCTTGTACACTTCTTCTTTTGTTTTGTTTTTTTTGTTTTTCTTATCTAAACTTTATGTGGGTCAATTTAGAATATTATGCTCTCCTATGGGTTGTTATAACTGGCTTTGAGAGAGAGTGAGAGAGAGAGAGATGCCATCAAAGGATAAGCTTTCTAGTAAACGAATTTGGAACCCTAGAAAGAATAGATGAGAGAATTATTTAGTCCTGAGCTAGAAGTAGTTGCACCAGACAAACCTGTTGCTTTGTAATTTCATAGTCAGCTTTAGCTGCTAAAAGGGTAATTGTATATTGGTTTTTTTGTCTCTTGTAGGAAAAGGCTTTGTGGGTAGTTGTGAAAGTTGAAGAGCCAACAACATCCTAGAAGCCCCCATCTCTCACGCACTTGATAAATAAACATGTACACCAGGCCACAAATATAGAATATTCTCCAGTAATAAGATACACTGAGAAGGAAACTGCATCTATTAATTGTACAATGTACAACAATTGTAAATGGGAGGATGTGTGGATCAAATAATTGTTTCCATATCGGATTGGATAGAATTTAACGTGCTGTGAATAAAGTGTCTTAGATCAATTTGTTATCACTATGACCATCTCCCACGGTGTTGGCAAAATATGTTTTATTAGTTGAGTAGAAAAATTTTGGAAAATTTTGCTTTGCTCCCTTGTTGGTATATTTGTTTGGATTTTCACATGTTTGAGAATATTTTAACATAAATTTCAGCGGTATTAAGAGACTAAACATTATTTTACCCTTTTACAAGTAGTCATTTCTAAGTCCGCATCTCTTCTTACTATGACAATCGATAAGTTGTCGGTCAAGAATAAAAAACCCTAGGACCAGAACGTCGTCATGGCGGGCAAGGGAACCGTAACTATGAAACTCACTTCTAGCTCATCTTCATCATTACTCGAAACGTGGTCGTTAAGGAAATTTATACACTGTCATTAAATGATTTGATAGACGTATTTCTAAAATTGCAGTAAATAAATTAAAGGAACTGGGAGAGAATGATCAAAGAATGGGATTACGATTGAGAGAAATTTTATTAATTTTTTTTAGGAAACAAATTTTATTTTTCACAAATAGTCATTAAGATTGTCATCCATGGCACTACACTTGTCACCCTAATCTTTCAAATGTCATGTATACTATTCGTCACCTTGTCACATCCTCACCATTAGGGATGCCTCCGAACAAGCCAAATCAAGGGTCGAACCGAGTCTAATCAAGACCAATTCTTAAAGGAGCTCAAGATCAAGCTTGAGGTTGGTTTATATACTTAACAAACGTGTTGATCTGGATTCTTAAAAGAATAGAGTTTAAGCAGCCCGACTTTGAGAAGACTAAATGAGCTCGTTTATGTCTTAGGAGTCTAAACGAGCTGAGCTATTTCAACCCATCCCTAATAGAGATCTTTTTTTAAAAGAGCTCAAACTCAAAATCGAGTCGAGCTCGAACTAAGCTCCAGTTGTTCATGAACAAATTAGAAATGGCAAATTTTAAAGTTTGAGTCCTTCTACGCTACCACAAAAGTATGACACAATTGACATGTCAGCACCCTCATTTGCTCATGTCCGGACTCCACAAGGTTGCACTCTTAGTGGGACCCAGACAAGAAGAGAATGAGGGTGCAACACGTCAATTGTATCACACTTTTGTATCCGGATACCTAGCATTTTCGTTAAAATTTTTGTTAAACTTTTCAAAAAAAAACTACACAAACAAAGTTGACGGAGCACAAGATAACTTGAGATTGGTGAAAAGGCAGGCCAGCCAAGCAAATTTCTTCTATTCCACAGTTGAAAAACTGGGAAGGTAATGGAAAGAGAATTACAATAAGGCATGTCTCAAGCTTATCATCATTCGGTACTCCATTAATAGTTTTTCTTAAAAAGTAAGGCACATGTTTTGTCATTTATTGCTTTCTTCATGCCAGTTCTACAGGTCTAATTCTTCTTTTCGGTATATTAAAAAAAAAGTAGCAGCAGAGTGATGTGATACAAGAAGCATTTTTAACCGGATCTGTCTTGCTGTGTTTGAGGTCTAAGGAATAAAGAAGTGTGTTTGGTAAGGTAATGAAAACCAGAAAAAGCAGCTTTGAGAAACATGGCCTCATGTTTGCCTATTAATCATCAATAAGCCACGTAAAAATAGAATGCTTAGGCAGCACCATGTGCCACCTCTCTTTAAATAACAATGACAAAACAACTGCACCATTGGTAGAACTTGGTCATGTTTGGAATAACTTAAACCGACAAAAGTGAAGAAACTAAGGGCATCATCGGAGTCTCTCTCTCTCTCTCTCATACACACACACACATTAACTTTGTGGTATTCATCTCTCTTAGATGTTTACTCACGAAGGAGCGAGCAATGTTTGATTTTCAAATAGGAAATTAATAATTTATGTGCTCCAAGTGGTATATGTTTTATATCTTAATAGTATATGAGCTCTACAAATTATGTCAGAACTTCCTCCCTGCCATTTTTGTGTTTGTCAAAACTAATCCCTTCGACTCGGATGAAGCTCTTACAGACGGATATTCCCTCTGCATCCTGGCCCCAAGATGCTATTGCCAAGAATCGAACCCGGGTGCCTGGTTTACCGCTGCACCCTGGCTCCAACTTGGACAACCCTTGGGGTTTGTACCATGTGTTTTTAAAACACTCTAGTAACTAAATTATTACCATGTTAGTATAATTCCTACTTTGAATCTCTATCCAAAGTCAGTATAGAATTACTGCACTAAAATAGATGGGAGTATTTTGAAACCAAAGGTTTAGAGGTAGCTTAAGATGGACTGCAGGCTGACACTACACAATCATTTGGCGATCAAATTTGGAGGTGGGAAAATTGACCCACAGGTCCTCCTCACTTTCCAACCTTTCTTGTTTAAGTTGATCATGAGTTGGTAAAGTGTCTCCAAACCCATCTCAAAAGACACGTAGAGATGCCAGAAGAAAAGCCAAATAAGGTATACCTGTGCCTATGGCTTTGGGGGATTTCTTTATTACTAGATCTGGAAAAGACAGCCATGATTTCCCCATACTTTCTAAACAAATTTCATTTAAATTTTTTTAATTAACAATCCTCATCAAGCTAATAATAATCTTATTAAATTATAGACATTTTGTGGTTAATCTCGGTTCTATTTTGAATCAATTTGGGATCCAATTCAAGCTTGTAGATATGTGGTCCATTGTTTTTTGAGTTGTTAGTTATGGCCACTGATGAGAACAACTATTCAATAGTTATATCACAGTAATACAAATATTACTACTGTATAAATTGGTTTGATGCTTTGTATATGCCAAAGAATAAAACTATGTTGACCCAAAAAAAATTCAAAACCCATACCCAATGTATTAAAAGTTTATACTTTATTGTTGTGGGTCCCTCCAGGACATAGAAATGGGCCCCGCCCACGGCATAAAAAGCTTGTACCCATTTTTGTCTTATTAGGCGGGTACACTTTTTGAATTTTTTTGTGGGTATGTATAGTTTTACTCTATGCGAAAACATTGCTCTATTACATAATATGTGTCGAGTGATAGTCATATTTGCATAGTTATAATACAAAATGATAGTCATATTTCAGGAAATTGACATTTTAATTAAGGGGAGTCATTTAGGATCACAAACTATCCTTTTTTAACCTGAAGAACCTGAATATAAACGCCCCTATTGATTAATAATATTGCTAATCAGGTTTAGCTGATTATATTTATATTAGTACGGGGTTTCCATCTGATTACCAGTAATCAGGGACTAATCAGTACATGGGTTTGGAACATGATATTAAGTCAAAAGACTATGAACTTACCATCTATTTATTGTAGAATTTTATTTATTGCTAATGCTCTCAACATAGCTGATACTAGTAGAGAGCAATAAATTAGTATCAATTAAAAAGTCTAATCATCATATTATTTAAACTCATTAGGAAAGTATTAAGTGAAAGAGAACATGAGGGGGTTATAGCAGTCATATGATTACTAATAAACAATCACCTAACAATGCCAAAAAAAATAAAGTAAAAAAAACAGGGTTTGAGGTTCTTGAGTCACTGTCATGAAAGAATTACAACAAACTTGTTAACCCTAGAACACAGGTAAGACTAGAAAACATGAGTTGTCAGGCTTTGATTGGTTACCAGACAACATCACAAAATGGCAAGCACGAATGCGTGGAATACATGATGACCTTTTCTTTTTATCTGTTTTTTTCTCCTTCTCTCTTGAACATACAGATCTGACTTTTTTTTTTGAACTTTTTAACACAAACACATACAGATCTGACTTGAATGATAATTAATTTGGTTAATGTCTCACCATTTTTTTTTTGTTTAGTGCGTACTTCGGATTACTCTTAAATTCAAAAAATTTAAGTATTTTGCAAGGTTCTAAAAAACGCGAGGCTTGATCGAGGCGTGGAGGTCAAGTCTTAAGTTTTAGAAGCCTAGGCCGGCCTCGAGGAGTAAAAAGGCATGTAGGCCTTTTTAATATATTTTAATATTTTTTAACTATAACAAGGCTGTTAAAATGCTAAAACTGTACATATCATAAAAATATGTCTGAATATATGCAAATTAAAATACTATTTGATTATTTTGGATGAGATAATGGTCCGGTTTGTAAAAAATTTCTTTAAAAGGCGATATCGTTTCACTAAAGCATTGTTGTTTTTAGAAAAAAGTGCGCCTTAAGGGTTTTACCAAGAATAACGCCTAAAAATCTTAAAGTGGGGCGTTTCTCCCTAGCTGACATTTACAATGTTTGTCTCAATTTTAAAAAAAAAAATACAATTTTTGAAATTTAATTTGTATCCTGAGTCGGTACTGCACCACATAAGCTTTTCACATTAATGAGGTTAAAGAGTCTAGGTTAAAATTCTTCACTTATTGTATCATAGAAGTCAGATTGGAAAAAATGAGTGGTGAAATGGTGTTGACTTTGCACCACCATAAACTATGGTGGTCACCTTTTAAATTTTTATATTTTTCACTTTAAATTTGTGAAATAACCCTTTAATTGTACTTCTATAATAGTATGATTTTTTTGTTGTTGTTGTTGTTATAGTTCTAATAGTAAAATTACCTTGAATTTTTGTTAGTGTATAAGTTATAGACATTAGGTTCACTATAGTGCATGCATGTGTACCATAATAAGTTATACCGTACTATCATATCTCATGAATTAGTACTATATCAATGGTTAATACAACCATAATTGAAGTATCAGCTATGTCAAATATGGTAAGAATGTTATAATTCGTAATATGAGGTTGGCTCCAAAGTTTTTACTATTGCACTTTGAGATCTATTTTGAACCTTTTGTGACAGTTTTTAGATTTTTTGTGATACTTTATTTCTAGAAGGTGTCGCACAAAGTCTAAAATGAGCCCCAAAGTGTAATAGTGAAAACTTTGGACGACAACCTTCTATTACTAATAATTATTGGATCCCAAAACTTGAATAACTCGATAAAATATTGAGGGAAACATTGCTAATGACTCAAGAGCTACGGTATATTTTGCTTTTTACCAAATTTTTATAAGGTGGCCCAAAGGATACTTCATGGCATCACAATGTGCTACCTTGATGCTAAATATATAAAACACAGTGAGTCCCTTCATTTGTTTGGTATCATCTGCATCTCATTTGCTTTCTCCTCTCTATCTCTTTCTCATTATCATGGAGAATCAGTTTCCTAAGATGGACAAAGAATTGCCCTCTTATTTCAAAGAACTCTCATCAGGGTGGCCATTTTTCGCGGATCGTAATGTTTGGAGTTCTCTTAGTGAGCTTTCCTCTCATGGTGGTGGCAGTTTAAAATCACCATCATCATCATCTCCATCACCTGATAGATTGTTTTCTAGTTCACCATCTAGTTCTTCACTAGAAAATGTCCCTCTAAATTTTCTTAAATCCTTCCCGGAAATAAACCAAACTCAACCCCCTTCTCCTTTATCAGCCACCCCTTCAAAATTTCCAAATCTAAGCTTGTTTTTAAACGAACCCTCGATCTTAGATATATCGAAAACCCTCGATGAATCGCGTGCCAACCCTAAATGTGACATGTTATCATCATCCTCAGCAAACCCTTTACTCCCCATGTCCCCAATAGGCCCATATTGTGATCAGCCGGAGATCCAGCGGTTGAAAATCAATCAGGCCTTAACAGATTATCCATCCAAGGGTTTTGGTAACTACTGGCTCAGCACCACTAAAACTCAGCCTATGAAGAAGTCTTCTTCTTCATCATCACTGTCAACAAATGGAAAGCTGTTTAGGGGAGTGAGACAAAGGCATTGGGGGAAATGGGTGGCTGAGATTAGATTACCAAGAAATAGGACACGTGTATGGCTGGGGACGTTCGACACGGCAGAAGAGGCGGCCTTCGCGTATGACACAGCGGCTTACATGCTTAGGGGAGATTACGCGCATTTAAATTTTCCAGATTTAAAGCACCGGCTTAAGGTCAGCTCAATAAGTGGCGCCACTTCAGCACTTCTTGAGGCAAAATTACAAGCAATATCACAAGGGGCTAAGAAGCAGGCAGATCAAGCACCATCATCAGCACCACCCAAGAAGACCATGGCTTTAACCAAAAGTCGAACAAGAAAAATTGGGTGCGAAATGGCAATTGAGGATAGTGATAATAAGAAAAAGCAGCAGCATCAAGAAGTGGTGGTAGCAGATGCTGAAGCTGTTCAGCTAAGTAGAATGCCATCATTGGACATGGACATTATATGGGATGCAATACTTGTTTCTGATTCATAAACATCTTTACTTTGCATTTTTTTTCTCTTATGGATGTGGTTTTGATATTTTTTGGTTAATTTGATCTTGATGTTGATGTGATGTTTCAGCTCTTTCTAGCAGAAACCAAATCTAACAGTATTTTGGTATGAGGCATATTAGTTGGTTTTAACTTCATTAAAAACCACCACTTTTAAATTATCTCATTTTTTGAACGTTAGGATGGTTTTCCTTATCAATGATGTACTTTTTGCTCTGTTTGTTTTTTTGGTTTGGGTGTTTTTGCGTTTCTGTTTGTTGTTTTCTGTTGGTAAATATAACTTTTGTGTTGTGTGAGGAAGGTTTGAGTTTTGTTTAAAATTTGTATGTTGTAACTACAAAATAGAATATTCACACTTTAGTTGTTGACATCGTGCATGTGGCAGCCAAATTTAGAATGACCCTCTTCTTTAACCAAAAGGCAAAGGCATTAGCCCAAGTAATGATGTTGAGAATATCATGTGGTGTGGCCACACTTATGTCTTATCATTTTAATTTTGTTTGGTATTCTTCAGTTGTGAATTGAGAATATCCTGCAAAACATATATTTTCTTGAAACAAGAATTTAGAATTCATAGTGATTTAGATTGGTCTAGCATTCTTGTTTTGGTTGACTAGGTTCTTTATGGGTTTTTTTTCTTCTTTTGTTGTTGAATCTTTGCTTGTAATGATTTATGTTATTTAATATAACTTTTGTATTGGGTTAGAAAGGATTTGAGTTTTAGTTTAAAACTCACTTTGTAACTACAAATTAGATATTCGAACTTTGGTCGTTGACCTTGTAGTAGTAGCGGCCAATTTTAGAATGTAAGCTCTTTGGCCCTCTTGTTTAGTCAAAAGGTATTGTTCCAATTAATTATGTTAAGAAAGGGAATTCGAATTTGAACCTCTTTTTCTCTATATAGAGTCATTATTTAAGTAATCTCAATACCACCACCTATCTTCTATATAAAAAGTCAAAACATTTTTAAGATAATTAACATTTTTGCGAAAAATAACAGAATATGTATTATATACGTCCAAAATACACTTTCATTCAATAGTCATACATACAACCTTTCTCAACTTCCCTCAGCCACCCCACCACGGTTGATGGAAACTCCAAACCTAATTGAAAGGCTCCAGCCACCACTTCCACTATTATTGAAGGTTATTTTCGCCATTCGGATTGTTTGTACAAAATTATAAAAAATTAAAAGTAACATTGGTTATGATATTGCAAACAGAAAAAATCAATCAAGAGAGCTCAACACAAAACCACATATCAAATTAAAAAAAAAAGAGAGAAAATGTCAAAAAGATCCATTTTATCACACTTTTTTCAGAAAGAAAAAAACACAACTCATTTCCCAAATTAGTTCACTAAATCAAAAGATTTTCCAAATCAATCCAAAAAATAGAATTGTTATGGAATGAGTGTAAGTTGGAGATTTGAGGAATTTCTCTGAATAATAATTTCTGGAGTTTATGAGTGTTAGATGATCTCCGATGTGTGTTACATTTACTTTTGGGATTAAGTAAATGAGTTGGACCATTTTAATTACATGTCGCAGTTGAGTAAATCGACAAAGGATAATATTTTAATTGGAAAATCCGTATTAAGATGTGTTGGGTTTAATTAGTGAATTGTAGTTAAGTAATTCAGATGGAGATTTCGAGTACGCGATTGGGTTCAAAATAGCCGAGATAGTCAGAATAGAGTATCCGGGAGTAGTGTTTAGGTTCCGGGGATTTTTGGACTAATAAGGACTCGCAATTGAGTAAACGACTCATTTTTGGGTTTACAAGAGATAAACCCTTATTTCTTTCTATACAAGGCACGAGAGAGTGGGAGAAAGAAAGAAAAGAGAGAAAGGAAGAGAGGGAGAAGAAAAAGGAGATTCCAGCCAAACTCCGCGAGATTCGACTCGAGGTCGTCGGATTTTATCCACGAGACAAGTGTTTACTTGCTTTATTCTTTTGAGCATAAATCTCAAATTATAGTTGTTAATGTAAAACTATAAAGATTTTTGGGTTGGGTTTTCGTGAATCAAAATGGGTTTTTGGAAGTTTAACGAATAAACTCCGGATAATAACCAATTTGATAAACTTAGGAACTAATTGAAATTAGTTGATGGTTATGGGTTTTAGGATGAGTATGTATATGTGGTTGATTGAGGTTGGAGGATATTAGGAGAGGAGATAAAAGCTTGGGGGAAGCTTTAATGGCCGAAACAGAGCTCGGAGAAGAAGTTGCCCTGTTCGGTTGATCGATCGACGGCCAAGGGTCGATCGATCGACCCTACAGAAATTTTGACAGTTTCGACTAGTTAAGTTTAAATCAGATAAATTCCTAAATTAACGATTTCTAGCTTATTTATTTGAGGAAATAAATATCCATTTAGGGAAAATAAATACCTAGCCATTTAAGGGAATTTATTTGGGTTAGGAAGGTGCATAATTGGGTGGCATTTAATGTGTAGTTTTGAGGAAAACAAATTGTGGAGTTAGATATTAGGGGTTCCTAAAAATGGTGTGGAGACTTCTAAATTATTAATAGAGTAAAAGGTATACCTTGGGTTTATTGGAAGTAAAATCCAGGGCTTATTAACTTAGGGTTGTTCGGGACGAGTAACACTCGGGGGTAGTATTTTGGCGGTCGATTATATATATATTATGCATGTCAGAAATATACTTATATACCGCCTATATGTTTGAATAAATCCTAAGATGTGAGTAGGATGGAATTTTGGATAGGGGCTAGAGATGCTTGAGTGGATATACGGTGTCGGTTGACGACTATTATTTATAGGTAATGCGATACCTATGGGACTAAAATAAATTGAGAGTATACCTATTTAATTAGTATGAATTGGTATATTCAGGATTATATATAAATCCATATAAGTGATTAAGGTGCGAGTTATATATTTAAGTAATGGGTTTAGTATTCTAAGTGTGTAAATACTTAGTTACTATTACGAATGGGAACATTCGAGGTTGTTGGGGATCGCTATGAGAGTTTGGCAATTATAGTCATATATATATTCGAGAAGTGATGTAGATTATATATATGATGTGATTACAGTATATATAATATGATACGAATAAATATATATGTGTGTGATTGGTATATTTATACTTTAGACGCTGGTTTCACAGGCTTTCCTTTGGCATAGGGTTGGAACAGCCAGATTATATATTTTCTCTAGTGCGATCCGGGGAGGTGGCGCGATATGGGTGAATCCCCTGGCTTGAGGAACAGGGAGAGTATATCCCCAGGTCATATCGTCTCGTGTTCGAGTGCGATGTGTGTACTCCACTTGCAGAGGGAACATGACCATGAGTGAGTCTGGATTGGTACCGTGGTTGAGCGAGTAAACCCGGATTCAGATAGGCACTATGAGACTGCATCCTCGAGTTATAGCTCGCTGGGATGGTTATTATACTTATGATTGTGATAGGTATAATTATACTTGTTGTGTATAGTATATTGTTTGTATATGAAGATGAATAATTATATAAAGTAGACTTGTGTAAAGTGAAAAGATTTAATAAGAGTGATTCCCCTTTCTGTAAATTTATATCCGGATTTATATGAATATGAACCATCGGTTCTATTGAGAACTATTATATATATATATATATATATATATATATATATATATATATATGCGTTATGTGTTGAGGGCTTAATGGATCCGACGATCAACATTATATGTGTTATGTGCTGAAGGCTTAATGGATCTCGACGATCAACACTATATGTGTTATGTGCTGAAGGTTTAATGGATCTCGACGATCAACATTGTCATGTAGTAGTGTATCGAGGGGGCTCCTTGTTTGTATTTCGCTTCGCGAGACACCCCACGCACGAACGTAGAGCAATGTTGGGAATGGGGAGAAGTTTAGCCCTTAGTACTCGGGTATGAGAATTTATAGAGGATGGTGACAGCGTTTAGTTAGGCAGGGTAGCTTAACTAGTAGGTTTAAAACGTATGCGATAGATGTGCACTATTAGAAGAGGGGTAAGGTGTATCTCATGGGAGTGTGATACCAATTTAAATATGAGATAAATCATATTTTAAACATATGGCATTTATGCACTTGCAAAATATTTTCAAAACTCGGACTCTATCCCGTTTCTCTATTTTCTTCTCTCTTGCTATATATATATATATATATATATATATATATGTGTGTGTGTGTGTGTGTGTGTGTGTGTGTGTGTGTGTGTGTCCAGACACAGGGACGCTTGGATGATGATCCTTTCGAGTCAGACGTTGCTACAACAGCTGTGGATGCATGCAGGGTTATTTTTAGACGCTTTTATTCTTGTGATCTAGATAGGAACATTGTAGTAACACTCGGTCCCAAAGCCCAATTGTATTCATTTATTCTTTTACTGCCTTTTAGTGCGGCATTCGATTTGGTTGTATTATATTGAGCCGAGTGTTCGATTATTTTATTTCATTTCAGTTTTATATATAAATTGTGTGAATGTTTTGTTTGAATGATTTGATTAAAATGATTAGTTAAATAAAATTTTGACGTCCGCCTAATAGGTTATTAGTAATTAAATTGGTTATCGACAATGATGATAAGAATGAACCAGATGAGACTCCTGTTTTAATTTGGTACAGGATTGATCGCCCGGCATTTTATTAGGCGGAATGTCACAACACTATTACAAGTGGTCCTCCTACAAGCACTTGAAGGAGAATGTGTAAGATTTTCCAAACCGATCCAATATGTGGACCAATTTGGGAAATCCTTTTCGTGGTGGTTTTTTTTTGGGTAAAAACATGTTATAAAAAGATCATTTGGGCATTAGCCCTAAAAATGCTCAGAAATTAACCACTTTAATTTTTGAAGTTATCATAAAAGAACTACCGAATGAGCTCAGTAAAATCTGAAGTTATGTTTCACGTTATGGGAAGGGTAGATGACTCGGAATAGAGGGGAAGAGAGAGGTTGTTACCATGCCGAGAGTTGGCAGTAATTCATAAACACATCCGCCCCTAATTTGCAATACTTTTCATATGACTTGTGAATGTGATGCTGAATTTTCAGCTCTTTATATCATAAACCAAAATAATGTTTTGGTATGGGGAAATTTCGGTTGTTTTTCTTCATTAAAAGTCGATTTTCCCCCATCTATCTCATCTCAACTTTAGGATTGTGTTTATTTACTATGATTATGATTTTAATTTTTTTTCACTTCCGGTGTTATTGGATTTCTGTTTGTGGTAGTTTTTGTTAGTTAATATAGGCTTTCTGTTGTGTACGAATGGATTTAAGTTTCGGGTAAAAGTTCCAATGTTTGTCACTACAAAAAAAGATGTAAACTTTGGTTTGAGGTGCTAATTTAAGAATGTGCTACAGCCTATAAAGACATTGGCCCGAGTAATTATCTTATTAAGAACTTGCTCTTTCTGTATCGTTTTATATTAACGAACATTATTCAAGGATTCAATTGAAAATACCCTTAAAAGGCACATTTTCTCATTAATATACAACACCCCTTTGTGGTCTGACCCTGCAGATGAGGACCGGATTTATTGGCATTTTAATGTGACAGCAGAAGCACGAACTAAATAAATATTTTGATGGATCAATGTGGTGCGTTGTGTTATAGTAACACGTAGTGAGATGTACATCTCAATAGACCTTTTTTTTTTTCCTTCTTCCTTTTCTCTTTCAAATGCGTTTCTCAAAGGATTCTTTACTTTAGAAAAGAGAAGGAAATGCAAAGAGAAATTCGAGCAACCAACCCTGAAGTCAATAACCAGTTTTCAGTTTTTACCTTTCTTTCTAATACAAGACAAATTACAATCAAATGCAATCTTTGGAATTTTTATTTGCCTTGGTTGTTTAAAGTGAATAAGATACATTGACATTCCCCATCAACCTGATTTTCTTATGCAGTAAAGGGATATCCTCATGCAGCTTTCGCGCAATGAGATGGTCCAGTAAAAGGCAGGTCATCCACGACATGACTAGGGGATTTATGGGGCAGACCAACTTCACTCATAGCCTGACCTAAGTAGTTGCCAAGTTTTGAACCCAAAATGTCAGCATTGACATTCCCCATCAAAGCCTTCAAATTAGTCAATTAACCAATTTTTTTGCTTAAACTTGAAACCGTGGCCTGTAAAATCGTCCCAAGTTTTTTTACTTGCACGCAACACAAAACGAGTAGTAGAAATAGACGGGCTTTCTAGCAGCCCATTTGGCCCCCAAATCATTGGCGAGACTCAAAGGAGTGTTCTTGAAAGAGAAGCGTGTGACCCAACTTTGAACATATCCCGACTAAATTCAGATCCACGCTGGAGATTAGAGGTTTGTGGGTCTAATCTAACAGATTCCCAATTTCTTGTTTCAGGTGGTTACCTATGTTAGCACAAGGAGCTCCTACTCTCTATCTTCTATTCCACAAACCGTTAAAACTTCTAAATATGCCGTATAAAACGAACAAAGAGGATAAGAATTATCTCATCCCGATAGAGATGAATAAGCCCTCCTTCCAAGGGAGGGTCATTGGGATAACATGTCACTTTAACTCCTCTCCAAACATACACCAATCAGAGGAAGATAAAAAGTTATCCTATCCCACCTCTTTATCCTCCCAATCAAACAGGACCTTGTATTTTAGGCTTACGTAATTTTGAGACATAATTTGACTTGCACCAAAATGTAATGTGAGTGCATGGTCAAACTATATCAGCTATGCAAATTTCACACATTGACCAATATACTCATACCACATCATAGTCAAAATACATTCCAAAACTACACTCCAACCACAATATAGCGAAACTATGTCCCAATAAAATTTATCCAATTTTCTTGAATAGAAAAACTCTTCAAAGTTGGCCCAACTTGCCTGACCCACAACAGAATAATAAGAACTATTTTTAACAGCAAGTTGATTTTACAAACTAAAAGAAACAGATTTAAACAAATGAACAGCATGTCACATGGTAAAAGGTAAACTACCAAGTCTCGAATCAAGTATCCTCTAGCAGAATAAACTATCCTGCTCATGAGACTTCTACACCTTCACGTATCCTTCTACTTTGCCAGGTGGCAATTGTGTCATCTAACCAATAGACGCTGATTCTCTCTTTAATGGGCACTGTTTCTTTCTCCTCACCAGGTAAAATGATTCTCTCGATGTCTCCACTTGAACATCACGCAAACATTCTCCGGTTCCATCACCAATCCTCTCTTTTTTATGAACCTTCATTTCTCGCACTCCTTTCAATGGGCACTTGTTCTCTGTCCGCAATAGGCAACGACTCTTTCTCAGCACTCTCTTCACTGAGTATATGTTCTCTCTCCTCAATAGGCAGTGCTTCTTTCTCAACGCTCTCTTCACCGAGAACTTTTTCTCTATCCTCGCTGGGTACTTGTTCCCTCTCCTCAACAGGCACTGCAGATTCTTTCTCCTCGCCAGGAATTGATTCTTTATCAGTTTCCACTTGAACTTTACCCAAGAATTCTTCACGATCATCTCCAATCATTTGTTTTTTCAATGGCTGTTCATCTGTAATCTCAACTGCCCTTCTAAAAGCCTCTTCATCAGCCAAAGTCTCTGTGGGATCCACGTTTTCAGCTCCAAATTCCACTCCCACCATATCAGGATCTTTGTCCACTGGGGTTATATAGTCATTAGAGCTGCTCTTTTCGCTTCTACCGGAACTCAACTCGTTTTGTGGAGTGTGAGGAGAATCTCCAGCTTCAGCTTCGATGTTGTCATCCAGCTCCTCCAACATATTAGCATCTGGCTCAGGAAGCAGCTGCTGTATTGGAACTGCATCACTGATAATTTGACCCAATCTCAATCTCTCCTTGTAATCTTCCATCTCTATTCTATATCTTTCTTTATCTCTCACAGCCTTTTCTTGATAAACCTGAACCCAACAAATTGCATGTATACTTAAATCCATTTTGGTTGACTCGTATAAAATAAAGAAAAGAAATAATACAACAATTTACAATTCATTTTACATTAAGTTTTTGGGATGGTTTTATTAACACCGATGTAAACCATAGTAAGTTTACACTCCTCCAAACATGAAAGTATTTGACCAGTATGCTTACATTTCACTTAATTTTATTAATAATATTTATTTGTTTAAGCACAATCACGATTTGACATTCACAATGTCACATGGTTATTAATTCAAATGACTGCATTGTTCAATCATGTAAAAATGGAAAACGAAACATATTTGTGGGTGGGTGGGGGTGGGGGGAGGGGGTGTTGATAGAAGAAAAGGTGAAGACATGAATTTCATGCTTTAAGAAATTGTACGTTCTAAATGGGTGGGATATTTTTCCAAGGAAAATTTTTGCAATCGAACGGACTAAAAGCTAGAAAATATGAGATCTTCCATTTTTTCCATAGCAAATGTGTGAATCAAACACAACCATAGGTTTTTACTTTCTGAACTCAACTATCCCTGGAACTTACTGTAATAGTAAAAAATGATAAACAAAACCCCACTAATATTATATGGATGGCTCAGTCTATAAAATTCTCTCCACGACATAAAGATCGGAATCAAAAGAAATAATTAGAGAAAGTAATTATAATTATAATAACAACAAATAAAGTAAAGCACAACATGGGATGCTCTTGAGTCACCCATCCGGCTCCAACCTAAAAGCACAACCAAGTGGTGTTGGAATCGGGATTAATATGCTACAGCATGGCCTCAGATATCCAACTATACACGGCAGGATGACTAACCAATCAAATAACACTAAAACACCCTCTAAATCAAGGACCCCCCCCCCCCCTTCCCCCAAAGTCAGTCAACGTGAGATTGGGTCGGTGATGTCACATCTCAAGAAAGGAGAACAGGTTAAATGGATAAAGAGAGACAACACTCAATATACGATGGAAGTTGAACTCAGGTAGAAGATCAAGCTCATAGGTATTATCACCACAACTCCATATGACTGGACCATACCAACGCATCTGTAACTTGTGTACCTTACCTTGTCATCCCTCCTTCCGAAAATAGACCATCGAGAGGATCCATGTCACCCTTGTAGGAGGCATATATACCCCCCACCCGGGACATCCACATATAGTAGCCATGCGAACAGCAAATCATGAGCTTTCGGATTGATGTAAACACTTGTAACAGCACAAAGAAGCATTTTCAAACAAGCAAAATCTCTAAAAATATAGTACATTGATTCATTTTCCCCAATAGGGTGTACACCATATATAAAAGGATCCTAGAAGGTTCTAGAAAGGAATAACCTTGTTGTTTAATCTGATGCATGGGTTCCACTTGTTGAGACAAAGACCCTTATTTTAAGGCATGCTTTATAACCATGTTTTGTGGCTTGGAGTCTTCCGTGGAGTTTTTGCTGGAATGTTTCATGGAGTGTTGTCCCCTTGCTTCATGGAATGTCTCCCGTTATTATGTATTATACGTGTATGTTTGAGTTGTAAGGTCTTAAGTAAGAAATGAAATAAGATTGAATTCAATTAGGAGCCTTGCTTTCTATATCTCCCGAATACATATTCCTCTAGCATTATTATATATCTTTTTCTTTATTCAAACTTGTTTCTTTAATTCTAAAAACAAAATCACCCGACAAACCTAACCAGTTTGAGAATAGTCTAGTATCCATATCCATGTGATGTAGTGACGTCATTCAAGGATACCCCCACCCACCCACATTACACAACTTGGTTTACGATATTCTTATTCACAAAGAGTACTGAAGTAACCCTAACTTCCCTCACTAATTACTAATAAAAATAATAAAACCATTAACAAGAAAATATACGAGTTAAAAATTAAAAGAAGGTTACAACCTTCTTTTGGTTCACATTACGGCTATGAAGCACGGACACTCTCCCGGAAGCCACGAGTCGCATGTCGTGTCGAAACACGTATTATGTGAGAGCTCTGATACGTAATCGATACGCTGTGGACACGTTGGGGCATGTGATAGTGATTCTGCTTTATTTTTTATTTTTAATGTTAAAGTGTATTTGAATTTTGTTTTGTATGGTCTATTTTCTTAATTTCATGTTAAGAATGCTCTAATAATACATATACATATATATATATATATATATATATATATATATATATATATATATATATTATACATATCCTAATGTTTCGTATCCTAGTTTTTGGAAGAATCATGTGTCGTGTGTCGAAACGCGTATTACGAGTCTGTGCTTCATAGCATTACGAACACACTAGAACCAAGATCAATGGAGATAGTGAGATACATAACCAAAAAAATCTAAAATACTTAGAAAACTGAAGGGAGCGACGAAACAATTTTCACAAAATGACTTGTAAAGTGAACAGCTCGATCTGATGTTATACTGTGAGGAACCTCGAGAAGAGAAATAACCTCTAGAAAGTACAAAGTTGCCACATGGGAAGCATATGTCATGCGGTTGAAACGAATGAAGTTGGCCATCTTCGAGAACTAATCAACCATAACGTATACAAAATCATGCCCCTTGGCTGTCCAAGGTAGCATACAATAAAATCCTTCATCACATTTGACCACGACTCAAGGATCAGCAATGGCGTGTATAACCAAGAGCTAGTATGTTATCCGAGAGGTGTATAATCAAACATTAGTACATTTTCTCTTGGTCATTATGCACACTAACAACTCCCGAATATAGCATTGGCAACTCTACTCATGGATGGACGTATAATTTTGCGCAATGCATTCAACCTCTGAGCCCGCCCTGCATGACACTAATCCCCTAAAGTGTATCTCAGAAAAGTTTTTCTCCTTAGAAAGGATGCTGAAATATATAATTATGTGTCCCTAAAAGAAACCCGTTGTCGGGGATAAATGATGTGTAGGATGCTCGGTTTCATCTCCTTTTTCTTCTACCTTCTCAACCCAGCTCTTAGGATGGGCTTTACCCCCATTTCTGCTTCTTCTGGGTTTTGCAGAGGGGCGGGTTTAGGATTTCATGGTGGTAGTGGTGATGATGGTGGAAGAGTGGGCAGAGAGGGTGGTGGGGCTGCAATGGTTAAATTGAGGGTGGTTTGTAGAATAAGTTTGTTGGTAGCCTGCAGCAATAGCCTCATTTCAGCCATGAAGGCGGTGTTGGTGTCCTCCAAGGCGAATTGACGTAAATGACATCAAATGGGAGTAAGAAAAGATAATTCTCTCTCAAACTCTCTCTAATCAAATATCTCAAAATGGAAGAATGCCTCAAATGAGGCTACAAAAGGGTTTTTGTAGGAAGGAGGTTGCTTGGCCTCTAAGTTAAGTATCCAATTACAATTATTCCCTTAAGTGCCAATTAACCTTCCTTCCTCTAAATACTAAACAAAAGGAAAAATACAATGAATACTAAAAACAAAAGAAATACTAAAAGTGACTAAAAAATAATAAAAGACGACAATGACCCTGATTCTCATCACTCTCCCCGCCTTAAAAGAGTTCGTCCTCGAACTCAAAGGGAAAGGCCTTCAGTGTCACCATCAAGGATAGTAATGAGAGAGCTGGCTGGGGTGGGACCTCCGGTGCCTCCTCAAGATAATCAGGGTCCCCTGAAGCTAGAAGAGCGCGACGGCGGGGAAGGGAACAATCTGAGGCGCGATGACTCATCACCCAACAATTGTAGCATTTGAAGGTGACCGGATGCGCGGGTACAGGAGGAGGAACTGTGGGAGTAGGAATAGCTGCAGTGGAGAGTCACATTAGGAGCAGAAGTCACTGGTGCTGGAGGGGCTGTCATGGAGCGACCACGTGGAGGAGCAGACTGATGAAAAGTCTCAACTTTAGTGGCGTACTCCACTGCCTTAGCAAAGGAGGTGACCTCACGTAAAGCGAGGTCGCGCTGGATATAGCTCTGAAGGCCGTGAATATACCGATTGATCCTCTGTTCCTCGCTCTCACCAAGGTGGGCACGAGTACAAAGAAGCTGAAAGCGCTCAGTGTAATCCAAAACTGTGTTGTCCCGGCGAAGAGACTGAACTCGAAAGAATAGGTTACGCTCATAAGTGACGGGGACAAAAGTTGACATCAATTGGGCCTGAAGCTCCGCCCAAGTCTATATAGGAGGCTGACCCTCAAGAACACAGCGTTGCTACAAGTCATTCCACCAAACATTAGCATAACCTTGAAATTTAGTAGCCGCGAGCAAGACACACCGACGACCTTTCAGTCGCTTGTACTCAAATATCCGCTCCATGGCGGCAAGCCAATCCACAACGGCATCAGGCTGTAAATGACCGTCGAACATCGGGACATCCACTCTAATGTCACCGTGTATATTCCGTGATAGTAACTGAAGTGCAAACTGTGTGATGGCATCACCACCCTGAAGGGCCAAGGTATGCTAGTTGAGATCATCATCGCCTGGCAGAGGCCCTAGAAGTAAGGCGCGATGTGGGCACCTCCGAGGCGATGGATGAGGGGTTCAAGAGCTGGTGGGGGAACTGGGGCTGCAGGAGGAGTGGTAAAGGTGGAAGAGTCTCTCGTGGGGGAGGAGGTGGAGTTGGGACCAACGGTTGGCGGTAGGGGCAGTGGTTCATCTGATGTCCCTTCTGATACATAAAAAACAATGGCGCTCTGAGAGAGGGACATACGGAGTAACCTTCGGACCCAGAGAGTCAAAAGGGAAATATCGGTGCACCACTCTGTAGGAGGGGTGGCTCAAACTCTGGAGCGGAGTGGGGTCGGGGTGAAGGTGGACCATCATGGGAAGGTAGGGTAATCCACTCGCCTACCCGCTCATGGGAATCAACGGGTGCGGAATGAAAGGAACGGGTATCCCATGGGGGTGGATGATGTGGGACATGGAGAGGGTGACCGGTTGGTGGAGAGGTGTGTAGAATATGTGGGGGCGGAAGCATGGGGAAAGTGGAATGGGGTGGGTGGGGATGTGTGGTAATGGGAGGAGCGGGGGGTATAAAGGGTATTTGGGGGTGTTCAAGATGTTTTTGTGGGTGGTGACGAGGATAAATGGAGATAGGGGCCAAGAAGTAGTCATGTGGGGGTGGACTGGGATAATTGGGTGGATATGGTGGTGGGGAGTGGATGGAGACAAGAATTCGGGGTGGGGGAAGGTGTGGAGAGGGCACATGGTGGTGTGTTGATATGTTTGGTGGTGGAGGAGGGGGTATAGGGGGTGGTGGTGAATTTTGGGGGGTGAAATTATTAGGAATGTGGGAGGGTAGAAATTTTAGGGTTTGGGGTTCAAGATTGGGGTTAAGATGCGTGTAGGGTTCATTTAAAATGGGAAATGTGATCTGGGGCTGAAATTGGGTTGGATTTGATCCCTTGGCATGCCGGAGGTCACGAATCATCTCGGCGATGGTCGGAGAATTCATTCCGAGCGTGTGAGGCACCATTGGAACACAAAGAGGAGAGGACGGGAGTGGGGAGGTGTCGGGTTGCATTGGTACCAATGAGAGGTCTGTTGTAGTGTCTCCAGACCCCTGAGGGTTTCGTCCGATGGCGTAGGAGGTGCCCAGGGCGGTAAACGGATGGGGAGGTCTTGTTTGACCTTGGGTCGGGGTTGTTCGGCTGCGAAGGTTATAACCAGTGGTGGTTAAAGGGTTTCCGATGGTGTTTGGCCGTTCAGGAGCCGTGGGCGTCGGAGGGCTCGGTAGGGGATTTCAATGGGAGAATGGGTTGGTTTGGGACGGCAGGTGCGTTCTTGGATCTTTTTTTTTCATTCTGGCCAATGGGTGGTGGTGGAGGAGGACCGTCTTCGGTGGAGGTACTTTCTTGGTTGTGATTATGGTTAGGATTTGTAAAATTAGGGTTTTTTTGGGGTAGAGGTGTCGAATGGGTTGATTTTGGAGAATTAAGGTTAGGGTTTTGAGATGTTATCGGGGCGGTCTGTGGTGGTTGCCGGTGATGGAATTCGCGCATTCATCTCATTCATTTGGACCTTCAATTGATTGAGGGTTTCCATGATTTGCTCGAAAGGGTTTGACGCGGAGGTGCTCATCTTTCTTGGACCCACCTTGACATTATTTACGAGTTTTTGCTTTACAACAACAACCGGTGGAGCGACTAGGCTCTGATACCAATTGACGTAAATGACGTCAAATGGGAGCAAGAAACGATAATTTTCTCTCAAACTCTCTCTAATCAAATATCTCAAAATGGAAGAATGCCTCAAATGAGGCTACAAAAGGGTATTTATAGGAAGAAGGTTGTTTGGCCTCTAAGCTAAGTATCTAATTACAATTATGCCCTTAAGTGACAATTAACCTTCCTTCCTCTAAATACTAAACAAAAGGAAATATACAATGAATACTAAAAATAAAAGAAATACTAAAAATGACTAAAAAATGATAAAAGACGACAATGACCCTGATTCTCATCACGAATAGGCATCATTCAAGCCTAACCAAATGTGATCAAGCATGTCGTTAAAGCAGTCATGATTTGTGTTTTACAACTACATGGACAAACTTGTGGCTTTGATACAAATTTGACGTAACACGATAAATGGCACACGAGCAAGCACAATATTAGAATCAAACTCTCTCTATCTCAAATAAAATATTGTCTCAAATGAATGGTCAAATGCCTTAATTATAAGCTAATGTGTCTTGCTAGCCAAGAAATCCTAAAATGGTAAAAAGGCTACAAGAGGCACTTTAAAATGATTCAAATGAATATTACCCCCTAAGTAATATATCGAAATACTAAACTAACTAAAAAAATACAATAAAAGGAAACAAAATAACAAAGAGACCATTAATAAAATTACAATTAAACCCGAGTACTCATCAATTCTCATCATAATCCACAAAAGTACTATGTTGGCTGGCTCCTCTATAATGGGACTAATATAAGGATATGATGCATACAAGTCACAGGCCTCATGAAACCCAGACGAAAAAACCCGACACGGCTACCAGAGTAAACTCTCTACGACTTAGTGCATCGGTGACTATGTTCTCCCTGTTTGGTTTGTATTTGTAGATGAAACGCATATTCATGAATATGTTCTCCATGCTTGGTTTATTTTAGAGACGAAACATATACTCCTAAAGAAAGCTAGACCACTTGGCTTGCCTATCAATGACCATCCACCGGCTACCCCTAGAGCCTCATGATGTCACTTAATAACAAACTTCGTGTGAATCAGATACTCCTTCCATTATTGAACTGCTCAAACAACTGCATAAAATTCCACGTGGAGTACAATATCATGTAACCCGAAATCTTTTGACTGAAAAACGATATTGGGCAACCATTCTTACTCAACACCAGAGCCTTGCATGCATTGCTAGACAACTAAAAGATGTTTGTGAGATCGAGAATTGCCAAGCCAAGGCCAATCATCATCTTGGACTTGATGAGCTACAAAGTAGCCTCAGCCTTATCAATCCGTCGAAACTCGGACATAGATTAGTTTATAAATGTTGTAATTGGAGCCCATCAGGGAATTGAAACCCTCTATGAAGTGACGGTAAAAGTTGCCATGTCCATAGGATTTCTTCACCTGAGAAACTATCCAGGGAGGAAGACAATCCACTATGGCATGTACTAGGCACTAAATAATCCGAAAAGCAATCAAAAGGAACCATGAATGAGTTGAAAAAAGTATTTACTCTCCTGCGAAACGGATAAACCTTGCTCAATATGTTGGATATATCCGTCCATTGATGACAAAAAATCAAAATATCATCAAAATCAACCGTAGAAAACTTACCCAAAAAGGGTTATAGCATCTATCGCACATGCATGACAGTAAGCGAGGCACTGAAAAGTCTGAAAGGTATGGTTGTCCACTGATATAATTTATCCTTCGTTTTGAAGGCAGTCTTCCACTCATCTCCCGAGACCATTTGATTCTAGTGTTAGTTGCTCTTCAAGTTGTACATGAAATTATACGCTATACTTCAATCTTGTTGATAGCCCAGCTATCAACAAATATATGCCACAAGTCGTTCTTCTTTGGCATGAGAAGGGGTTGAATAGAAAAAGGAGACATGCTATCGGGCAAAAAAACCATGTCACACAACTCGAATACGAATCGTTGCAACTCCCCGTGCTCTGCTGGGTCATATGATAGTGGGGTAATGCCTCATGCGCATGTAGCAGATGGATGGGATGGAACACAGATAAAGAATAGCCAACAAGAGATACCTATGTAGCATGTAGCAGATGTAAACGCAAAACCAAGAGTAATCCATCTTGTCCTGAACAGATAAAGAATGGCCAACAAGAGATACCGCAGATGTAGACGCACAACCAAGAGTAATCCATCTGTCCTGAACACTGTAAATACTCCCCCTAAAAGCTTCATCTTTCTATTAACACCACACGTGTCTATCACCGCTGCCACGCAAATCAGTGAACATCATCAGGAGAACGCACAGCTAAACATCATCGGCGTATGCACAGGGGAAGGCTCAAAGCCCTAGACTGACAGGAAGGCACATAGGGACTTGGTGGGGTTATAAGGTACGATCGGGTACGATTCCTTAGTGGAGAACGGATGGGGTGTAGTTGCGTTTTGGTAGCAACAAGTTTGGACAAACTGGCAAGTAGGGTTAGAATTTGCCAGAGAGGATTTTAACAATAAGGGCGAAACTCGCGCAGGAAGCCAATGTAATGGGTTTGAGGCAGGGATGGAGTGGAGTCATGGTTCAAAGTAGGGGACGAGTCAACTCGACATCGATCGAGTTGACTCGGAATCGCAGGCCACCGAACCGATAACGAGTCACGAAACAAAAAAAATATTGTAATAAATCGTTAAATCTCGCCGATACATAGTCAGGGTCGACGATACCTTCCCGAGATGAGGGTTATTAATGGAGAGGAGGCGGATTTTAAGGTAGTTGGAGCGTTATTAATGGAGACGAAGCGACACTTGTTTTGATCACCTTGTGCAGCACATTGTCTTAACTTGATGTTCACGGACATTGGGAGGATGAAGTCAATCAAGTCAGAATTGAACGACGCGAAATCAATTACCTCGTTCATATACAACGGTCAAAAAGTTGCGAATTTAATGGAGTATGCCAGAGATAGGGAGTTGCTAAGACCGAGTTGCTAGTGGTAGCCGATAAAGGAGTGGAGTTGGTGGTAGCCAGCAAAGGGGTGGTTCTTACCATACTTGTATCCAATACGATGGTGGTATGACATGGGCATAAGGAGATGAAAACTACTATGCCACACAAGACATATATCATGGGTATCGTCCGAGAATTAGTGAACAACGGAGACATTTAGACAACTTGGCGAGATCCCCTAGTAGTGACGAGTATTCGTTTTGATGATCAATTATGTGTGGTTTTGTTTAAACCGTGCTTTTCTATCAGGAGCCCCCCCCCCCCCCCCCCCCCCCCCCCCCACACACACAAAAAAAAAAAAAAAAACTACCGAGGTTTGGGGCAAAAAAAAATCACTTTGGGCATTAATTCTGACGAAATACTCTTTCAGACATTACCCAATATCCTTTCAACCAAACCCACATTTTTCATCCACTCTCTCATAAAGATGAAGAATCCATCACAACAAAGCTATGCCTCTCTCTCATCAAAGACGAAGAAATCTCGGATTATTCAAGCTTATTGAAATCAACCATAAAACATACAATCACAATGAAAGCATAAAGAAGGTAAACTATATCTCTATACTCATCTCTACAACATATATATTTTTTTTAAGTTGTTCCGTCATACGGCTTAGATTATCACCACGATCAATTTCTTTCACTGGCTTTCTCTTGTTTCTTTCATATGCTCATATCTTCAATTTTTTCCATCTTTCGTGGGTTTTTACAAGAAGAGGTATGTTTTCTTTTTTTCTTTGTTATGGCTGATTGTTTTTAAACACGACACTGACTTGCTCAACTCTGATCTTCATTTTTTTTCATCTTTTTTTAGTTAATTTGAATAATCAGCACCTATATATACTTGAGTTAGGTGTGTTTAATTTTCGTGAATTTCTAATGGGTGTTTTTTTTTTCCTTAAGTTGATGATGGAACTAACCTCTGTTTATTGCTAGTTCTCTTTTGATAATTCTATTATTGAAAAAACAGGGTTGCACACCATAATTCAATTGAGTTCAAACTGTTGTGCACTTTTTGGTGAGATGTAAGCCTATCTACCTATCTCTTGTGTTCGGGAATGGGTTTTTTTATGCAAGAGAATCTTATGTAGTCTGTTTTTTTTTTGTTTGTTTGTTTGTTTGTTTGTTTTTATGCAGGCTCTGTGTGAGAGTCCCTCTACTAGCAATCATGGAGAGTTCCTGTTGTTTTGGAGATAAAGAATTTCGGTTTTTCTGTTTTAAAAGGAAAGATCCAGTTTTTTAATGTTAGAATTGATTGGGGCTGTTAACAAGGGTATAGTAGTACTTTTGCATGTTTTTTAATTTAATTACTGATACAGATTTTGTGGGGCTGTTGAAAGAAATTGTGGGTCTATCAAAAAACCGTCTCAATTAAAGGCAATGAGTTTAATGACGGATCATACATACCATGGCGGGAGACATAGTATCTCTGGGGGTGGGAGTGGCACAAATAGTTATAGTCCTGCACAGCTTTCGAGATCTACTACTAGTACATGTAGATACTATGATCGTCATAAAGACCATGATGGATCTACTAGTAGCAACACAGCTAGTGGTGGTTATTATGGATATAATCAAGAAACGTATTATGTTCTAGATATTATCATCACGGTGGTCAGTCAGGAGATCGTCAGCCACAATCTCCAAATTATGAATTATGAATCATTCAACCAGCCAGCCATCCCAACCCTCTGAGCAGCAATATGGTTCATATTTATTCTCTTACCCTACTAGAGGAAATTACCACTATCCACATCTGTATGATCGATATCGCAACTAGATAAGGAGATGAAATGACGAAACATTGTAATCATTTCTATTTATCTTTAACGTAATTTTTTATCAAGTTCTATGTGTCATTAGATTGTTTTTCAATATTAATGTTTGTTATGGAATAGGGCTGTCAATGGACCGGGTCTGGACCCGGACCCGACCTAAATTAACGGATCTGAGCAAATTTTATAGACCCGATTATCCGATTACCCGATTAGTTAATGGACCAGATCTGGATATACATGACTCCGATCCGATAAGGACCCAACCCGAATGTGTATATATATAATATAATAAATATATATTTATATATAATATTATATATATATATATAGTCTTACATATAGTTACTAAATATATATATATAACTAACTTAGATATATATATATATATATATATATATATATATATATATATATATATATATATATATATATATATATATATTCGGGTCGGGTCGGGTCGGGTCTCCGGATCCTTAACAAATCCGGGTCTGGATCCATTTTCTGAGACCCGTCGGGTAATCGGGTAAGATCCGATCCGCTAAAAATATACCCGGATCGGATCTGGATATACCCAGACCCGATCTATTTACACCCCTATTATGGAATATTGAATCTGGCAAGCTCGCAACGCTTCAATATAACCAATTGTACAATGCAATGCATATTAAAGGATGGTTTTGAATATATCTGATTCGTCCATATTAAAATTTTGAGCTATCTAAATAGCATATCTTTGCGTATCGCCCGATACCGCGACCGAGTTGAAAATCGAGTATCCGATTCCAGGACCGATAATGAGACTTTGAACCATGGGTGGAGTTAGTCACGAGGGATCACTAGACCCATGTATTGCTGCTAGGCACGGTGTTGGCAATGATCTCGCCCAATCCTGTTGGCGACGTGCATGAGCAAATAGTGTAATGGCCGTGATTGAGACGCGGTGCAGGTCACCGCAACGATTATCAACCCCTACTTAATTGGCGATTGCGTCCAAACCTCCTTCCAATCAAACCACGTTGAATCAACACACGAAACGCATCCAAGATAGAAATAAGCTTTGATACAAAAGTTGATTTATAATGCAATTAAAAAACCACATTCACACACACATACACATGAACTTACGGGAACCTACGGTTTCTCTTTCTCAATGCAACTATCTCTTGAACATAACGTAATAATCAAGAGTGAAGGCATACCCCTTCATATACTAGGGGTAGCTTAAGTACAAAAATACCCTCTATTATAATAAAGACAGAAACCAAAAGGAATAACTAAAGAATGTAATTTAAAAATAAATACAGTAACAGATGACATGAGATGCTCCTGCACTTGCTGCTAATTACTTTTTTTGTGATACCACTAGTTCTCAAGATTGTTAGGCTTAACCCCCATTTTGGAAAGGTATCTCAAAATATAAGATTAGCAGCAGGGGCAAGTAAAAAGAAGAAAAAAAATCAACTATGATTAAACCTAATCCCCTTGGACACACACAAAAGAAATTAACAAGACAAGTTATTATTAAGTGGACATGTTCTTTTCAATCTATTTGACTACCTTTTTATTGATAATTCTTTCATTCTGATAGCACGGCACTGTAATGAGGATTAATCCTAATAAGTAGGATAACGAGTTGTATCACAAGGACAAAAAAGCATTAGCAACAGGGGCATGTTAAATAACAACAATCATTAAATACTTCCCCCCACCCCAGCCAAAAAAAACACCACCCAAGAACAATACATAAATAAAAATGATAAGTGTAATTAACACACAATCAGTTGGAAACCGGGGCATGCCTCAAATACAGAATTAGCCTAAGTTAGAAAGGCCCTTTGTTTGCTTACCGCCTTTTCAGGTTCCTTTAATTTGTTCCACAATTCACCAATCATCCTGCTGATGTCTCTGTCCTTCCCTGGGTGCAGCGGTTTCAGCTTGGCATGCTGCTCGGCAAAGAAGAAATTATACCCACTTCTATTAGGTTTCGGATGAGCAGGATCCCTCTTCTTCATCTCAGATTTCTTCCTACGCCTCCGACGAACCCCACCTGATGCTGAAGCTGTATTGCCAATATTATTTGCAGTCACACTCTGATATTGCGGAACTTGACATGCTGCGTTCTGTGGGGCCTGATAAAGGACACCTTTTAGTTTCTCCGAACCAATTGTGACAGTAACAAGGTACCCACTTTCGAATTTCCCATCAATTACACCCATCACTGGAGAAAATGTTGATGGCGCTTGAGTTCCTGCAATTATCAGATAGGGGGAGGGATATAAATTGAACACTAGAAACATAAGCAGGAAATGCAAACAAAAAATATTTCCAGGATTATTACACCCCAAAAGCCTAGTAAAGAAACGGATTTTTTAGTCAAAAATGAGAAAACAAAAAGATTCATGTGCATTGAATAACTAAACATTGACCCAAACCAATAAGCTCTAACTCGCATGGTATGACTAGCCACCTTTCATAAAGGTTGGCAGGGTTCAAATCCCGCTAAGGACAGTTTCATACCTCTTTGGGGACGATTCAAAATGGTGACTGATACCCCCGGTTGAGTAGCCAAGCTTCTTTAGACAATCAAAATGTAGCTCTAGTTGGCAATTAATCCCATTTAGAGTTGCTGTTTGTTTGGTTCAGGCTTTACGAAAGCAAATTTGGGATTCTAGGATAGACCAAAAACTAAAGTGAAACAAGTACTAAAGGCTACCAAAAGCCCAAACATCTAAAAGAAAATCTATCAAAGGAACATGGAAAATCTTATAACAAGTTTCAACTGGAATTGTTTCAAGATCTCACAGATTTCTTCTTAGCAGCATATCATAATGTAAAAAGTCATAAGAATAGATAAACACTCTTTTTGCAAACATTTCATTACATACTTCCCATTGGAAAGAAAAATATGAGTTTCTACGAAATTGTTAAGCATATTTTATGTAGTGTCTTGTGAACATTGACATTGGTCTACCAAATGATAATTGGCTTATTGCGACCCAACTGTTTCGAGTTACAATCTTCAGAAGACAAATGGATTTCACTGAAAACAATCATTAATTAAAATTTCATTTCTAGAGGGGAGCACAACACTTGACTAGATGAAGCTGTCTTTTTAAAGATGCTACTGTGGAAAAATAAAGCACAACAAATTTAATCTGTATCCTATATACAGATAATTATTGGTATATAATATTAAACTATGTGAAGAAATGCTTCATATAAGCTTTTAAAAATGAATTATTAAAGGATAACATTTTCTTGGGTCTTTGGAATCTATGTTTATATGATAAAATACTGAGAAACAAGTTTATATGCACATATAAAAGGCTCTAAACACATCAAGCCACTACACACACAGGAAACCAAGCTATCTCAAACAGCTACTCAAGAGGCCCATAACATCGCTCTATAATTTATTTTGGGACGTTTAACTTTGCTCCTCAAAGATCACACTAAAACTGACTCTAGCCCCTGAAGTTTATATTAATTGAACTATGACCACAAATCTTACTGTTTCATTAGTTGACAGTTAGATTATTAAAATTGACCAAAATACCCCTGACTAATGTAACTTACTATGACAAGTTACGGCCAACTAACAAAAGGTAAACAAAATGGGGCCAAAGTTCAATAACTGAAAATTTTTGAGGGCTGAAGTCTGTTTCAACCTAAATTTTGAGGGCTGAAGGCTGATCATTTCATTTAAATTTATTGATTTGGGGTTAAAGAAGAAGACCTGCAGGCAACCACGTTGCTCTATTTATTTTCTCTCGCTTTGCTGAAGGTGCTTGAATTTCTGGTGATGGATTTATAGGTTCATCCAATCCATGAGTTGAAGCTGCTCCTGTAAATGCATTCTGTGAAGCATCTGCCAAAAATATTGTTTCGTAAGCGTGATAAGCCATACAAATTTTAGACGGGAATTCCAAGAGTGTCTGCACACACCGGCAGTGGCAGATAGAGGAGACCACCCCTTGGCCTTGAAATAATAAATTTGTTCATAGTGGTGAAGCAATGACATGTAATATTTGCGTAAAATATAGGAAGCATTTGTGGCTGAAGATGGAAAGTTGAAAACAGCTGTCACTTCTTTCCATCTTTTCTCTTGAAGAACCTGTCAACAGAATTTGATCACAAAAAAAATTACTGCTGTGCCAACTTCATATTTGTTAAGATTTAACAATAATACATAATAAATGCAATTATGTATCCCATCAACCACTATTACACATCCCCAAACAAAAAGGAAAAGGAAGAATGATGCAAAAAAGATAGAAAGAAACAATAACAAATTAGATACAAAATCTACACGTCACTAGAAAAACTTAACAGCATATTGTAATAATCCATCCGTCCTTAATTAATAGTCCTGTTTCACTTTTTGGTCCGTCCCGAATTAAAAGTCTTGTTTTCAAAGATAGTATACAAAACTATGCGAGATTTCTACGTTACCCATCCAAACATTACACATGTCAGAGCAATGATTCATGGGCATGTATTGTATTCGAAAGTATACATAATTTTTAGTAGGATAAATTTGGAAAGTAAATTTTTTCCTTGAGATGTGTGACTTTCAAACTGGGACTATTGATTTGGGATGGAGGGAGTATAAAAATTAAAAAACAAATATATGTTATATAAAATTTCAAAATGTTACAACAATAACCCAAATGTTAGTAGTACAATTCCAATAATTATTTCTTTCCCTACATCTTTTCCAGGGGAAAAAACTAAAATTAAATAGTTTCATGTAAGTAGAAAACTGTGAATGCGCAAAGATGAAAAGAATAGTTTGTAGATAATATAAAGAAAACGAAAATATATATGTAGATTCATGGGTAAATAATCAAATATTAAACAAGTTGATCGAGTGGCATCCTAGACTTGGGGTTTTCTTTGCACTTGTTATTTTTACTTGTTATTGGTCTTTTGTTAGTTAGGGATACCCGTCTTTTTTTGTTTTCTTAAAGATGTAAAACCCTTAGTTCATAAAAGGGCATTTTTTCATTTCTACTATTCCTACATCTAGTAGGATTACTGAGGGGTAGTTTAGACAGTTTATAGGCTTAGCTTGATAACTTCTTCTATAAACACATTGTACTTGCTTCATTAATAGTAGGAGACGTTTTAGTTGAGAGAGAGAGAGAGACTTTGTGTTGTGAATTTCTTTGAGCCATTTTGTCTTGTGACGTCACAAATAGTGTGAACAATTTAAAGTAATTTTTAAGATATTACCAAATCCTAGAGATTATTCAAAAAAGAATGGAATTGAGGTTCACAAACACACCCTGAGGGTTCTAATAAAATCAATAAGAAGAGAACATCAACATTACCCTCTGAATACCGCCTCGAGAAGTGACTTCCACAAAAAGGCGATGCAAGTCTAGGTCCTTACCCCCTATAATAGGGATCCTACAATAAGCATGTGTTTACAAAACAATTGAGTGATGGCGAATTGAGAACTTCAGGGGAATCAAAAGAATACAACAGAGCAGAGAAATAAATAACATATGTGAAATAATAGAAGGAAACATACATATTACGTATATGCATACTTTTGAGTGCCTTACAGTTATTGACAGTCCCAAATATGGGCTCGACAACACTTTACTACCCATATAGAAGCTAAAGAAGCTTGGTTAAGAAACCTTCCCCTTATTTTAGAGGGTCCTTACAATAAGGTACTGGGAGTTTTATATTATAATACGCAATTCAGATATATTTGACTAATAGAATGCAGCCCATGTACTTCAAATTAATAAAAGCTAAAGCAGCTTGGTTAAGACACCTTCCCCTTATTTTAGAGGGTCCTTACAATAAGGTACTGGGAGTTTTATATTATAATACGCAATTCAGATATTTTTTACTAATAGAATGCAGCCCATATACTTCAACTTAATAGAAGCTAAAGCAGCTTGGTTAAGACACCTTCCCCTTATTTTAGAGGGTCCCTACAATAAGGTACGGGGAGTTTTATATTATAATACGCAATTCAGATATTTTTTACTAATAGAATGCAGCTCATATACTTCAAATTAACAGTAACGTATATATAATTTCAATAAGATATCTGAACCGCATCTAAAAAATCCTATTCGCTTACGGACTACATCCAAATATCCATTGTACCGAGGGACACATTTGTGAAGCAATAAACTAAGTAGACTTTACTCAATTTAAGAATATTTAGCAAAGAATTTTCTCAAGCTTTCGATATTTTACAACGTATGGATGAGAGCATCTCAAAATTTTCCCTTTGTGTAATGGTGCATGGCCAAAGCAAAGAAACCAGGCCTTTTAAGACGTAACTATCGTAATAAGATAAAAAAAAAAATTATAGATTAATAGCTCAATAGTCATTTGAATTTTATGCATATCCTAGACTTCTTAACACAATTCAATAACCCACTATTGACCTCTAACATAAGTGTAGCACATGAGGATGGCTGAGATATCACGATTCTGGGATATATTGAACATAAATGTTAGAGAAGTATTTGTTCATGAGTTAAAAGAATTTCTTAACTTTCAGCAAGCAAAGTCACATAAGTAATAGCAGAACTCCCAGTTCCTCTACGTTTTCTCCTACGAAATTTGGTAATCCAAAATTAGAATAGATCTCGTCAATTTGCTCAACAAGCAGTGATCATTACCTACCACCACACTTTCCATAGTAAATCCCCCACAAATATAGTACTTGACATTGGAATAAAAAAATTAGATATTTCTTTCAACAATCTTTAAATATGATAAGTTGTTTTTAACATAATATCCTGACCAACTCAACATACATCATTAATTTTGAGTGCTCAATGACTGAATCATATGGGTACAGTTTATCACTCTCCCTAGGCTTTATTTCTCCCCCACCAGGCATATAGCTACAAGGTGTAAGATGGATGTCTGAAACCACCCATGAGCAAGGTACATCGAGCTAACCAGGACTTAAACGTAAGACCTCTTAGTTTTTCAACTAATTCAACAACATATTATTCACATGTCTAAGCATGGAGTGTTTGACCCCATTATTATATGCGGATTGGAGGGGGTCCAGAAAAATCTACAGATTTTAAACTTTACTTATTAAAAATTTGGATTTTTTCAAATATTTTAGGTTTTTTTAAGATTGGCCTCCTACAAAATGGTTGAGTTGGACTTCGCCCCTATTTATTGATTCTTATTTGAAACTGAATGTCAAAGTTTCCAGTAATATACATTTAATACTCATAAAGCATCACAAAACATCCTCCAACTGTGATAGCTCGAAACAAACGGGGGACAAAGTCCAAATCACTCAAAATATTATATATGTTTTAGCACTCTATCATTCAATTCATGAATCTGTCATTGCCCATTCTCTTCAGTCATAATTTCTCCTCCAAAAGTCTAGAGGAAAGAATATAATAAAAACTCAAATATGCCAAGACCAATGACAAAAAGTGTTTGAACCACTAAAGGGTTGAAAGCCAAAGGAAGGAGTTTATATACATTGTGAAATAAAAAAATAACAACTCAAATCGCGAAAATGTGGTTGGCCCAAAAAATAGTTCTTTAGTTTGTCTGATAGTGTCCGAGTATGATTTAATATATAGAGAACTAAGAAAGTGGGCCTTTTTTAAGTCTACATGGAACAATGTAACAAGCCACCATGTGTAGTATGTATGACTGTTGATTTGAAAATTAGGCTCAAGGATGAGACCACATGCCATCGAGCTAATTATAAACAATTAAACTAATTAATTATCCATAAAACTATAGAAAGAGGGGAGAAGAGTGAGATGACACAAATATTTATGTGGTTCAACCTTGATGAGGCCTACATCCGCGAGCAATAAGTCGATCTCCACTCTTTTCAGAATTTTGAGCACAAAGGAACATCAATGGTTTCAGATCTCACACAGGCCTCAGAAGACCAAGTCCTTTTACATAATCTCTCGATAGTGTACGGCCGAGGTTGCCGATGGGACATCGAAAAAGAAGATGAGCTGAGTGAGTATAGAGAGTCTCTCAAGTTTGGTAAGGCTTTGTCTAGGGTAAAATGAGAGAAGATTGGAACCTTAATTTGGTGGTGAGAACAATGTATAGGGGTCGAATAAGGCATCATGCCAACCTTAGTTTATTAGTCTGAGGATTTTAAAACATCATGCCAACCTTAGTTTATTTGTTTGAGGATTTTAAAACATCCTCAAATATGCCAGAATATACTAGAATCGTTGGATCTTTGCATGAGAGGGGGAGAAGACTGCGGCCATGAAGTGACCGGTGAGTAGATAGAGGGCCTTACGAGTGCAGCCTAGGTCAGTACCTGGGAGACTAGTATTCCTTGTGTCCTTGTTGAATATAGCTAAGGCCACTAAAAGAGCATCGGGCCAGCCTTATATATATCAGTCATGGCCTATGGTATATGCCTCAGTTCTTTCGCGTATGATTCCAATATGTACGCCATATATAAGCGAGGTGTGTGTCATGCAAGTGAACTCAGGCCGGAGTATTATTTCTCCTTTTGGGATAAATACAAACTGTATTAAAAGACACCGCCAAAGCGGTGGAATATGTATACAGGGTGCCCGCCTTCTTCCACGCACTACACCCAATAAGAACAAATAAGGAACATCATAAAAAAATTTAGTTCCTTAGCCGTAGTTCATTATAAATTATCAAGTCAAAGACTGTATACTCAAAGCATTTGCTATTCCACTCCATCCTGGCCACATGATGTAAAGGGAACCACATTCCAAGTGGCACGCGTCTTTCAGTACTTCAATAACTCCTCCCCCGATCTCGACATCGCCGAGTGCACTCTGAAAAGTGCAAACAACACCTCCCACAACCTCCTAGAAAAATCACAATGAAGTAAAATATGAGTCACTGCCTCCCCATCACATCTTCATAGTCAACAATAATTAACAATCAACTTCCTCCAACGCCTCAAATTATCGATGGTGTCAAGGTGAAGAAGGTAACTTTCAATTGGCCCTTACGTGCGATGTCATCTTCAATGGAAACAGATCCGCTCTCACATTGTCACCAATCTGTAAAAACGACCCGACTGAAAATTCCCTCCCCCCCCCCCCCCACACACACACACAACCGCAACTCATCCCTCCCGTTAATAAAACACGCTCCCATCAACATCCTCATAAACTCTTCCACTTCCTACCAATACCTAATTAATAAAATGCCTCCTAAAAAATGGGCGCCACATCTGACTCCCTGCATTCTATACCACATAATCCACAATCAGAGCCCCCCCACCCCCCTCCGTGTCCACCATCACTGAGACATCCCCACGAGAACAGACCCTCAAGTACCTCACCATACTCCTCTCTCCCACCCTAAATGTCACAAACTTGCTGAAATCATTCCACCCTCCCATGACATGCTCCCACAATCCAACCCTGTGTGAATATCTATATTGACCTAATATCCATCCTAACACCCCTTTCCCCGAACCAAGCCGCTTCCACCCCCCTCCAACACATTCGATTCTCAAGTGGCTCACAGCTAAACGTTTGCGTACCTCCCCCTACTAAATTATACTTAAACTCCTAGTCGGCCCTCCCTTGTGCACTTCTCCAACATTTTCCTCTTCGCAACCTCAACCTCACCCTTCGAAAGATAAACCCCTGTCCACCCTCTACCAACGTCTTTTTCCCCTTCACCGGCACCAGATTCCAACTCGATTTGTCCTTAAAGCTACCACCAAGCAGCAACACTAAGTAGGATATAGAAAACTTCCCACCCTCTTCTTAATGTTAATCATTAAGCTCGAGACCTCTTTAAAACACGAGTACTAACCTCGGAGATATAATCTTCCTCTCCTCCGGCCAACCAAACAAGAGATAATCATCTATAAATAATAATTGAGAACCCGTAACTTCAGCGCCACCCCCTTCCACTATCATAAAACATTTCAAAATGCCTCCATCCACTGCCCTAGCAAGCAATCTTCTAAGGGCTTCCCATAAAAAATAAAAAATAAAACGGGTACATGATTCTCCTTAACTGAGAACTCTAGAACTACTAAAGAACTCGTTTGGAGAGCCATTTGCCATCACCAAAGACATGACTAAAGAAATGCAATTGCGAATCCAATGCAGCTGCCTCTCTCCAAAACCCACCATTTGCAATACGTAAAGCAAGTATTCCTAATTTATATGGTCAAAAGTCTTCTAAATGTTCAACTTGCAAATAATCCCGGATACCCACCCGTTTATCTGGCCTCCGCAGTCTAATTAGCCAACAATACCACATCAAGGATTTGTCTACCCCCAACAAAAGCAGTCATTGAGTCCGAGACCACTGATTCAATCACCACCCTTAGCCTCTGTGATAACACTTAAGCCAACACAACTTGTACTCACTCCTCACTAGGCTAATGGGTTTGAAATCACATATGAATTGCCCCTCCTTTTTTCGGAATTAGGATAACAGATTAAGCATTAGAGTTCCTCTCACATTGACCTCTTCCATAGAAATCTTCGAATACGACCATCACATTCTCTCCCCCCCCCCCCCCCCCCCCTTTTCCCAGCAAGCTTGGAAACACCCATCCAGAATCCATTCGATTCAGGCTCTTTGTCCACACTCATGGAACGAAGTTCTATAACAACCTCCTCTTCTACAAAATCATCATCCTCCAACACCTCCTTATACATAGGTCACTAAGCCTCATCCTTGGTCATCTCTCATATATTGAACACGTCTCTTCAACCTCCTCATTCTCCATTTCCCTCCCTCACCCACGGCTCCTTATATTTTCACCAAATGATCTCCTCATCCAACAAACCCCTTTATTTTCTCCCTCCTACGACAATCACACCTAAGAAGGGGTCCATCACATTTCTTCTTATCAAACTCCATGATCTAATCCAAAACCTTGTCGAAGCTAAGACTCGCGTTGCGAAAGACCTCTTTATTCCACCTCTTTAAATCCTCCATCAGCATTTTAAGCTTGTATGCTAAGGCTCATGTTGCCAAAGCCCTGATGCTAAAAGTCACGTTGCTAAAGACTTCCTTATTCCACCTCATCCTCATCTTTGGTCTCCCACTTTACCTTTATCTGCTTAGGGTAACTCACTTAATGTTGGCCCATTTATTCCACTTGGTTGGTATCCATTCATGCCTTGTCCCTTCTTCACCACGATGCTTGTGTTTCCCTTATTTTGGACATTTGATCATTAGCTCTCTAGGACATGTGTTACACTCACCTCCCATCTTTTGTAACTTTGTTTGGGATTTATTCTCATAAAATGGAGACCCAAAAATGTGAAGGCAAGCAAAAGGTGGGTGAGCATGGGCAGTGAAAACTACGATGCCACTTCAGAACTTATTCTCTATTAGACTATAACACAAATTATAAGAAAAACAAAATAAAATATACTAAAGATTAATAAAGTCCTTTAATTTATGGCGTCCGAATAGGGGAGACATCCAAGCTTCCCCTAGCCTCAAATTCCTCACAAGGAAGCTACTAGTGATCAATCGAAGCATACATTAGAAAACATTACAAAAAAATGACCTACTATTTATTATACCCAATGTTTTAAATCGCGGTCGCGCAAGGTGACGCGTTTTGGCTCTAAAATCGCCTCGCGTATCGTACAAGCAATTCGTGCATTCCAGATTTTTAATTTGAAAAACATGTAACAAATATAAATAAATAAATAAGCTCTAACAATCACTCCAAATCATTTCAAATATAGTCATAAAGCCATATAGTGCTACAACATTCCAAATAAAACACAAATAGGACCATATTGTTCCAAAAATAGGACCATATTGTTCCAAAAATCTAAAAGGCATGAAGTTTCAAGAATAAATTAACACCAAATGAGTTTTTTCAAAAATTGTCAAACATAAAAAATAAAAAAAGAACTGTGTAAATTCTTACAAAAGTTGGATCGGGGCTGCCAAACAGTGGAAGGAAGAGTCCGAAGCTCTTTTAATGAGGTTTTTATTTTGGATCGGGGCTGCCAAATTGTGGAAGGAAGAGTCCGGAGCACTGTTAATGAGGTTTTTATTTTGTATTTCAAGATCGGGGTTGTTAAAAGTGATTGAGGAAGGGTGTTGTTAAGTTGGGGCTGTCAAAACTATAATAAATAAGGTTTTTTTTAGATCAGAGCAGTCAAAAATGAAAGTGTTTGCGTTTTTTTTAAACCTTTGTACTTGCCAAAACGACGCCGTTTTGTAAGCCAGAGGGTTTAAAAAAGCATGCATTGCACGGCTATAGCGCAGGTTTGCGCACTTTTGCGCTAAATCGCGCCAAATTGCGCCCAATAGCGAACGCAACAACAGTATCCCAATTAGCAGACCCATTTGCGTTGCCTTTTCCCGTCGCAAAAAGCAATAGCGGGCTATTGCGTTCGCGATAGCGAGCTATTTAAAACACTGATTATACCTCTGCTAACCCCCTTAATATATCCCTTTTTCACAATGCTCACTGTACTTTCCAAGAGCACCACGCTCACCCAATGTTTAAAAAGGCGCTCGAGGCAAGGCGCTGAAAAAAATGAATTTGAGGCATACGCCTCGATGCGCCTCACGCCTTTTTGCTGAGGCGGGAAAAAAAAATAAACTATTTTTCTTCTTTCATCACAAAGTCTGTTTTTTTAAAGGTTAAAGTTCTTCATTTTTCTAAAATTGCACTTAACTTAAAAAAAATGTTGTTTTAATCTACTAACTCTTATTCTTTTTTTATTTCAAATTTAGTTTTAAAATTGCACTTAATTTTGCTTTTCTGTACTAATTTGTTTGAAATAAGTGTATAAATTTGTTTGAAACTATATTTTGTTATAAATATATAGTTTGTTTGAAATAAATGTACTAATTAACTTCAATATGACTTTTTTTTAAAAGGTTTCTGTTTTTTTATTTTCAACTTAGATTAATATGTTTTCTTTAACTTATACTAATATATTTTAAAGGTTACTGGGTTTTTTTAATAAACTTAGGTTGATATGTTTTATTATTTTTTTAATAAAGTTGCTATTTTTTTAATCTTAGCTTGAAAATCAATATTTTTTTAATATATTTGCTTGTTAAGTTGCATTTATTAATTTATTGTCATATTATATAATAACCAATATGAGAATGAAGCTAAAAAAATGATTTTGCCAGTACGATTTTGCATTGATTAATTTATTGTCATATTGTAAAATAACCAATATGTTAAAATTGATTTTCTTTTTCTAAAAAGTTATCTCGGGGGAACAAAAAAATGTCAAACTATGTGAGAAAACCCTCAAGGATGTTTTTTTTGTAGTTTTCTTTTATATTTCTTTGTTATTTTATTTCTATAGTTTTATTAGTATTTTTTAAATATTATTTTGCTCTTTTTTTTCTTTTCGGTGAGGCTTACGCCTCAAACGCCTCGAGGCTTACGCTTCGCCTCGCCTTTCGCCTTTTTAAACATTGCGCTCACCCTGCCAAATGCTAACATCAAAAAGATAGTCTTACGCAAATACAAAGATAATCTCACACCCAATTAGCACAAATACTAGTTAATTTAAGCCCTTGATAGGGTTGCAATAACAATTGCACAACATATAAACAACTCAATATTCATCATTAAAGCTCACATGTTACATATCATGTTCATTCATGTTCGACAATAACAAGGAAACATCAAGATTACAAAGTGAAAATACGCACACACAGATTATTTGTGTGCGTATTATATATATATAATCTCTGGACTCACCGTGCGGACTTTTCGTGCGGACTTTGTCCTTATCTCGAAAGTGGTCCCCTCGTGGTCCCAAAGACTTTTGTTATTTACTTTAGATGGTCCCCCTCTTGCCTGATACTAAAACCTTAGTTTAAGACTATATATTTAAAAGTTTATAGTTTAGACCCAAATTGGTATCAAGACCTTAAAGACTTTAGAAGCTCACCAAATTCCGACCAAAACCCTAATTCTGGTATCAGAGCCATAAGACGCTCCTTTTAGACTTATAGTAAAAAGACTTCAATGCCCTTGGGATTTATCCCTCGCATTTACCAAGATAATTTTGGATCCAACCCAGACTACCATCCCATACCCATAACTGATTTAGACCCAGTAGGTTGTTTAACCTTTCACATAGACGGTTGTTCACACACAGAACACATCCCAGCCACGCACGCAGACAGTAGACAAGTTATTGCTAGTACTATTAATAGCATAATAGACCAAAATAAGTGTATACTCCTTATATTAAGACAATTAATAAAAGACACTCAAACCCTTGAAACAGAGATAAAAAATATCTCTAAAAGATTACTAAAAATAGATAATCAAATCCCAATAGACCTTGTACAAGTTTTACAAGAAATAAATATTAAGACTAATCATATAGAAGTCCTTAACAAAGACATTTCAGAAATTAAAACCTTAACCAAAAATCAAGACAGTGAGTTATTCAAACTTACTAAAGAACAAGCTAAGCTTATCCCTAGATTAGATAGTTATCTTCTTAATGGAGATAGTTAGATCAGACTGGAATGAGGTACCAAGAGACCTCTCCATTCAGACTTTATCAGAATTTTATCAAAGAATTTTAGAAAAGATAAATGATGATAGATTTTATTATAAGATAAATGAAAATGAGATTGCCAATGCAGCTAAAGCTACTAGACTTATATTAGAAAGATTAAATTTAATTTCTACATCCATAGCAGCTACCCAAGACTATAACAGTAGCTTTGTTAAAGACTTGCATTTAGACTTAAAGGCTATGACAGAAGGATTAACCATCTTCTATACAGACTTTGTTAAATTTCAACAAAATTTAGCAAATTATCTTAATAATATGGAAAGCCATAACCTATCCAAAATGGATAGTATTATTAATGAACTTAGACTAGACATGGTCCGAGTAGAAGAAAAATACGAAGAAATTATAAACGGAATTAAGGCCGTATATAATAAACCTTCCCAAGCAGAAATAGACTCTCCTTTTTTTCTAACTCGTTTAGATAAAATAGAAAGGACTATAGAATCTATGGAAGCTAGATCTGTGCAACAACAAGAAAAAGATTATGAAATAAAAGACTATATTACAAATGTTGCAAAATCCCTAGTTAATTCTCTAGCTAGACATAGTGAAGAAACTTCTGAGAAGACTAGAAAAGAGAATAAGAATTTTAAAGAAGAAATCCTTAGTCAAATAAAAAGACAAAAAGATTATTCAGACTTCTTAGAAAGAATTGAAAAAAGACTGGAAGAAAAACAGGTAACCACCTGTAAATTTAGAGAATCCCCTCTTATAGAAACTAGAGAAAGGAATACCATAGGTAGACGAGTCATAAATGACGGATTAGATAAGACTAGTAAAATAGTTAGCTCTATCCCAAATATTGGACAAAGTAATCATATGCTCCGAAGACTTAAGGATTCATCCTCCAATGTTAGGGCATGGTGGAAAGAAAGAAATTTCACCAATCCTCTCCAATGGAAAGAATGGGGTGAATTTGACTGGAAGATTGATGAAGATTCCATTCATAATGGACAACTTCCAGCCGTTAAATACATAGACTTGTTTAAAGAAGGTGTCACTCCTAAGACTCCTAATTATAACATGACTTACCATTGTAGGAATCATGTGTTAGACAAATCCTATACTGAGCTCCAAGTATTTGACTCAGAATGGCTTAAATCTAGAGGAACTGATAGGAAGTTCCAAGTCCTAACCTTTGGACTCTTTCAAGCAAGAATCCAAGGATTACATAGACCTCAGAATAATATCAACATATTATGTTGTTTAGTAGACAAAAGATGGAAAGATTTTGAGAAAAGCCTTATTGGGATAGCCCAATTAGAAATGTCAGACAACATAGGATACTTTAATGTCATTCCGGCATTTACAGTAACCGTTAACACAGCCAAGCATGTTAAGTTAATCTTATATGCTAATGGCTATGAAGACTATATTATCCCAGACGCTAATATAAATATAAAATTCCAAAGCTATGTGAAGTTCTCCCAATTTCCCTATGAAGGAATGCAATCGGGAATTCCTAGCGGAAGACTCAATGAAGAAATCTTAGTTAGAACCAATATTTCAGACTACAATCATACTTACAGTATTAGGAATACTGGACCTATGAAAGAAAAAGCTAAGACCCTTTGGCAATTGCCAAAATTTCAAGAAACTAAGATTATACAAAATAAACCTTTGTTTATTAACCAAGATGATGTCACTGGAAATGTTACCATCCAGTTTGGCCCCCCTAAGATTGTCAATAAGAATATCCAGACCGAAGAAATTAGATTTAGGAATATGGGAGAAGCCATAATCAATGATCCTTCAGAAGGAGAATGTACCCCGATAATTAGACCTAGAAGATCATTTGAACAAAAAGACTTAGTTAAAGAAAAAGCTAGGATCCAAAACTTTGGATATGAACCCTCAGAATTAGACATGAAGACATTTAAAAATCACATTAAGAAAAGTCATTATGTTAGATTTCAAGAAAGAGAGAGATTTAATATGATAGCTCAAGAGCGTATATTAAAATTAAAAGAATCTAAGAATACTAAGGAACTTCTTAGAAACCTGAGACTAATAGAAGGAGAACAAAGACTAATGCCAGCTATACAAGTAGAGCCTCGTAAACAAGAGATAGGAAGTAGTAGTAGGCTAGAAGATACTCCTAGACTTTTTAGTAAACCAATAGGAATAAATATTCCTATATACTCAAGCACCGTAGTTAAGACTAAACCTGATTATATAAAAGACTTTCCAACTAGTGACAAGAGTTTCACTCCTGTTAAGACTACGGCAAGCCAAGCCATAAATCCAGTAGGTATATACCTTAACCTAGACAATGTTCAAGATAGGAAGAAGGCCTTAGATGAATGGCGTAATCAGATGAACATGTGTTTTGCATCTAATGAACAATGGGATGCAAGTTCATGTAAACAATACGCTGAGCAATCCATAAGAGGTATTGCAAAAGACTATTTAGATAGTTTAAGAAAGGCTACTGATGAAGACTCCTTAGCAAAGGTTGGGAAGTTGAAAGAAAATTTAGAAGAAAGATCAATTGAAGAATATATTCAATTGTTCACATCAGAATTCATTGGAGCTGGACATCTAGCTCAAATCAATGAACAAGACCTAGCAAAAACTAAGTTAGCCTTCCTTAGCATTTGCAAATAAGATAAGATAAATGAATATAGCAATAATTATGAACAGATATATTACCAAATTAAAGAATTTGGAGAGACCTTAAACGATGAATACTTTAGATACCAGCCATAGGACAAATCCTAATTAATGAATATAGGAATTGGCCAGGAGTAGCTGGAGTTAAGAATAACTCCCTTGGTGAAAGAATCAATTTTGCCAAAGACTATATCATATCAAAGAGACGTGATATAACTCAAGGAAAGTTAATAGAAGAAACTTTCAAGCAGATCCCTCCAATCAAAGACGAAAGAGACGTCGCTCCAATCCAATGGAGATGTGGTAGTGAATCTAAGAAATTCAAAAAGAAATTTGAATGGAAACATAGGAAGTTTAAAACTAAACCTTTAGGATTTCCAAAGAAATATAGATTTAGACCATTTACTACCTTTAGGGAAAAGAACTCTTAAGACTAAGAAAAATAGATTTAACCGAAGAAGATATTTTAAGAAGAATACTAGTAAGTATAAGAAGGTTCCTAATTATAGGAAAGAAAAAGATGTAGCTCAATCTAAGACTGCCACCAAAGAATGTTGGACTTGCGGCAAAGAAGGACACTTTGCTAAGGACTGCCCTAATAAGAAAGATAAAGAAAGTATTAAGATTATTAATACAATATTAGACTATGCAGATCAAGAAGAGTTAGATATCCTATATGCTATAGAAATATCAGATATAGAAGATGATGACAATACTGGTATCTATAGTGCATATACAGATAGTGACTCAGAAGACTATAATAGTGATACTGATGATTACGAAGACTCTCAAGATACCTTAGACTTTGAAGAAGCTTGGTATAAGTGTATATTAAGCCCATTTTTAAAGAAAAGATGGACAGTTAGTAATCCTGAGTTACTAACTTATATACCTAGATGCTACTTTGATGAAAGACATTATTGCACATTTGAAATGAAATGGTGCAAGAAAGACTTTAGATGTATAGAATGCTTTGAGACTATACAAACAGAATTATTTATGGTTTTTGTTATTTGTCAATTACACTACCATGAAGACTGTTGGAGAACTAGATTTAGAGCAATTTATACTAGCCAGTATGACGCTCAAATAGACTTAGATATTAAAACATATTATCAAGACATTGATAGAAATATAGCCAAAAGATAACAAGAAAATGAAGACTTCAAAGGAAAGGGAATTTCCTATGATTTAGAAGGATACCATTCTGATAGCAGTTCAGAAGACCAAATACCCTTAGATTTTATAGATAAACCCCAGAATGGGATATCTATTTTAGAAAAGAACAATTTAGGAATTTCTACTAAACCACATGTTTGTTTTGTAGAATTATTCGTTCAACACAAAGACTATCCTAAAAGACTTTCAGCTTTTATAGATACAGGATGCTCTCGAAGTATTTGCAAGGCGAATGCCTTCCCTGAAGACTATTTTTTAGAAAGTGCTCAAGAAATCTATGGTAAAGTGGCTAATGGAGATCCATTTACCTTATATACCTTATATTTCCAGACTATTCCTATTTATTTTAAATTAGGAAATCAGATCAACAAAACCGTTAATCATCGATTTTGGATAATGGATCCTCGTCCTAGTTTCACGGGAAACATTATTTTAGGACAAGACTTTATTAGCAAATATCATCCTTATACTCAGTATAACGATAAGATATTAATTAATGATAAAGAGGAATTTAATATTAAAGCCCCTCTAATAGATCACAACACTGCCTTTGACCTTATACAGGTCAAACCAAATTATAGACCCATCAAACATCAGAGTTCTTCAGCTGAGCATGGTGGACCTAGACCTACAACCCAATAATAAGCCCTAGACATTACTAAACCCTTACAAAAAGAGTGCAAGTGTCCAGACCAAAAGTGTTATAAGCAAATAGCGCTTATACAACAAGACATTTTAGATCAAGCCCTGAATACCTTATTACAGGTTCAAGCTGTATCCAAACAGAAGAAAATGGATATAGAAGTAGAAAAGGAAAAGATTAGGCAACTAGCAAAGCCTACTTTAGGAGAAAATCCCATCACTAAATGGGATAAAGACCAAAGCTATTGTGAAATCATCCCGATTAACCCAGACGCCACTATTAATGATGGAACCTATAAAAAAGGATATTCACAAGAAGACAGAGAAGAATTCAAGAAAGACATAGATGAAATGCTTAAATTAGGCATTAATAGAGAAAGTAAAAGTAGACATAATAGTCTAGCCTTCTATGTTCAAAATGAATCTGAACGTAAAAGAGGAAAAAGACGATTGGTTATAGATTATAGACAATTAAATAAGAATTGTGAATTCGATTCTTATAAGATACCAGACAAGAATAATTTAATCAATTTGATTGAAGATAGAATTATATTCAGTAAGTTTGATTGCAAATCAGGCTTCTGACAAATTAAAATGCATCCAGACAGTATTACTTAGACAGCCTTTAGTGTGCCCCAAGGAAAATACGAATGGCTAGTAATGCCTTTTGGATACTTGAATGCTCCTCAAGTTTTCCAAAGAAGAATGATAACATATTTAGACCTTATTCAGAATTTTGTCTTGTTTACATAGATGATATTCTTGTAGCCAGTAAGACTGAGATAGAGCATGTAGATCATCTTAACAAGATTATTTTAGAATTAGACAGACATGGTATTGTTATTTCCGAAAGGAAAATGCAATTATTTCAGACTGAAATAGACTTTGTGGGAATGCATATTAATAAAGGAAAATTATCCTTGGCATAACACATAACCAAAAAGATTATTGAGTTTCCAGACCAACTTAAAGATAGAAAACAATTACAATCATTTTTAGGATTGTTTAATTGTGCTGCAGACTTTATTAAAGACCTTGCTTCAAAAAGACAAAGCTTAACTGCCAAATTAAAAGGAACAGGCAAAATCAATCCCTTTTATTGGACTAAAGATGATTTTGAAGTCATAAGACAAATTAAAGATGCAGTCAAGAATATTCCTTTACTTGAACTACCTAATGCAGAAGACCAGTTTATAATAGAAACAGATGCCTCTGATGAACAATGGGGAGCAGTATACTTTGCCATTGATCATCAGACAAAAAAGAAGAAACTTTGTAGACATAGTTCTGGAACCTTTACAGACTCAGAAACAAGATACACCGCCCATGAAAAAGAAGTTTTAGCCATAGTAAGGGCAATAGAAAAATATATGCTATTCCTTAGACCTAAACATTTTTCTGTTTATACTGACTTTTCTTATGCAGTAAAATTTAGAGATTTAGATTTGTCCAAATCAAGGACTAATAGACTAATTAGATGGCAACAATTGCTTAATGGTTATGACTGCTCAGTTATACATATTAAGGGAAGTAAAAATACTATTCCAGACATTATATCAAGAGAGCCAATGTTTGCTAACACTAATATGATTACATGTTTTATGTTGCAAACAGAAGACCTAGAAGACATGAGTTCCTCTGGAACAAATAGACTGAACAGGGAAGACGTTGCAAACTATCTTAGGCGCGTAAGACCAAATGTTGGTGTAACGCAAAGACGAACTCATATTCAAGACTCTCAAGAAAGACCAATCCTAGAGAACTTTGATGATATCTTGGTTCCTCCAGAAAAATCTAGACAAGAGATTATTGCTCAAAATAGACTCATTGGGAAGATGTATTTTCCCCAATATAGACCCGATCAAAGATACCCAGACTTGATCAAATTTAGACGAGAATTTTCAGAAGACGAAAATACTCGTATAGACGCCATATGGTGGAATATGAAGAATAGACTATGGATCGAGTTCAAACAAAATTTGGTAACCATTACCAGATTCATGAGGACTCAAAGACTTGCAGTTACCCAGCTTAGTGGTACTGCTGTGCCTAGACCTCAGACTCAGACTCAAACTCAGACTTATGCTCAGACTCTTGGAGAAACCTCCAAAACTAGACCTACTGATTTCTGTTATCAGAAAAAGACTTTTAAGACTAAGATTGTTATACCATTTGATCATAATAATCTCCTATTAGCAGAAGACTTTAAAAAAGAAACTAATAACATTATTGATCATTTTAATATGTTATTATCAGAAATAAATGGAGATGCCCTAATGATCAAAGGTTTCTTCAACGACGTTCCAAAAATATATCTTTTTGGAAAATTAGACATGGCTCATATAACTCTTGCAGACCACGGGTTCATTGGACTCGTTCAGATAAAAGATATTGAAGACTCTGTTGCTCTTGGTAAAATAGTCCATGAGTACGTCAAGAAGGTAGAAGACTTCCTTCCTCTATTTGCTAGAATCTATCAGATTGCTCCAAGTTCCTGTAGAGGAATGAGAGTTGAAGGATTTAGACTTATTAGATTTTCCAATTATATATTCGAAGACGTTGATATTTTAGCAGAAGACGAGACTAAAGATTCAATTGTTGATAAGTCCAAGCTCCAGATTGCTCAAGCCATGGAGACAATAGAAATCATGGAATTATTAACAGGCGAAGACAGATGGTACACTGCCTACCACAAAGAAGACCTAATAATCCAAGTCGATGAGCCATTCAATGGAAGGCTCAAGAAAGAAGCCAAGGAATTGGTAGAGATAGCTTTGCCAGCTAGCCTTAGAACTGTGGGTCTCATTGACGAATTTTTCAATAATGCCCTCCCAGGTCAGGACAAGGCAGAAGAAGACACAGACACGACAAAGAAGGGCCCCTCAGTAGTGGATGAATTATTGAAGACAGAAGACTCATTTGCCTAGACTCTGCTTTCCATAAAGCAAAAAGATGTCTGCCCCACATGGGCCACCAAACTAATAAAAAGACGAAGACATTTGTTGTTTGAGTCTCTTGCATTATCACAAGACGACAGACTTATGGACCATGGCCACCAAACGGTCCCATTCAGACGTAGACCTGCCAAAAGAAGACGGATTACTTTATGGAGAGATAAGGCTATAGACTTTAATTATTTGTTTTTCCCTTTAACCGGTTAGCATTTAGCCTCCGATAGTAGGTCATATGTATGCTCCCTTGTGCTATAAAAGGGACGTGAAGGTTGTGTTGTTAGAGATCAGGAGAGAGAGAGAGAGAGAGAGAGAGAGAGAAGCTTAGAAGCAAAAAAAAAAGAGTGTGTAAGCTTGTAGTAAGTAATATGTACATGAGTGAGTAAACCTCTCATAGTTAGGGGAGAAGGGAGAGTTGTATTTACTTATGCAATGCAATAAAAGTATTTTCTTTTCCAGAAATCTCTTATGTTGAGTTATTATTTTCCAAATTGTCTCCAACTTTCTGTTCATAGAGGACTATTGTGTGGAACCTCTGGTGTAGCACACAAGGTGTTATACTGGTGAACCGCCGTCATGTGCCGATTTGCCGTGAGCCATTAGGCAGGTGGGCGTTAGGCGTGAAGGCGTACAGGCATGAAACGAGTTCAACGCCAAAATAGTGGATTGAGGTGCGACACATAAAGAGGGAGTTGCAGGAGGCCAAGACCGGAGAAGAATAGTTACAAGGCTGAAGAGATTAAGGGAAGAAGATAAAAATATTGCAGACCAAAAGGAAGGTATAACTCGAACCAAACCCTTAACTATTTTACATATTATTGTTTTAAAAGAAATTTATATGAGCCTACAAATTACTGAAGACTTTTTAGCATTTGTTAACCAAACAAATCCAGACTTAACAAGAGAAATCCAAGATTGGACTCTTACAAACACTAAAGATAAAGAACTTATAGAATCTGCTTTAATATACGCAGATGGTACTTTCAAATATATAGATCAGATCATTGAGTGGTTAGGAAGAGAAGTACCTAGAATAGAAATAATTAGAACAGTGATCCGTGATCTCTTTAGACAAAAATTAAGAACCGAAGATTTTGCAAAAGAACTGTCAAGACCTGAAAAATATCAAGAATACACTAGGATATTTGAAGACAGTATAGACGCATTAAAATTTATTAGACGAAAAATGTTAGCTGAAACAAAGGCTATTTTAATTAGAGCCGGAGGAATCCGCCCTCTCATTAAAAACGTAGAAACAGCTGCCCCTAGAACATAATGTAGATTTTTGTCATCTTATGGTGATAATAATTTAGACGAATTTATAGATAACGATATAATTGATATTATTAATCAAATATATAAAGAAACTAGAGTGATAAACCCACGATACCGTATAAGGTATTTAAGACTAGAATATTTTCCATCAAAACCTCTTCCAATTTCTAGACTCCCTGAAGAAACTATTTATATAGATAATCCTCACTATTCAGAACTCCAATACGATAGTGACGGAAAAAGCTTGAGAAGTAGCAGTAGCCTTGAAACTTCTACACTTAGACTTCCAGATTAAATTAAGCGTTAAAACAAGCTTAAAAGACCTTAGAAATCATTGGGGTAAAAATTTATATTCCCTAAAACTTAGAGGAAGTTAAAAGACATTGCGGTCCCAAAAGGTGGTCCTAAAAAGACAAAACGGTCCTTAGATAATTCTTGGACGGTAGCGGTCCGTAAACTAGGTCCGTATGAGAGACGGTCTCTCTCTCTCTCTCTCTCTCTCTCTCTCTATATATATATATATATATATATATATATATATATATAGGGTCAAGCTCACATACGAGAGCTTTACTTACAAGCCCTTTACGGGATCTTTTTAAGGAAAAAATTGTTGTTTTTAATTTTATTTATTTAAGATACCAAAAAAACATATTGCGCTGATTTTTTAAGGGGTCCTTAAAATGTTTTAAATCCAAAAAAAAAAAAATATAAACATTTTTTTCTAAAATAGATCCCGTAAGGGGGATCAGTCTATATATATATATATAGAGAGAGAGAGAGAGAGAGAAATTGTCCATGTATTTAATTTTTATCCATTATTCTATAATTGGGCAAGATTGATTTGGGATTAATTTATGCAAAAATATTTAAAATTAGTCAAATTTTAAAAATTAGAGCATGGCCTCATTCAAAAATAAAAAAAGTACCCTTATTATATCCAAACACATCACCCAAAGTATTTTAAAAGCGTGCGATTACGAGCAACCTTAAATGCTTTTGAGACTTTGGGCCGATAATACTATATTATGCAATCAAATTTGCAGGGGTCACCAATAGGAATTTAAATTTGTTGACCCACCTAAAAAGTGGGTCATGGCAACCCTCTCACTCCATTGGGTGAAACATTAAAATATTAAAAAAGTATTTATCCTGGCTCCTACGAACGTTAATGGTTCACCCAATGGAGTGAAAGGGTCACCATAACCTACTTTTGAGGTGGGTCAACAAATTTGAACTCCACTAATAGTGCATGCAATTGATGATGTACCACGCAATCGTGATATTTCGCATTATCATGCATAATGGGGAGGTAATTTGTGCAAATTTGTACACAAAACAAATAATTTATTCCAACTCATTGCATATAATTCATTCAGAGGGGTAAGTTGGGCACATGGGAGCTTCCCACACCTTTGCCAGACTTCGTGAAAGATTTGTTCTGCCAACCATGAGGCAAAATATCAACACTTTTATTCGGAATTGTTATACATGTCAAATGGCTACGGGGCGTCACACAATTGCCGACTTGTATACACCTCTCCCTAATCTCGAGAAACCATAGCATGATGTATCCATAGACTTCATGGTAGGTCTACCTCGGACATCAAAGGGCCATCACTCTGTTGCACCGCGACCACTTTTGGCAATCTCTATGGCAGTTGCTACGGTGTGCTCTACAATTCTCCACAGCCTTCCACCCTCAGACAGACTGTCATACAAAGATAGTCAACTGTAGTGTTAGAGACTTATTGAGGTGCCTTGTATCAGATAATTCTGTTGGGATGTTATTACTCAGGCTGATTTTACTTTCAACAACGTTGTCACCCGCTCGTCCAAACATCTCCATTCCAATCCAGATGCCCATTTATCTCATTTAACTTCCTCCCATAGTCCTAATTAGCTCGGGGGGGGGGGGGGGGAGGGGGGAGGGGGGGGAAGAAGATAGAAAGAAAGAAAAAGGGGACTTTGCCACTCGTATAGCATATATCCATGCTGATGTGCAGGCCCGATAGACGCGCATGTATAGCTCTTATAAGGAATATGTCGACACCCGCCACCACAAGGTTATTTTTCAACCGAGAGATTTTGTTATGATTTACCTCAGGCGAGAAGCTGCAAATGAGCCACTTTAGACCCTTCCCCATCATACACGCTCATGGTTCGAATGCGTATGAGGTTGATCTCCCACCTATCTTTCGCATTCACTGCATCTTCAACGTGGCGGATCTTCCCTCTTTAAGGGCCGATCTCATTGCGAGTTGATGAATCGCAGCCTGTCTTATTTCATATAGATCGTATTGAGGGAGTAGATTCAAAGACGTTTATGTGCCTGCCTGATAGATTGATGCGATATTTAGGTAGTTGGGTGGGCTGCTCGATTTCAAAGAGCTCCTCGATTATTAAGGTCACACTCCAACGCATTGATTTCAATTTATACTCTCGCTCAATGTTACCAGGATCGCGTGTCACATTGGTATGCGGTAGGAGTTCGATTACGTGGTACATTACCATGGTCGATATGCGGTATGGCGGGGGTATACTTAGTCGGCTATTCTGGGTCGTAATTCGTTTTGAAATTCTATTGGGTAGGCAGTTGGTATTGTATACATAACATGTACTATATAATATGTACGAGGAGATAGTAATACCATTACATTAAACATTTATATAAAATCAAATATGTTAGCTATCAACAGAAATTATAAAATAATTAAGCAATGAAGTAATATCGGCGTTTTGAGGAGTTTCTACGTGAATGAATGTAACATTGATCCCGCCGGTGTGAGGAGTCTTTCTTATCATTAATTTTAAATGAGGGGTATTAATGTACATTTGTATCTTTATTCCCGAGTATATAAAAGGATGTTTCGCCTTGTATTTCATTATTACATTTTGTACAGGAAGAAAGATGACTTGAGAAACTTTCTTCATTATTTTTTGTTGTTATTGTTGTTGTTGTACTCAATTAATTGCTTCTGCTTACATCAAAATTATAAAAGCAAAATACTCAAAGCTTGTACAAAAGCATTTTACAATAACTCTGCGGGTGAGATATCCTTTTGCTATCAGTTTAACCACAAAACCGAAATGCTAATTGCACGCAGATTTTTTTGGTAACAAAGCTGAATTTTTTTATTGTTACTTTTTACTAAAAAAAGCTTGATTAAGCTCATGAAATTCTACATTATTGCATTCAGCATAATGCCAACTTGATGCCATGATGATGTGAATCCAGAGAAACTAAAGCACCATAATGCTTCAAATATAAATTGGGGACGACTCTTTGACTCTGTTGATTGTCAAAGGGTGATGAACCCAGTTGCTGGCAACGGCAAGCCCTTTCCCGGTTCGTCTCTGTTTGTTTTTTGTAAACCAATCTTTTCCTCTAGAAACTTGGCAAAAACCTCGGGTCGCCAATCTTAGCGAGTTGGGTAGCGAACACACCCCTTTTGGGGTCGGGCGTTCTGGTTTGCGGGATGGACGGGGTAGGAGCGAAGTATGTAACATTGTTATCGCGAAGTATGTAACATTGCTATCGCATAAGGAAAGGGGACTAATGCAAAGGCATGAGCATCTTTCTAATCATTTCTTTTAATGAGGGATATTAATGGACTTTTACACTTTTACTCCTTAGCATATAAAGGGATGCCTTACCTTGTATTTCATTATTACATTTTGGAGAGTAAGATGACTTGAGAGAGTTTCTTCATTATTTATTATTGTTGTTATTGTTGTATTCAATTAATTGCTTCCGCTTGCATCAAAAATATAAAAGAAAAATAACCAAAAATTGTACAAAAGCGTATAGCAATAACTCTGCAAGTGAGATATTATTTCTTATGCTACAAGTTTAACCACAAAACGGCCACGCTAATACCACGCACAATTTTTTGGTAACAAAGCTGATTTTTTTTACTTTTATTGTTGGGTCAATTATTTAATAGTCCCTACTATAAATATATATTTTTTAAAAAGGACACATATTTTTAGTTTAACCCATTTAGTCCCTCAAGCACTCAATATTCTCTTATTTTTAGAGGTCCGCGCCAGCGGCACTTCCTTTCCAAAATATGTGGCAAAGGACTTTTTGAGGCAAAATAAAAAGGCTTGGACTAAATGAGTATTAAAAAATGTTTGAGGGACTATTTGGTATATGTCCCTTTATTGTTTGGTAAAGAAAGTTAAATTATTTTCATGAAATTCTACATTATTGCATGGGGCATCATGCCAACATAATGCCTTGACAATGTGAAGCCAAAGAAACTAAAGCACCATAATGCTGCAAACATAAGTGGACGACGACTCTTACTCCACTATTCGTCGAAGGGTGATGAACCCAATTTCCTTCTCGGCAAGTTTTAGTTTGTTTTTGTAAACCAATCCTTTCCTCCTGAGACTTGGCTAAAACCTTAGATCGCTAATCTTAGCGGGTTGGGTTACAAATGCACCTCTTTTGGGGTCGGGCATTCTGGTTGCCTGTATGAGCATATAACTTCCTCGTATGAAAGGAGAGTGATATAGGGGCACAAACGTCTTTCTTATCATGTCTTTTAATGAGAGGTATTAATGTATTTTTACACTTCTACTCCTAATATACAAAGGGATGCCTTGCCTCATTATTACATTTTTGGAGAAAATGAAAGAGTTTCTTCATTATTTGTTGTTGCTATTGTTTTTGTTCTTGTATTCAAATAATTGCTTCCGCTTACATCAAAAATATAAAAGAAAAATTATCAAAGCTTGTACAAAATCATTTAGCAATAACTTTGCAGGACATATCCTTTCTTATGGCATCATTTTAACCACAAAACCGCCACGCTACTGGCACGCATATTTTTTTGGTAACAAAGCTAGATTTTTTTACCTTCATATTTTTTCTCAAAAAAAGCTAGATTAAGTTCATAAAATTCTACATTATTGCATTGGGCATCATGCCAACTTATTGTCTTGACAATGTGAAGCCAGAAAAAATAAAGCATCATAATGCTTCAAACATAAGTGGAGGACGACTCTGGCTCTTTTGTTCATCAAAGGGTAATAAACCCAGTTGTTGGCGGCAATTTCCGGTACGTCTATGTTTTTTGTGAATCAGTCTTTTCATCCTGAAACTTGGCTAAATCCTATGAAGCACGGATTCTTCAAAAGGCCTGAAGAATCCGAATCGCACGCGAGTCGGGTGCGGGTGCGGATGCGGGTGCGATTCGGCCCCGATTCGCACCCAAAGAAGAATCAGATATTAATTAAATAAATTAATTCTGGATTCGGGAAGGATTCGGCAAGGACTCAGCTGGTTTTGATGGGATTCGTAAAGAATCCCAAAAAAAAAAATCTGATTTTTTTTTTTCATTTTCATCTCTCTCTCTCTCTCTCTCTCTCTCTCTCTCTCCCTTATTCTCTCTCTTAACAATTTCCTGTGTTTGTTTTTAGTTTAATGTTTTAATGTTAAATGGGTTTTGTGACCCAAGTTAAGTGCTTGTCATTATATTATATTGGATTCTACTTTTATAGTTTAATGATTTGTGGGTGATTATTATAATATATGCGAAGACTGATAATTCTGTTTCTTAACAACTTTCTATATTTGTTTTTGGTTTGATGTTAAAAGGGTTTTGTGGCCCAAATTAACTGCTTGTTATTACATTATATTGGATTCTACTTTTATAAAAAAATGATTAGTGGGTTTTAGTGGATTATTATAATATATGTGAAAGTTAATAGATAAGTAGGTTTCTTAACGACTTCGAATGTTTATTTTTAGTTTAATGTTAAATGGGTTTTGTGAAGTTAACAGTTTTTTATTATATTATATTGAATTCTAATTTTATAGTTTAATGGTTAATGGGTTTTAGTAGATTATTATAATATATGTGACATTGATGGTAGAGTCCCCTGTTTTAATATTGTCCATGTGTTAAAAAATAACAAACACCCATATCATAAATTTTTGAGAATCATAATAATGATGGAACTTATTTTTATTACTTAAAAATAACATAATATAATTTATATTATTATATTATATCTCGCCGCACCCGTATCCTAATTTTTTGAGAATTTTCGAATCGCCGCACCCGCACTGTGTCGCACCCGCACCTCATACCCGCATCCGTGCTTCATAGGCTAAATCCTAAAGTCGCCAACCTCAGGGAGTTAAGTCGGGACAGGAACGCACCCCCTCTTGGGGTAAAGCGTTCCGATTCCCAGAATGAAGGGAGTAGGAGTGAAGTATGTAACATTGCTCCCGTCGGTGTGAGCATATACCTTCCCCTCACGAGAGGGGGAGTGATGTAGGGGCATGGGCGCCTTTCTTACCATTAATTTTAAATGAGGGGTATTAATATACTTTTACACCTTTATTCCCAAGTATATAAAGGGATGGCTTGCCTTGTATTTCATTATTACATTTTGGAGAGTATGAAAGATGACTTGAGAAAGAGTTTCTTCATTATTTGTTGTTGTTGTACTCAATTAATTGCTTCCGCTTAAATCTAAAATAAAGGTCATACCCAGTGCACAAATCTCCCGACTAACTGCAGGGTCTGGGAGAGGCAGATGTCGGCTGACCTTACCCTTATATATGGAGAGACTGACCCCATGTCTCGAACCCGAGAGGAGATCAACCATAGTTTGGGCGAGGGCACTTGTAATAATTCTAATTCTGTAGGTGAGATATCCTTTTTATGCTATCAATTTGACCACAAAACTGCCACGCTAATGGCATGCATATTTTTTTGGTAACAAAGATGGACCTTTTACTTTTATTCTGATATTAAAAAAAAATCGATTAAGTTCATGATATTTTACATTGTAGCATTGGGCATCATACGAATTTATTGCCTTGACAATGTGAAGAGAAACTGAAGCACCATAACGCTTCACACACTGACTGGTGGAGCCTACATAGGGGTTCTCATCACACGCTCACTAAATTACTATTCGAGTCTTATCCTAAAATTGGGGGTCAATGTAGAATTATATGCTTAGAGGAACCTTCAACCATGGACAAGCACGGTCCGTATCATCTTTTCTTCTTCTGAGTGTCTTATCCAGGCACGGGGAGAATCATTGAAAAGGGAGCTCATCTCCCTAAACTCACACCGCATTACTTTGTCAGACAATACATTTGTATTAATAGACAAAATAATATGGGACCACAAAAGGGAGGTCATCCCCACAAATTTACACCGCATTAGACACAGCCAAATTAGTTGAGAAAGTAACGCAGGGTCCACAAAAAGGAGGTTCTCCTTACTAAATCAAACCAATGTGCGTCTTAAACTGTCATTTACTCAACATGACAAGAAGGCTTCATCTCAAACCCCATTAGTGTCATTCAAATTGTTAGAGCATTGCGCAAATGGGATAATTAGATGTTGACACAGTGACTATAAGGTACCAAATGTTAAAAAGTCGTAGGGCTCAAATGGCATTGCTTAATGATGTTTTTTAAATGAAACATGGTAGCGTTTTGGGGTGTCAAAAATATAGGGGTGTTAATATAAAAATAATAAAAGAAACAATGTGTTCCGTGCGAGATTTAAACATACAAATCTCAAACGTAACAATTTGTCCCGTGGGAGATTTAAACATGTAAATCTCAAACAAAACAATGTTTTCCGTAGGAGATTAAAGTGTAAAAGGCACCATTTTCGTGTGTGAATGGAATACAGATATTTGTTCACACAAATTTTAACGGGTGATTTATCAATCCTCTTCCATACCAAGCCTCAAATAAACCATTGTTCATATGACACTGGAAAGTTTTATTAGAGAATTAAGGAAAAGGTCATGTTCCTTCCTATATTTGGATTTTTAGGACAATGATTTTCAAGTTTATAAATCTAGTCCCTGTAGTACAATAGCATTTATAAATCTAGTCTTTGTGGTACAGTTGCCTTTATTTTTTTGGTCCGCACCAGCGGCACCATTTTTCACCATTTTTCATGTTATTTTTAGTACAAGGACTAAATTTATAAAATTTTATGGAGTGTCCTATTTTTATACACTTTAAGCATTGTAAGGACCTTTTTCCAAAACCCCCAATTTTTATTGGTAAATCTAGCAATTTACCTAAAATTGTGACAATAATTAACTAGAGAGAGAGGCAATAGTAACAAAGAAATAAGAGATTCTGATTCTCAACATAAAAACACAAGTTTTGTATTCACATTCATGAAGATAGTGGGGGGAGAGCAAAAGCTTACATGAACTTTGTTCCCATAGTAGCGTGGAGCTTCCCCAGAGTATCCATGAAGATATTTGGAGAGGCAACAACATCCTCATATTTGGCCAGCTGAGGTGGGTATGGTTGATACGCCAATGGGGCTTCTCTCATGGGCAGTGGGCCTTCTTTTGCATTACTAGATGATTCCATTCACAACTTATATTTACTTTCTCTTTACTACTACACACGAAAAGAAACATAAATAAGTAAATGTTACTTACACAATAAAGACAACTAAAAGGAATCTTAACGGAAGAAAAATGAAACACCATAATTAAAATCAGCAAAACAAATATCACTTGTAGCTGATATCATTAGCAGTACATAGCAGAAAAATGGACAATACACAAACAAAATTACTTGAAAATAATAATGAACAATTTACATTTTCCATGCACAAGCACAAGCACAATCTTAAAAGGTGAGAGAAGAGAAAAACCTAATATGAAATAGAACAAGACAACCAGAAATAGGAAGGAAAAAGGTTTGAAAAAAATGACCACCTTGATGAGAAATTATGAATGCAGAATAAGTGAGGAACAACAACCCCATTTGGTGCAGTAACTCCCAGTATGAAAGTGAAATATCCAAAACCCAATAAATTTACACATATACAGTACAACATAGCTGTCATAGCCATGAATTCCCTCACCGTACCATCAATGGAACAGGGAGACTCCATCAAAGCTCAGGGTACAATAAAACAGAGAGGAAAATGAGACACTTTTGTTCTCTGGCAATAAAGAACTCTGGGCTTACAGAATTACAACAGGTCTATAAAAAGCTATATAATCTTTGCCTGACATTCCAAAGATATGCATTGATTAAAAAGACAGATTTGTGGGGTTTGTAGGGGTAATACCCAACATCTAAAAGGGATCTTTCATGAAAAAACAAAACTTCCCTTTGCCGATGTACCCACCTCGAGATTTCAACATCACAACTGTCCTTCTCTTTCAAGAAAGACAAAAAGTCCAAATAATAATAATTAAAAAACCATCACAGCACAACACATGTACACTACTGTTCACTAATATTAAAAAACAACAGTGTTGAAATATTTACAAACATAAACTTACCAATATGATTTGACAACGAGGAAGCTTAAAATAAAAAGGGGTTGGGTCTTTTTTAATATTGTTTGCCATTTCTTTATTTATGTTGAGAATCATTAAGTTTGTTGATGAGGGTGACGACTAACTAACCCTAAAATAATGTAGACAGCAGTTGAAAGACCAACTTGCCCTCCTTACACTACACATGTAACATTTTCACATGGTGAAGGGTAGAATAGAGACCATATAGAAAGGTAAGGCCCCTGTTTATAGTAGCAGCAACAAAATGAGATTTGTGTAATCAATCACCTGAACAAAACAAAATGTATTGTATAATAGTTATATGGTGAAAGTGGGTGGCAGGAAATGAGCAAAACGTGTCCATTTGACTCCGTTTGGGACGGGAGTGGTGCAAGGTGTATCTTATTTCAATTTTTCTTGATAATCAAAGTTCATTAATTAAGATTTAAGGGATGTTGTGATGTTTTTACAACGGATTAAAATTTTGGGGTTCACATACAGGTCCTATTATATATTTATTTATTTATTTTAGTCCCACCATGTTGTGATGTTGAATGGACACGTTTACAAGATCATACTAAAATTTTGGACGGTTCGCATATAAGTCGTATTATACATTTCTTTATTCATTCTAATCCCATTATGTTGTGATGTTGAATGGACATGTTTACAAGATCATACTAAAATTTTGGGGGATTCGCATGTAGGTCCTATTATACATTTTTTCATTTATTCTAGTCCCACCATATTTTCTCCCTACACATAGATCATACTCCTAATTTTTTGTAACTTTTTTTCATAATTATTATACCCCTTTAAAATCAACCATCCGTAAGGGAAGTTACATAAGTGGTGGATTTTTTTTTTAATTTTCGAATGATCATAACTTTTGATTGACAAATTTGTTTTTCGCAAAATTACTATTTTTGAAATCTCCTCGTCGAAATCTATCAAACAAGACCCATGAAGCCTATTAAATTTCAAATAAAAAAAATTACACATACAGTAAACTTTACTGTATGTACTAGAAAATGAAATAGTTTTATATCTATGACATTTTCACGAACAGTGACATATTTTGTGTTAATATTACACAGACAGTAAAATTTACTAGTTAAATAAATGGGTCAAATAATTTATAAACTCACACATATATATATATATATATATATATAAAATATGGAGCCATATGGGGATGGCCGAAATTCATGTATGATATTTTTGACATTTCATGCACATGCTAAAAGCTGTTTCTTTTTTTTTTTTTTTTTAATAAATAGATATGGATTTTTTTTAATTATTTTTTTTCTTTTTATTTTTTTATGGGTTGTGTTTTTTTATCACGGGAGCAAATTTATCGCCGTGCCCTCGGCACGGGTATCCGCTAGTATATATATAGAGGCTGGATCGTATACGGACCTAGTTTACGGACCGCTACCGTCCAAGAATTATCTAGGGACCGTTTTGTCTATTTAGGACCACCTTTGGGACCGCAATGTCTTTTGTCTTATTCTAAGTTTTGGGAAATATCAATTTTTTACCCCAATGCTTTCTAACGTCTTTTAAGCTTATTTTAAAGTCTAATTAATCTGGAAGTCTAATTGTAGAAGTTTCAGGGCTGCTGCTACTTCTTAAGCTTCTTCCGTCACTTTCGTATTGGAATTCTGAATAGCGAGGATTATCTATATAAATAGTTTCTTCTGGAAGTCTAGAAATTGAAATAGGTTTTGCTGGAAAATATTCTAGTCTTAAATACCTTATACGGTATCGTGGATTTATCTGTCTAGTTTCTTTATATATTTGATTAACAATATTAATTATATCGTTATCTATAAATTCGTCTAAATTATTATCACCATAAGATGACAAAAATCTACGGTATGTTCTGGGGGCAGCTGTCTCTACGTTTTTAAGGAGAGGACGGATTCCTCCGGCTCTAATTAAAATAGTCTTTGTTTCAGCTAACCTTTTACGTCTAACAAATTTTAATACGTCTATACTATCTTCAAGTATCCTAGTGTATTCTAGATACTTTTCAGGTCTTGACAATTCTTCTGCAAATTCTTCAGTTCTTAATTTTTGTCTAAATAGGTCACGGATTCCTGTTCTAATTATTTCTATTCTGGGTACTTCTCTTCCTAACTACTCAATGATCTGGTCTATGTATTTAAAAGTACCACCTGCATATACTAAAGCAGATTCTATAAGTTCTTTATCTTTAGGGTCTGTAAGAGTCCAGTCTTGAATTTCTCTAGTTAAGTCTAAACTTGTTTGATTAACAAAATCTAAAAAGTCTTTAGTGATTTGTAAGCTCATATAAGATTTTTCTTAAAACAATATTATGTAAAATAGTTAAGGGTTTGGTTCGAGTTATACCTTCCTTCTGGTCTGCGATATCTTTATCTTCTTCCCTTTGTCTCTTCAGTTTTGTTACTAATCTTCTCCGGTCTTGGCCTCCTACAACTCTCTCTTTATGTGCTGCACCTCAGTCCACTACTTTGGCGGCTGACCCGTTTCCTGCCTGTACGCCTTCACGCCTAACGCCCACCCTGGCTAACGGCTTCACGGCAAATCGGCACCTGACGGCGGTTCACCAGTATAACACCTTGTGTGCTACACCAGAGGTTCAACACAATAGTCCTCTATGAACAGAAAGTTGGAGACAATTTGGAAAATAATAACAACTTAACATAAGAGATTTCTGGAAAAGAAAACACTTATATTGCATATCATAAGTAAATACAACTCTCCCCTCTCCCCTAACTATGAGAGGTTTACTCACTCATATACATAACATTTATTACAAGCCAAGAATTCTTATTATCACTCTCTCTCTCTCTCTAACTATCGATATCTATTACAATTCCCACTACTCCCTTTTATAGATCAAGGGTACATGCGATGACTGGCAACCTAAAAACAAAAGTGATCCGGTTTCCCCTGAATTATTAAAGCAATATTGTCTTTATAGGCTAAGTCTTCATCTTTTGGCCATCTCGTGATAATGGAGGGACCTTCTTCCTTTTGAAAAGGTGGACAGCTGGTTAGGCGTGCCGAATCTTGATCACGAGTTGTCGTCTTTTATGCTGTAAAGTCTTTGTCTTCTTTTTGGTGGTCCCAGTGGGGCCAGGTCTCTTGACTTTCTAAAAAAACATGGATTAGGTAAATGATTCTTCCGTCTTTATTAATTCAGCCACTACTGAGGGGCCCTTCTTTGTCGTGTTTGTGTCTTCTTCTGCCTTGTCTTGATTTGGGAGGGTATTATTGAAAAATTCATCAATAAGGCCTACCGTTCTGAGGCTGGCTGGCAAAGCTATCTCCACCATGTCTTTAGATTCTTTCTTGAGCCTTCCGTTGAATGGCTCATCAGCTTGGATTATCAAGTCTTCTTTGTGGTAGGCAGTGTACCACCTGTCTTCTCCTGTTAATAATTCCATGATCTCAATTGTTTCCATTGCCTGGGCGATCTGGAGTTTGGACTTATCAACAATTAAATCTTTAGTTTCGTCTTCAGATAGGATCTCAATGTCTTCAAATGTATAGTTAGAAAATCTAACAAGTCTAAATCCTTCCACCCTCATTCCTCCGCAGGAACTTGGAGCAATCTGATAGATTCTAGCAAATAAAGGAAGGAAATCTTCTACCTTTTTAACATACTCATGGACAATCTTTCCAAGAGCAACAGAGTCTTCAATGTCTTTTATTTGAACGAGTCCAATGAACCCATGGTCTGCAAGAGTTATATGTGCCATTTCTGATTTTCCAAAAAGATAGATTTTTGGAACGTCTTTGAAGAAACCTTTAATTATTAAGGCATCTCCACATATTCCTGATAATAACATATTAAAATGATCAATAATGTTATTAGATTCTGTTTTAAAGTCTTCAGTTAATGGAAGATTATTATGACCAAATGGTATAACAATCTTAGTCTTAAAAGTCTTTTTCTGATAACAAAAATTATCAATGGGTCTAGCTTTGGAGGTTTCTCCAAGAGTCTGAGCATAAGTCTGATTCTGAGGTCTAGGCACAATATTACCACTAAGTTGGGTAACTGCGAGTCTTTGGGTTCTCATAAATCTGGCAATAGCTACCAAATTTTGTTTGAACTCAATCCAAAGTCTATTCTTTACGTTCCACCATATGGCATCTACAAGAGTATTTTCGTCTTCTGAGAATTCTCGTCTAAATTTGATCAAGTCTGGATATCTTTGATCGGGTCTATATTGGGGGAAATACATCTTCCCAATGAGTCTATTTTGAGAAATAATCTCTTGTCTAGATTTTCCAGGAGGAACTAAGATATCATCAAAGTTCTCTAGGATTGGCCTTTCTTGAGAGTCTTGAATATGAGTCTGTCTTTGCGTTACACCAGCATTTGGTCTTACGCGTCTAAGATAGTCTGCAACATCGTCTTTGCTCAGTCTATTTGTTCCAGAGGAACTCATTTCTTCTAAGTCTTCTGTTTGCAACATAAAACATGAAATTATATTAGTGTTAGCAAACATTGGCTCTCTTGATATAATATCTGGGATGGTATTTTTACTTCCCTTAATATGAATAACAGAGAAGTCATAACCATTAAGCAATTGCTGCCATCTAATAAGTCTATTAGTTCTTGATTTAGATAAATCTAAGTCTCTGAATTTTACTGCATAAGAAGAGTCTGTATAAACAGTAAAATGTTTAGGTCTAAGAAATAACATATATTTTTCTATTGCCCTTACTATTGCTAAAACTTCTTTTTCATGGGCGGTATATCTTGTTTTTGGGTCTGTGAAAGTTCCAGAACTATGTCTACATAATTTCTTCTTTTTTGTCTGATGATCAATGGCAAAGTATACTGCTCCCCATTGCTTATCAGAGGCATCTGTTTCTACTATGAACTGGTCTTCTGCATTAGGCAGCTCAAGTAAAGGAATGTTTTTGACTGCATCTTTAATTTGTCTTATTACTTTAAAATCGTCTTCAGTCCAATAAAAGGGATTAGTTTTGTCTGTTCCTTTTAATTTGGATGTTAAGCTTTGTCTTTTTGAAGCAAGATCTTTAATAAAGTCTGCAGCACAATTAAGCAATCCTAAAAATGACTGTAATTGTTTTCTATCTTTGAGTTGGTCTGGAAACTCAAGGATCTTTTTAGTTATGTGTTCTGCCAAGGATAATTTTCCTTTATTAATATGCATTCCCACAAAGTCTATCTCAGTCTGAAATAATTGCATTTTCCTTTCGGAAATAACAATACCATGTTTGTCTAATTCTAGAATAATCTTTTTAAGATGGTCTACATGCTCTATCTCAGTCTTACTGGCTACAAGAATATCATCTATGTAAACAAGACAAAATTCTGAATAAGGTCTAAATATATTATCCATTCTTCTTTGGAAAACTTGAGGAGCATTCAAGTATCCAAATGGCATGACTAGCCATTCGTATTTTCCTTGGGGCACACTAAAGGCTGTCCAAGTAATACTGTCTGGATGCATCTTAATTTGCCAGAAGCCTGATTTGCAATCAAACTTACTGAATATTATTCTATCTTCGATTAAATTAATCAAATTATTCTTGTCTGGTATCTTATAAGAATCAAATTCACAATTCTTATTTAATTGTCTATAATCTATAACCATGCGTCTTTTTCCTCTTTTTCGTTCAGATTCATTTTGAACATAGAAGGCTAAACTATTATGTCTACTTTTACTTTCTCTAATAATGCCTAACTTAAGCATTTCGTCTATGTCTTTCTTGAATTCTTCTCTATCTTCTTGTGAGTACCCTTTCTTATAGGTTCCTCCATTAACAGTGGCGTCTGGGTTAATAGGGATGATCTCACAATAGCTTTGGTCTTTATCCCACTTAGCGATGGGATTTTCTCCTAAGGTAGGCTCAGCTAGTTGCCTAATCTTTTCCTTTTCTACTTCGATATCCATTTTCTTCTGTTTGGATATGGCTTGAATCTGCAATAAGGTCTGCTGGGCTTGATCTAAAATGTCTTGTTGTATCAGTGCTATTTGCTTATAACACTTTTGGTCTGGACACTTACACTCTTTTTGTAAGGCTTTAGTTATTTCTAAGGCTTCTTGTTGGGTTGTAGGTCTAGGTCCACCATGCTCAGCTGAAGAACTCTGATGTTTTATGGGTCTATAATTGGGTTTGACCTGCATAAGGTCAAAGGCAGTCTTATGATCTATTAGAGGAGCTTTAATATTAAATTCCTCTTGGTCACTAATTAAGATCTTATCATTATACTGGGTATAAGGATGATATTTACTAATAAAGTCTTGTCCTAAAATAAGGTTTCCGGTGAAACTAGGACGAGGATCCATTATCCAAAACCGATGATTAACGGTTTTGTTGGTCTGATTTCCTAATTTAAAATAAATAGGAATAGTCTGGAAATATAAGGTAAATGGATCTCCATTAGCCACTTTACCATAGATTTCTTGAGTACTTTATAAAAAGTAGTCTTCAGGGAAGGCGTTAGCCTTACAAATACTCTGAGAGCACCCTGTATCTATAAATGCTGAAAGTCTTTTAGGATAGTCTTTATGTTGAACAAATAATTCTACAAAACAAGCATGCGGTTTAGTAGAAATTCCTAAATTGTTCTTTTCTAAAATAGATATTCCTTTCTGAGGTTTATCTAAATCTAAAGGTATTTGTTCTTCTGAACTATCATCAGAATGGTATTCGTCTAAGTCATAGGAAATTCCTTTTTCCTTTGAAGTCTTCATTTTCTTGCAATCTTTTGGCTATATTTCTATTAATGTCTTGATAATATGTTCTAATATCTAAGTCTATTTGAGCGTCATACTGGTTAGTATAGATTGCTCTAAATCTAATTCTCCAACAGTCTTCATGGTAGTGTAGTTGGCAAACAATACAAACCATAAATAATTCTGTTTGTATAGTCTCAAAACATTCTACACATCTAAAGACTTTCTTGCAACATTTCATCTCAAACGTGCAGTAATGTCTTTCATCAAAGTAACATCTAGGTATATAGGTTAATAGCTCTGGATTACTAACAGTCCATCTTTTCTTTAGAAAGGGGCTTAATATACATTTATACCAAGCGTCTTCAAAGTCTATATATTCATTATCTAGATCGCCTAGATCAGTCTGCATCATATATAGGTCTAAGGTATCCTGAGAGTCTTCGTACTCATCAGTATCACTATAGTCTTCAGAGTCGCTGTCTGTATAAACACTATAGGTACTAGTGTTATCATCATCTTCTATGTCTGATATTTCTATAGCATATAAGATATCTAATTCTTGTTGATCTGCATAGTCTAATATTGTATTAATAATCTTAATACTTTCTTTATCTTTCTTATTAGGGCAGTCTTTAGCAAAGTGTCCTTCTTTGCCGCAAGTCCAACATTCTTTGGTGGCAGTCTTAGATTGAGCTACGTCTTTTTCCTTCCTATAATTAGGAACCTTCTTATGCTTACTAGTGTTCTTCTTAAAGTATCTTCTTTGGTTAAATCTATTTTTCTTAGTCTTAGGATTCTTTTCTCTAAAGGTAGTAGATTGTCTAAATTTATACTTATTTGGAAATCCTAAGGGTCTAGTCTTAAACTTCCTATGTTTCCATTCTACTTTCTTTTTGAATTTCTTAGATTCACTTCCACATCCCCATTGGATTGGAGCAATGTCTCTTTCGTCTTTAATTGGAGGGATCTGCTTGAAAGTTTCTTCTATTAACTTTCCTTGGGTTATATCACGTCTTTTTGATATGATATAGTCTTTGGCGAAATTGATTCTTTCACCAAGAGAGTTATTCTTAACTCCAGATATTCCTGGCCAATTCCTATATTCATTAATTAGGATTTGTCCTATGGCTGGTATCTTTCTAAAGTATTCATCTTTTAAGGTCTCTCCAAATTCTTTAATTTGGTAATATAGCTGCTCGTAATTATTGTTATATTCATTTATCTTATCTAACTTGCAAATGCTAAGGAGGGCTAACTTAGTTTTTGCTAGGTCTTGTTCATTGATCTGAGCTAGATGTCCAGCTCCAATGAATTCTGCAGTGAACAATTGAATATATTCTTCAATTGATCGTTCTTCTAGGTTTTCCTTTATCTTCTCAATCTTAGCTAAGGAGTCTTCATCTGTAGCTTTTCTTAAGCTATCTAAGTAGTCTTTTGCAATTCCTCTAATGGATTGCTCAGCCTACTGCTTACATGAACTTGCATCCCATTGTTCATTAGATGCAAAACACATGTTCATCTGATTACGCCATTCGTCTAAGGCTTTCTTCCTATCTTGCACATTGTCTAGGTTGAGGTATATACCTACTGGATTTATGGCTTGGCTTGCCATAGTCTTGACGGGAGTGAAACTCTTGTCACTAGTTGGGAAGTCTTTTATATAATCAGGTTTAGTCTTTACTACAGTGCTTGAGTATATAGGAATATTTATTCCTATTGGTTTACTAAAGAGTCTAGGAGCATCTTCTAGTCTACTACTACTTCCTATCTCTTGTTTACTAGGTTCTACTTGTGTAGCTGGCATTAGTCTTTGTTCTCCTTCTTCTATTAGTCTTAAGTTTCTAAGAAGTTCTTTAGTGTTCTTAGATTCCTTTAATTTTAATATGCGGTCTTGGGCTATCATATTAAATCTTTCTCTTTCTTGAAATCTAACAGAATGACTTTTCTTAAGGTTATCTTTAAAGGTCTTCATGTCTAATTCTGAGGGATCATGTCCAAAGTTTTGGATCCTAGCTTTTTCTTTAACTAAGTCTTTTTGTTCAAATGATCTTCTAGGTCTAATTATCGGAGCTTGTCTAAGTAAACTATCACTAGTCTTACTACTACATTCTCCTTCTGAAGGATCATTGATTATGGCTTCTCCCATATTCCTAAATCTAATTTCTTCGGTCTGGATATTCTTATTGACAATCTTAGGGGGACCAAACTGGATGGTAACATTTCCAGTGATGTCGTCTTGATTAATAAACAAAGGTTTATTTTGTATAGTCTTGGTTTCTTGAAATTCTGGCAATTGCCAAAGAGTCTTAGCTTTCTCTTTCATAGGTCCAGTATTCCTAATACTGTAAGTATGATTATAGTCTGATACATTGGTTCTAACTAAGATTTCTTCATTAAGTCTACCGCTAGGAATTCCCGATTGCATTCCTTCATAAGGAAATTGGGAGAACTTCACATAGCTTTGAAATTCTATGTTTATATTAGCGTCTGGGATAATATAGTCTTCATAACCACTAGCATATAAGATTAACTTAAAATGCTTGGCTGTGTCTACGGTTACTGTAAATGCCGGAATGACATTAAAGTATCCTATGTTGTCTGACATTTCTAATTGGGCTATTCCAATAAGACTCTTCTCAAAGTCTTTCCATCTTTTGTCTACTAAACAGCATAATATGTTAATATTATTCTGGGGTCTATGTAATCCTTGGATTCTTGCTTGAAAGAGTCCAAAGGTTAGGAATTGGAACTTCCTATCAGTTCCTCTAGATCTAAGCCATTCTGAGTCAAAAACTTGGAGCTCAGTATAGGATTTGTCTAACACATGATTTCTACAATGATAGGTCATGTTATAATTGGGAGTCTTAGGAGTGGCTCCTTCTTTTGTTCAAGTCTTTTTTCAATTCTTTCTAAAAAGTCTGAATAATCTTTTTGTCTTTTTACCTGATTAAGGATTTCTTCTTTAAAATTCTTATTCTCTTTTCTAGTCTTTTCAGAAGTTTCTTCACTATGTCTAGCTAGAGAATTAACGATGGTTTTACCAACGTTAGTGATATAGTCTTTTACTTCATTATCTTTTTCTAGTTGTTGCATAGTTCTAACTTCTATAGCTTCTACAGTCTTTTCAATTTTATCTAACCTAGTTAGAATAAAAGGCGAGTCTATTTCTGCTTGGGATGGTTTATTATATACGGCCTTAATTCCGTTTATAATTTCACTGTATTTTTCTTCTACTTGGGCCATGTCTAGTCTAAGTTCATTAATAATGCTATCCATTTTAGATAGATTATGTCTTTCCATATTATTAAGGTAATTTGCTAAATTCTGTTGGAATTTAACAAAGTCTGTGTAGAAGGTAGTTAATCCTTCTGTTTTAGCCTTTAAGTCTAAATGCAAGTCTTTAACAAAGCTACTATTATAGTCTTGGGTAGCTGCTATAGATGTAGAAATTAAATTTAGTCTTTCTAATATAAGTCTAGTTGCCTTAGCTGCGTTTGCAATCTCATTTTCATTTATCTTGTAATAAAATCTATCATCATTTATCTTTTCTAAAATTCTTTGATAGAATTCGGATAAGGTCTGAATAGAGAGGTCTTTTGATACCTCATTCCAGTCTGATCTAACTATCTCCATTAGGAAGATAACTATCAAGTCTAGGGATAAGCTTAGCTTGTTCTTTAGTAAGTTTAATTAACTCACTGTCTTGATTTTTAATTAAAGTCTTAATTTCTAGAAAGTCTTTGTTAAGGACTTCTATATGATTAGTCTTAATATTTATATCTTGTAACACGTGTACTAAGTCTATTGGGATTTGATTATCTATGTCTAATAATCTTGTAGAGATATTTTTGATCTCTGTTTCTAAAGTATGAGTGTCTTTTATTAATTGTCTTAATATAAGCAATATACACTTATTTTGGTCTATTATGCTATTAATAGCACTAGCAGTAACTTGTCTACTGTCTGCGTGTTTGGCTGGGATATGTTCAATGTGTGAACAACCGTCTATGTGTGTGGTTAAACAACCTTCTGAGTCTAAATCAGTTATGGGTATAGGTTGGTAGTCTGGGTTGGTTCCAAAAATATCTTGGTAAATGCGAGGGATAAATCCCAAGGGCATTAAAGTCTTTTTAATCGTATGGCTAAAAGGAACGTCTTATGGCTCTGATACCAGAATTTGGGTTTTGGTCGGAATTTGGTGAGGTTCTAAAATCTTAAAAGTCTTGATACCAATGTTGGGTCTAGATTATAAATCTTCTAAATATATAGTCTTAAACTAAGGTTTTAGTATAAGACAAGAGGGGGACCATCTACAGTAGATAACAAAAGTCTTAGGGACCACGAGGGGACCACCTTTGGGATAAGGACAAAAGTCCGCACGGGAAGTCCGCACGGGAAGTCCGCACCTGAGCCTGGGTCTATATATATATATATATATATATATATATATATATATAGAGAGAGAGAGAGAGAGAGAGGCAGGCTCATGTGTACACTAAGTCTGTGAACAAGCGAAATTTCTCCCCCAATAAATAGTGTCTCCATATCCTCAATGCAAAGACGACCCTGCTAACTCTAGGTCATGTGTAGGGTAATTATTCTTGTGCGGCTTAAGCTTGCGGGAGGCAAAAGCTATAGTCTTCTCCTCCTCCTGAAGTACTCCCCCAAGTCCCCGTAAAGAGGCGTCGATGTAAACCAGATACTCCACGCCCGGCTTAGGTAAAGCAAGGATCGGTGCTGAAGTAAGCTTGTCTTTCAGCTCGTCGAAAGCCAATTGACAAGCATCGTCCCAAACATATGGTACCCCCTTGCGAGTCAGGTTCGTCAATGGACCCGCTATTTTGGAAAACCCCCGAATGAATCTCTTGTAGTATCCGGCTAATCCCAAAAAACTACGTACTTCCGTCGGTGTCGTGGGCTGTCCTCACTCCCTCACCGCTGACACTTTACTCGGGTCAACTGTGTAAGGACATTTTTCACATGTCCGGAATGTTTCATTTATTTATGTCGTACGCCGCTACATTTGGCACGTCTCCTCACAATCTCACATGACGGCCTCTATCCGAATTCCGAGAATCAAGCATGCATTATCTCCACTAATATGTCCCACATCTGCCTTAATGACTTCACGTTCCAAGATTTTAGGGACTTAATGCAAGTGGTACGCAAGGGAAGTCAAAACAGTGAAAAAAAGGCACAATAGGAGAGTTCAAGGGCATTTTCGTAATTTCACATCCATAGTTCGGAGGTCTGGTCAACTAGAAAGTTGAAGAGCTCGCCGCAACGAAGATACTGGAAAAAACGGCACCTCAATCCGAGCTACGGTGAAGGAGTTATGACCTTTTGAAGATAGAGAAAATTCCTTAAAGAATGCTGTTTTTTTTGTACGCTGGATAGAATTTTAGAGTTTTAAGAACGTGGGACTCTTCATATTTTTTCCTATAGATACCAACTTCGGGGGAGTTGTTTTGCAAGACTTTAGGAGACGAATTTGAGAGTCCAAATACATCTAGTCTTCATATTTTTGAGTCCCAAGACTCATGGTTTGATTCACACATCCTTGCCAATCCTTTGTGAATCCTTTTGCAACCCAAGAACACAACTTTGGTTTGTTCAACCCTTGTGGAGGAGACCGTTCTTCTTCTTCATTACAGCCCTACTGGAAAGGGATAATTCCAGCCGCGACTACAGAATCCGATACCCGAGGGTAATTCTTAGTCAACTTGTATTTTCATTGTAATCCGATTGTAAGCCGTTTTCTTACAAATTATAGTGAAAATAAATGGTTTTGATCCTGAGGGGGATTTTTCCTTAATTGCATGTGTTTGAATGTTCTTGCGTAGATTATCAATTTATTCAATCACATACTGCTGCATGTTTAGGGTTTGTTTGTGTTAAAAGGGTTTTATATATGGTTTGATCATTTGAACGCGAGCACACACGTTTCTCAAATTGGTATCAGAGCAGGTTACGCTAATCTATCGCGTATTCCTTTTTTTTTTTTCGCAAAATTTTTCTAAGATATCAATTTTCTGAAAAAATTGATTTTTGAAAAAGTGCGTGTTCAAAAGGAGAAGTCATATTATAAAATGCCTATTTTTGACGGGACAAATTATGCTTATTGGAAAGCCCGTATGAGGTCGGCTTTAAAAGCCATTGATGAACGTGTCTGGATTTTGGTTGAACGAGGGTGGACTCCTCCCACCGTGACTGTTGATAATGTGACCAACTTGAAACCTGACATTTCTTGGTCTGATGAAGAAATTAAATGGTCATCTTTTAATTCTAAGGGTCTAAGTGCTATTTCTGGGTCAGTCACACCTGATGAGTTCAAACGCATAATGGCGTGTACCACGTCAAAAGAGGCATGGGATGTTTTACAACTCACCCATGAAGGAACTAATGCTGTGAAAGAGTCTAAGTTGCAAAACTTGACAACTCAATTTGAAACAATCACCATGCATGATTCTGAATGCTTTGATGAATTTTATGCTAGACTTTCTGACATTGTGAATACTAGTTTTAATCTTCGTGAACATATTCCGAATGCTAGAGTTGTTAAAAAGATTCTTCGTTCTTTGCCTAAGCGTTTTATCCCTAAAGTCACTGTGTTAAATTCTATGGGTAATTTAAATACGCTAAAATTGGAAGAACTTGTAGGAGATTTGCAAACTTATGAAATTGATATGTTCCCTAAAAATTCTAAATCTAAAGATAAGGGAATTGCACTTAAAGCCCAAGAGAGAAGGAGTGAGGGGTCAGCTAGAAAGAGGGTAGAGTCATCTAGAAAGAGAGAGACTGACACGTCAGATTCTGAGTGCGATTTTGACTTAGATGATTTGGCTCTTTTCGCAAAAAAATTCAAGAGGATTCTCAAATTTAAGAAAAATGGCAATTTTAAAGATAAAAAGAAATTTGAGAAAAATATGTTTGAAAAGAAAAATGGGAAAGATTCCAAAAATCCTCCTCTGAAAGAAAGTGAGAGATGTTTTGAGTGCGATGGTAGGGGTCATAGAGCTTTTGAGTGTGCCAATCGTCTGAATAGAGAGAAAGGGAAAGCTGTCCTTAATGCTACCCTTAGTGACGACAGTGAGGTCGAGACGGTGGATTCTGGAGATGAGTCACTGCATGAGTGTAACTTCACCGCATTCATGGCCAGCCAAGTGAGCACTCCTAGTTCTCCTCACGAAGATGAGGATGATGCTTCACAGGGACACCTCGACAGTGAGATCGATGTGAGTGAGGGGGAGGATGACACAAGTGAGAGCGAGAGTGATATACAACGCGCCTACGCTGAGTTATATTCTGAGTCTTTTAAAACTAAAAAGCGTAACAAAGCGTTAGTTCTTAAGATCACTTGCCTAGAGGAAGATTTAAGGAAAGCGAGAGAAAGAGAGTTCTCCACCTGCACCGCCCTGAGAGAGAGAGAATCTACCTGTGTCGAGAATGAGAATTTGTTTAGAGAGAGAGAGAGTACTCTAGAGAAAGAGAGAGGGGACTTGATCAAGCAAGTGGCTAGTCTTACGAGTCAGGTCCATTCCTCCCTGGAGACTCGGAAGAAACTTGAAGCCCTTGTTGCCCAGCTGACTCATGATCTTGAGAAAGCACGGGAAGTCAAGGTACAAATCGAGGACAGATCTGGGAAGATGGGAAAGATGCTCCTCGGTCCCGCTTTAGGTTTTGGTGATCGTCAAGGAATTGGATATGATGGTGTCTCCACGTCCCAAATTGCACCTGGACCAGTTCCTGAGTTTACTACAACTCCTTATGGTCACCGTAAAAAACCTCGAAGGAGAGTTCGACCAAGAAAAGCAAACCAAGGTCCGCCTTTGACTGAGCTCTTTTGTACTTATTGCAAAAGAAAAGGCCACCTTAGGGAAACTTGCTATAGCATGGGTCGGACACGACGTACTACTGCTCCACCACGACATACTGATGAGTTTTCTAGTCTGAGAGAGCGAGTTGAGTTCTTAGCTGCCACGACTCAGAGTTTGATGAAAGAATTCCGACAGATGTCTTCGCCGTTAGTGAATGCTTCTTACATTCCAGCTAAAACCAACAAAGGCAAACAAAAGATCATCTCTGCTTGGGTGCCTAAGAAAGATAAAAACGCCTTTGTTGTTCATGTTGCTCTCAAAGCACATAATACCTCACAGTGGTATTTTGATAGTGGGTGCTCCAGACACATGACAGGTGATGCCTCATTTTTTACTACTCTTGAGGATTATCAAGATGGCAGAGTCACCTTTGGAGATGGGAGTAAGTCCAGCATTATAGGACGAGGTACTATCGAGTTACCTGGTTTTCCTAAGCTAGAAAATGTTTTGTACGTCAAAGGTTTGAAAGCAAACCTTCTCAGCATTAGCCAGCTGTGCGACACTAACTTTGCAGTAAAGTTTGACCGGGACGCGTGTAAAGTCTACAATCAATCCGGTAAACTTTTGATGCAAGGGGTGAGGACCGAGGATAATTGCTATGGGACTGAGCCCACATCCTCACTTGTCTGCAACAGCGCCACGATCACTCCTATGGATCTGTGGCACCAACGTCTAGGTCACGTGAACGTTAGAGATCTCAATCGTTTATCTAAAAAGGACCTAGTACGTGGCTTACCATCGCTTGGAAAGTCAACTTCGACCGTTTGTGGACCCTGTCAGTTGGGAAAACAAATTCGTAGTCCTCATAGGAAGTTACATTCCATTACCACCTCTCGTGTTCTGGAGTTGATTCACATGGATCTTATGGGTCCCACTCGTACTGAGAGTCTAGGTGGTAAGAGGTACATCCTCGTGATGGTAGATGATTTCTCCAGATACTCCATTGTAGGTTTTCTGAGAGAGAAATCCGATACTGTAGAATTTTTAACGACCAAGTGTCGTGTCCTGCAAAATCAACACGGTGTCACTATTAACAGAATACATAGTGACAACGGCACTTAATTCAAGGAAGCAAAGGTGGATTTGTACTGTGATAGCCTTGGGATCAAACATGAGTTTTCTGCTGTGAGAACTCCTCAGCAAAATGGGATTGTTGAGAGAAAGAATAGAACGATCCAAGAGATGGCTAGATCTATGCTTCTAGGTCGTAAAGTTTCTAGGAGATTTTGGGCAGAGGCAGTGTCTACTGCATGCCACACGGTGAATAGGGTCTATTTGCGTCCACACACACTACAGACACCTTATGAGTTGTGGACCGGCAAGAAGCCCAACCTGGCGTATTTCCGTGTTTTTGGGAGTAAATGCTACATCCTACGGGATAGAGAGCAATTAGGAAAGTTCGACTCCCGGAGCGACGAGGGAATATTTCTAGGATATTCATCGAATAGTAGAGCATACCGGGTACTTAACCTGAACAGCTCTAGGGTTATGGAATCAATAAACATTGCTGTGCAAGATGACGAACCTTTGACGGTTATTGATCCTAACCTTCAGTGTGAGGATGAGGATTGTTCTGACAGTGATTTACCTATTCCTCTCTCACACTCTGTGGACCCTACTCCTGAGTTAGGGGACACACCTGCTTGGGTTCGCAAGAGTCATGACCCTTCTGCCACTGTTGGTGATCCCACTCTAGGGGTCAAGACTCGTGCTCAGCTAGAGAACGTTGTTAGCCATCTTTGCTACACGTCCAAAGTCGAGCCCAAGAACCATAAAGAAGCACTCAAGGATGAACACTGGATATCTGCTATGCAGGATGAGTTGCTTCAGTTTAAAAAGAATAATGTCTGGGAATTAGTCCCCCGACCTAGTGAGACTAATGTGATAGGTACCCGGTGGATTTTCAAGAACAAAATGGATGAATATGGTACCATAATCAGAAATAAGGCTAGGTTGGTCGCTCAAGGCTACACACAGATAGAGGGTGTAGACTTTGGGGAGACATTTGCTCCTGTTGCGAGGCTTGAGTCCGTCCGTCTTCTGCTCGCCATCGCATGTCATCTGCGCTTCAAGGTGTATCAGATGGATGTCAAGAGTGCCTTTTTGAATGGCATTCTATAGGAGGAGGTTTATGTGGAACAACCAAAAGGGTTTGAAGACCCTCAGCACCCTGAGCACGTCTACTATCTGAGGAAAGCCTTGTATGGTTTGAAGCAAGCACCCCGTGCTTGGTACGAGAGGCTTACTTCTTATCTCTTAGCTCGTGGCTTCAAGAGAGGGGGAGTAGATATGACGTTGTTTATCAGGAGAGATGACGGTGCTATTTTGGTTGCCCAGGTCTATGTGGACGACATAGTCTTTGGATCCACATGCTCCCAGCATGCTCACCACTTTGAGGAGGAGATGAAAAGTGAGTTTGAGATGAGCATGGTTGGTGAGCTTGCATTCTTCCTTGGTCTCCAGGTTCGTCAGCTAGAGGATGGGATGTTCATCTCCCAATCCAAGTATGCTAGAGACCTAGTGAAGAAATTTGGTTTAGACTCCGCTAAGCATGCACGTACACCTATGAGTACCACTACCAAGCTTAGTAAGGACACTTCAGGCAAGGACGTAGAGCAAACCTTATATCGGAGTATGATAGGTAGTCTCCTCTACTTGGCTGCCAGTCGTCCCGACATCGCCTTTAGTGTTGGAGTCTGTGCGCGTTATTAGGCATCCCCAAAAGAGTCACATTTACTTGCTCTAAAACGTATTATTAAATACGTAAGTGGGACTCTCTCATACGGGATTTGGTATTCCTTTGATACCGATGACCGTCTGTCCGCCTACTCGGATGCCGATTGGGCTGGGGATGTAGATGGATGTAAGAGCACTTCTGGTGGGTGTTTCTATTTTGGTTCTGCTCTTGTCTCCTGGCTGAGAAAGAAGCAAAATTCCATCTCTTTGTCCACTGCGGAGGTTGAGTACATAGCCGCCGGGAGTTGTTGCACACAACTCTTATGGATGAAGCAAATGCTGGAGGATTATGGGATATCACAGGACACCATGACCATTTCCTGTGATAACACGAGCGCGATACACATATCCCGCAATCCAGTTCAGCATTCGCGCACAAAACACATCAGGATACGTGAGCACTTTATTCGTCAGTTAGTTGAAGAGAAAGTCGTATCCCTGAGTTTTGTTCCTACCGACCGTCAGTTAGCCGATATTTTCACGAAACCTTTAGATGCCCTTAGATTTGAGAGTCTTAGGAAATCTTTAGGGATTTGCACAGTTGATTGAGGGGTTGGTCTATGTCTAGAATAGGATGCTTCTTCATGTTCATATCATATGCTTCCTATTGCTAGTCTATTTTATATGTACCATTACTTTGTTGTACAACTTTGTTTTATTCTTTTTGCTTTTTATATTTCTTTTGAAAAAAAAATACAAAAAGATTTTCCTTTAAGAAAAATTTTGAGAAAAGCACAAAAAGATTTTATTTTTCCAAATTTTTGAAAAAATCCAAAAAGATTTTTGTATTTTGCTTCTTTTATGGATGAGCATGTAAGATAGCCAAGTCACAACTTCATTCCATTTATCCATGTGATTGTTTGATAGAGATTTGAGAGGCTACATCATTTCATCCATGTGCTTTACATTGATTGGAGTCTTTGAGATGTAATTAGTGATATCTTCCTACATGTTTGACTCCTATATCCTTTATTGCACACATGCACGGCTATATTTGATTATTGCACTTGTCTATCTTATGTTGGCTTGTGTGTTTTCATCTCAATCCTGTCTATACAATGTACAATATGCGATAAAACTTGACAAGATTGGAATGCATGTAAAAACCGTTTTGGTGAGACTGTGTGCTTTTGTATAACGGGGAGGGGCTGCGAAAGGTAATCATCTATCCTTTGCGCAAAAGCCACCGTTAAAAAGGTCCTAAAAAATGGAGGAATTTTAATATCCGAGGTCCAAAGAGGTTAAAAGAGCCCGAAAAAATTTAAAGGCAATAAAAAGCAATTCATGCCAAATATGGGCCACTTAGGTTTCACCATCAATTCTCCAAAGTTTGAGAATTTAGAATGCCTCTATTCAATACAATATCTGAGGGAGTTTGGTTGGAGAATCTAAACGGGTTTGCACTTCCTTGAAAGTCCTGAAAAAGCATAAAATCATTTTGGACGTTATTGGTGTGAAAATCATTTTGAGCTTTGATTTGTTGATTTGATTGAGTCAATATCTTATACTGTCACTCTTTTACACCAAAGGAAATCATTTGAGTTCATTCGCTAGGAATATCCAATATTCATCGTGCACATATGTCATGTTTGTATGCATTGATTTTCCTATCGAATTTGATCACACCACTTCATTTACGCTATCATTGACTTGGTTGCTTTCTGTTTATTCATGGTGTGTTTTTATCCTAGAGACACTCCGCACTTGCTTATTTGATTTATTTCTCTAATTTGTCCATTTGGGGACATCATAAAAAGGGGGAGAAAGAATTATCATATTATGGGGGAGTTTGAATTCTGGGGGAGTTTTTGAGATGTTGCTTATGTTTTTATCATATATTGATATCCATGTTATCTCATTTCAAACTCGATATGTCACGTGGTATTTGCTTTGTCTCATGTGTGTAGGTATGAAGATTGCAGATCTATATGTTGCACACCCTGATGAGAAAAGTTTTGAGATTCCTGAAGAATTAAAGAACAAACGATGAAGACTATTCATTTGTACCTTTTCCAGTTTTGGGTTCATGGGAGGGTAGATTTGTATAGGCAATTTCATATTTGATAATTCGGATTTTTTATGTATGTACCGGCATAGACATAGGGGGAGATTTGTAAGGACATTTTTCACATGTCCGAAATGTTTCATTTATTTATGTCGTACGCCGCTACATTTGGCACGTTTCCTCACGATCTCACATGACGGCCTCTATCCGAATTCCGAGAATCAAGCATGCATTATCTCCACTAATATGTCCCACATCTGCCTCAATGACTTCACGTTCCAAGATTTTAGGGACTTAATGCAAGTGGTACGCAAGGGAAGTCAAAACAGTGAAAAAAAAGGCACAATAGGAGAGTTCAAGGGCATTTTCGTAATTTCACATCCATAGTTCGGAGGTCTGGTTAACTATAAAGTTGAAGAGCTCACCGCAACGAAGATACTGGAAAAAACGGCACCTCAATCCGAGCTACGGTGAAGGAGTTATGACCTTTTGAAGATAGAGAAAATTCCTTAAAGAATGCTGTTTTTTTTTTGTACGCTGGATAGAATTTTAGAGTTTTAAGAACGTGGGACTCTTCATATTTTTTCCTATAAATACCAACTTCGGGGGAGTTGTTTTGCAAGACTTTAGGAGACGAATTTGAGAGTCCAAATACATCTAGTCTTCATATTTTTGAGTCCCAAGACTCATGGTTTGATTCACACATCCTTGCCAATCCTTTGTGAATCCTTTTGCAACCCAAGAACACAACTTTGGTTTGTTCAACCCTTGTGGAGGAGACCGTTCTTCTTCTTCATTGCAGCCCTACTGGAAAGGGATAATTCCAGCCGCGACTACAGAATCCGATACCCGAGGGTAATTCTTAGTCAACTTGTATTTTCATTGTAATCCGATTGTAAGCCGTTTTCTTACAAATTATAGTGAAAATAAATGGTTTTGCCCCTGAGGGGGATTTTTCCTTAATTGCATGTGTTTGAATGTTCTTGCGTAGATTATCAATTTATTCAATCACATACTGCTGCATGTTTAGGGTTTGTTTGTGTTAAAAGGGTTTTATATATGGTTTGATCATTTGAACGCGAGCACACACGTTTCTCAAACTGCTATCCCCTGTTTAGAAATAACATGCCCCAAGAACTGCACTTCCCGTAACCAGAACCCGCACTTCTCATACTTAGCATACAGCTGATGCTCTCGTAGAGTCTGAAGAACCTGCCTCAAGTGCTCGGCATGCTCTTCCTCGGTGTGTGAATATATCAAGATGTCATCTATGAAGACGATGACAAACTGATCCAAGAACTCTTTGAACACTCGATTCATCAAGTCCATGAATACGGTTGGAGCATTTGTGAGTCCAAATGGCATCACTTTGAACTTATAGGACCCATATCTCGTCAAGAAAGCAGTCTTTGAAACATCCTGCTCCCTAATACGTAGCTGATGGTATCCTGACCTCAGATCTATCTTCGAAAAGAAAGTTGCTCCCCTCAGCTGGTCGAACAGATCATCGATTCGAGGCAAGGGATACTTGTTCTGTATCGTGACCTTGTTCAGTTCGCGGTAGTCCACACGTAGCGTCAGTGAACCATCTCTCTTTTTCACAAACAACACTGGAGCGCCCCAAGGTGAGGTACTCCTACGAATGAAACCCTGGCCTAACAATTGCTCTATCTGATCTCGTAACTCACGCATTTCCGTCGGAGCCATACAGTATGGAGCACGTGCTATCGGTCGAGTATTCGATAATAAATCTATGACAAAATCTATCTCCCGACTGGGGGGGTAGGCCTGGTATCTCCTGAAATACATCAGAATACTCACGAACAACTGGGATCGAGTCTAAGGGAATCACGACCTCCTTAGAGGTATCCTCCTCTATGTAATATAAATGAGCGGTCGAGCCTCCCTCTAGGCGAGGCATCGCCACTACAAACATCTCTTTCCCCGAAATGGCAAAGACAATACTGCCACCGAAACAATCTATCATGGCTTCGTAAGCCGCGAGCCAATCCATACCAATAATAACGCCGTGCTCATGCATATCTAAGACTAACATGTCTGCTGGTAATACCAAACTACCAATCTCTACTCCCACACCCCCGCATATAAAGAAAATTAACGATCCATTTCCCAGTGGTGAGTCTACACACGTTACAGTGCTCTCTGCTGTGTTTAATAACCCTAAAGCCTTCGCAAAATGGGTAGCTATAAAACAGTGTGTCGCTCCAGTATCAAATAAAACCCGACCCATAGCACCATGGATAGGAAACATACCCTCAATCGCGGGTGGTGCATGTGGAGCTGTTGCCTGTTGGACATTATAGACACGTCCGTACTGTAACTGCCCCTGCTGCACTGGAGCGACTGGAATGGCTGGTAGGGCTGGTACCTGAGTTGATGCTGGAGGGCGGCTGGAAAGAATGGCCTCTGTGGTTCATTACGGGCACCCTGCTGCTGTGGGACCCTATCACCCTCTGGACAATCCTGGCGCTTGTGGCCATTTTTACCACACCCGAAGCATCGGCCCTTAAAATTTCCTCCCCTCTGTCCCTGCTGATTACGGCCCTGTTGGTCGTTACCACCCCGCCATTGGCCCTGCTGAAATCGTTGTTGGCCCTGATGGCCCTGCTGAAATCGTTGTTGGCCCTGATGGCCCTGCTGCTGCCCCTGCGGCTGACGATGTTGGCCCTGCTGACCCTGCCTAAATCCCCCAAATCCCTGCCTGGAATCACCTGATCGGAACCGCTTGGCAGGGTCCCCCTGATGGGAACTCTGCTCATGCTGGCGAGTCTGCCCCTGAGATGTCGGTCCTTCACTAGCACCACTACCCCCTGTCCTGCCCTGCTGGCTGGACTCTCCTGCTCGCTTGTTTCCCTGCAGATTGAAGCGGTGATCCTGACAGTGTAGTAAGGCAGCATTGAGTACGTCTGTGTAGGTACTCAGAGATAGATTTCCTATAAGGTGATAACGGATCCTCCAAGCTAACCCGTCCATAAACAATAGTATCTTCTTACTCTCAGTGGGTGCCTCATCTAGCACTATAGTGAGAAGTCTTGTGAACTCCTCTTCATACTCAGCAACAGTAGAATTTTCCTGCTTCAAGTTCAGTAACTTCCGCCTCATCTCAGTTTGCACGGCGGATGGAAAATATTTGCGGTCAAACCGCTCCAAGAATGACTGAATCGGGATAACATCCCTCTCCTCCAAAGTGGTGGTGGACTCCCACCACTGCAAAGCGGCCCCCACTAGCTTAAAGGAAGCCAACAACTGTTTATGCACGTCTGTGCACTCATACATACGCAGATGCCTCTGTATATCTTTCTTCCACTGGCTGACAATGATGATATATGAACTACCCGAGAACTCAGGGGGATGCGCCTTCTAAAAGGCATCCCTAACTCGCTCCCATGCAGATAGGAGCTGTGACGGTACTGGCACCACTGCCTGAACTTGGGGTGGAGCCTGCTGTACTACCGCTAGCGCGGCATTCACCGCCTGAGCAACGATGGCGGCTACCTCATTTGCGTTCATCATTCCCTGAGCCGGAGCTACTGGCTGCTCGGCTTGGGCACGTCTATCCTTTGGGGCACGTCTCGGAGGCATCTGAAACGTGAAGAAATTTTATTAGTCTACAGTTATTACCAAATCTTAAATAGCTGAAGACGTAATCATAAAAGCAAGAATACAACAATCCTAAAATAGGGCTCTATAGCAAAAACGCTAAGCTGAAAGCGAAATAAGTCGTACAGATCCTAAAGGACACTAGAACCTGATGCTCTGATACCACTTGTGACACCCCGCCTAATTAAATACCGGGTGATCAGTCCTTTATTAAATTATAACCAAGGTGAACGGTTGGTTCATTCTCAGCATCACTGTCGCAAAAATAACTTTTCCAATTAAACACTCTAATTAATTAAGCTAAGTGACAAAACCATTTTGTTAGACTTCAATTTCCCAATTTAATTCAAAACCAATATTTAAAACCTTTGATAATTAACAGTTTAAGAGTCACACAATAATAACAAGGATATAAATGATCATTCAAGAATTTAACTATCAATAGTAAATCCCAACTTCAAACCACCAAAGAAAACATTTGGATAGTAATAAATCCCAAAGTAAAACTACTGACAGTAAATGAATTACAATCCATCACAAAAACCAACTAAATAATGAAAAGGGCGACACATGCCCAACTAGATAAAGTAGGACTAGAAGTGGAATCAACAATGAGGTCGTCTAAGCAAGAGGCCTGCAACTCCCACCTAAGCTGCAGCGCGTTCCCTACGGAGGATCCTATGCAAGACGCCCCTGTGGCTGGGCACCTGTAATATATACATATATATACAAGAGAGAAGAGAAAATAGGAAACGGGTCAGAGCCCGATTGTAAAAACAGTTTAAAATTAGTTTAGCAAGTATTTAAATTGCTACTGGCTAATGCAACCAACATATTAGTGCGACACTCCCTTGAGAAATTCTCACCTCTCTTCTAATGTGCACACCTATCGCACTAATTCTTCCTATCAGTTTAACTTATCTTATCTTAAGTTGCTCGTGAGGTTTCAAACCGACAAATTCAAATGTTTAAGAGGTTAATTTTATTTAAAAGCAAAGTTCTCAATTAAACCTTAATTAATAATAAAGTTTCTCAGTAATATATCATACTTTTCAAACACTTATACCCAAGCTGAATTAATTATTCATTTCTTACATACCATAATCACAGCAGGTAGTTCCTAATTTCCAGATTTAAATATATATATTAAATACTCATATAATATATATATTCTAACAGCACCCCACATAAAATCTATGGCGCGGGCATACTCTGCTATCCAGTCCCCGTATCACTCGTACTAAGGGAAATACTAGTTCGGAATCACTCTCGAACTGTATTAACACAAAACACATGAAAAATGAGGCGAAGCATAGTTCCAAGTCACTAAGAGGATAGCACATACCCCCACATCTCTTAGGACCGTCTGACTATCGATTCGATAGCCTGTACCAAGGATTTCTATCTTCTAGGGTACGAGTCAATATCCCCCATAAAGGTCCCATCGAGATAAGACTGTCCCAGCGCGGTAACCTCAGGGATAACAAGTAGCGTGGGCATGATTTTTACACGTATATAGTATATGCATAAACACAGTCATATATATATATATATATATATATATACTACTATTACCATATCAAATTTTAGGTACACTCTCACGACCCATAATTATGATATTTATCCTTATTACTCGTTAATTAGTTATCACGTATAACGGTTTGTCTCTTATTCGAATTTTTGGGATTATTCCAACTTATTAAGTGACACTCACGGATTCCTATCCTCCTAAGTGTAATTTCAGTAGGTACTCAATTATTTTACCACGTAACTTCCTTACAAGTCTCACCCTTTAACACATATTCCCATTCTCCCTTATGTGTAAAACATCCCCGTGAAAGATTAATCTTGCCTTACGTTAAAGGTTCCATATTTTTTTATAAGTCCTACTGGTCTTCTTTATATCCCAAAATGCTCTAACATTAATATCCAAGAATGTCTAATCATTTAAGTTGGAACAACCTATAAAAAGGGGAATATGAGTTATGCAAGAGGGGTCGATCGATCGATGACAGGGTTCGATCGATCGAAGCTCTAAGGTCGATCGATCGATCAAGCAGGTATGGCAAATCTGCAGAATTTCCAGTTACAGGTTCTCTCTTCCAACATCATCCAAAATGATATATTTTACTACCAAACTCCAAATAATTTATACTACAAGTGTTATGACCTCAAATAAATGATTTCCTACGTCTAGCATGCGAATTTTCATCATGAAAAACGAATTAAAAGGGCCTAATCCATCAAAACACCAAGAACCCTAATATTCCTTTTGTTTGGTTTCTTTCCATCCTTTTTACCATATTTCATACTCTTTAATTACTGAAATTTCGTGGTTCAACCTCTACATATGAATTGGGTTTCCAGAATACATCAATTACTCATACAACATGCGAATTCAAATCTCCAAAATAGGTTTTTCTTTCACAAACATTAGTCCTAATCAATCATAGGCTAATAATATTGGAGCATTAACTGAAATAGAGCAAGATAGATACTTGCCTGGGAATTTTTGGTTCATATTTGTGGAGATTTTGGTGTGGTTGTGATCCTCGTTGCACGATCTATCGTTTGGCAGCGATGGCGGTGTAAACGGTGGAGTTCTTGGCCTAGAACTCCTTGGAAAACCTCTCCTTTTCCTCTCCTATAACTGTCTTTTGTTTATGGTGTTTCTAACCCTAGGAGATGACTCTTGTCATCTGATATGCCCTTAGAATTTTCGTGGATTTTCAGGCCTAAAAATGTAAAATGTCCAAAACCCCCTCCCGGGGTGTTAATTAAGCCTAAAAACGCTCCGAGACCCAAACTAAACCACTGGGTACATTATTTTGACTATCTCAACCCTTATGGACACTTTGGCGCACTCGAAATGACCATACAGGTGATTTTTTCGACCTTTTGCCAACCACTAAGCAAATGGCCCACTCTCTTTACAAGTTTTGCGTCAGAGCAGAAGTTACTAACAAACATGTTGGCCAACTGCTGGAAATTGATTATTTATCCTCTTAGCAAGCTATTGTACTAGATTTGAGAGGAACTTATGATTGTACTAAAGAAGGCTCTGCATCACATCTCGTCAGGGATGGAATAAATGTTTGTAGTAGCTTGATTATGCTCGATATGAAGGATTGGATTTATCTTTCTATCATATTTTGGCGTTATAACCGGCAACTTGAATTTGGCCGGAGTAGGTTTTGTCACAACAAAAGAGACTAATGATGATATTTTTTCAAAGTCCCTCTGTAGGGGATTCTTAGACTTGGTCATCTTGCTGAGACGATACTCTAAACATTGGATAGATCCCTTCCACGGTTGGTTATCATCTTTAGTCTTTCCTCTAGCTGACTTTGCAGTTCGTCCTCGGCCATCAGTCGAGCTCCCTTCCTGGGAAATCTCCTCACGGTTCGGTCGATTCTCTAGAGGATTGGTGGGAGCCTAAGGTGATGGATCTGTCGGGATCACTTCTCATCTAGTTGTGATCATGAGATACTGTGCCTTCCTGTCAGTGATTACGACGAGGGCCTAACCGATTGAATGCTGAGCCTCTACTCATCCTTTCCAGCGCACTGGGATGCTCTTCAGACTAGGATTAATCGTTGATATGACTAGGTAACTGGTTAAAGGATGTGGCTCCAGGGGGATAGGACTGGTCCCATTGTGATCTGGTTCGTCGGGAGGCACTAGCGTTTTTGTGAGCCCCTAGGCTTAGCCCCCTAGGATTCTCTAGAGCATGCCTGTGATAATCCTGTCTCCTATCTTTATAGGGCGCTGGGAGAAATTATCTTCCTTTACTTCGTGATATCCCTGGTGCAAGGGTAAAAACATTTGGGTTGAACTGCACCTACCATGCCTCAAGGGTGTGTGCCAATTATTTAACACTCTCTTACATCGCTTCCTTCCCCTTGGCCAGAATCATCAATAGACTATGTAAATTTCCTGCTCCGGTGTGGTTGGGTGGAGTTTGGACTTCTGGCATACATCTACTCTTAGGGTTATCTTCTATTCTCCTGTATTTCATGGAAAATATTAAACGAATGATTTCAGGTAGGGATCACAATAGCTTATCATGTTCCCACAGACGACACCAATTTGTTATCGCCCTAAAATGGAGATAGCAAATAATTAAATAATCAGTAAAAAGATGAATAATAATAGAGCATGAGGGATGAGAGACAATGAGAATAAGACATATTTTATGTGGTTTGGCCCAAGATGGGAACCTACATCCACGGGTGTTACTAGATCACCTTTCACTATTATCAAGTGTATAATTAGGGTTACTTATGGTAGCTCAATGATTGAGAGTTCGAAAAAGTCTCCTTTTTAGGTGGATTCATTCCCTATTTATAGGTGGTTGGTATAGAATATTTAGGGGACAGGTGGAGTGCCTTTGAAGGTCAGGAAATTACACCTATATGCACGTGCTAATAAATAAATAACAAACTGATGTGCCTTGCATCGCATGTTGACGTCCCTGATATGAGCGTAAGTAACAAACTCATAACAACCACGTTCCCTTATTCCCACATGAACAGTGATAAGTCTTTTAGATGTATATGCAAATACGTGTGTATGGTGTGAGTGAATATTTACGTTGGAGGGGGACAATTGTCAATATAGCGGAGTTAATTACTACATGAGCTAAACTCCAGTTGGGAGTAAAACCGAGCACATGGTGAGTCCTTTTGATAAACAGGGTTTCGCTGCGGCGCGAGCGTCACCTACGCGCTAGTCATTTTGAATTCGGCTCACCTGCTTTATATAAAAACCTAAACTTATGACTACACTCAACGGGTGAGTATAGCGGCCAAGTCCGGGTATCGAATCCAAAAAGAGGAGTTGCTATAATTTATAAGGTTTAGTATTCCTAAAATAAAAGCGTAAAATATGATTATACACAAAAAGGAAAAGATGCAGAAAGGGAAAGTTTATACTAGGAGAGGGAAAATAAAGCTAGACTAATCAAGCGAGTAAAAACTATAGGTTGTGTCATATATCCCTCACTCAAGTTAATTAGTATAAAATGGTTACATGAATCGACGATTTATTAAGAATGTGTCTCGTTTCGACAGTTAATTAAATCAAGAGTTGTCACACCCCTAAATTCGCATAAAAGTCTAATAAGATTTTGGCGTCAACAAATACCCCAAAAATTACGCACGCAAGGACGTAAGCACGGAGCATACATGATATACCCCGTCAAATCTCCTAGGCATAATAACTAGGACAACACACTCAAAATGGACCTGTAAAACTCCATCACCAAAGCAAAGTAACATGTCAACCCGAGGTGAGTTCAATCCGACACAACCTAGACTAATTTAGCTAGAAAGCATATTAAAAACGTGATAAATAAATGCGATAAATAAACGCAATAAATCTACACTAGAAAGCACGGAAATAAAGCGAGTAAACCTAATTAGAAAGCAAGTAAATTAACTACAAAACAAGAATTAACGAAATGCAAACTATATTAATTGGTAGGGAAGATGAATAGTGCACACTTACAAACCCAAATGGTTGTCAAACCAGGAGAGGAAGAAGAATGAGTTCTCCACCTCCAAACCCTAACCTAAACTATCTTCTAGAACTAAGTATCTCTGAATATTACACAAAAATCCTCTATACAGTAAGTTGGAATTGAAATAGAGAAGAAAAGGAAAAAGAAAAGAAAAGGGCCCCTTTGGTCGATCGATCGATCAAGCAGATATTTGCCCACTATGAAAGCTCGAAGGGTGAAAATTAAAGGATCGATCGATCGACCCTTTTAGTCGATTGATCGATCAAGCAGGTCTCAGCCTTCTCCCCCCTGTTTTGGCTAATTTGGAAATCTCCTCCGCTAAAATCGTCGTAACTTCTTCATTCGGACTTGTAATAGTGCACCGTTTGCGGCCACGCGAAGCTTGCGAGGAGGGATACAACTTCCGTGTAGATGTCGGGCCAGTGCCCTAATTGTAAATTGACCGAATTGCCCTTGCGCTTGTGGATATGTACGGAACTTATCCGGAACGCATCCAAACTCCATACTTAGTACCTAAATACCTACAAAAGCCCAATTATACGTCATAGAGCATGTTAACAATATAAATCCGAGGTTGTTTGGTTAACGGGCTTAAATATAGAGATTAAGGCACCCGAAGCGGCTAAAATGCGTAGGATCGAGGGATGAAATACGTAATATTTACGTATTATCACAACCCCTAACTTACACATTGCTAGTCCCTAGCAATGAAATATGATGCAAAAAGAACTACAAGAAAACCAAAAGCAGGATATAAGTACAAAAATATGGTATAAAAGCATAAGGCCACTTTCGCGGGCGATTTGATTGCATGTAGCATATGCAATAAGCCGTTTAACCCTTAGGTTACCCTAGTAGACGAGTGTCGTCTCGTGAGGGTTTTCAGGGATGAAACCCACAAACATCAAATAATTTCTTCAAAATATGCCCAAACCAACATACGACAAGCCCAACAACAAGAAGAAGATTTCATACACATTATTAGCACAATGAACAAATTCAAACAAAAGTTTGAATCATTAACATTATAGAATGCACCTCATATAATTGAAACCTTAAATTGTGGGAGGAGAGTGAGAACACGCAAAATATGATTTGGCAAAAACTTATATAAACCGGATACTAAATAAAGCAAGCGTATATTCAATCCTCACGAGCATTACACTCATCAAGTGGATTCACTCGAAACAGGGAGTTAACACACGGAACATGAGGGCATAAAGAGTAAACATAATTGGAAACTAGGACACATACATGTCACAAATGAAGGACACTATATATAAAATGAATAACTGTAATCTCAATGAAATATATCGCTATTTAAAAGAGGCGAAATGCATTTTCACAGATTATCAAACTATTTCAACTTTTAAATTAAATGCACCTTAAGATCACATAGGACTTGAATAGGGTTGTAATGTAGGCTAGGCTAGGGTACGAAATGAAAGGAATGTATGTACGGATTCAAAGTGTTCGAAATGAAAACTTGGAATAATGGGAAGAATGCGGGCAAAATCAAAATTGGAAAACAAGTTCCAAAAAAGCATTGGATATAACAGTCGAGAGAGCAATCAAAGCTTATTGAACTAAATACAACATTTACAAATTTCTCTTTCTTTTTTCTTTTCTTCTTTTCCTCATGTTTTATTTTCTTTTCTTTTGATTTTCACTTCTCTTTTTCACTTTTTTCTTTTCTTTACTTCTCATACTCTCACATGCCTAAATTTCAACTGCAACACAACAACAATATTCAATCCCAAGTAACATTCCAAACAAAGGTATGGAAGGTGTATGTATGGTTTAAAACTCCAATTTGGAGTTGGTTATGGAATTTGGGGTTATGAAACGAAAGGCTAATATTAAGGCTTAAAGGGGTTGACGAGGGTAAACATATACGGTGAGGTCAAGGTTAATATGGGTGATATAACAAAGATGGCCTATGATCATTTCATAAAGTTTATGCAATTCTCGAGTCAAAATAATATATGAAAATCATGATCAAGTAACACATTTCATTTATGAACTCAATTAATGAACGATCAATTGAAAGAATAGAGAGATTACTAACGACTGTAATGTTTTGAAAGAGGAAAGAATAGTGTATACACTCACAAATAACGAAAGGTACAAAGCTTACTTGGTGTAAGTATATACAATGCAACAAAAGATTACCGAGTTATAATAATCTTAAACCAAATCAATAAAGCAAGAAAAGTGCATGTGCTCATGGGATTAAAATTTAATTCATAGAGTTATTCATAATATCAATGATTCGAGAACTAAAGTCTAATAACTTTTAAAATCGAGAACATGCATCGTTGGGTTGTCAATTGGATCGGGCAATTATTGAAATTTATCATCGAAAGCAAAGGCAAAATGCCCAATAAAGGAGAAAAAAGAAAGATTTTTTTTTTTAAATTTTTGAAATTTTTTTAAGAAAAGCATACTAAGTAAGTAACATGTGAGCAAAAACATGGACTAAATAAAGAAATGGACAGAATATCCTACACCCCCTAACTTACAACCTGACATTGTCCTCAATGTGAATTAAGAACCAAGTTAAAGAGAGGAAAATAACGATATTACCCAAAATGGAGCGATCCCCATAAGAACAAGTCCAAAGAATCTACAAAACAAGTTGGTACCGAGCATAGCAAAAACAAATAACAAAGAGTTAACTAATTACACTAGACTAAATTAAAAAGGAAAGAAAAGATAAAAAGAAAGAAAGAATAATAAGCTAACTATATACAACTTACTATTTAGGTTTCACACTAACTATACACTAGAAGTCGAAATAGTTGAGGGTCCATCGTAAAAACGATTTGAATTTGGAGGGTGATCGGTGTACCCTCACTCTCAAGCATGCCTTCCGAAAAATATGAATTCCGTTTGAACAACGGAAGGCATGTGTAAGGCGTAAGAAAGGAACCATCGTCAATTAAAGGTTTGGGAGGGACGATGGGGAATTTGGATTGAACGGGTGACAAAAACATGTGGGGACCGAGAAAAGCAGAATATCCTCCCAAAAATTTTGAAATTGGAATGGGAGGGGGCGCACATGAAGGCAAAGATACGTTCATGGAAGGCAACTCGAGCAAGTACTCCTCATCGGCGAAAAGGTTTAACTCATTAAAGTTTGAAACCGATTCATCGGGTACTTGAGACGGTGTGATAACAAAGAATGAAAATGGGGAGGAAAGAAATTCAAACTCAAGTGATGAGTCATCATCGCTTGAAGATTGAGTTTCGAAGGAAATAAGATCATTTTCAATGAAATGTTCTTCTTTAGGGGCCAAAGAAGAAATTATTTCATGTCAAATGGATATTACTTCCATTTCATCGTCACTTTCAATATATATTATGCGATGGGATAAGTCAACAATGGTTTGTTCCAAAGTAGGCACAAAGTCCTCATTTAGTTCAAAACATTATTCGACTTCAAAAGTCTCGGAAGCAAAATCATCGTCAGATTCGGCGTCATTTGATAGACAGGGTTTCGTCGCGACGCGAGCGTCACCTACGCGCCGGTCATTTTAAATTCGGCTAACTTTCTCTATATAAAAACCTAAACTTATGACTCAACTCAACGGATGAGTATAGCGGCCAAGTCCGGGTATCTAATCCACAAAGAGGAGTTGCTAGAATTTATAAGGTTTAGTATTCCTAAAGTAAAAGCGTAAAAGATGATTATACACAAAAAGGAAAATATGCAGAAAGGGAAAGTTTATACTAGGTGAGGGAAGATAAAGCTAGACTAATAAAGCGAGTAAAAACTATAGGTTGCATCGAATATCCCTCACCCGAGTTAATTAGTGTAAAATGATTACATGGGTCGACGAGTTATTAAGACTGCGTCTCGTTTCGACAGTTAATTAAATCAAGAGTTGTCACACCCCTAAATTTGCATAAAAGTCTAATAAGATTTTGGCGTCAACAAATACCCCAAAAATTACGCACGCAAGGACGTAAACACGGAGCATACATGATATACCCCGTCAAATCTCCTAGGCATAATAACTAGGACAACGCACTCAAAATAGACCCGTAAAACTCCATTACCAAAGCAAAGCAACATGTCTACCCAAGGTGAGTTCAATCCGACACAACTTAGACTAATTTAGCTAGAAACCATATTAAAAACGCGGTAAATAAACACAATAAATCTACATGAGAAATCACAGAAAGAAAGCAAGTAAACCTAATTAGAAAGCAAGTAAATTAACTACAAAATAAGAATTAAAGAAATGCAAACTATATTAATTGGTAGGGAAGATGAATAGTGCACACTTACAAACCCAAATGGGTGTCAAACTAAGAGAGGAAGAAGAATGAGATCTCCACCTCCAAACCTAACCTAAACTATATTCTAAAACTAAGTATCTCTGAATATTAGAAAAAAATCCTTTATATAGTAAGTTGGAATTAAAACAGAAAAGAAAAGGAAAAAGAAAATAAAAGGGAAAATATCACAGAAAATAGGGGATCGATCGAAGCAGACCTGTTTTGGCTCATTTGGAAATCTCCTCCGCTAAAATCACCGTGACTTATTCATTCGGACTAGGAATCTTGTACCGTTTGCGGCCACGCGAAGCTTGCGAGGAGGGATACAACTTCTGTGAGATGTCAGGCCAGGTGCCCAAACTGTAAATTGATCGAATTGCCCTTGCGCGTGCGAATATGTACGGAACTTAGCCGGAACGCATCCAAACTCCATACTTAGTACCTAAATACCTACAAAAGCCCAATTATACCTCATATAGCATGTTAATAATACAAATCCGAGGTTTTCTGGTTAATGGGCTTAAATATAAAGATTTAGGCACCCAAGGGGGCTAAAATGCGTAGGTTCGAGGGATGAAATACACAATATTTGCGTATTATCACCTCTTTTGGTATTATTTTGGACCTTACATAAGCTGGGATTATAAAGGTATAACAGAAATCCCCCAGTACTTCATGCATGATCTCTATAGTTTGATACAAAGTGAATGGATGGATTATTTTATTCTGCTCGTACTGAAGTGGAGTGGCCGTCTCTCTTTTGATCGGATTGGGCTGAGAAGATTGCCTTTGTGTTTTTATGAAAGTATTGATGACACGTGGCAGGAAACTGAAGCGTTTTCTTTGTTGTGGAAGGGCGCGTGTGCAGGTGCTCGGTATCGTCGTTTCAGATGTTGCAGGCTTTTGTATTCTTTCTACAACGTCCCTTTAGTCCTCTTCTTGAAACTAAAGATACGCATCATAAGTCTCAATCATCATCATAGATTAAACGTTCTTAGTTACAAAAAGAGAGAAAAAAATGAGTGTTTTTTAAAGTTTTCTGAGAGAATACGTTTTTCGCGGCAAAGTGTATTCCTTTGATTTTTCCTTCTTCGTTATCCGGTGCTTGCCCTAATATTTTTCATTTCGTTGGTTTCATTATGTACACCCTCACAGTCTTTGTTAGGGTTTGATCATTCTGGATTTTTGATTTTTTATTTGTTGTTGGCGTGTGATTTGTTGGTGGTGTTACTTGGTGGAAATTCCGAATTAGACGACCATTGAGTGGGTTGGCCTAGGGTTTTCAAGCATAGTTAGGAGATTTTGGTTCCGTTTAGCTATTCAATTTAGGTTTTTATACAAAAACCCTTGTTTTACTTCATCATCTTCTTCATTCTGAAGTTGAAACTTTATCTTTATGAGTTTCCCACCTCACGTCCAACGAATTTATGACTTTATTCACAAGCTTGAGTCTCAACGTCTAGGGATCACTGAGCGGAGATTTTCACACCCTCTGCAAGTGGTTAGGCCTAAAAACCCAGTCTTTCAGTGGTTATGCTCGTGATCCTAATGAGCCTTACATGAATTCCCCTATTTTAGACAACCTTGAGATAGATCTCGCTGCCCCTCTTTCTCCTGAAGCTAATCTTACAAACACAAGACTAAAAGATCATACGAAAATTTAAATACAATTTCACTCTCATTATTTTTTTAAATGACAAGACAAGACTAAAAAAATATTGTAATAATAATAATAGCAACAATAAAATAATTGAAATAACTTACATTGAGATTCCAAAACAAATAACTTGGCCCGACCTTAGTAAATTTGTGATCCAAAGCATTAGATTTTAGTGGGCCTCTTATTATTATTATTATTATTATTATTATTATTATTATTATTATTATTATTATTATTATTATTATTATTATTATTATTATTATTATTATTATTATTATTATTATTATTATTATGATTATTACTATTATTATTATTATTATTATTATTATTATTATTATTATTATTATTATTATTATTATTATTATTACTTGTTGAAAAAAATCTTCCTTTAATTCAAATAATGATGCATGCGAAGTAAAAAAAGTTATCAATATATATATTTGAATTTCTTTTTCTAACATTGTACAAACATATTAATAATTAAATTTAAAATGCTTATTCTTCAATTTAAAATTATCAAAATTACTATTAACATATGAAAGAAGATGACGTATCATATATATAAGTATAGATTTTTAAAAGATTCTTCACACGATTGAATACATTCATTATTAGCATTTTCATCAAATTGGTTTTTCTACAAACTATTCGTTTTAACAAAATTTTCATTCTATTTTCATATCAAGTGAAATTTCCTTAAAATATATAGTGATCGATTCATAGCCTTCGTGTCTATATTTTTTTAAAGAACTCTATAAGACCTCTTTACATTGTTAATAGGCATGTTGTGAAATTATATTTTTTTACTAATTACATCAACATCAAATAATATGCATCAAATTTAGGGGAAAGAAATTGTTATATTTTTTACCATAAAAGTAATACAATGGACAGTGTAATCGTGAAAATTAAGAAAGATATTCAATATAGCACATGTAAATGGAAAAACACTCTTAGAAATCGACAAAATTGGGAGATTTGTAAATGTTGGGCGATTTCAGAAAGTATTTTTAAAATATAACTTGTAATATAAGAATTGTATAGGCATGAGACGTGCATAAAGGAATGGGATCTCAACACACAAGGGGATGGGGATTTATTATTATAGACCATGGAGGCATTTGACCTGCAGAGGAGGAGGGAGATCTCAACACACATGGGGAGGGGCAGCTATTATTCCAGGCAATTCTTAGCCTCTATCACTCATATCGAAAGATAATAAAATGAAATTACAAAAAGTAGAATAAATAGGAAAGAATAGATATACATAGCTATTTATTGAGCTTGTTTCCTTCCAACTGGTGCTTCTTTATTAGTTCACAAAGAATAAAATTCTTGATTAGTTTTTGAAGATGGAGTATGGAGTTAGTTAAAAAATAGTTTTTTGTTTGAAATTCAACAGTTATCTGAATATTTATTGGTTGAGTCTTATATTCCTAGAGCTTTGTGTTATTAATTGATGAATCTCTGGTATGTGCTCTTTCGTGGTAAGGATTCATGACGGATGGAGGAATAACATGGCGTTGGGTGTTAGCTAAAGGTCGAAGATGATAAGCTTTTTGCTAGTTGTGAGGTGTGAATGAGAATAATAAAGTCAGTATAGATTTTTATTTGGTGGCCGATAGGGTTTTATGGTGTAGATTTCATATTAGATAGTCTTTCGACGAATATCAATCGTGAGTCAGTGGGTAGCCTAAGTGATGCACAATTTTTTGGCATTCTTTTAGCTGTTGTTACAAGTTGGGCTATGAAGTTGGGTTGTGCTAATTGTTCAAGTTATTTTTTCTTTTGATTGTTTTTATCGCTAAAAAATAGAGATAGTAAATAATCAAATAATCAGTAAAAATGAATAATAATAGAGAATGGGGCTGAGAGATAGTGAGAATAAAACAGATTTTACGTGGTTCGACCTAAGACGAAAACCTACATCCATGGATGTTAGTAGCTTTCCTTTCACTATTATCATGTGTACAATTAGGGATACTTATGGTAGCTCAATAATTGAGAGTTCGAGAGAGTCCCCTTTTCAGGTGGATTCGTTCCCTATTTATTGGTGGTTGGTAGAGAATATTTAGGGAACAACTGGACTGCCTTTATAGGCCAGGCAATTACACCTATATACACGTGCTAACAAATAAATAACAATCAGATTTGCCTTGGATTGCATGTTAAGATCCCTGATATATGTATAAGTAATAAACTCATAACAACCACGTTCCCTTACTCCCATGTGACCAGTGAGAAATCTTTTGGGTATATATGCAAATACGCATGTATGGTGTGAGTGAATATCTACTCTAGAGGAGGACAACTGTCAATATAACTAGTAAAGTAGATTAATATCTGAGCTGACCTCCCGTTGGGAGTGAGGACGAGCACATGGTGAGTCCTCTTTTGGTATTATTTTGGACCCTACATAAGCTGGGATTCTAAAGGTATAATAAAAAGGCCCCATGACTTCATGCAAGATCTCTGAAGTTTAATGCAAAGTGAATGGATGGAGTGTTTTATTCTGCTCGTATAGAAATGGGATGGTAGGCTCCCTTTTAATCGACTTGGGTCGAGAAGATTGCCTTTATGTGTTTAAAAAAGTATTGAGGACACGTGTCAGGAAACTGAAGTGTCACTGGGCACATGTGAAGGTGCTCTGTACCGTCGTTTCAGATGTTGCAGGCTTTTATATTGCAACGTCCCTTTAGTCATCTTCTTAAAACTATAAATACCCATCATAAGTCTTAATCATCATCATCATATATTAAACATTCTTAGTTACAGAGAGAGAGAAAAATACAAGTGTTTTTTTAAAGTTTTCTGATAGAAAACGTTTTTTGCGACAAAGAGTGTTCCTTTTATTTTTCCTTCTTCGCTATCCAATGCTTGCTGTAATCCTTTGCATTTCATTGGTTTCATTAGGTAGGCCCCTCACAGTCTTTATTAGGGTCTGATCGATCTGGATTTTTGGTTTTTTTTATCTGTTTTTGGCATGTGATTTGTTAGTGGTGTTACTTGGTGGAAATTCTGAATTAAACGACCATTGAGTTGGTTGGCCTCAAGCATTGTTAGGAGCTTTTGGTGCCGTTTAGTTGTTAAATTTAGGTTTTTATATAGAAACCCAAGTTTTACTACATTATCTTCTTTGCTCTGAAGTTGAATCTTTGTCTTTATGAGTTTCCCTCCTCACGTCCAACTAATTTACAAATTTATTCGTGAGCCTGTGTCTTAGCATCTAAGGATCACTGAGCGGAGATATCCACACCCTCTGCAAGTGGTTAAGCCTGAAGATGAACCAGGTCACCCTCGTTACACACCAAAACCCTAGTCTAGCAGTGGTTTTTTCTCCTGATCGTAATGAGCCTTACATGATTTCCCCTTTTTTATACAACTTTGAGATAGATCCCATTGCCCCTTTTTCTTCTGAAGCTAATCTAGCAAACACCGTATCCATGTCTGTTATAAATCTTATTCCTCTTTTTGATATGGTTAGCATAGATAAGGCTGATGACATGAGGCTTGAAAGTGTTGGTCCCTATCCTTCCCCGTCTCCTATAGATGAGTCCCTTGTTAATATTGTTGATTGGGAGGAAGATGGCTCCTCTGGGTCATCTGACTCATATGATCCAAATGAGATTGATGTGCAATGGTACCCCAGTACCATTAGTGAGGATGAACTTGACCATCTGAGGGAGAAATTTGATTATCCCATAGCTATTAGGATGAGGATTCCTCTTCCTTATGAGAGATGTTATTTTGTAAAGGATTCTGAGGAGGTTTGTCTTCCTCTCTGGGATCTTCAGGTGGGTTGAGGCTCCCTCTCCATTATATAGTGCGCTCAATATTAAAAAGTTATGGGGTTACCTTGACCCGACTGCCTCCCAATGCCTATAGGACCATTTTAGGATCTATGATGTTTTGGGAGTTTAGAACAGGTTTCGACCTTACGGGGGACATTTTTTAATATGTTCATGGATTAAAAGACAATGCCAAAGCCCCTGGGTATTATTATTTTCTCCTCGAAAATCTCAATACCGAATGGGTACTGTGGTCCAAACTTGCAATCACAGTTGCCAAGGTCAATATGTGTTTGCTATGGGAGAGTTAAAGTTTAGGTTTCATGAACAAGATAGGTCGTGTAGGATTCCCAGGGAATAGAACGGGCCGAACCAAATAGGTAAAATAAATTCTTTTTTTTATTGAATTGCTGACTTTATCTCATCTCATTATTCTGATATTCTGTATGTTGCTCATTTTAGTGAAAAGAGTACCTAAGCTTGCTGCATCTTTAGTTGATTTGATCGAGACGTATTGTGAGAAGCAACCCCCATACTTCAAGGACTTATTTTTTACAGAGAAATATGTTGCTGCTGGATACCACATCCTTCCAGGTGGCCTTCCCCCCATAGAGTTTGAGGTTCCTTTGGAGGGGTTTGTGTTGCAAGAGACTTACCTCGACGCAGGAGAGAAATTTACTGAAGTAGTGTAATACCCCGTATTTAAGAGGATATAGAATTTAATTAAATTGGTGATTTGGAATTTATTAGATTCGGAGAATTTATTTAATTTGGTGATTTAGAATTTAAATTAATTCAGTTTATTGTTAATTTTACGCCTATCGTATTTTGAAGTAGAAATTAAACAATTAGTATAGAGAGGTTCGAATGATGATTTAGAGGTCACGATTGTTTTTTGAAAGGGTCAAAATAGTATACCCAGGTGTATAGTTTGGATCTCAGGGCAATTTTAGACCAAATCGGCACCGTTTATGGACATTTTAGTCATTTAGTAACGTAGAGTAAAGAGACCTACGAATTTCCATAACCTTTATCAACATATAGTTGGGAGAGGCTAGGGTTAAAAATACAGAAAACAAAGAGAAGCCATTAGAGAAGAATGAGAGGCCATTTTTGAAGATTATGAGAGATTTCTTGAAGGGTTCAACCTTGTTCTTGCACCACGATCATCATTGAAGAGTGGATTGAAGGGGAAGATAAATAAATCCATCATCATCAAATGAAATTAGATCTGCTGGACCAAAAGAAAGTGTTTATCTTGATTGTTTTTTAAGAGTCATAGTACCCATGTAGTGTAGGGTCTTATGGGTGATAATTTAATTATAATCTTGAGATTTTGATGACTTAAACATATGTTTTGTGGTACACTACACCAAACTGGGTGATTGGTCACAGATTTTTTCCCTGACCATTAGTTGTGGGTCGCGAATTTGGTTCGTGACCAATTCGAGCATGACCATCTTTAATGGTCATTGTCCAAATCCATGACCACATCATTGATCACGGACCTTTGGGGTGATGACCTTGGGCCATGACTCATCCTTTAGTTTACGTGAATGCTCACGGTGCTGGTCATGACTAAAAGCCATGACCAATCCTTCAACATATGAAAATGGTCACGGCTATGGTTACGGCCCTCGGTCGTGACCGACACTTTGACCTTACCAGAATGGTCAAGGCCATAGGTCGTGACCCTTTTTATGCGTGACAAAAAATAGAGATGGTCATGGACTATGGCCGTGACCAGTTTTAACTATATTAAAAAAAATTGGGCAGAATTTTCTTTCTTTTCTGGACATTCTAAAACCTACGTAATGTAAACCCCGCATGGCCATAATGCTAAGCAATAAATTATAAAACTCGCGTGGTCGTGGGACCCCCGATTTGAGAGCACGATGATATTCTGAAATTTGGGCCGTGCTCTTAAATCGAAGGTGTCGTGGCCACGTGATCGGGTCCTATGAGCTACGTTGGTACCGTGCAAGGTGTTGGCACTGTTCATGGGGCCGTTTGGGGGGTGTTTCGAGAATTTGGTCATCTAAAAGTATGTTTTCAAGCCTAAGTGCAGATATTCTGAATTTTGGGTCGTGATCTCAAAGCGGGGGTCCCGTGGCCATGCGGTCGGTTCCTACGAGCTACGTTGGCACTCACAAGGCCGTTTAGGGGGTGTTTCGGGGTTTCGCCCTCTAACTACATGTTTTCAAGCCTAAGTGTAGATATTCTTAAATTTGGGTCGTTCTCTCAAATCGGGGGTCCTGTGGCCATGCGATCGGTTCCTACGAGCTTTGTTAGTCCCGTGTTAGGTGTTGGTGCTGCTCACGGGGCCGTTTGGGGGCTCTTTCGAGATTTCGCCCTTTAATGGCATATTTTCAAGCCTAAGTGTATATATTCTAAAATTTCGGCCGTGCTATCAAAGTGAGGGACCCATGGCCACGCTTCCTACGAGCTGCATTGGTCCTATGCTAGGTGTTGGCATCACTTACGGGCCCATTTGGGGGGTGTTTCGGGGTTTCACCCTCTAACGACATGTTTTCAAGCATAAGTGTAGATATTCTGAAATTTGGACCGTGCTATCAAACAGGGGGTCCCGTGGCCATTAGAAGTTGGGCTTTGTGAATAAGGTAAAAATGTTGGAAGAGAACAAAAAAATGATGGAGTTGGTGCTAGAATTGGATCTCACTAAAGAACTAAGAATCTTAGGCAAGCTTGCTTCAAGGCTAACTATAAGAAAAGAAGAATTCTTACCGGTTATTGTTCATGCTCAAAATTTGATGTATCTTTTATTTTTCTATGGGTTATGTTTTGGGAGTTCATATGCATTTTACTCCTTACACTTTGGGGTTCTTCTCGATTATTATAACACGGGTGGTAGTTTATTAAGGAGTATGACCACAGTTTCTTATAACTACATTAGATTTAGAAGTTTTGTTTTTCTTTTGATAAGCAAATAATTCAATAAAGCAAACCCGCCTAAGGGGATGGAATACCATATATAGGGTATATACAAAGCAAAGAGTAAAAGGTCGGGATTTATAACAAACTAGCGAAGCACCTGGAACTTTGTTTCCTCTGGAAACCCTATGTTGTCCATAACCTTGTTTGGTTTGGAATACTCTTTAAATTATGCAAACCAATCATTACATATAATACCGAGTGATCTTCATCGCAATCTTGCTGCTAGTGATTATCACCGTGCCTCATTTTTCCTGAGAAAAATATTATCCAACAATAATCTAACAACTAATAATTATCCCGTACTCCTTCTAACATACTATCCAACAACAAGCCAACAACCAATAATTAACCAACAGATGTATGTGTACAGGAACACTGGAAATTGAGCAGGGTCAATTTTCTTAAGCATTCATACATCTAAGTAAATCATATTAAACATTCATACATTAAAGTAAAGCGCTAATACAGTGTTAATATCATAATAGGGTACAAATAAGAATGACAAGAATAAAATAATATTTTTATACTCAATCTTTCTCTGAATCAACTAAAAGATCCTTTAAATTAGGGTTGTCATCAAGAGCTGATTGGAACTCTTTTGGAGCCTTTAAAGTTTCCACTTGAGTAGTTATACACTTTAGTGCATGCACAACATTAGACCAATTGCCATCGTTTATGCACTTCGAGTAGAATATTTTCTTGACGTTCTGAAAGGCATAAATAAAAGGCTAGTCGACTATGCGATCTTTACTCTTCATCTTTGATAAATCTACCATAATAAGTTTGGAGTCAGGATAAACTTTGCAAGCATTCGTAGTATCCTCCACTTTTACCTAATCTTAATAGAATATGGTTTCTGTGAAATCTAAGAAATCAAGTTCTAGGATTTGTTAAATTATCCCATTATAGGGTAGCACCGTATTCTTTGGATTTTTATCGCTTTTGCTAGCGATATAGGTGGTCAAGGCTGAAATTGATATTCCACTATTTTGCGTCAAAATCTTTTCCTCATATGGATATGAAATGAAATTAAAATCGTTGGTGCGGAATTTCTTAAACTCTTTCTCACGAAAACTAGGGCCTTTTGTTAGGCGTGCAAACCTGGAAGAGATATGACCTTTTCTTAGAAGCTGCATTTATTAATGAATTTGTATTAGATCATGTTTTTATCACACACGAATAAATAACCACACACATAAGATATGAAATTAACCTCTTTTGATACCCATGCCCTAAAATCAGTTGTCGTGCAATTTCTCCTTTAATTTTGGGCAATTTCGTTCTCATACTTCTTATGGGTAAATTGTAGAGTTTAGATCATATAATATAAAATACATATAATCAAAGAAGAAGAAATTCAGTAGATACTCACTCTCTCTAGTCTCAACTTCATCTTGCGATTAGAAGACACAACGAGTGGATTGCTCGTATTGTATATTTGTGAGTTTCACCTCTTTAGGGTTCCCAAACAGTAATTCGTCCTCAAATTTGTCAGGTTCCTTGATCACTCCTCCTCCGGGAGGATTGAACCTCCCCATCTCTTGTTCTGGCATATATTCCCTACCATATAACAATGATTCCAAATTTACATATTCTTCAGCAATTGACCCTCCAATATACCGTGTATTCTTTACGTAATCTTTGAAGATTTTCATCAAGTGCTCAAAATGATATATCCAATAATGCCTAATGGGACCACATAATAAAGCTTCATCGCATAAATGCATGAGCAAGTGGTTGCTGATATCGAAGAATAACGGACAAATATATTTCTCTAATACACAAATTGCCTCGGCTAAAGATGATTTTGAAACTTTAATGTGCCTTATATTTACCACTTTTGCACGAAGTAAGGTAAAACACAAACTGATTTGCATAATTTCTTGACGGAGATCTTTATGTTCAGAGAAGCAATGCCAAAATAACAGAGGGATTAATTATATGATTACATGTTAGTCGTGAGATTTGCACTGTTTTAAGTCATTTTTCTTGGTATCTTACTGCCCTAAGTAAATTACCAGAATAACCCATTGGAGTCTTCAAGTTGAACAACGTGTCTAAGAGGATCTTCTTCTCACTAGTAGTCAAAGTGAAAGCAGCCGGAGGGTTAGAAATTCTTCCTGTTGTAGGATTATTTTTAACCAGAGTTTCCTCTTTATCTTCTTATCCTGTAGATCTCGGCGGGCCTGCTCTCCATCTTTGGAATGAGATCCACCCAGACGTGTTCCTATCATATGTTCTGTAATATTATTCTCTGTGTGAATCACATCAATTACATGCCTTACGCTATGATCTTTCCAATACGATAAAAAATATTGATCGCCTGGACCATGCTTTTGCTTTACAAGGGTCATTAGGATCTCCCCTTGCATTACGCTTCAAGTTTATAAACTTTGGGTGTTTGCCTACGTACTTATTCCACTTAGTCGTATCCGCCACCTTTTCCTCGATCTGCTGACCAGAAAGCCGAGCAAGTGGCATTCGATGCTCTTGACCAATAGGATAAAAGTTAGACTTGTCATTCCTGAAAGGGTGACTGGTTGGCAGAAATCTACGATGACCCGTATAACTCATCTTACTTCTATGTTATAGCCAAGTGGCTTCAGTTTCCTCCCCACATATGGGACATCCATAATAACCATGAACATTACAACCGAATAAGGTCCCATAAGCAGGAAGGTCATGGATCGCCCACATCACCATTGCTTTAAGTGTGAACTCTTCACCCTTGTGAGAGTTAAACGCTGTCACACCTTTATCCCATAACTCTTTAAGTTCTTCGATTAATGGGGCTAAGAATATAACAATATCATCGCTTGGACCCTTTGGCATGGGTATCAATAAAGATAACCATGTGAACTCCTTTCTCATGCACATTGTTGGAAGGAGACTTAAAGGTGTCATGAGAACTGGCCAATAACTTTGACTAGTGCTTAAATTACCAAAAGGGTTAGATCCATCGGTTGAGATTCCAAGAAGAATGTTGCGAGGTTCCTTTGCAAATTCATGGTGTCGTGCATTTGAAATTTTCCATACGAGTGAATCAATCGGATGATGCATCAGATTCCCATCCACCTCTCATCGAGCATACCGTGTCATGGCCTCTGTCATCCACGGTACAGTAAAAAACCATTTTAATCGTAGCCCATGTGGAAAATACTTCAAAACCTTTTGTGGGACTTACGAGCTCTTTTGATATTTTACAGGTTTATCATTTACCTTCTCGCAAATGATATATTTAGGCTCACCGCATACATGACATTCATCCTTCTATTTGTGCTCGTTATGATACAATATGCAATTATACTTGCATGCATGAATAGATTTGTATTTCAAACCCAAACCCTTTAAGTTATTCTTCATGGTAGGATAATTGTCTGGTAACGTGTTCTCTTTTGGGAGAATTCCTTTAACCCACTTAAGAATTTCGATTACGCTGTTCTCGGACAAACCAAAAATGACTCTTTAAATTATGCAAACCAATCATTTCATATAATACTGAGTGATCTTCATTGCAATCTTTATACAACGGTTTACCCCCATTGGCTTTTAACCGTATATATTCTTGGTCTCTTGGTAGTTCAGTATCAAATTGTTCATTGTGCACATTATTTGTCTCCATAGGTTGGTGATTTTGGTCGTGGTGGACTCCATAAGCATTGTTAATTAGGTCGGTCAATGGACAACGTGTTGGCGAATCATTTACCACTTCCACTCGTTAGTGTTTAGTCACGTGGTCGGTTACCGATAATTCTTCGGGAACATAAGGTACATGTTTTTCACCATGGTATGTCAATTTGTTATAATCTTGATAAATTCCCCACTTTATTAAATGTAACTCAACATCTTTTAAAGATTTATATTTTCCATTAATACAATGGGTGCATGGACACGTAATCTTCTCACTTTTAAGGTTCTTAAAAGCGTAGCTAGTAAATTCTTAAACGCCTTTAACATAACTTTTAGCTATTCGATAAGTTTCCCATATCCACTCTTTGTATTGTGGAAAATTCCTTTAATAATATTCAAAATGCAGTCCTGTGTTAACATGATAAAATAAATATCATGTGGCATAAATAATTTTTTGCATAGTAAAGCATTAATACAGTGTCAAAGCAAAGCACTAATATAGTGTCAACAACGCACGAATCAATCAAACTATGCAATAACTTAAATATAAGAACACACCAATAAACGATACTACACAACCACTTAAGCTCAAATTAAATAAATTTGTTTAGTGATATTATTACAACATAAGAAAATTAGTACTATATATTCATTAAATGATACACTTTCCAAGTGGTAAAAGAGTTTAAATAATTTTTCAGCAAATTCCCTTCTGCACTGTCGACGTGAACTGGAGCATCTTCTCAACCGACATATACTTTATTAATATGGATCTGACACTCATCCCCCTGCAAAAGTCGATTATGTACTAAAGTTACTACTTGAGTGGAGATGAACGTGCACACTCCAACGATAAATTTACCGCTCAGGTCCTTCATATACTCACCATAGTCAGTGTGGGTTTTTGACGATGATCCAAGACCTGTGATATGCTGAGGCACTGAGAAGGGGAATATTGAAAGAGGAACCGATATCTGTGAGAAGAGTGGAGAAGGAGGAAAATTTCGAGGAGGTAATGGGAAATCGGGATGCATTGGGGGTTGCAGGGGCATATGATCGGTTAAAAGGGACACGATTTATGAAAGTTTCTCATTCACGCCTCCCAATTCATTTCGAAGCCCCATTATATCCCCTTTAGTCCTAGAATGATGTTAATCGTTGGACGAGATATGCTTATTAACACAAGAAATCTCCTCCACGATAGGTGCGCCATGTTTGAATCTTGTTTTTAACATACGCGACTGAAAGTGCGGCCCGATATGTTTGTTTTAAACAAAACTAATTTTTCTCCTAAAATTATCCAACTTTTAATTATGCACCAAACCAAGTTGTGAAAACCCAATTCTTACTTTAAACCAATTCTATCTTGATTAATCCCAAACATGCATCTAGTGATTAAAGCAAGTAAAGTAAAGTAAAGAATACTCATAACGCCGGATGTACGAGGAAAAAACCCAAAACGGGAAAACAACCTCGGACGGCCTAAGACAGACAATCACTATGAATATGGTTTTACAAAGACAGATAAAGTATCACTCAACGACTCGATCCCCATGGGTCTTGACGCTCTTCTGATATTTAACCACTCCTCTTATAGTGCCCACGCAGAAAGTCCTTCTTTCACGAAACCTGTCCACAACACACGCGTCCACGTATGTCTCAGTGTCCACCGAATGGCTTTGATTTGTTTACGATGTCGAACAAGAAGTCCTTCTATTTTCTTCACCGCAAAAACCTTTGAAGTTCAATGTGTAGAACAAACAACTTTGGTGCCGCAACATCACTAAAACATATAAGAATGATATTTCGGATCTTTGCAAACTCTAAGGATGTGTTTATGCTTTGTAAACCTTAGAAAACATATGCAAACAAGTTTCTGGTTCGTAAACAGTTTTCCAGAATGCACACTTACGAAATTTTGATGCAAACACTGTTTAAATAGGATTTAAACACCGCCTTGAAAAATGTGTCATTCGAACGACTTAAGGATCTCGTTCGAGCGACTTAGACATATCGTTCGCGCGAGATCTAATGTCGTTCGAACGAGATGTTTGACTTTTTGACTTTAAGTTCAAAACGTCTCTTCAAAGAGGTCCAGTAAAGTCAAACTCCTTTTTCGAGCTTATCAGAATTAAAACGTAGTGTAAACAATTAAAACACTTTTAAAAACATTTTAAAATATTTTCTTTATTAAAAATACATCCTTATCTTTTGTAAAAATAATTTCGAGCACCATTAAATATACGTATTCATACCTGAGTGATCTCGGAATGCAATTAACTTTGAAGACGATTAAACTTGCACCAATTAAACATCGGCATGATAAATTCTTTAAAGCTTTGTCGCACCGTCTTCAATTTTCTTCAATACGTCATAGACCAAGTTGGATCGTGACAAAATAAAAATCTCCCTATGACATATTACAAACAGGTTTTGTTCACGGAATTAAGTCAAAACAATACAGGGACTCAGTTGGAAATTTATGTCCTTACAAATCTCCCCCTTTGACTATTCCAGGACAAAACTAAACCAGTGAAATGTCTAATCGGGCCGTCAAACCGTATGACGCCTAATTCCCATCCCATAAACCCAAAATCAAAAATACAGGACACGGACTAGTATATGTATCACCAGCAAGCGTGAATTATCTGAATGTGATGTAGTCTTGAAATCTCGAATCGCTAAACCATACCTGCACACATGAAACAGATAAACAAATACACAGTGAAGCATGGAGGAACAAATGATACCAATTTATATTTCTAATACGAACAAGTCATTTGAAACATGTGAGAAATTATTTGATACCAATTAGTAAACATATGTAAACTAAAACATGCTCAAATCTCCCCCTACATCATATACACATCTCTCCCTTTTTTTATCTCGAATAGACAATCCGGTGAAAAGACAAACCAAACCAAGTATCTAGCATGAGAATATACCAATTTAAATCAATTGGATACCAATTTGAGAAACGAAACCTCTAGATAATCATGCAACAACCAACTAAATATGATCAGGAGACGACAAATCAGTAACTAGTAGACAAATAATCACACAAAGAGTATAGCAATCTAATCAGGTGTGATAAACGGACTTATATGCGAACTACCAATTTGAGATAAAAGAACCTGCATATAAACCAGTCAGTCCAAAAAAAAACTTCCAGCAGTACCAAAAATATACCAAATTAACCTAGTGGACTGCAAACTAATCAGAAGGCAAAAATTCAGCCTGTCGTTCGAATGAGACAGGACTTCGCTCAAACGAGATGCGAAGTCGCTCGAACGAGGTACTGAGGTCGTTCGCTCGACATGGGATGGCATTTTAACGACTTCTCGCGACCTGCCAAATTTTCACATTTTCCCAGAAATATATTATATTTTTTCCCAGTGAAACAATTTCCCCAAAAATTCCAGGAAGGGCCTGACAGAAGCAAAAGAGTGTTAAAACACTAGGCTTTTAACACAAAACGCAAAAAAATCATAAAAACTAAAAATGTGAGTTACATGAAAACATAGTACCGATGTGTTCAAACATGGATATGAAATGAATGGGCTTAAAACTACAACAAATGAGTCACAATTCCAACACATCGAAACGATCAAGAAGCTCTAATTGATAGCGATAAATCATCAAACTTTATCATATCCATATGACAATAAAAGTGTGAGCTTAATGAACTAAACATACTACATGCACACAAATCCATAATTTTGACGATTCTACAAATAATAGCGTCAAATTGCAATGTTTCAACATTAGGATTAGATGTGCAAACCCGTTTAAATTTTTAATCCATCAAAACTCCCTCAATAATAACATGTTTTCTTTGGAATGAACTAAACTAATTTGGCCCTTTTCTTAGCATATTACATTTTCTTTTGGGCTCTTTTAAACGGTGGCTTTCACGACGAGTTAATTTTGAACTCTCGCAGCCCTTTCCCGTGAATTCACTCACCATTTTTACCAATTTAAATCCTCACGGTAAACGGTTATTACATGCACACTTCTCCTTAAGTCTACTTACGCATAGATGACAAGATTGAGATAGAACGCCTCACCAAATTCAAATATTCAAGAGAAGTCAAACATCCATATAAACTCGTGCATGTGTGCAATGTTGGCATATATACAAAGTTGAATCAAAATGCATATCAACTTCGAAACAACCCCATATAAACAGTGGTTAAGATCATTTTAAGCATCGATAATAATGACCAAATGTCCTAGCCACATGGATAATGAAATGATTGGGGGGGGGGGTCCAAGCACATCAATATGCCACATCAATCATGTAAACTCAAAAATAAAAAACTGAAAATCTTTTTGGGTTTTCATATTTTGACTCAAAGGAAAGCAAAATCTTTTTTGGGGTTTCAAAAGTTTTCTCAAAAACAAAATCTTTTTGTATTTTTCAAATAAGACTCAAAGAAGTGAAAAATAAAATACAAAGAGATAAACATGTCATAACACTAGCAAATTATAAACATGATGTAAGGGCTAGGGTATGACAAACCATGCAATCTACTATCCATAAGAAATAGCAAGAGATGAATCATGTGCATGCATGTGAGAATCAACCAACAAAGCATTTAACATCTCCAAAATGGATTTCCTAACCCAAACAGGTGTATACCTAACAAAACGAGTTTTGGTAACCAATGGGACACTACGTTTAATCTTCCTAGGGTCTTTTCTAAGATCGAAATAAAAACTCCTAAGGTGACCTTTCCTACCACAATGCGAAGATGTGAAAACACGATGAGGAACGGGACCATTAGGTTGACCTTTTCTAATACCCTCGGATGTGGTTGACGCTCTAAAACAAACTATGGTTTTGTCTTTTACATTCAAACCACTAGAACAAGATAAGCCACTACCATCACTACTCGAGTCATTTAAATCATTTTTTAACTTCAAAACTTTCGTTTCAAGCAAATGATTAGACTCCTCAAACATTCGGGACTCCTTCTTTAAATTTTCAATTACCCCTAGAAGGTTATCTCGCTCCCCCCCAATGTGAGCAAAATTATCCCTAAGAGCCTTTTCTCATGCCTTGAAATCATTAATCGAATTATTTTCCTCAACGGGACAAACTTTAGAGTTTTTTAAATCCTCTAACTCTTTTTCTAAAATGAGGACTCTATCATCACTCTCCTTTTTACCCAATTTTAATATATTAAAATCTTTAAGCAAGGAACTAAAGTGCTTACGACAAATATCTCTTTGAATTTGAAACGTTTGTGACGAGACTAAGAATGTGTCTCAGAAGCGCATACTCTCTAGGCTCAAGTGCAAGCCTGTCGCTCAAGTAATAATCCGATAAGACGGGTATCGATCCTCAGGGAAATAGGACAATGGAATTGTAACGACATTGGATAGACGAAGAAATCCTAACTTTGACTTTAAAGAAAAAGGAAAAGATGATTTGTTTTGGGAATTTACTACAACTAAATGCAATTTTGAAATTATGAAAGAAATGAAACTATTATAAATTACCTAAAATACTAATGATGAATGATTTAAAACTCGAACTATATGATAAAGAAAACAGGACGAGAATACAATCCCCCAACCCAAGTGTATTGCTGGTATAAAACTAATCGTAAATTTAGATGATTAATTTGACCCAAAATTTAGTACTCCCAAGCATTACGTATATGAGGTTCCGACCCGCACTATAGTTAATCAGAGGACGAGTAAATCGGTATTGCGATAGTTACACTCGAATTGCATTCTGAAGCATCCCAGTTACCCTGAAGCAAACGAGATCCAAATATCTACAATTGTCGCGTTCTATGCAATACGATCGTAATAAATCATTAAATTCAGAGGATTAATTTTATACACATGCAACTAACACATCAGGTTGAGTTCATGTATCCCGACCTTTAAAATCTAGCCGGACATGTGAAGAATGGAAAACAACACGCTTAGAATGAAATAAACCATTTTTACTAGTGAATGAAGATGAAGAAAATTGAAATTAGTAATGAACAAGCAACTAGAATAAATATTGAAACAGAAATTGGAATGCTTTTACTTGAATTGCAACTTGAAAATAACTAGGTTTTGTTGTTCTTCCTCTCTCAAATGGATTACAAAGCTTCCCTAATGAATTAGAAGCCTCTCTTTTACGTTTGGGAGGATTTACAAATTATTAACTACGAAATACAAGAGTTTGAACCAATTAGGACTCTATTTTTACAAGTGGATAAATTCAAAAATTTGAGAACAGAACCGATCCGGGTAAATGGTTCGGTTCGGTTCCATCTTTTGTAGCCTTTACAGAAAACTCTTCGAGCATGGGATTGGTTCATTATTTCATTGCTTCAGTTCGGTTCCATCTTTTCGTCTCTTCACAGGAAGCTTTTCCAAGGTGAATTCGGTTCGTCTTTTCATTGCTTCGGTTCGGTTCCATTTTTCCATCCTTTACAGAAGCTTTGCCCATGAGGGATTTGGTTCTTTTTAACTCCATTGGGTTCGGTTCCCTTTTATCAGTCTTTGCATAAACCTTGCTTTCTTGTGTTTCTTTGAAGCTTTTGGTACGAAACTTGGATTAGAACACCGAATACCTGCAAAATAGATGACGAACACACAAAACTCGACGTACTCATTAGAAACTTGCCATTATCGAAGATATGATATAAATCCACTTGAATTACATTGCACGTAGTGATAAAACTCTCTAAATTACGGGGATAAACGAGAAGAATTTATGCCTAATCAGTTTGCAAATATTTAATCTTATTTTTAAAACCGGAGTTTTCTATTTCCAAAACTTCAATACGTTTTGTAAATTTTAAATTCAAACGATGTAAATCGTCAAAGCTTAGAGAATCGATCGAGAGAAAACAGTCACAGGAGAGATAAACAAACACACGGGATCACAAAACAAATAAATAATGTTTTCTAGCTCTGATACCAATTTGAAAGGGCGACCTGATATGTGTGTTTTAAACAAAACCAATTTTTCTCCGAAAATTATCCAACTTTTAATTATGCACCAAACCAAGTTGTGAAAATCCAATTCTTACTTTAAACCAATTTTATCTTGATTAATCCTAAACATGCATCTAGTGATTAAAGCAAGTAAAATAAAGAATACTCACAACGTCGGATGTACGAGGAAAAAACCCAAAACGAGAAAATAACCTCGAACGGCCCAAGCCAGACAATCACTATGAATATGGTTTTACAAAGACAGATAAAGTCTCACTCAACGACTCGATCCCCATGGGTCTTGTCGCTCTTCTGATCTTCAACCACTCCTCTTACAGTGCCCGTGCAGAAAGTCCTTCTTTCACGATACCTGTCTACAACACACGCGTCCACGTATGTCTCGGTGTCCATTGAATGGCTTTGATTCGTCTACGATGTCGAACAAGAAGTCCTTCTCTTTTCTTCACCGTAAAAACCTTTGAAGTTCAATGTGTAGAACAAACAACTTTGGTGCCACAAGATCACTAAAACATATAAGAATGATATCTCAGATCTTTACAAACTCTAAGGATGTGTTTATGCTTTGTAAACCTTAGAAAACGTGTGCAAACAAGTTTCTGGTTCGTAAACTATTTTTCAGAATGCACACTTACAAAATTCTGATGGAAACACTGTTGAAATAGGATTTAAGCACCGCTTTGAAAAACATGTCATTCGAACGACTTAAGGATCTTGTTCGAGTGACTTAGACATATCATTCGCGCGAGATCTAATGTCGTTCTAGCGAGATGTTTGACTTTTTGACTTTAAGTTCAAAACGTCTCTTCAAAGAGACCCAGTAAATTCAAACTCCTTTTTCGAGCTTATCAGAATTAAAACGTAGTGTAAACAATTAAAACACTTTTAAAAACATTTTAAAATATTTTTCTTTATTAAAAATATATCCTTATCTTTTCTAAAAATAATTCCGAGCACCATTAAATATATGCATTCATACCTGAGTGATCTCGGAATGCAATTAACTTTGAAGACGATTAAACTTAACCAATTAAACATCGGCATGATAAATTCTTTGAAGTTTTGTCGCACCGTCTTCAATTTTCTTCAATACATCATAGACCAAGTGGAATCGTTACAAAATAAAAATCTCCCTATGATATATTGCAAACAAGTTTTATTCATGGAATTAAGTCAAAACAATACAGGGACTCAATTGGAAATTTATTCCCTTGAAGCGACCCCAAACCTCTCGTCCTCCCTCTATGGTCATTCCCTAGGGTTTGTGGGAGGGCATCATTATCAATGTTGTCGAACGGTCTTGAAGCTGACTGACTACTCATAGAATCTACTGATTCTAGAGTTTTAGCCAAGTGAGGAAGGAATTTATTATCTTTGTCTCGTCTTGCATGCACTTACAAATTGGCCTTATTTGGTATCTTTCCTTCATCTGGGTTGCCTTTTATCTTGCTCGACCACTCGTTCTTCAAATCTTCATAAGATTTTGAGCCATGCCGTTGGACATCAATTTTTTTGGCCTTATTCTACTTACTTTTCTCCATTTATAGCATTTTCGAGTCCTTTGCCTCATTTTCCAAAAAATCATTCCATTGACCGACTGACATCTCAACGTCTAAAGGGACTTTGTCTTTGAGCGCTAAAATATCAGATCTTGATGATACTTTAGGGAAATGCTTCTGCCTAAGGTTTCTTCGATATGTTCGGAGTTGCTCAACAACCCAATAAAGAACCGTATTTTTTGAGTTTGCTGAAAATGAAAACCCTTTGTTGAGTTGCTCCGAAATGTCATCTTTAATAGATTTATCTATGAGGTTCCAATTTTCATCTCCTCCCACTGCCACATTCATTTTTGCCAAGGACAAACACTGGGCTTTAAAATGTTGAACATGATTCTTATCCCCTGTGGGGTTATTTCTTAATAGAGAGAACCCAATGGGCTTCTTCTCAACTGATCGGACAGTTTCAAGAGGTTGGGTGCGTCTATTGGATTAATGGTAGTACCTTGCCTATTGCAACTTAGAGTAGGGAGTGAACCATTAGTGGAGTTGAGTATTGTTCACCAATTGGTGATGCGAATTCTCCTTGTGCTGGTGTCACATCCTCGGTTGGAGCGTTGTTTCTATTATCGCTCGATATTATCTACAAAAATAATAAAAGTTCAATGTGTATCTATAATAATAGATGCATAATTTCAAAGTTGAATATGCAATTATAACTAACAAAACATATATTATAATATACATTTTCATGGTAATACCTTAATAAAAGTTCAATGTGTTTGATCTTCATCCAGTCGGGATTTATTTTTAAAAATCTATGGATTTTGCACGTGGCCAATTAGAAGGAAGCGTATTTATAATGGATGCATAGATGTCAGCAATATGAACTCGAAATCTCATCTTCTTCAGCCTATTGGCAATATTGAGTTTGACATGGATATGTCGCGAGACATCACAGTCTTCGACAATGCTCTTTATACGTAATTCTATCCATAATGGGTGAATTTTTTTAGCCTTGTCTAACAGCGTAAGCAAGGTCTACGTTATATCAGGATTATGTACGCGAAATATATGTTGTGCAGCTTCATCCCAACATTCTGGTAGGAAAAACAAAATATGATTGAACAAGTACTCTTGCTAGAGGTGAACTCCACGGTTTACAAGGTAGTTAAATTATTCGATCTTCCTATTCCCATACCAATAAATTAGAGTGCCCATGTGAATAAGGCTTATTAATGAAAGAGGTACGAGTGCAGTCCAATTGCAACCTTTCACACACTTGGTTCAATTTATTATCACCGTAACCCATTTTTCTGAGAAAAATGAACGATGGCGTGAATATTATTCCTATAAATAATGGTTTTAATGAATCATTAACTAGTTGTTATGTATGAAAGCGTGAATCCCGTGCACACATACAGACAGAAGTACACACACAGATCGGGGGTCCCGTGACTACGCTGTCGGTTCCTGCAGGATACATTGGCCATTTTGTGGTTATTTTACGTAAAGATATATGAATGCGATTGTGGAATCACTTCGGGCCAAATACTCCCAAAATATACCTCACTTTTTAGGCCTTATAGGGGCAATAATATAATTCCGTGACTGATATAGATTGTAATTAAAGCAGAGAATAGTACGACCCAGGTCACGAAAATCTTTGTTACTTAACCTTTGATTTCATTCACACAACGGTTACTTTTTCGCTCATATCAAGTCTTCGATTTACAATGGAAATTCTCACCAATAATATGGCATTTGAGAAGGAGAGCGTGGAATCGAACTGTAGTTGCATAACAAGCCTTACTTCCCGTCACTCTCCTAAACAAAATCGAACTCCACCATCTAAAATTAGTATTGGAAACACTTTCTATAGTTGTAAAAATCCAGGGCATTGGTCCAAGGACTGTCCAGACAAAGCTCCAAAGAAACCAGCGGAGCCATATAGTCTCCCACGAGTGAATCCTGTGTATGATCTCACTGTTAATTTATTAGGTTTTGAATACCTATTTTTGTCATTTAAGACAACAATCCCTAAAATCTTTCCTAACATCTTATAAACATTAGTCACAAAATTAACCCTTACAAACATTAGTCATAAAATTAATCCCTTTCAAACATTACCCCTAAAATTAATCCCGAATTTAGCATCATTATTAAAGGAGAGGTATTTTTTTTATATTTCAACCCCAAACTTAAACCAACATTAGTCATATATATGTATTTTTTTCTAGAATACACACATATACACTTACATACACAATACAAACACACACATACACGTATATAATACAATATACACACATACATATACACAATGCATACATATACAGTATACACACATATATACACAATACACACATAAATACACACACACACACGCGTAGAAATACATACATACATACACACACAAAACTAGACACATAGAAATACAAATGCACAAAATATTATCTTTGAGGTTGAGAGAGAGCTTGAGTGAAAAACTTGAGATTGAGAGAGAGCTGAAATCGCCGGAGAAAGGAAAATTATGAGGGTTTAGAAATTTTCTAGGGAAATGAAAAACTAGTCTGGGAATTAAGTATAAAGACACTAGTCACGACCCTCAGCCGTGACCCTTTTAATTTTTAACACTTCAGCGTGTAAATAATACACTAGTCACGGTCCAAGCCGTGGCTCAATTCCCAGGATGGTCATGGTCTTCAGCCGTGACTATCTCAGTGAGTATTTTTATTTATGGTCATGGCCATTGACCGTGACCCCCTTAGAGACCACACTTGGAGGGAAACTTGGTGCCATAATGGTCACGCATAGGTCACGACTCATAACTGTGACCCACACGAGTTACGAACTGGGTTCGTGACCACATACAAGACGATCCATGACCACACTGAGTCATGGACTTGGTCACGGCTACTTTGGATATAGTCATGGCTATAGGCCATGGCCCCCATACCGTGACCATTCGCAGGATTTGGTTTAGTGGTAGAATTTGCATGTAGTGATATTCATTTATATTGGTAACAAAAAATTAGAGAGTTATGGACGAATTCTATGAATGAAATCTGGTTTCTTGAATAAAAGAGATAAAGATCATGAGAAACTAGGGTTTTATGTTCATTATAAGAAAATTCGATTCTTGGATTGAATCAATAATGTTTTGGTGTAAATTATTTGTTAGAAATCATGTCTATGTAGTGGTATACAATTTAGTAATGGTGGTTTAAAGTTTGGTACAAAATCGTGAGGTTTTGATTAATGGAAACTATGAAAAATGCAACTGTCGAGAAAAAGAAGAAGGCTTGTGCACATTTTTGAATCGATTTGGCTCCTTGGCCAAATCGATTCGATTTAGCCAGATTTATGGAATTTCCCTTTTTAAACCATTAAAATGTAATTTATTAATTGGGAACATTTCGAAACATCCTTAGAATATAATGAGGGATATATTGCATGACACTAGGCCTTGATAAGTAAGACTTAGTCATATATGAGAGAGTTTAAGGTGAAGATTAGTTGGGCTAAATTGTTAACATACTAAATTCGAGAGATTATGAATGGATTAAGGAAAGGTTAAGAGTGAACCTAGGATGTAGACCACTAGGGTATTAGTGAATCAACAACTGAATTAAATTATGGGGTAACTATGGGCCCTTCGGGTAGAGAATAATACCCGAGAATATATGATAGTGAGTCAATATTGTGAATTAATAATTCAATAAGTATTCAAGAGATAAATACTATGTACGGATTTTAATATAGGTTGGGTGTATACCTACGAACTTTATTTATAGGTTGGGTGTATACTTATATACGATATATGGATAGGTTATGTGTATGCCTAGTATGAGCTTTCTTACGTATGTGAACATACCTACGCTGCTTGCTATCACGGGAGGTTCCGTGTCATGTGCAGTCTTATCCTGATGAGCCAATTGGGGGGATTTTAGACTTGTTCCTCAGAACATAGAACTTAGGGATTGAGCACTAATTGTGCGTATGATAGTGTGACCGGTCATTTGGGTGCGTTCGGTGTGTGCATAGCCCAAAGTCTTAGAACTATGTTCGCCTCCTATATGTGTTGATTTGATTTATGGTTCAAGGGTGATACCCGAATCGATGGTCCTTGATTTCGTACGAGAGGTACATGGACTTGATTTATGGCTGCCTCCACTGCTTTTATTTTATTTTCTGATTCGAGGAGCTAACCGTGTCAGGGGTATGGGTAGATGAGTATACCTGGAAATGATAGCATTTCAGAGAGCATCCTGTGAGTTCCTACTCAGGAGGATGGTTATATATATTTACTACATGTGCACGAATGTTATAAATAGTTGATATGTATATGTAATGCAAATAAATATATATGGGTAAAATACATGTGAATCGTATTGATGTTATATAACTTGTGATAATGTTATATGGTTCAAACGGGATAAGTAAATGTGATTAATAACTTATATATTATGTATTAAACTTACTCAGGTTAGAGTAATGGGAGAAGTAGGATCTATATGACAAAACTAGTTATGGGGTAGATATCTAGATGGGTTATCCAGAAAGATGTTAGGTGTGCACATTAGTTGAGGGGTGAGTCGGTCCTCAAAAGAGTGCGACACTAACTTAAATATGAAGAGCATTCCTCCATTTAATTTTCTGCAGTTAAATTCACTTACTAAATATTTTCAAATGTTTTGGGTTAGAACCCTTGCTATAAAATATTTTCAAAACCTTTTAGGTGTCTAACCACAGGGACGCCAAGATTAATGATATGTTCCAGGGATGCGTAGCTGCAACACTTGTGGATGCTTGTAGGATTTGAATTTAGTCTCTTCGATTACTTCATTCCTAGAGTAGGATGAAGTTAAGTTATTTCATTTGGGCATGTCGCCCCTTTAACTATTTCTTTGATTCAGTTTATCATAAATTGTATTTGTGTACTCAGTTTTTTTTCTTTAAATGTTAGTTGGATTTTTTTATTGAGAACCGATAGTTTGTTCGGTACCATTTTATTTTATTTATTTATCTGGTGTTTGGTTCAGATTATATTACTGCATGGATGGTTTGGTTATTGTAATTATTCCCGCTTGCTGTTTTTGTTTAATAAAAAGATAAAATTTGGCACCGACTTTCTTTTGAATACTAGGTGGTTAGTAAATTTTAAAATGTTTTAACAGTGATGGTAAGAATGAACCAAATGAGATTCCTATTTTAATTTGATAAAGGACTGATCATCCGGCATTTAATTGGACTAGGTGTCACAAGAAGAGGAAGAAGGTTTTGAAACAGGTAGTGTAAAGGTACGTCTTCCTTTTATCTTTTTTGTTTTGTTTTGAGTATGTTGTTTAACTCATCTGCTCATCTTTTCTCAAGCGTAGCAAATCATCCTTCTGACGAGACGTTGGGGATGGCTCCTCACCGAATAGATCGCAAAGTGATGGCCTTTTCTAGGTAGAAGAAAATGAAGTCTAGACAGGGTCAGGTTGTGGTCAAACAGAGAAGGTTGGACAAAGAAAAGGAGGCAGCGAGCATGTTACTCATCAAAAGGAGACTGAGGCTGTTGCTATTAGAGCCCAATCTAAGGGTAAATCCCCTATGCACTCTTTAGGTCCTACTATTAGAGAAAAATTCCCCCCTTGATCCCCCCGATACTCAAAATACGAGTAAAATGCCATAGGTAGAAGAAGATAGACTGACTCTTCGTAGGCTGGTGAGGGGTCTAGTTCATACTTCTCGCTATGGGGAGGTGCCAGAGTTTAAGTTTGATCCAGATTATAAAATCACCCCTGAAGAGCTGAAGGCCGAACCGAATTCAATCTTTTATCATGCGAATAATGCCACCGATTTACTCGGTTATCACAGTTATAGTAAGGATTTTAAGTTTGTGAGGGGCTATGATCCTGATTCTTTGTGGAGGTTGGCCCAACACATACTTTCAGTGGTAAGTTCTCCTTTTGTTTTAACCATTTTTACTTCTTATGTTGCATGTTGGTTCTAATAATTTTCTTTCTCTTATTAAGGAGAAGGCATTAGTGAATCATTATGCCTTTGAGGAAATGTCTGAAGGGAATAAAAAGTTAAAGGAAGATTTTTATGAAGCTCTTCTTATATTGTCTTTGTTTTTATTTTGATATTTTTGATAGTGATCTCTGTTATATTTTTGTGAGGGATCGTAAATGAACATTTACACAGTAATTATGTAACCGTGTGTTTTTTATCAATCATGATTTTGGTTATATGAAATCAGTCGATTTCTTTGTCTTCATTTTGTTGTAAAAGAACTGTTAGAAATGAGAGAACTTTTGCATATTCAGACATAATAGTGATTGATGGTTCCTGTTCGTAACCTGTTGGGTCTTATAGAAAATGATTCCGTTTGTCCGTGACCCGTGGGGTCGTATAGAGGTTAGGTCGAGCTCCTTGTGAGGACAACTTTATACATAGAGCAAGTTTTTTTATTCCTATTCTGTTTTATTTAATGGGACCATATAGTTCTTGTTCGTTACTTGTTTGTTCAACAAAGTCATATAATGTGTTTATTCTGTTCATGGTCTGTTATATTTAATGGGACCATATAGTTCATGTTCGTGACTTGTTTGTTCAACAAAGTCATACTGTGTGTGCTCTATAGTTTTATGAGGTAGCTAAATACGTGCACACATATCTTATTCCATAATAAAAATAAAAAACAAAACAAAACATAGAGGCTGAAACATCATTTTATTGATATGAAAGTTCTGAATGCATAGCTAATGTAAACAAGATTTTACTGGTAGTACTTTCAAAGATGCTTTGAGTTCCAAGAATTCTTAAACTACTTTCCCTCTAATGTTTCAATGTGGTAATTTCTAGGCCTCACCACACTTGTCACCCAGTATGGTTCCTGCAAATTAGGCTCGAGTTTGTTGTTTTTCGAGATCATGTTCTTAACGACATAATCCCCCTCCTTCAAGCTGCTCGTATTTACATGCCGATTGTGGTAACATGTAATTCTCTATTGGTAGGAAACCACGCACAATGCTGCATTCTCCTTAACTTCTTCCACCAGGTCGAGGTCTAACCTTCTCATCTCATCTCTTTTTGGAGTGGGGACCATAAGTTCTCTGATAAAGGTGATTATATACGACGTTTCTCCCATCGCTATTCATGGGGTGGTATTGTAAGCCCAAAGTGCACTATGCATCTCGTTGATTCAATTACCATTTGCGTGATCAAGTCTTTTCTTAATTCCGTCCTGAAGAGTTTTATTGATGATTTCAGTTTGGTCGTTGCACTGTTGATGCCCCGAGGCAGAGTGTAGCTTTTGGATGTTAGATCATGTGTAGTAGTCTTCAAAGTCCTGATTATCAAACTGTGTGCCATGAGCTATGATGAATGCATATGGCATGCCATAACGACAAATGATATTATTTTAGATGAACTGGAATACTCTTTCATAGGGCATCTCGACCAGTGACTTGGCTTCTACCCACTTTGTAAAGTAGTCCACTACCACCACCAGGTATTTGAATCTCCCCTTTATGCTCGACAATGGGCCGACCAGATCAATCCCCCACTTCGCGAATGGCCAAGGTGATGTGATTGGCGCTAGAGGCACTCCTAGTGTGTGGTGGATCTTGGCATATTTTTGGCATTTTTCGCACTTCCTTGAATAGTCTGTAAAGTCGGCCTTCATGGAAGGCCAGTAATAGCCTTGAGTTGCAATGCACTTCACCAACGACCTTATAGCGGAGTATGCTCCACAACATCCTTCATATACCTCCTTGATTATCTTATTGACTTAGGTTGGATGAGCTCACCTTAGCAATGATATAATATATCCCCTTTTGTACAATAATTCGACTACCATTACGTAATGGGATTCCTTATAGCATAACTTCCTTGCAACCTTAGGATCTGAGGGGAGTTCGCCAATCCATCCATGATTGTCCCAGACTTACTTCCATCACTTTTTGGCTTCCCTCTTCCGTACTCCTGTGATTTAGTATTTCAACTGGCACTGTTCTCCTTGAAGCAATTCTGGTGGCCAAGGCCAGTCTGACCAGGGCATCTTTTCAGACATTCTCCGATCTAAAAATCCTTACTACCTTCACTTATGTAAATTTCTCCCACTATTATCGCACTATAGCCAAGTACTTTTCCATAGACTCCTATCTTCCTACATATACTCCTAGTATCTAGTTGATAACTAGCTAGGAGTCACTATGTACCATAATGTGGTCGGCCCCTAGGGACGAGGCTAGGACGAACCTGGTAACCAAAGCTTCGTACTCTGCTTCATTATTAAATGATTTAAATTGAAAGCGCAAGGTGTATTCCATGTCTATCTCGTCTGATGTGGCAATGATAATGCCTGCACCACTTCTCGTCGAATAAGATGATCCATCAATGAACAGTCTCCAGATAATATTACCCTGGCTGAAGCCTATGTCTCTAATTTTTTTGAATCGAAACAGCTTTTTCTAAGACTCGTCCTACGGCTGTTTGTCTTCTTTTGTTGAGGATCTCTCTTCAATGGGAGTCTGCTGTACTTCAGCATGAATTAATCTCTTTTTTAAGTAAGTTTGCTTGTCTTTAAGAATCGAACTCTCTTCTGAGGGAGTCTCGCTGATGACTTTTCCTCATTGGTGAATTTAATAATGAAATCTGCCAATGCTTTCCCTTTGATGGATGTTCTGGGATCTTACTGCATGTTATACTCACCAAGCTCAATTGTCCAAGCCATAAGACGACCAGATTTCTCCAATTTTTGCAGGACCTGCCTTAAATGTAGATCGGTGTAGACCATAATGGTGTGTGCTTGGAAATATGGCTCCGTTCTTCTCAAGGCTTCACTCAGTGCTAAGGCTAACTTCTCCATTCGAGGATACTGAATTTTGGCTCTTCAATACGCCTTGCTAGTGTAGTAATCTAGTCTCTAAGCTCCTTCCTCCTGCTTTACCAATGCCAAACTGATGGCTAACTCGGACACGATAAGATACAGGTAGAGATTTTGTCTAACAACAGGCTTTGATGATAGAAAGGGTGAGCCCAGGTAACACTTTAATTATAGGAAAGCATTCTCTCACTCTTTATTCCACTCGAAAAACTTTCTCAGTATTTAAAAAAGAGAAGACACTTATCTATGGCTCTAGAGATGAACCTGTTGAGCGCTGCCACTCACCCTGTTTGCTTTTGTAGTTCTTTCTTCATTGTTGGGGATCGTATGTTAATCAGATATTAGATCTTATTTGGTTTGGATTTGATACCCCATTGATTGATAATAAAACCCAGGAACATGCCTTGCTTCACATTGAAAACACATTTCATTGGATTTGGCTTCATCTGGTGCTTTTTTAGTTGATCTAAAGTCCGACTAAGGTCCTTGATGTGGTCGACAGTCGTCTTACTTTTCGTGAGTATATCATCAATATATTCTTCCATGTTTACCCCAATTTGGTCCTCAAAGACTTTATTCATCAACCATTGGTAAGTAGGTCCTGTATTTTTTAGACCAAAAGGCATAAAATTATAAAATAAATGCCATTGCTAGTTATGAATGACATCTTCTCTCTGTTAGAGGGCTTCCTCCTTATCTGGTTGTAGCCAAAGTAGGCATCCATAAAGTTAAGAAGCTCGTGGCTCGAGGTTATATCTACCAGCTGGTCAATCTAGGGCAATGAATAATGATCCTTGGGGAATGCCTTATTCAAGTCGATAAAATTAATACATATCCTCCATTTGTCCTTTTTCTCGTGCACCATGACTATATTGGCCAACCATTCCAGATAATTGACACCGTCGATGAAATTAGCCTTCTGGAGCTTAAGGACATCCTCCTAGATGACAAAGTTCTTCTCAGCGTCTAAAACTCTTTGCCTCTGTTGAATGGCTTGACTCCTTCCATAACGCTCAAGTCATGGCAAATAAAATTGGGGTCAATGCCGGGTATGTCCTCGTGACTCCATGCAAACATATTCTTGCATTGCGGCCAGAAGTTTATGAGTTCCTGGCTTAGACATTATCTAATGATGACTTGATTTGGGTTGTCTGCTGTGGGTGGTCGGTGTCAAGTGGAACTATCTTAATTTCCTCAATGGCTTGCCCCTTGACCAGTTTCACTTTGTCTCATAGGTCGTTGGTTTCAATTTGGTAGGTGGAGTTAGCTTCTTCTCTTCCTACTCTACAGAGGTGTAGTACTACTCATGTGCTTCTACCTGGTTGCCTTTGATGACCCCCACTCCACAGTGAGTTGAAAACTTCAAGCACTCATGCAATATAGATGGGACAACATTAAACTTTTCCACTCTAACCCTACCTAATATCATGTTGTAGGCGGATAATACATTTTTATCCAGGATGAAGGAACGGAGGTTTTCAGTTCAACAGGTTGGCCAAGTGCCCACTATAACATCTAGCTTTATCCTTCCTAGTGGATAAACCTTTTCCCCTGAGAAGTCAATCAGGGGCCGGTGGTATGGTGTCAACTTGCTATAAGGAAGCTTTAATATTCTTAAATAGCTGTAGAACATAACATCTACGGAGCTGCTATTGTCCACTAATATTTTAGCAACTCTGCCTTCATGGATCATAATGGTGATGACCAGAGGGTCATCGTGAGGGTACATCACTCCAAACAAGTCATCTTTAAAAATACGACAATCAGCTTATCCTTATTAGCCTTGCAAGGATGTGTGCCACATCATCTTCTAGGTTGATCTGCCTCACATGAGCACAATCTTTAGCCTCGTTCTGATCGGCCTTCCTTTCTATTGGGTCTTCTCCCCCACTTATATTTCCTCTAATGATGAAATGACACCCAAATGCATCATGTCGACCTAGTGTACAGGGTCTTTAGGTTTCCTTGGGAGATTTGGATCATCCTCTGAGTCATCATCCCTTTCCCTCTTCTTGTTTTTTGCCTTGCGACGCGGTGACTCCGATCGTCTCCTGACCTTGCGCTCATCAGAATATGGTCGGACATCCTTATTAATGTACCTGGACTTGCCTCTCCTGATTAGTCCCTCGATTTCATTCCTCAAGGTGATGTAGCTATCAGTATTATGATCATGATCTTTATGAAACTCAAAGTACTTGCTTCTGTCCTGGCTATTTGCTGGTGCTTTCAACTTTCTTGGCCACTTGAGGTCATTGCTACCCCGGATTTCCTCTACAATGTGGTGGATGTCGGCCGTGAGTGGGGTATATTTGGTTTCTCAACCTTTAAATCTTTTTAATCCTTCTTTTCGGTGGCTTTGCTAGCCAATGATTTGGGGTGGTCGGACTCCTTCGCAGCCATTGCTTCTTCGACGTTCATGATTTTTCCTGCTTTGGCCAACGGTCCCATCATCGTCCTTAGTGGTTCCTTAACCAATTTTCAAAATAGTTTCCCCGACCGTAGTCCGCTCATTATAGCTGTTATGACAGTCTTATCATTGTAATCCACCACCTCTAGCTTCTCACTGTTAAAGCGGGTGATATAATCACAAGTGCTTTCATTAGCCTTCTGCCAAACACTAAGCAAATGACCCACCCTCTTTCCTGGTTTCTTGCCAAAGCCGAGTTATTGGCAAACAGGTTGACCAACTGCTGAAAATTAGCAATTTATCCTCTTGGCAAGCTATTGTACTAGATTTAAGCGGAACCTATGATTATACTGGAAAAGGCTCTACATCGCATCTCATCGGGGATGGAATAAATGTCTGCAGTAGCCTGATTCTGCTCGACGTGCAGGAATGGATTTATCTTTCCATCATATTTTGGTGTTATAATCGGCGGCTTGAATTTGGCTGGAGTAGGGTACGTCATAACAAAAGAGTCGAATGACGACCCTTTTGTAAAGTCCCTATGCAGGGGATTCTTAGAATTGTCCATCTCGCCGAGATAATCCTCCAAATATTAGATGGTTCCCTTCCACGGTTGGTTACCCTCTTCGGTCTTTCCTCCAGCTAACTTTGCAGATCATCCTCAATTTTCAATCGAGTTCGTTCGATTCTCAAGAAGATAGGTGGGATCCTTTCATGATGGATTTGCCACAATCACTTATCACTTGGTCGCGATCATGAGATACCGCTGCTGCCTGCCAGCGATTACGACGAGGGCCCAGCCGATCAAATACTGAGCCTCTACTCAGCCTTTCCAGTGCATTGGGATGCTCTTCAGATTAGGATTTATTGTCAAAATAACTAGGTGACTAGATAAAGGAGGTGGCTCTAGGGCGATAGGACCGGTCCTGCTGCGATCTCGTTTATCAGGAGGCACTGGCATTTTCATAAGGCCCTAGGCTCAGCCTTCTGGGATTCTCTAGAGCTTGCATGTGATACTCATGTCTCCTCTATTTATAGGGCACTGGTAGAAATTATCCTCCCCTGCTTCGTGATATCCCCTGTCCAGGGGTAACGACATTTGGGTTGAGTTGCACCGACCTTGCCTCAAGGATGTGTGCCAATTGTTTGACCCTCTCTTACATCGCTTCCTCCCCTTGGCCAGAATCATCAATAGACTATGTAAATATCCCACCCCAGTGTGGTTGGGTGGAGTTTGGACTTATGCCCTACGGATACTCAAAGGTATATCTTCCATTCTCAGGTATTTTAGGGAAAATATTGAACGAATGAATTCAGGTAGGGATCACAATAGCTTACCGTGTTCCCACAGACGATGCCAATTTATTATTGCCCAAAAATAGAGACAACGAATAATCAGTAAAAAGTTGAATAATAATAGAGAATAGGGGTGATAGATAATGAGAATAAGACAGATTTTACATGGTTCGGACCAAGATGGAAACCTACATCCACGGGTGTTACTAGCTCTCCTTTCATTATTATCAGATGTACAATTTGGGTTGCTTATAGTAGCTCAATGATTGAGAGTTTGAGAGAGTCCCCTTTTCAGTTGGATCCATTCCCTATTTATAGGTGGTTAGTAGAGAATATTTAGGGTACATGTGTAGGTCAGGTAGTTACACCTATATACACGTGCTAAGAAATAAATAACAAACATATGTGCCTTGGATCGCGTTCTGATGTCCCTGATATGTGTGTAAGTGACCAACTCATAACAACCATGTTCCCTTATTCCCACATGAACAATGAGAAGTCTTTTGGGTGTATATGCAAATATGCGCATATGGTGTGAGTTAATATTTGCGCTGGAGGAGGATAGGTTTCAATATAGCTAGCCGAGCCGATTAGTACATGAGCCGACCTCCAGTTGGGAGTGAAGCCGAGCATATGGTGAGTTCTCTTTTGGTATTATTTTGGACCCTATGTAAACTGGAACTATAACAATTGTTTCACGTCTAAAGTCGCTAGGCAGTTAGAAAAGTGATGGTCTATAACTAAAGTCAATTTTTAATTTTTCAAATTAAATATATAAACTTAAGCAAAATGAACCCTAAACACTAATTTAAAACAATTTTTGTGATAAATAATTTACCAAATTTTGTCTTATCCTAAAACATGCATCTAGATGAGTACAAGAATAAAATAAAGTAACAAACCACAACACGCCGATGTACAAGAAATAACCACAATGGGAAAAAACTTGGACAATCTGGCCATGCAAATCACTACGATGAGGAATAACATAAGACAGATAATAAACTTACAACATATACTTGATGCCCTCGCAAGCCTTGAGCTCTTCAGTCTTTGATCTCTCCTCCATAATGCATGTAAGAGTCCACTTATGTAGTGCCACAATGCGTGAGTCCACATAGGCTTCGGTATACACTGAACAAGCTCAACAATTGTCTACGGATCAAAACACGGAGTCCACCGTTTCTTTACCGTAACACTACAACACATATTCCGTCATGTGTAAACATCAACCCCGGTATGGAATCCACCACACGAAACGATTCCCAATCAAGATGAAGAAAATAAAATTCTTGATGCCCACAAATAAGATCTCAAAGCATATAAAGATTGAAACTTGGATTTTAAGAGGTTTGGATGAAAGTAAGGTTTGGGATCTTTCGGATATGTATAGGAAAATGATTTTCGCCAAAAGTATCTATAAAAAAACAAATCCTTGAACGCTTTTATATATAAAAGACATTTTTCGAGGCATCACATTTTTTTAGAGAACTCATTTGAAAGAAAACAAGACCTTGTTCGAACAAAAATGCTAAGTCGTTCGAATGACGCAAAAACTTGTTCAAATGAACAACTAATATTATTCGAACAAGCTTTGAACGCTATTATTTTGTAAACAAAAAAAGATCATTTGATGCTCGTCTAAAGTTCGTTTAAAAGAACAACTAAACAGGTGCAAACGAAACCTAAAAAGTCATTCGAACCACTTTAAAAAAAATCTTTCAAAAATAGCTCCTTTTTTATTTTAAAATTTTCAAAAATAGCTCTAAATATATTTATAAAAAATAAACACCCAAAACAAAATTGCAATGATCAAAATGTATATGCATTCATACTTAAGAGATCCTTGAAAATATGGCGACAAAATATGGAACGAACACGTTGCGATATGTAATCTCTGAAGCTTTGCGGCTACGTCTTCAATTAAACTTGTCATAGGCCTCAAATGTCAACAAATAAAGCCTAACCTATGACTTAAAATATTGGGTCTTGAATTAAGCCAATACATACAAATTGGCTCAATTGGAAATTTGTCCTACAAATATTCCTCTTTCGCTATTTCGGGACAAAACACACAAAAAAATGGGTCGTCAAGCTCACTAAAAGTCTCAATCCCCAAATTAAAAAAGGAAAAGTATAGACAATTGGCAGACACATATGTTAAGTAGCTGTGCACACTTGTAAACTTTTTCTCCTGTTGTAAACTTGAACACTTAAACACACCTTCAAATGCAATTTGAATATATAATAATATAAAAATCATAAGAATAAAACTCCTCCTATGTCTAATAATCCCTACCTAGGTAAGATATCTCCCCTTAAGATAAAGATCTCGTAATTCTAAAGTGAAAGATACCATTTATCTCCTTTTTTTTTTATTTAGGAATAGACAAAGAAGAGAGCATAATAAACAATTTCTCCCCCCAAAAAATATCTCCTAAAAAATTGAGAACATATGATACCAAGTGAAATTAAGGAAGAGAGACTAACATCATGCAATGGTGTAAAGCGCAACAAAACAAAACATGGCAGCACAAGCATAAAAAACTCACACAGTGATTAGTTAATACCAAAATCAATGCAAATATGATACCAATTTGAATGCACAATAAAATCATGAAATACGAATATAAACAAGCAACAAAAGATACCAATATGATCATATAACATGCCAATTTAATCCAAAGATAAATCATAAGGCAAACGTGGATTAAATGAAAATGCAAAGACTTAAAATAAAAATGATACCATATATATAAATATGCAAAATATACTAAAGACACATGAGCACATATATATAGGTACAAACAACCACAAAATGACACAAAACATATAAGCATTAAACACTAGCATATTGTCGACGTGTTTAAACATGTGGGATAGAGTGAAAGGACGTGAACTAGATACAAATGAATTGTGACACTAAAAAATGTCCAAGGATTTTTATTTGATCGCAAAAATTTATCAAACTAATATTTAGCCTTAAGTGACAGATAAAATGAACTCAATGAACAAACAAGCACAATGTATACAAGCCAATAATATTGATGATTTTAAATTAATAGCATCATGACATGATAAGCATATCTGGGATTCATTGTGCAAACTCATTGGTCTCAAACTATAACACCCTCCAAAGATAAACAATATATATTTTCTTACTCAACTATTTTAAAGATTCCATTTTTGGCCTTTAATCTTTTCTTTTTACCCCTTAGCTTTTAGGCTCTTTCTAACAGTGATTTTTTCGCAAAGGAGAGATGTTCCTTTCGTAGACCTTTCTCATTTACCCTCATATTTTTAATAAAAACCAATATATTCATGGGCAGTGGTTCTTACATGCAGAAATACCCCATGTTCCATAGATATGTTGATGACAATAATGGTGGAAGAGCATCTCACTTAGCTCAAATATAATATGTGATGTTAAAATTCAAAAGATCTCGTGCATGTTTGTGTGGAGGCATATACAAAGTTATTCCATTAAGCAAATTGATCGAGTGGAAAAACCGAGCGTCCGTGTAATACGCTAGTCGTTGTTATCGGCTTCCAACCTCAATACAAAAAAAAAACTAAACTTGTAACTACACTTCTTAAGGAGTATAGTGGCGAGTCTGGGTATCGAATCCACAGGGAATTAAGACGTGTGAACGTGACGACAAAGGTAAGGTAGTTTAATCCTAAAGTTGATGTTAAAAGAAAATAAAATAAAAAGATGATTAATTTTTGGATTTTATTTATGAATTAACTAAATTCAATTAAATTAACCTACGCATGCAAAATTAACTAACTAAGAAGGAATTAATATGAATGAAGAAATGGGTTAAGAATACACTCCCCTAAACCCTAGTGTGTATGCCAATACAAAATTAGTCATAAATTAGATAATTGATCATACCCAGTCTTTAGTACTCCAAAGAATTACATATATGAGGTTCAAGCCCGCATCATACATAATCAAAGAATGAGTAAAGCAGTGTCACAATAATTCACTCGCGTTGCATCCTTAAGCACCCCAGTTACCTAGGGCAAACGAGGTCAAAAGGTCTACCATGGTTGTGAAATTATACAACACGATCTAATCATTTATTTAATTTAGAGGACAAATTTTATAGCTATGAATACCACATCGGGTTGGGTTCTTGCATCCCAACCCTTGAAAATTTAGCTAGACATGGTTTTATTAGAAAACAAATTCATAACAATATATGGAATTATGGATCTAACAAACATTATTAACAAATTGCAAAACAATTGAGAATTGAATTGGAAATAAAGTAAAGAATAAATAAGATAATGAAAAATTGATACTTTTATTCAGCAATAGGGAAAAAAGATGAACTTGAATCCAGAAAAATTCTTCTTCTTCAACCTTACAAACTAGGGTTTATGAAAATTTCTATGTAAAGAAAAACTAAGAAAACTCTCTAAAATCTGAGTTTCTCTCTCTAAAATTATATTATACTCTCTAGAATTCGTCTCCCCTTGGAATAAGGTAGGGCTTGGTCTTTTATAGCACCAAGTAGCACGAATTTGACAGCTAGAATCGCTTGTTGCGCAAGGTTTGACCAGCTATGCACCTCATGATCTGCATAATTAATGCCAGCAATTCGCACAGCCGGACCGGTCCGGACCCGGATCCATTTGGTACCGGATCGGTTCTTTTTTTTTCTGACCGGATCGGTTTGGTTCCATCCGGATCGGTCCTGTTCCATCCGGATCGGTTTGTTTTCTGGTCCATTTCTCTTCATTATCGCGCAACTTCAAAATATCGTAACTTCTTCACCGTAGCTCGAATTGAGGTGCCGTTTTTTCCAGTGCTCTTGTAATTTAGAGCTCTTCAACTTTCTAGTTGGCCCCACCTTCGGACTAAGGCTGCAAAATTACAAAAATGCCCTTCAACTCTCCATTTCTTGGTTTCTTTCACTGTTTTGAGATCTCCTTCGTACTAACTTGCATGAAATAACTATAAAGCACATGAGAAATACACAAAACACGAAATACTTGCCAAAAGGGGTTAGTAGCATAAATACGAGACAAATCCAAGCTATTTACACTGCATGGGATCATAAAAATACCGAAATTAAGGGGATAAATATGAAGAATATGTGCCTAATCACATCCCCTAACTTAGAACTTTGCGCGTCCCGAGCAATGTAAACGAAATTAGTTTAAAGTTCAAATCTTGAAAATTCTTTTATTGGGATAAAATACCTTTTTCGCGGGGAAGCGATTGCATTTAGCGTATGCAACAAGCCTTTAAACCCCTAGGTTACCCTAGTAGGACGAGTTTTGTCTCGTGAGGGTTTGCAGTGAATACACCCACAAAATTCTTTATTGACTCATATAAATATGAAAATACTTAAAAATTGTACAATTTAAACTTTTCGAAAAAATAATCACTATAAATTCATATTCAAATGTCTCAAACCATAGTGTGTGTGTGTGTGCAAAGTCAGAAATTAAACCTCAAATTTCCACCGATTGAGCATTACGTTACTTTTCGAAAATTCGTTTTGATTCAAATTCTTACGGATGCACTCACAAACGAATCACTTGAATTGTGGTTGTTTTCTCTCGGTATGCGTGATATAAAGAGTAAATATAATGGACACAAATTCATGCATACAAAATTGAAAAGAAGGAAATATATGGTGCAAAGATCTCATCATCGGAGTACGGTTATTAGGAAATGGGAAACATCATCTCTTAATCACACCATTTTAATCTCTCATATTATCTTTTCATATCTTAGCTCTCCATGCAGTAATTTATTCCGCCATTCGGACTCGGTTAGGACTTTTCGGGTTAAAAAGTGTAAAGGTTAAAATTGGGAATAGACGGATTGTTCGGAATTGGAAAATGTCTTGATGACGTCCATTAGTGCTTTTTCGGGTATTTGCTCATTTTTCTCTTTCTTTTTCTCTTTCTTTTTCTCTTTTCATTTTTTTCTTTTTTTTTCACTATTTTTTTGTTGAGCATTTTTTTTCCTGTTTTTCTCTTGCCCCTTTTTATTGCACAATTTGGACTTACTTGATGAATTTTCTCAATTTTCACAATTCTGGGCTATTTGGTTTTTTCGGGTTATCACAACTTTATTATGGCTAATATTTTTGGGTTAAACAAAAGAGGGCCTACTTCATTGTCCAAATTGCTAATCACATTACCATATGCATCTCGAGATTAATTAAGTTTAGATATATATTTAGCACGAATTTCGAGACAACATTTCACACATTTCCCATAACCGATCAAAACAAAGGATTGAGATCATCAACGACTTATTAACACGCTGAAAAGGACTTTGAGTTAATCATAAAATCGAATTGATTTAAAAACTCATAAAAAATTGAAAGGCTCAAAATCTCACCGGGTTTGATCAATCTCTACACTTATTCGTTAAGTCGTCAATTTTCTTTCAATTTCCATCTTCGGTCAATTTTGGCTTAGTGCATTTTGATTGTTAACAATTTGAGACTTTAAATAGAATAAATGTGACATTTTTGATAAATTTAAATTCCAATTTTTATTTATTTTGAACAAAAATATTTTTGGCTTTTCAACATTTTTCAATTTTTTTTTCGGAAATTTTTGAATTTTTCTATTTTTTTTTGGCATTTTAAAAATTTGTGAAGTTTTAGAAAGACGCACTTATCACCCCCCCTAACTTAGACTTTTGCATTGTCCTCAATCAAAAGGATTAAAATCTAAAGAAGAAAAAGAATAAGTGCAACAAATAAAACAAGCAAATTATTAAAATGCAACAAGACACTATATAACACTTATACATGACTCAAAAATACAAAAAAAATCACCCCATACGCGTCGGGGGTGCGACGACCTCTCATCTCTCTCCACAAATCACCCGACCCCTTTCACTGGGTACGATGCGCTCCTCGTCGCTCCCGTCTTACCATCATACATGAATAGCCGGAATAAATTGGTCCCGTGCCCATAGATAAAGGAAAGACCGGGAGATGCATTATGATAAACCGGAAAAGGATCCTCTTATTACATAGCATGTGGGTTGGTCTTTAAGTCGGACGAGATTTGAGTCATATCTTCAAGTACCTCCGAAGACTCAAATGGTATGGGTGGATGTTTGGTAAGGAGAAATGCATCAATTCTATTGTCCCACTCGCTTTCGTCTAAATGACGAAATGAGGCCCAGAAAGATTGGACTTCAACATTTAGGCGTGCATCCACCTGTCCGAACTCGCTCTCAAACTCTGCTAGGCTCAACTCCTCGAGCTCTCTCTCTTGCTTGGTGTCCTCAACCTGCCTTTCGTGCTCACTCGCCGAATTATAGGGTGGTGTGGATGGGTGGTAATCAAGGAGAAATGTATCGAATGTGTCCTGCCATTCGCTTTCCTCTAAGTATTTCGACGAGCCTCTCCCGACACACTCTAAATCTCCGCTTTCACTCTTGTTCATGGGCTCACTCATGCTCTCGAATGCATTAACTAAACATACCCCCCTACCATGCTCTCGATGTTGCAACCACTCCTCTCACTGTGCGTAACACAACCTTACCCTAATGGATCTTCCTTGTAAGTTCTTTGTTGCTTGTGTGTTTCCCCCAAAAGATCCAACCCTCGCGGTTCCCCTTCATCACCCTCTCTCTTGGAATTATTAAAAATATTTGTTTCGAGGGTCATGTTCCCGAAAGTTAATTGCATACGCCCACTTCGGGTATTAATAAGAGCATTAGCTGTAGCTAAAAATGGGCGGCCAAGGATAACGGGAACATGATTACTTGGGAGAACGGAGGGTTCTTCGTCCCAAATGACAAAATCCATCGGGAAGTAGAAAGTGTCTATTTGGACAATCACATCCTCAACAATTCCCCGAGGAAGCTTCACAGAACGATCCGCGAGCTGGAGAGTCATATTTGTGGGCTTAAGGGCCCCCAGTTCTAGTTGCCTATAGATGGAATAGGGCATAATGTTAACACTTGCCCCTAGATCTATTAGAACTCTCTCGATTCGGTTCTTCCCCATGATACACGAAATAGTGGGTGCACCCGGATCTTTATATTTAATTGGAAAGTCACTCGACAAGACTGCGCTGACATTTTGGGTCAAAGAGACGTTCTGGTTTACCTTTAGCTTGCATTTCACCGTGAGTAAGTCCTTAATAAACTTAGCATACGCGGGAATTCTCTGTATAGTCTCCAGAAAAGGTAAATTAATTTTTACTTGCTTAAGGACTTCCAGAACTTCATCACGGGAGGTCGTTTTGGAGTGAGAGACCAACCGTTGAGGGTATGGGGCAGCGGTGGGGGTGATGGCCTTGGGTCCACTAGTGTTTTCCTCCTCCTCACTCTCAATTAAAGGGGCATCTTCGGCCTCTCTTGTGTCGGGCGAAACCTCTTTATCTTTAGATGCATTGCGTGGGGGAGGTGACAAATCAACTTCTTTCCCACTACGTAGAGTGGTAATAGCGCTACATTGCTCTCGATGGTCGTGGGATGTAGTGCCAATACTGGTTTGTCCTAGGGGAGGTCATTGGTTTTGAGCAGGAAATTTGCCCTTCTCTTGGACATTCGATGCAGTTTGCAACCTTGAGATGCTAGTATGCATTTCATTGAACATTCGATCATACTTAACACTGTTCTCCTTTTGAGATTGGATGAGGTGATTTAAGTTGTCCTCAAGAGATCGCCTCGGTGGGGTAACATACGAACCAGGAGATGGTGATTGCATGGGGGGCTGCATATGTGTTAAACCAGGATGATTCCTCCAAGATGAATTGTACGCGTTTCCCTAGGGTGTACTAAAATATCCGCTAACCCCTCCTATAGCTTCCACTTGCTCAGTGTATATTTCCTTGTAAGCGGGTATTGCTGGACATCCTTTGGTAGAATGACCCGCCACACAAATGGCACACATCTCTTCTTTTTCAGCTGAGATATGTCCAGTAGCTTCTCTAAACCGAACCTCAAGGATGTCTCTTATCCTATTTTCAAACTGATCAAGTCGACGGTCTAACAAAGTGTCCTTGTCCAATTGATAAATACCGGAAGCAGCAGGAGTGTTGGACACTTGTCGATGTCTGTTTTGGCTGTTGGGGTCAGAAACATCCCATGATTGCATAGTCTCTGCTACGTATTTCAAATGAGCCTCAGCGTCGCTCGAGTCTAATTCCCAAAATGGTCTTTCGCACATTGTCTGCACGAGTTGTTTAGACGCCAAAGTAAGCCCTTGATGAAAGAACGAAATGAGATGACGTTTCTCAAACCCATGATGTGGTCAAGCGCTAATTAATTCCTGAAAACGTTCCCAACACTTATCAAAGGCTTCATTGTCATTTTGGCAAAAAGCTTGGATTTGAGCCTTGACAGAATTGGTTTTGTGTTGCGGAAAGAACTTTGAGAGAAACTTAGTCTGCATATCTCTCCAGGACAGAACAGAATTCGGGGGTAGAGACCATAGCCAGGTCTTAGCTTTATCCTTTAAGGAAAAAGGGAAAAGCTTTAATCGGATAACATCTTGTGGGCAGGCTTGATCACCAAACGTCTCACATGTATCTTCGAATTCTCGAATATGGAGATATGACTTTTCAGAATCCATACCATGAAATGTGGAAAGAATTTGAATCATCCCATTACGAAAGTGGAATTGACCGACATTATACGGGAGTAAAATGCAACCAGGGGTAACAGTTCGCTCCGAAAATAAAAGATCTTTCATGGGAAGACTCTCCAACACCAACACCAACACTACCGTGCACATACATATTGCTACCCAACGATTCAGAACCCTCACTCAGTGTTTGACTCAAAAGTGTGGAGCGTCGGCAGTATGAGAATTGTCAGAGTTAGCTTCAGCAAGGGGATTTTCGTGAAATTAGGTTGGAGACAACGAAGGAGTTTGCATGAACAACTTGTGAAAGATGAGATGAGATTTTTTTTTTTTTTTTAACTTTTTTTTAAGGTCAAATTCGGGATTAACCAACCTAACCTAAAGTCTACCTAATTCCCCGGCAACGGCGCCATTTTCATCGAGTGGAAAAACCGAGCGTCCGTGTAATACGCTAGTCGTTGTTATCAGCTTCCAACCTCAATACAAAAAAAAACTAAACTTGTAACTACACTTCTTAAGGAGTATAGTGGCGAGTCTGGGTATCGAATCCACAGGGAATTAAGACGTGTGAACGTGACGACAAAGGTAAGGTAGTTTAATCCTAAAGTTGATGTTAAAAGAAAAGAAAATAAAAAGATGATTAATTTTTGGATTTTATTTATGAATTAACTAAATTCAATTAAATTAACCTACGCATGCAAAATTAACTAACTAAGAAGGAATTAATATGAATGAAGAAATGGGTTAAGAATACATTCCCCTAAACCCTAGTGTGTATGCCAATACAAAATTAGTCATAAATTAGATAATTGATCAGACCCAGTCTTTAGTACTCCAAAGAATTACATATATGAGGTTCAAGCCCGCATCATACATAATCAAAGAATGAGTAAAGCAGTGTCGCAATAATTCACGCGCGTTGCATCCTTAAGCACCCCAGTTACCTAGGGCAAACGAGGTCAAAAGGTCTACCATGGTTGTGAAATTATACAACATGATCTAATCATTTATTTAATTTAGAGGACAAATTTTATAGCTATGCATACCACATCGGGTTGGGTTCATGCATCCCAACCCTTGAAAATTTAGCTAGACATGGTTTTATTAGAAAACAAATTCATAACAATATATGGAATTATGGATCTAACAAACATTGTTAACAAATTGCAAAACAATTGAGAATTGAATTGGAAATAAAGTAAAGAATATATAAGAGAATGAAAAATTGATACTTGTATTCAGCAATAGGGAAAAGAGATGAACTTGAATCCAGAAAAATTCTTCTTCTTCAACCTTACAAACTAGGGTTTATAAAAATTTCTATGTAAAGAAAAACTAAGAAAACTCTCTAAAATCTGACCTTCTCTCTCTAAAATTCTATTCTACTCTCTAGAATTCGTCTCCCCTTGGAATGAGGTAGGGCTTGGTCTTTTATAGCACCAAGTAGCACGAATTTGACAGCTAGAATCGCTTGTTGCGCAAGATTTGACCAGCTATGCACCTCATGATCTGCATAATTAATGCCAGCAATTCGCACAGCCGGACCGGTACGGACCCGGATCCATTTGGTACCGGATCGGTTCTTTTTTTTTCTGACCGGATCGGTTTGGTTCCATCCGGATCGGTCCTGTTCCATCCGGATCGGTTTGTTTTCTGGTCCATTTCTCTTCATTATCGCGCAACTTCAAAACATCGTAACTTCTTCACCGTAGCTCGAATTGAGGTGCCGCTTTTTCCAGTGCTCTTATAATTTAGAGATCTTCAACTTTCTAGTTGGCCCCACCTCCGGACTATGGCTGCAAAATTACGAAAATGCCCTTCAACTCTCCATTTCTTGGTTTCTTTCACTGTTTTGAGATCTCCTTCGCACTAACTTGCATGAAATACCTATAAAGCACATGGAAAATACACAAAACACGAAATACTTGCCGAAAGGGTTTAGTAGCATAAATACGAGACAAATCCAAGCTATTTACACTGCATGGGATCATAAAAATACTGAAATTAATGGGATAAATATGAAGAATATGTGCCTAATCACAAATTAAAGTCAAACAACTCCATATAAGCATGATTAAGAACAATCTAAGCATTTACAATCATAAATAAATTTCCTTTCCACCTGGAAACATGGAATGAGGTGGATTCAAACACACCAATATGCCACACAACTAAATTATACATAAATCAAAAATCTTTTTGAGTTTTTAAACATATTTCAAAATGATACCAATTAAAAAAATAACTCGAATGCTATACAATTTTTTTTGTATTTTTCTCATTAAGACCCCCAAAATGGAAAATCTCAATACAAAAGGTAAATAGGTCATAGCACTAGCAAAGACGTATAATATGAAGCACAAAACTAGTGTATGACAAACTACAAACTACAGTCGCAATCACTCGTAAGATATATCATGTGATAAATCATGTTAAAGTAAACGAGAGTCAACAAGTTTAACCTTTAGCTCCTCCAATTCGGATTTCCTAACCCATATAGGTGTAGTGTGATGCATTTGGGCTTGGGGAATCTTGGTGAAATTAGCCTTAGCTTTCCTAGGACCTTTTCTAAGATCATAATGAAAATACCTAAGGTGACATTTCTTACCTCAATATGTGGAAGTGAAGAGATAAGGAATGTTAGGTTCACCTATTATAACGTCCCTATCAATTATTGGCTCTCTCAAAAGCATGGTCCTAGCTTTAGTAAAGGTAGCATATGGATCATCAAATAAAATCCCACACTTGTCATCCTTGATTTGGATGGTGAATAACATTTTATCCAAATTCTTCGACCTAAATTCCAAATCAAATTTGACATGACTCGAGTCTCTCAATATCTCTTCTATCTCCACTATCCTAAACTGTAGTAAATTCCTAGACTCTTTAAATTCAAGAAGCTCCTTCTTCAAAACCTCTATCAAACCTTGAAGTCTATTTCTCTCACCCTCAATATGCTCGAGTTTCTACTTAAGAGTCTTCTCATGTGCCTTAAGATCCTCAATTAATTTAACATTATCATTACCTATGGCATGTTCTTTCAGCCTAGCTTTCAACTTCAAGTTTGCCTTTTTCACTTTAAACATTTCCGCATACAACTCATGGAAGTAAACTTAGAGTTCACTCTCCTCTTCCTTTGTTTCATCCTCATCTTCTCCACTCTCTTCACCATCACTTACTTGGAAATCATAAATATTGGTGTGACACCCCGCCTAATTAAATACCGGGCGATCACTCCTTTATTAAATTAAATCAAGGTTAACAGTTGGTTCATTCTCAGCATCACTGTCGATAAAAATAACTTTTCCAATTTAACACCCTAAATAATTAATCTAAGTGTCAAAACATTTTTCATACAAACTTTCCAAATTTTAATTAAAGAAAAAGATTTATTTATATAAAACAACATTCCTACAATTAAGAATCACACCACGATAAACCAAATAATATAATACATTCGTCAATCGAATGTCAACATATGAAAACTAGAATCACAAGTCCATACTGAATAAATCCCAAAGAACAATACTGGAAATGACTGAAATATAAATGTCCCGATAACAAATAAATAATGAAAAGGGGCGACACGTGCCCAATAAATGAGAGTACTAGGAGTGGAATCAATAACATAAGCCGTCTACTCAAGTGACCTGCAACTCCCACCTAAGCTGCAGCTCGTTCTTCTCAAGAGATCCTAAGCAAGACGCCCCTGTGGCTGGGCACCTGAAAATATACATATATATACAAGAGAGAGAGAGGGAGAAAAAGAAACGGGTCAGAGCCCGAAAGTGTGTTTGATTTTAAAATACGTTTAGCAAGTATTTAAATTGATACATGCCAATGCAATAACATATTAGTGCGTCGCTCTCTTGAGAAATACTCACCTCTCTTCTAATGTGCACACCTATCGCACTAACCTTCCCATCAGTTTGTTCTTATCAATATTAACACACTAGTCTTTCTAAAAGATTTAACTTAACTTAGATTACTCGCAAGATTTATAATTCACGACTCCATTTTTAAAAAGAATGTTCCAAACAGTAATCAAGGTCCTCCATTTTAACTTTATAAAATCAATAAAGTTTTACAGTGACATATTATACTTTTTCAAAACAAGTATTTAATAATTTGAGTCAACATCCAGTTCCTACTTATCAAAATCTCAGTAGACAGTTTCAAATATCATAATCTCATATATATATATTAACTACTCGTATAATATATATATATAACAGCACCCCGAATAAAACTATGGTGCGTGCATACTTCCACTATCCAAAGCCCCATATCACTCATATTAAGGGGAATACATTCGGAATCACTCTCGAATTGTATTAACATAAATACACAAAAATATTGAGGCGAAGCATAGATTCCAAGTCTCTAAGAGGGTGGCACATACCGGCGTCTCTTAGGACCGTCTGAACTATCACATCGATAGCCTATACCAAGGACATCTATCTTCTAGGGTACAAGTCAATATCCCCCATAAAGGTCCCATCGAGATAAGACTTGTCCCAACGCGGAAACCTCAGGGATAGCAAGTAGCGTGGGTATGATTTTCACATGTATATAATATATGTACACACAATCATATAAATATACCAATTTCATATTAATATAGGTTCTTCTCCTCACCCGTAATTATACCGTTTATTCTTAATTTCACATTTAAAGAATTACGCATAAGGTTTCATTCCTAACCTTATCTCGAAGGGTTTTCTCACTTATTACCTAACACTCATGGATTATGTCTTCCCAATTTCTGAAATTCAGTAAGTGACTTTATTAGATTCCAACATAACTCTCTTACGCACCTCCCCCTTTTAATTCATAAATTTACCAACCTAAAGTAAATATCCCAAAATTACCATTTTCGATGAATCTTAAAGGTTCCAACATTTATTCATATACCCTACTGGTCCTCAATGTCTCCCAAATCGATTTATCACGAATGCCCAAGAATTATTTCACGATAAACTTAATTTAACTAATTAAACAAGGAAAATAAGAGTCTGCCAGGAGGGGTCGATCGATCGAAGCTTGGGGCTCGATCGATCGAACCTTCGATCGATCGATGCTCTATGTTCGATCGATCGATCAAGCAGGTCTGGGTAAAATTCTGCAGAATTGCAGTTACGGGTTCTACCACTATTCTTCATCAAATTCCATACTTTTCAACACTAATCGACCCACAAATTCTACTACTAACATAATAACATAATTCCAGATGTTTTTAACGTTCAGCATGCGTGTATTCATCATTAAACATGGTTAAACAACCCAAAATCTCATCTAATCATCAAGAACCCTAAAGTTTTCATAACTATGATTCAATTCAGTTTTTCTCCAGAATTTCTTCTAATATAACATCAAAAGTTCGTGGGTAATAAATCTATATCATCAAAAGTTTCCAGCATAAGGTTTTAATCTTCTCTACATGCAATTTCCTATCAAAATTTGGGGTTTTCTTACATGGATTACATTCCTAATTAATCCTAAACTAATATGAACATTGCACTAACGAAATACGCAAGTTAAACACTTGCCTGGGATTTTCAGAAGTCTGATTTCCTGTTGATTATGGTGTAGTTGCGTTCTCCTCCTCGCGATCTACGCGTTGGTGGTGACGGCGGTGCAAACGGTGGTGTTTCGGCCTTGAATCTCCTTGAAAGGTCTCTCCTCTCCTCTCCAATGGCCGTTCTAGGGTTCTGAATGTTCTAACCCTAAATGGCTAACCTAACCAGCTGACAAAGGCTGCTAAAATTCGTGGGTTTAATTACCCTATTTTGTAAAATGACCAAAATGCCCTCCCGGGTCACTAATTAGGCCTAAAAACGCCCCGAGGCCCAAACTAAACCCCCGGGTACACTTTTCTGACTATCTCGACCCTTCCGGACGCGTTGGCGCACTCAAAACGACCATACGGACAACTTATAAAATATTCACTTTTTATTTAACAAAATTAGTCCCGACGTGACACGGGCACGTCCCGACTAAAATTTCCAAAATAGTCATTTAATTCACTTATGACATTCAATATAACCAATATAATATATTACTATGCTCATTAGTAATATTCAACAAGTTTCCCATAATTACTAACTCTCGACACGTTAATAATTATAACATAATTAATTTCCGGATTTTTATTAAATAAACAGTCACATTAAATTTAATAAATCCCCAAATAATATAGCATAAAAATACGGGGTATTACATACTTCCCCCCTAATAACGGAATTTCGTCCCGAAATTCGGAAAATAAGGCATACCTGGTAAAAACAACTCTGGATATCTCTCGCGCATATCTGCCTCACGCTCCCAAGTGGATTCCTCCACATTATGATGCTCCCACTGAACTCGCACAAGTGGAACTATTTTCGACCTCAATCTCCTCTCACTATAGTCTAGAATAGCCACTGGTCTCTCCTCGTAAGAGCTATCAGACTGTAAGTCAATTTCATCTATCGCAATGTGAGTATGGGCCATATCATCCCGAAGATATCGTCTCAACGACGAGATGTGGAATACATCGTGGATGCGATGTAAATGTTCTGGCAATCCCAACCTGTATGCTACCGGCCCAATCCTCTCGATGATGGGAAATGGTCCTACGTACCTCGGAGCCAACTTCCCCTTCTTCCCGAACCTCATCACTCCCTTTATAGGAGATACACGCAACAACACTTGATCTCGCACATTAAACTCCCGGAAGAACCGTTTCGCATCGGCGTAGCTCTTCTGCCTGTCCTGGGCTACCCGAATACGACTCCTGATTATCTCAATCCTCGCGGAGGTTTCCTGAATCACTTCTGGCCCTAGCAACTTGTTATCCCCCACCTCAAGCCAACAAGTTGGAGAACGACAAGGCCTGCCATACAAAGACTCAAATGGAGCCATACCAATCGTAAACTGATAAGAGTTATTATAAGCAAACTCTACCAGTGGAAGATGTGGCTCCCATCCTCCTCCAAAATCGAGAACACACATACGTAGCATATCCTCTAACATCTGATTAGTACGCTCTGTCTGTCCATCTGTCTGTGGGTGGTAAGCTGAACTCAACTTCAACTCCGTACCCATAGCCTCCTGAAAGCTTTCCCAGAAACGTGACACAAAAATCTTGTCTCTATCTGACACAATATTCAGGGGTACCCCATGTAATCTGACAATCTCAGTGATGAACAACTGAGCATACTGACCCGTGGTATAATCTGTCCTTACTGGCAGAAAATGAGCCACCTTGGTCAACCGGTCTACGATCACCCTGATAGAATCGTGGCCCCGCTGTGACGTAGGCAACCCTGTAATGAAATCCATGGAAATACTCTCCCACTTCCACGCGGGTACTTCCAATGGCTGAAGTAATCCTGACGGTTTCTGGTGGTCCACCTTCACCAGCTGGCAGGTAGAACACTTGGACACAAACTCGGCGATGTCCTTTTTCATCCCACTCCACCAGTATTGACGCCTCATGTCCTGGTACATTTTATCACCTCCCGGATGTACTGCAAATCGGGACCCGTGAGAATGAGTCATCACTTCATGACGTAACTCCGCTCCTTCTGGAACCACTAATCTCCCATTAAACCGTAACCCTCCATCAGAACTAACAGAATAGGACTCAGCACCCTCGGCTAGAAGTCGCACAATCTGCTCCTGACAAAACGGGTCTGTGGTCTGTGCCTGTATCACCCTCGTAACAATCTCGGGTGTGACTGTCATCACGGATATGAAAGAACGTGCTACTGCGTCCTGGTGACCCAACTCCTTCCACTTTGCTTTCCAGATGTCCGCTACATCGTCTACCGGTCTACGGCTCAACGCATCAGCAACTACGTTGGCCTTCCCCGGATGATACTGTATATCGAACTGGTAATCTTTCACAAACTCTAACCACCTGCGCTGACGCATATTCAGCTCTCGCTGAGTGAACAGGTACTGCAGTGACTTATGGTCTGTGAACAAACGGAATTTCTCGCCCAATAAGTAGTGCCTCCAAATTCTCAATGCAAAGACGACCGCTGCTAACTCCAGGTCGTGGGTGGGGTAATTCTTCTCATGCGGCTTAAGCTTGCGGGAAGAAAAAGCGATAGCCTTCTCTTCCTGCTGAAGTACTCCCCCAAGTCCCCGTAAGGACGCATCGGTGTAAACCAGGTACTCTACACCCGGCTTCGGTAAAGCAAGGACTGGTGCTGAAGTAAGCTTGTCCTTCAACTCGTCGAAAGTCAACTGACAAGCGTCATCCCAAACATATGGTACCCCCTTGCGAGTCAGATTCGTCAATGGACCCACTATTTTGGAGAATCCCCGAATGAATCTCCTGTAGTATCCGGTTAACCCCAAGAAACTACTCACTTCCGTCGGTGTCGTGGGCTGTCCCCACTCCCTCACCGCCAACACTTTGCTCGGGTCAACTCCAATCCCTTGCTCAGAAACGACATGGCCCAAGAACTGTACTTCTCGCAACCAGAATCCACACTTCTCATACTTAGCATACAACTGATGCTCTCGTAGAGTCTGAAGAACCTGCCTCAAGTGCTCGGCATGCTCCTCCTCGGAGTGTGAATATATCAAGATATCATCTATGAAGACGATGACGAACTGATCCAAGAACTCTCTGAATACTCGGTTCATCAAGTCCATGAAAACGGCTGGGGCATTTGTGAGTCCGAACGGCATCACCCTGAACTCATAGGACCCATATCTCGACAAGAAGGCAGTCTTTGAAACATCCTGCTCTCTAATACGTAACTGATGGTACCCCGATCTCAGATCTATCTTCGAAAAGAAAGTTGCTCCCCTCAACTGGTCGAACAGATCATCGATTCGAGGCAACTAATACTTATTCCGTATCGTGACCTTGTTCAATTCACGGTAGTCCACACACAATCTCAGTGAACCATCTATCTTCTTTACAAATAAGACTGGAGCGCCCCAAGGTGAGGTACTCCTACGAATGAAGCCCTGACCTAATAGCTGCTCTATCTGATCTCGTAGCTCTCGCATCTCTGCCGGAGCCATACGGTACGGTGCGCGTGCTATAGGTCTCGTATCTGGCAATAAATATATTACAAAGTCTATCTCACGACTGGGCGGTAGGCCTGGTATCTCCTGAAATACATCGGAATACTCCCTGATGACAGGGATCGAATCTAAGGGAATCACAACCTCCCTAGAGGTATCCTCCTCTATGTAATACAAATGAGCGGTCGACCCTCCCTCTGGGCGAGGCATCGCCACTACAAACATCTCTTGCCCCGAAATAGCAAAAACAATGCTCCCACCGAAGCAATCAATCATGGCTCTATAAGATGCGAGCCAATCCATACCAATAATCACATCATGCTCGTGCATGTCTAAGACTAACATGTCTGCAGGTAATACCAAGCTACCAATCTCTACCCCCACTCCCCGGCATATAAAGAAAATAAGTGACCCACTCCCCAGTGGTGAGTCGACACACGTCACGGTGCTCTCTGCTGTGGCTAGCAACCCTAAGGACTTTGCAAAATGTGTAGCTATAAAACAATGCGTTGCCCCCGTATCAAACAAAACTCGACCCATAGTACCATGGATAGGAAACATACCCTCAATCGCGGGTGGTGCCTGTGGAGCTGCTGCCTGGTGGACGTTATAGACACGTCCATACTGCAATTGCCCTTGCTGTACTGGAGCTGCTGGGATGGCTGGTAGGGCTGGCACCTGGGCTGGAGCTGGGAGGGCAGGTGGAAAGAGTGGTCTCTGCGGCTCATTACGGGCTCCCTGCTGCTGTGGGGCCCTATCGCCCTCTGGGCAATCCTGGAGCCTATGGCCATGTTTACCGCACCCAAAGCATCTGCCTTTGAAGTTACCGCCCCTCTGACCCTGCTGTCCACGGCCCTGCTGGCCGTTACCTCCACGCCACTGGCCCTGTTGGCCCTGATGTGTACGTTGTTGGCCTTGCTGTTGTCCATGCGGTCGGTGTTGGCCCTGCTGATTAGGCTGGCCCTGATGGCCCTGCCTGAAACCCCCGAATCCCTGCCTAGAATCACCTGAACGGAATCGCTTAGCAGGGTCCCCCTGATGGGAACTCTGCTCGTGCTGACGAGTCTGTCCATGAGTTGGTGCCCCACTGGCACTATTACCCCCGGTCCTGCCCTGCTGGCTGGACTCCCCTTCTCTCTTGCTTCCCTGAAGATGAAAGCGGTGATCCTGGCAATGTAGTAACGCTGCATTGAGTACGTCAGTGAAAGTACTCATGGATAGATTTCCAATGAGGTGCTGACGGATCCTCCAAGCTAATCCGTCGACAAATAGCAAAATCTTCTTGCTCTCAGTGGGTGCCTCATCCGGCACAATAGTGAGAAGTCTTGTGAACTCCTCCTCATACTCAACTACAGTAAGGTTCTCCTGCTTCAGATTTAGTAATTTCCGCCTCATCTCAGTCTGCACTGCGGGTGGAAAATACTTGCGGTCAAACCGCTCCCAGAACAACTGAATAGGGATCGTGTCCCTCTACTCCAAAGTAGTAGTGGACTCCCACCACTGTAATGCGGCTCCCACCAGCTTAAAGGAAGCCAATAACTGCTTTTGCACTTCAGTGCACTCATACATACGGAGGTGCCGCTGGATGTCTTTCTTCCATTGGCTAACTGTAACAATATCGGAGCTACCAGAAAACTCAGGGGGATGCGCTTTCTGAAAAGCATCCCGAACCCTCTCCCATGCGGATGGAAGCTGTGCTACTGGTGCCACCGCCTGAATCTGGGGTGGAGCCTGCTGAATCACCGCTATTGCGGCATTCACCGCCTGAGCAACAATGGCGGCTACTTCATTCGCATTCATTGTGCCTGGTGCTTGAGCTACTGGCTGCTCGGCTTGGGCACGCCTATCTTTCGGAGCACGTCTAGGAGGCATCTGAAATGTGAACAAGTTTATTAGTCTACAGATATCAACAAATCTAGAATAGCTGAAGACTTAAACGTAAAAGCAAGAATACAACAATCCTAAAAATAGGGCTCTATAGCAATAACGTTAAGCTGAAAGCGAAATAAGCCGTACAGATCCTATGGACACTAGAACCTGATGCTCTGATACCACCTGTGACACCCCGCCTAATTAAATACCGGGCGATCACTCCTTTATTAAATTAAATCAAGGTTAACAGTTGGTTCATTCTCAGCATCACTGTCGATAAAAATAACTTTTCCAATTTAACACCCTAAATAATTAATCTAAGTGTCAAAACATTTTTCATACAAACTTTCCAAATTTTAATTAAAGAAAAAGATTTATTTATATAAAACAACATTCCTACAATTAAGAATCACACCACGATAAACCAAATAATATAATACATTCGTCAATCGAATGTCAACATATGAAAACTAGAATCACAAGTCCATACTGAATAAATCCCAAAGAACAATACTGGAAATGACTGAAATATAAATGTCCCGATAACAAATAAATAATGAAAAGGGGCGACACGTGCCCAATAAATGAGAGTACTAGGAGTGGAATCAATAACATAAGCCGTCTACTCAAGTGACCTGCAACTCCCACCTAAGCTGCAGCTCGTTCTTCTCAAGAGATCCTAAGCAAGACGCCCCTGTGGCTGGGCACCTGAAAATATACATATATATACAAGAGAGAGAGAGGGAGAAAAAGAAACGGGTCAGAGCCCGAAAGTGTGTTTGATTTTAAAATACGTTTAGCAAGTATTTAAATTGATACATGCCAATGCAATAACATATTAGTGCGTCGCTCTCTTGAGAAATACTCACCTCTCTTCTAATGTGCACACCTATCGCACTAACCTTCCCATCAGTTTGTTCTTATCAATATTAACACACTAGTCTTTCTAAAAGATTTAACTTAACTTAGATTACTCGCAAGATTTATAATTCACGACTCCATTTTTAAAAAGAATGTTCCAAACAGTAATCAAGGTCCTCCATTTTAACTTTATAAAATCAATAAAGTTTTACAGTGACATATTATACTTTTTCAAAACAAGTATTTAATAATTTGAGTCAACATCCAGTTCCTACTTATCAAAATCTCAGTAGACAGTTTCAAATATCATAATCTCATATATATATATTAACTACTCGTATAATATATATATATAACAGCACCCCGAATAAAACTATGGTGCGTGCATACTTCCACTATCCAAAGCCCCATATCACTCATATTAAGGGGAATACATTCGGAATCACTCTCGAATTGTATTAACATAAATACACAAAAATATTGAGGCGAAGCATAGATTCCAAGTCTCTAAGAGGGTGGCACATACCGGCGTCTCTTAGGACCGTCTGAACTATCACATCGATAGCCTGTACCAAGGACATCTATCTTCTAGGGTACAAGTCAATATCCCCCATAAAGGTCCCATCGAGATAAGACTTGTCCCAACGCGGAAACCTCAGGGATAGCAAGTAGCGTGGGTATGATTTTCACATGTATATAATATATGTACACACAATCATATAAATATACCAATTTCATATTAATATAGGTTCTTCTCCTCACCCGTAATTATACCGTTTATTCTTAATTTCACATTTAAAGAATTACGCATAAGGTTTCATTCCTAACCTTATCTCGAAGGGTTTTCTCACTTATTACCTAACACTCATGGATTATGTCTTCCCAATTTCTGAAATTCAGTAAGTGACTTTATTAGATTCCAACGTAACTCTCTTACGCACCTCCCCCTTTTAATTCATAAATTTACCAACCTAAAGTAAATATCCCAAAATTACCATTTTCGATGAATCTTAAAGGTTCCAACATTTATTCATATACCCTACTGGTCCTCAATGTCTCCCAAATCGATTTATCACGAATGCCCAAGAATTATTTCACGATAAACTTAATTTAACTAATTAAACAAGGAAAATAAGAGTCTGCCAGGAGGGGTCGATCGATCGAAGCTTGGGGCTCGATCGATCGAACCTTCGATCGATCGATGCTCTATGTTCGATCGATCGATCAAGCAGGTCTGGGTAAAATTCTGCAGAATTGCAGTTACGGGTTCTACCACTATTCTTCATCAAATTCCATACTTTTCAACACTAATCGACCCACAAATTCTACTACTAACATAATAACATAATTCCAGATGTTTTTAACGTTCAGCATGCGTGTATTCATCATTAAACATGGTTAAACAACCCAAAATCTCATCTAATCATCAAGAACCCTAAAGTTTTCATAACTATGATTCAATTCAGTTTTTCTCCAGAATTTCTTCTAATATAACATCAAAAGTTCGTGGGTAATAAATCTATATCATCAAAAGTTTCCAGCATAAGGTTTTAATCTTCTCTACATGCAATTTCCTATCAAAATTTGGGGTTTTCTTACATGGATTACATTCCTAATTAATCCTAAACTAATATGAACATTGCACTAACGAAATACGCAAGTTAAACACTTGCCTGGGATTTTCAGAAGTCTGATTTCCTGTTGATTATGGTGTAGTTGCGTTCTCCTCCTCGCGATCTACGCGTTGGTGGTGACGGCGGTGCAAACGGTGGTGTTTCGGCCTTGAATCTCCTTGAAAGGTCTCTCCTCTCCTCTCCAATGGTCGTTCTAGGGTTCTGAATGTTCTAACCCTAAATGGCTAACCTAACCAGCTGACAAAGGCTGCTAAAATTCGTGGGTTTAATTACCCTATTTTGTAAAATGACCAAAATGCCCTCCCGGGTCACTAATTAGGCCTAAAAACGCCCCGAGGCCCAAACTAAACCCCCGGGTACACTTTTCTGACTATCTCGACCCTTCCGGACGCGTTGGCGCACTCAAAACGACCATATGGACAACTTATAAAATATTCACTTTTTATTTAACAAAATTAGTCCCGACGTGACACGGGCACGCCCCGACTTAAATTTCCGAAATAGTCATTTAATTCACTTATGACATTCAATATAACCAATATAATATATTACTATGCTCATTAGTAATATTCAACAAGTTTCCCATAATTACTAACTCTCGACACGTTAATAATTATAACATAATTAATTTCCGGATTTTTATTAAATAAACAATCACATTAAATTTAATAAATCCCCAAATTAATATAGCATAAAAATACGGGGTATTACAATTGGCCTTCGAAGTGTTATTCCCATAACTACCTTCATGGGAAGATTTTTTATTTGGACCTTTGTGACTAGCCATGGAGGAAGTATAGTTGTTCTCAATAGGGAAATCGGATCCCTCTTTCAAATCACTGTCACTAAGGGTGACATTATACACCTTCGATTTCTTACCCTCCTTCCTTAGTTTAGTCGAACACTCAGCTGCCCTGTGGCCATAACCCTCACACACAAAGCATTTATCCAACTCATCCCTCTTAACATTATCATTATGACTTTTAGGGAATGACCATCCTTGTTATACTTATTTTTCTCAAACTCCTTTACAACTTTTGATTGTTTTTTAAACTTGGTATATTTTTTAAAATTCTTCGCAAACATGGCCATATTAGCGGAATTGATGTCAGACTCATTATCTAAAATACGTGTTTATTCCTTCCATTCTTTCAAATAATGCCCTTATCTTTCTTTGGTCTTTTAGAGGAAAACATGTTAAGCTCATAAGTTTGAAGATCGCCTACAAGCTCTTCGAGTTTTGTAGAGTCTACAGTACCTAAGGAATTCAAAACCGTCAATTTTGAACTAAATATTTCAGGCAAGGACTTTAAGATTATCTTGACTGCTTGGGTTTTGAGTATTCTCTTTCCTAAGTTAAAAGAGGAGTCCACGAAATCAGACACTCATCGAAGGTTTCACTCAAACTGAGTGGTGAGGTTTTAGTGTTTGGAAGTCTTAACATCGCTAGTACTTTCATGGGTGAGTTGGAGTATACCCTAAGTCACTTTAGACGTTTCACATGTCATGATACGACAGAATTCCTCCGTTGTGACTGGAAAAAATAGAGCATTAGACCACACGAATTATAATTTTCTAACCTATGCTCATCCTCACTCCATGATTCTACGGGTTTAGGAATCCTATAATCACCAACTAAGGTTGTGGGCAAGGATCAATTATTAACTATCACTTGCCATAGCCACTCATCTATCGCCTTAAGTGCAAATTTCTTATCCCATAAAACATCGGTGCCTTATAAATTAAATGATCCTTCGAAAAAAATAACTAAAACTAATGCCTAAACATGGATCTAACATAAAAACTTAGTGTTCTCGCTCTGATACAAATTTGAATCGCTAGGCATTATGGAGAGTGATAGTCTAAAACAAAAGTTAATTTTTAATTTTTCAAACTAAATATATAAACTTAAATAAAATTAAACCTAAGCATCAATTTAAAATAGTTATTATGATAAATAATTTTCTAAATTTTTTCTTGTCTTAATATGCATCTAAGTGAGTACAAGAATAAATAAAGTAACACACCACAACACGCGATGTACGAGGGAAATTCATAATGGGAAAAATCTTGGATAACCTAGCCATGCAAATCACTATGATGAGGAATTACACAAGACATAGAGTAGACTTACAACACAGACTCGATGCCTTCGTAAGGATTAACGCGCTTCAGTGTTCAACCTTTCCTCCACAGCACGTAAGAGTCCACTTATGCAATGACATAACATGTGAGTCCAGTCACATGCCTCAGTATCCACCGAACGATCTCAACAACCGCGGATCGAAACATGGAGTCCACCACTCCTTCACCATAACACAATATCACATAGTCCACTGTGTGTAAATCGCAAACCAGGTACGAAATACACCACGTGAAATGATTCTTAATCAAGATAAAGAGAATAAACTTTTTGATGCCCAAAATAAGGTCTCAAAGCATATAAAGATTTAAAGTTGTATCTTAAAGGGATTGCTTAAAACTAGGGTTTGGGAGTTTTTGGATATGTATAGGAAAACGATTTTCACCAAAAATATCTATAAAAATGAATGTTTAAACCCTTTTATATAGAAAACGTATTTTTTGAGGCTATACGTTTTCGAGGGAACTTATTTGAATGAAAATAAGACATCGTTTGAATGAAAATGCTAACTCGTTTGAAATAAGGAAAAATTCGTTCGAACAAACAACCAATCTTGTTTGAACTAGATTCAAACTATACTAGTTAAGTAAACAAAAAAAATATCATTTGATGTTCATTTGAAGTTCATTTGAATGAATCACTAAACTCGTTCGAATGAAACCTAAAAAGTCGTTTGAATAACTTTAAAATATAAAAAATCTTTTGAATATGTCATAAATAGATCCAAAGATTTTTATAAAATATAAGCACCCAAAATGAAATTCCAATGATCAAAATGTATATGCATTCATACCTGAGACATTCTCAGAAACACAAAGACAAAATATTATATAAAACATGATACGATATGTAATCTCTGAAGCTTTGCTGCTACATCTTCAATTAGACTCATCATAGGCTAGAAAGGTCGACAAACAAAGCATAACCTATGACTCAAAATGTTTTGTATGGAATTAAATCAACACATACAAATTGACTAAATTGGAAGTTTTTCCTTACAAGACCGATAGTTTGCGCGTAGATTTATTTCTTTTGGGCATTTTTGTTTATTTTTCTTGTAGTTTGGGTTATATTGTAACGCAAACTTCCCATCGTGTAATCTTTTCCCCAATTAATGTAGTTACATTTTACCAAAAAAAAAATCAAACTATTAATTATACCTTATAAAAACTCGAGTGTAAAAAAATGTCTTTTTAAACTTGAAACTTCACCCATTATTTTGGGTTTATGAGTAGAGCTTGTTAATTCTTAAAAATCATATCTTATTTTGGAGTTCAAAATCTTATTGCTTGATAATGCAACTTTCCAATGTGTTTAGGATACTTCCTCAGTGAATAAATATAGTATACGATCAAATAAAAAAAATCTTGATTTCATAGATGAAGAAAACAAACAATAAATACGTTGAATTACTCCCAAAGATGGTACATCTATTCTACAAGTGTTTTGACATGTTGGAAATTACTAATTCATTCAAATTGTCTAAATTATTATTTAACAAGTTATAATTTAACGTACTAGTTTCTTTATTTATTTTCTTTTCAATAAATTTATTGAGAGATTCTTATTAAAATCAATGGATACATTCATTTTACTTATTTTCTCATGCTTCTAAATTCACTTTCATATTTATTATATACAATTTTGTATTTATATAAATCTATAACATTGATAATAATAAATATGAAATTAAATATGATAAAAGTTGAACTTTTAGATCAATTGCAACTTAGAACTAAATTAAATTGCCTCTTTGTGTATTCTTCAGTAGAGCAGACTAGAGAATGAAAAATACATTGCAATAAAGTGTACAGTTCAAAATTTATTATTTATGAATATTATTATATTAAGTGAAATTTGAAAATTATGAGTGAATGAGTGACAAACGAAAAGTTTGTGGAATTGGTGAATTCGACACACTTTTGTGTGTATACATAATTAGAGAGAGAGAGAGAGAAGTGAAGTGAAGTGGGTGCACGTAATAGATTTGATTTTCATCTTTCAAAAAAGGGAGTAATTATAACTTCCAAGACAAAATTTAAGATCTAATTTTTACTTTTGATTCTTTTAATCATTTTTATACCTCATCACATGCGCGCGCGCACACACACACACATATGTGTGTATATTTATATGTGTGTGTGTGTGTGTGTATATATATATATATAGAGAGAGAGAGAGAGAGAGAGAGAGAAATAGAGAGAGAGAGGGGGGGGGAGAGAGAGAGAGAGAGTTAGGATATCCAACATACCTCGTTAAACATACCTATTTTTTTAAAATAGTAAAAAAAATAATTTTGAGCTAATATTTTTTATACGAGTTCATTATATTTCAATGTGATCCTGTAAAAATATTCAGATCAAAATAATATGTTTTGGTATTTTTAAAAAATAGGTAAAAAAATAGCAGTTTTAAAGGGTAAAAACTGACAGTTTTTTAACCTATTTTTTAAAAATAACAACAACCATTATTTTCAATTGATTTTTTTACAGGGGCACATTGAAATATCATGAACCCATATAAAAAGTATCATCTCAAAACTATTATTTTTACTATTTTAAAAAAAGGGTATGTTGCTAGGAGGTATGTTGGAGAGCCTGACTCTCTCTCTCTCTTTCTCGAGGAAGCAAAAGAGAGATGGAAAGGCAAGGCTTTTGCATTTGGGCAACATAAGCACATGTAGGGTCTTCTTAGGGAAAAGATAAAACCTACAAATAAGAGTTTGGTGGTTCATTAAAAAAATAACAACATTATGTGGGTGCAAACCATAACAAACTAATATTCGAAAACCCAAATAGGCTCAATGTGCTACTCAAGTTAGATTTTGTATCACGTGGAAAATTATGGAGGCTCATTCTTATTGTCTACAATCTCGGAGGAGATAAACATGGATCAACCAACAAGCCAATTGGTAGCCGGAAGAGTTTATACACGGCTCAACCACTCTTATCACTATAAATAAAAATTTACCCCGAGGAAATGGGGCATGTAATTCTGAAACTCTGAAAGAATTAAAAAAAATCGAGGGACGTAGGCAGTTGTCGAACCACATAAACTTTGTGTGTTGTAAGATTAATTGCTCATTAATTCCTTTTCTATTAGAATCAATAATTGTGATTATTTGCACTCACAATTAGCTTCGTCTATGAAAAATGATTCTTTTTTCTAAAAGAAGCTTGAAACCAAATAATGAAACAATTTCTCACCCACATAGTGCACCCATTGCTGGTGACTTATGAACTGAGATATCCTTACTTAAAGTTAGATCTAGGGTTCATAGAGATAGAAATCCATTATTTTTCCTACAAGAGCATTCGTCTGATCATATCAATAAGCAACCCATATTAATATAGATCTCACAGTAGACCGACGTTTATGAGGAATGACTCCATCAGCAAGAGGAAGCAACAAGCCTCCAAATAGAAGAGAACATGCGTATCCAATGATGTTTAGAAAATATGGAAAGAGAAATCCATTTGGGAAACTGGAAGCATTGTGGTCGAATACGTAGTCCTCAGGCGAGTAAAACTCGTAGCTGAGGAAGGAATTCTAGCCACGAACATGATCAGTCAGACCATGTGAATCGTCTAACAAAATGAAACCTAGATGAAGAATGACATGAGCACGATATACAAAGTATGGTCCGAAGAGAAATAGATCAACACCCATCTCATCACGGGGATAGATCCATAGAAGAGCTGACAAGGAGGGCACTCATCACACATATGCAATCTGGGCAATCGAGGAAGTGGAGCCTCAAAAGAAGTTACCATCCTTAAGGTTTAAGATATACGATGAAAAAATCGACCCTATAGATCACGTGCGCCAGTACAGGCAAACGATGACTTTGTGGAACCACAATGATGCCCTTATGTATCGTACCCAGTTATGGTTCGAAAGGCTGCCCCACAGGTTAGTCAAAAGCTTCAAGTCACTCGCAGAGGCCTTCATAGGTCGCTTTATCACCTGTAATCCACACCTGAAGAGGATGGATTCTCTCCTCACAATGAGGAAAAAACCCTAGAAGACTTTACGAGACTATGCTAAATGCTATTAGAAAACCTTTAATGAGGTTGAAGATTGCTCGGAACGAGTTATCGTAGTATTGTTAAAGATAGGCTCGCCCCCTAAAATCATGTTGCATAAGTCCCTCACCAAAAATAAGGAAGACACTATCGATGATCTCATGTCGTGCATCGAGAAGTATGTTAAGGTGGAAAATATGGTCACCCTCAGCTAGGGATAGACTGGTCTCATAAAGGCGGCCAAGGGAAAATATTAAGAAGCGGAGAAAAAGGTAAAATGAAGGATCTAAAAGCGGGAACAAAGAGGACACATATAAGGCATTCTAGGAAGTCAATACCATTTTCAAGGAGCTAATTTATAAAATCTTGAGTAAGATCAAGGACTAGTAATTCCTCAAGTGGCCAAAGAAGATGGGCGGTAATCCAAGCAAGAGGAATAATGCACTCAGATACATATACCATAAGGAAAACGGCCATAAGACAGAGAACTACAAGGCCCTAAAGTCCCATCTGGAGGAGTTAGCCCAGGTGGGGCATTTGAATGAGTACATAAAAAAGAAAGTTGACCAGGTCGCCACTAGCGCTAATCCAAAACCACATAAAGTTCTATACATTGAGTTGGGGCACGAATTTGCCGTTATTCATGGGGAATTAGACCCCAAGAAAATTTAGGTCAACACAGTTCGAATGGAACTCAAGAAGGTTACGAAAGTAACGGATGCCTTCCAAATGGACTCCGTCAAAAGCCAAGCTCACAAATGTAGGTGACTAGAGGATATGGACTACAATAAGTACATAGTCTTTCAAGAAGATGAATTAATTGGAGTAAAGTCCCCACACCACTCTCAGGATTGAAAATTGGAACATGAATAAGCCACCAGTGGATCAATGGATCTCTTTTTAAGTGATGTACCTGGAGCTTTTTCACAAGCTCAAACTAAAAATGACAGAACTGAAGAAAGTTACCATCCCTCTGATCGGCTTCGCTCGAAAGATGACCGTACTGTTGGGGAAGGTAGTTATGCCAGTGAGGGAAGGAAACATCTCTAAACTCATTGAGTTTCTAGTGGTAGACATCGACTCACCCTACCATGCCATCCTTGAAAGGGTATGGATGCACGCCATGAAGGGAGTGCCCTCAACCTATCATAAAACATTTAGGTACATTACAGACCGATGAATGATGGAAATTAAGGGTAATCAAGCCATCGCTCGAAAGTGTTTCATCGATGCCATTAAGCCTAAGAAAGAAATAAAAAAAGAGAAGGAAGTCATCCCCGAAACGTCTCAAAATAGAACTATGTCATCCGAATAGTAAGTAAATTATGCCAGGTCAGGGGTGAAAGAAACAAGAGTTAACCCCGTAGATAAAGTTATCAAAAGATTGGAGGAAGTATCTTTTGATGAGAACCAACCAATAATAAATATTCTGATCGACACCACACTATTCGAGCAGGAAAGAAAGGGATTGATTGCTTTTATAAATCAAATTCTAGATGTGTTCACGTGGGAACTATGTGATATGCCTGGGATCGATCCCAAAGTCACTTGCCATCAACTTCACATCATTATAACATTTCTTTCAATCATACAAATGCTCCCCGGACTGCCCAAGAAAAACCAAGGCAGTAGAAACTAAGGTGGGGAGATTTTGAAGGCAAGGTCCATCAGAGAACTCAAATTCTTAAAATAACTCTCAAACTCGATCGTGGTACGAAAAAAGCAGAACTGGAGAGTATTAGTGGATTTCATCGGCCTCAATAAGGCTTGTCCCAAAGATAATTTTCCTCTACCAAAGATAAATTAGTTAGTCGATGCCACAGCAACTCACGGACGTATGAGCTTTCTACATGCCTACTCAGATTACCACCAGATTCCCTTGTTTGGCCCCGACCAAGATAAAACTTCATTTATCACTCCTTTGGGCCTGTATTGTTATGGGTTCATGAATTTTGGACTTAAAAATACTGGGACCACGTACCAATATTGGTCAATAAAAGTTTTAAGAAATAGTGGAGGTGTAAATTGATGATATGCTTGTCAAAAGCAAACACAAATCAATCACATGAAGGACTTATCGGATATATTTAAAATCCTTAGACATTACCAAATGAAGCTCAATGCTAGTAAATGCTCTTTTGGGGTCCATTCTAAATAGTTCCTAGGCTACTTGGTCAACAAAAGAGGGATTGAAGCAAACCCTGACTAAATAGTCACAATCAATAACGTTCAACCTCCAAAGACGCTGTGAAAAATTAAAAAGTTAATAGGGATGCTGACAACCCTAAACCATTTCATCTCTAAGTCCTTTAAAAGATGCCTAACATTCTTTTAATCACCGAAGAAAGAGAAAAGGCCTCACCTGGAGTAGGGAATGCTCAAAGTCCCTTGAAGAAATCAAATCCTATATGAACAAGGGGTCCTCTTTATCTCTACCTAGTAGTTTCAATCCATGCGATCGGTTTAACTTTAGTTTGTAAAAAAGGAAGGAAAATAATCCCCCATTTACTCTATCAAGAAGACGCTCCTGGATGTAAAGCAACATTACCTCCCACTAGAAAATAAACTGCTGATCAATTGAAATGCCTTGGTATTGACCAATACAGAAAATAAACACTGTGTGAGGATGACGCCTGTAACTCTAAGGGGAATAGAGTAAGAATTTTGGTCATCGTGCCAAAGAATGCCATGATCGAGTAAAGAATCAGAATTGGCTTTGAATCATTTAATAATGAAGCTGAGTACGAAGCCCTCGTAACCAAACTACGCAAAGCTCACTTAATTCAAAGATGGTATCCAACTAAGTAATTGGAGACTTCAAGGCTAAGGATGAACAGATGGCGACATACTTACAGGTGGCTCATGATTTAATGCCAAAATTTGAGGCATTACACATTCAACAGTTTCCCCAAGGGAATAATAGCCATACTGATGCCTTAATAACCCCAAGGGAATAATAGCCATACTGACTCCAATATAAGAAGAAAAATTGAAGTAAAATTCCTCATTAAGCCCAACATTATAATGCCAGTGGTCACTGAGCACGTTCTCACCATGTAAAAAAGTCCTGGTTGGACGGACCCAATAATTGTTTATTTACAGAATGACATCTGGTCGACTGATAAAAAATAATCCCATCAGATTAGGTTTAAATCTGCGCGATTTTACATGGGGCACGAAGCAAAACTCTACAAAAGGTCTTTCACATGTACTTACCTCTAATGCGTGCATCCAAATGAAGTTGACTAAGTTCTTTACGAACTACACGATGGGATCTGCGAAAGACACATAGGAGGAAGGTCTCTTACCTTCCAAGCAATCAAAGAAGAATATTGGTGGCCATATATGCAGAAAGATGCAACCTCTTATGTTCAGGAGTGTGAAGAGTGCCAAAAGTTCTCCCCCATGCTTCATCAACTAGCCAGTGACTTAAAGTCACTAACTAGTCGATGGTCGTTCGCCCAGTGGACATTGGATATTGTAGGACCACTCCCAAAAGCACTAGAAAATCACAAGTTTCTATTAATCGACACAGATTACTTCACAAAATGGATTGAAGTAGATCCACTGGAGAATATCATGGAGAAATATCATAACACGCTTTGGGGGTACCAAGGACAATCATTACAAATAACGACACATAACTTAAAAGTGGACCCTTCAAGGGTTGCTACAACAAACATGACATCAAACACCATTTTAGTTATGTGGACTATCCCCAAATCAATAGGCAAGTAGAGGATTCTGATAAACGATGCTCAATAGCTTGAAAAATTGATTAGATATGGCAAAGGGAGCTTGGATGGATGAGCTTCCCCATATTGTAGGCACATCGTACTAGACCCAAAAGGCCTACTGGGGAAACGCTGTTCACTCTAACATATGGGATGGAGGTTGTTATTCCTATGGAAGTTGGTCTGCCAACCATGAGGACCACAATTATTGAGCAAGGTTTAAATGACGAAGTTATGTGTGTTGAACTTAACCTAGCAAAGGAACGAGGGGAACATGCCATAATAAAACTAGTTTCTTACCAACAACAGTGATCCAAGAAATACAACAATGGCGTCAATTTGAGAAAATTCCATATCATCAACTACGTCCTCAGAAAAGTCCTCGACAGTACCAAAAAATCCTCATATGGCAAGTTAGGACCTAACTAGGAGGGACCATTCAAGGTCATCAAAGATGATTTGTGAGGAGCCACTCATTTGGAAACAATGGAGAGCAGAGAGATACCAAGGTCTTGGAATGCAGACAATCTCAAGAAGTTTTACTTTTGAATTCGCTTTTATTTAAGTTATTTCTACCTTAATTAGTTTTTGCAAGTTTTTATTCCAGAACTTATGGTGCTCGTAGTTTGATCTAGCATTTTTAATAAAGTATAAGCCCAAGAGTTCAGTTAGTTGCTTAACATTATTCCAAAATGATAGGATTTCATTTTAGTTAACGGTTGTAGTATTGATTAGCATCACCTTAGTCTAATTACAATTAAAAATTGTTTAATTAAAATTAAACCTAAGATCTGAAGGTATTCATCATTAAAACGTCATGAATTGCCTAAGAAAATAAAATACCTACGAGGGATCCTTAGGCACTGAATGAACCTTACTTTGGACGGATAAAATCCTAAATTGGTGGATGGCCTTAAAATTAAGTGAATTTTTTCCATAGTTTGTTTTAGGCCTAAGGTGGTGTGACGATACAACGTAAACGGTAAGACAAGACAATAAAATGCATACTCGAAATAATGGAATGGAAAAATGAAAAATAATGATATTATATAACCAACTTGCTATTATAAAGAGTCATACTTTACAAAAGTCATTTAAAATAATAAAAGAATGGAAGAATAACTTATCTTTGGATATCCTGTGGAACTGTTGGAATTCATAATCACTCTCATGCGAAGATAAGTGGTAGCTCTCGGCTAACTGAAGAGGGATGGTATCCACCATAACCCGACTTTCTTTAATTTTAAATGGTGGATGCCTATAAGTCGGACAATTAACTTGGTACCAGTACCAAAGCTGAGAGTCCTTGAGAGCTTTTAATACCCACAGGGCATTCAGCTAACCATGCTTGTAAGCTAGTTTATTTGCCTTGTCTAACTTAATGGGGGCTTCCATCCACCCTTATTCATAACCAGGAGGCTACACTACCCGATGACCCATACTAAAGAGGTAACACAACTTGAGTATATCTCGACTAAGGCCCATCATCACAACACAAGCCCTTTTTTGATCATTTTCTGCCTCAACAAGTTATTTCTCGAGGGAATAATTTTGGCTTGTAGAAGGCCCCCAACATCCCCAATTTCCTAAGTCATTCACGTCATCCTTTATCTTGATCACTAAGGCAGACTAACCCTTATAGGCATCAATTATTTTCTTAGGATCTTTTTGAATAGAAAGAAAAGCATGAGGAGCTTGGGCACTGGCCTCCCAACTAATAATGGCATCTATATTACTAGTAGAATAACGAATCTCTTTGAAAACATTGGTGTGCTACAAAAAGTAAGAATATAAGGGGGAAATCAGTAATGATTCAAGAGAGAATTAAATTTCGCAATGAAGTCTTTCATTAATAACCAAAATAGGCAAGGCCATTACGAATGAAGAAAAAAAATATGTGGGTGCATAGGCTAATTATTTTTAACTAGTCTCTTTGCCCTTCACCTGCTCTTAGTTCTTCGGGACTTTTCCCTTAGCATCTATAAAGGAAGCTTGGCTAGAAGGGACATCTGTTAAAGGCTCTTTATCAGCCTTTGGCGAAGAACTAGGATTGTGCTCGCCAAAGAGTTTAAAATTGGCTGGGATATTTACCCTCATCAACGTAGCATCCCACCTTTTCATGAAGTTGGACTTTATAATTAAAGATAACTTTAATTTATCATACTTAATTGCTTGAGTATATCCCTTTTCATAACTGGCCTCCTTAGTCTAAGAAATGCTTTCTTCAAACGATTGTGTTCAACCACAAGTTGATAACGCTCAACCTTCAACTGGTCATTAAAAACCTTTAGCAGGTTGCAATTGTCTTTCAGCATGTCCATAGCCTCATTGATGGACTTTTTCTCATCATTATGTCCCCTATGGGAAGCAGTAAGAGCATCATTGGACTTGTCCAAAGTCATCGTCAAATCATTGTTTATTTTAAATTGGCCAGAGTGACTTTCCAAAATAGCGATGAAGTCCGCCACAAACTGTAAATAGGGAAACAAGTAATATGCCAAAATAAAGAATAAAAGTTTAATAACATCAAGCAGAATAAAAGGAAATTTGGCTTACCAAAGACAACGTTTGAGCGACGTGCAGTGGCGGATCCAGAAATGTGAGTAAAAGGGGACTAAGCAATATATAACTATTTTTATAGGGGCCAAAACTATAAATATAATTTTTTTCCATAAAATTTTTAAACTTTAGGATCAAAGTTTGAAACTCTTTGAAGTTTAGAGGGGCCACGACCCCCCATGCCCCCTGTATCCGCCTCTGGTGGAGTGAGTAGAGAGTTGGTTTTATGGCAGCTGGCTGAGTTGCTCAGATTCAAGCGCGATCACACTCCCCTTTAGCAAACCAAAGGCCAATAAGGGGTTCCTTGCCACTGACATCACTTGTTAAGTTCTTCCAGAGGTATGAGCATCTCCCTTCTTGGAGGGCTTAAAGGGTATTGAAGAAGAGGCATTTTCCTTCCCACTCTTTTCTTGGACTAATAAGTCCAGTTTAGGGGGTAGAAGATCCCTGTTGTTTAGTCATCTTTAAGGACTTGGCCGTAAGGGAGGAGGTATTGACATCATAATCATAGATCAATAGAATTCTCCACCTGGGAGCCATTGAATCTTTTTCCTCGATAAGGATGGACTGAATGTTTAAAGATTCAAACTAAAAAGAAGTGAAAGCTTCCTCACTTCATAAAGGAAGTTGAAGGTCAGGAATCGTATCTATCAGACAAGCTATAAAGTTGCTGGTAAAATTCTTGTCTCCAAGAAGGAAGGATGAAGAACGAAGATACTCACCACCTCGAGCTAATGACCTCCTCAACTTCCAAACATTGAGTAATTCCTCCTTGTTTATGTGGGAAAGAGTGGGTTCCTTTTTTTTCGATCAAGCTGGTCAAAAAAGGGAAAATTTCATTAGTAATCACATAATCAAGAAAAAGCTCAAAGCAAAAAAAAAAAAAATAGAGTGTTAACCTATATCAGTCCCCCCACTTTGGGAATAAAAACCCTTGATATTGCTTTCCCTCTAAAAGATGTGGATGTTGTTAATTTTGAGCAATAAAGCCTTGATCCTAATGCCCTTAATTGGAGTCAGGCATTCTAACTACTAAAACCCTGTCAACTTTCCTTGCCATCAAGTATAATACACTGTCTGTAGTATGGGACTAGGAATAAGAATACCTAATTTCTAGGATTTCTATATTAGTTCCATACAATTCTTTTATTCTATGGACTCCATTCACAATTCTCCATGTGTTTTGGGAACATTAGACTGAAACTACATTAAAGAATTTGCAAAATGTAAAAACAATTGATTTGGAGGAAATTTTATCCCCCTCTTAGCCACTGAGAGTGTGTGGATCCACTGACCACACTTGACATCGACACAATTTCTAGGCACTGGGGCACACTTAATTGTTACCCAAGGGGGGAGAAGAGAATATTCAATGAAAATAATCCGAAGGATTTACGGAGATAGAAGAAACAAACAAGTACAAAGAAGACTTACAAAATAGATTATGAGGACAGAAGCTTCAAAAAGTCTCTTTGAGTAAAAGAAGAGTATGCAAAAGAATGGTACAAAGTTTGAAATAAGAAAAAGGCCGAATTCTAAGAGGTTAATCATATCAAACAGGACCTATAAATGAAACTAGTGGTTCATTTTTTGAACATCGAACCAGTGTACCCTTTCCCTATTCAAGTAATTACAGGACATGGCCATGCGCGAAACTTAGATTTTGGACTTATAATTTGGGCCAACAAAACATGTAAAAACCTTTAACCCATCATTGACAAAGAATTTTAGGGGCAGTTGTGGGTGCAAACCATAATAACCCAATATTCAGCAGACCAAACAGGACTAATGTGCTGCTCAAGTCAGATTTAGTTCCACTTGGATAATTATGGAAGCTCATTCTTGTTATCTACAATCTCAGAGAAGATAAACATAAATCAACCACTGAGCCAATTGGCAGCTATAATACTTCATACACGGCTCAAACACTCTTATTACTATAATTAAAATTCTCACCTCGAGTCAATGGGGCATATAATTTTGAAACTCTGAAAGAATTAATAAAAATTGGGAGACTCTCCATGGACATAAGCAGTTGCTGAACCACGTAAATTCTATATGACGTAACATTAATTACTCTTTAATTTCTCTGTTATTAGAATTAGTAATTTTGATTATTTGCACTGACACATTCATTATTCAAATGGCTTGTTAGGAATAAATAGAATGCATTTTCAACTTTAGTATTTAAAACTACAAGTGTTATCACCTAGAATTTAAATGAAGAACACCTGGGCACGGAGCCAAGAATATTTGTGAGTGGGGTTAGGCTAAAAATGAAATCAAGGTAGGGGAGGGAGCCCCAAATAAAAGAATTATTGAGGTTGTTTTAAAATGTTTTATTAAGCAATTACTCAAATACATGATGAAGGGAGTGGAAGGGTTGTGATTAGGGTGAGGGTGTTATTAATGTTGTCTGAGTTATGGTTTGGAATGCATAATTAAAAAATATTTCATTTAAAATTAAAAATTAAAGAACTTCTGTAGGTTTGACTATTATTTTTTAAATTTAAAAATCTAATGTAAAAATTTGAGTGCCTGGTAAAAGTTTGTTTGAGAAAGTTTTGGTCGGCGTATTTTGCATCACCATAATTTTATAAAACTTGTTATATACAAGTCTAGAATAAGTACCTCAAATTACCTTAAATTGATTTGAAATTTTCCCACTATATTATATTATATATACTAGTATATTCCCGTGCCTGAAGGCACAACAAAAATTTTCGAAGTACGTAATCTCAAATCGATGAAAATTCTACGTAATTGAAAAACGTAAAAAATTTCATTCCCCAACAAAAAAAATGTAATTTAAAAAAAATTGACCATAATATCCTTTATTTATAAAACTATCCACCCTGCTTAACAAATAACAAATAGTTTAATAACATTCAAATAGTGTGGCTGTGCCTAAAGGAATGACGAACACTTTCAAAAAACAGCGTCGACTAAGACTTGTAATCATAGAATTTATTATAACACACAAATGTGTACACGATTTAGAAAATTTTAGCAAAATTTATATTTTTATAAGACTCTCCATCTGTTTAAGAAACCCAAACTACTCAAGAATACAAATAGTCCATCCGAGACATATAAATCGAATAGTCCATCCGAAATATACAAATAGACTTCAAATATGATTACACAAAAAAAAAAATCATTATTGATAATTTTACCAACAAAATGATGATAAAAATAATACTTAAACACAATAATAAATTTTTAATCTAATAAAAAATATAAATCGTCGTTCGATCAAACAACTCGTGGCTCATTTGTAATGGGGTGTGATGGGTCTCAAATTTGAACATGATCCCAAACTCAAGATTATAATTAACACGTTCTCCTCATATTTGTCATAATCTGAAAATTAATCAACAAAAAATATACGTGTGAGTTCAAATCTATAATAAATATACAGACAACACCTTATTAAAGTGGCTCACGAAAGTTCCAAGCATATATGCAACATAAATCAATTGATAGAAACAACCTGTTGGTACTTGAGTAATGAGATTATGAGATAAGGTAAGAAATATTCATATATTTTGCAATTTGTATTTTTAAATATCACTAATTAACTTCATTAATGATCAATTATCAATTCCATACAATTAATGTTATAATTAACTTCATTTAATGTGCCAATATTTTGACATTGGAGGTTAAGCATCTACTAAATATAGAAACATATGGATTATGTTATTCCTACTTCACACAAATAAATACCCAAATCAAAACACATTTAATGACAGTGATAAATATAAAAAAACATATAAACATTAGAAATTATCATTTATATATATTGAAAATTGTATAGATATGTCCACAGGGAACCGAGAAAACTCCACAAAATGCCATAACAAAGAATAAAAAAATTGAGAAGAAAAGAGAAGGAAAACATATTAAATAATCACATGATATTAATAAAGAAGGAAAAAATATTTTGTGTATTGGAAAAATGGTTGTGCCAAATGTCATTTTTATTTATTCAAGGGCTCAACTTATTTCTATGACATCATACCTATTAATATAAGTGTCTAAACTCAGTCATCTCTGCCTATCTAAGGTCAACCCCTCTACATATCCCTAAAGTAGGCAAAAAACAAATATGTTGGTGGGCCTTATTTTTTGTTTTTCCAAAAAACCATAAAAATCTCATGGCTAGCCTGATTAGATGACAGTGTACAAATTGCATGTTAGTTCCATAAGAGACATGATACTGATGTGAATTTCAAGAAGAGAATCATCCCAGTTACAAAATTAACCTTAATTAGTAACAATGATGATTATTATAATGAAGTTTTAAAAACAAAAACAGAAGTATGTCTCCCTAAAAACACAGAGTTGCACAACTCCAAGTTCTCTTTTCCTTTCCAATGTTAAGTAGGCTTCAGGCTATCATCTACTGCCTTGATAATAACCAACAACAAAGCATAAAAAATATTTGAACTATATGTCTCGGATGTGTTCAGAATAAGGCAAAGAATAGCAAGGAGAAAAATGTGAGTTCGTAAGCATAAAAAAGGTAACATTCTAACATTTGAACGCAACTACTATTAGCTACAGTGCAAATGGGTCAATGTATTTTCTAAAAGATGAGTAGTATAGCACAAACAACAAATGATTTATTGAAATAAAAAGAAATTAATGGTAAAACCATGAAGGAGCGCTAATATAGACTAAAATTAAAAAACTTTTTAGCAAATAGGATAAGTTTGCCTTAATATCATTAAAAGATCAAAACTAATAAACGATTATGAATATATAATACCCACAATTAATCGCTCTATTTCAAATATAGGAATAAATCGATTAACTTGGTAATTGACCCTCATATTATTCAGAAATAAAAATAGAACACGAAGAAAGTAGACAGCATGAAATAAGAAAATTGCATCATGGTATTGTTCACTGTCTAAGGATATGAATCAAAATGCCTAAAAACTCATGTTTCATGCAAGTAGAAATGTTAAACATACCAAAACCAACAATATGTATCATTGGGAAATGGAAGAATGGAGTACCTGTTCAGAAATCCAAGCAGAACTAAAAAAATTCAAGCATATGTAATAGAACAAAATAAAAAAGCTTGACAAATAAATAAAATGAAATATGCAGTAAGCAAGAGAATCAAGAGAGTATACCTGAACAATTTAGTATTTGAATCTCATGTAGACAGTGGGCACATATGATCTCTCCTCTTCCATCTAAACTCGAAGACCAAGGGCCAGTGAAGGATCCAGGTTAGGATCCACACCAAAATCAGAACCAGATACACCAACAGTAGCAGCGACTACAGTAGCTGCTGCAAAACCCCGTCTCTATCACCAGTGAAGATAGGGGTACTTATAAGAACAATAGAAAGAGCATTTGAACCAGGAAGGACATGAACAATGTGACTGTTGTCATTATAGTTTATAGCAGTAACCGGGGCCTCAAGCTTTTCAGTCTTCTCACCATCTTCCTCACCGAACTTAATGACATCAGGAGCTACACTGTTCTTTTTTGACTTCCTTCCAATCATCTCTAATGCCTTTTTGTCGTATTTAACAGGACTTCAGCAAATACAATAATTCTTTGTTGATGCCTTTTGTTTTATCGATGCTTGAGCGCTAACTAAGCAACCTAGGTCCTTGTTGTCAAATTCATCTTATCGCTTATTTTTGAACCTGAAAGCTAAGATCTTCCCAAGATCACTGGTAGGCGTGATCAAAATGCAAACCCCTTTCCCGGCCATTGTTAATACTCCCACAGTATTCTCCGGATTAGACTGGGTTTGGCACCACATATTAGATTAATAGCGTCGAATTGAGCTTGAAACCTAGTAGGATAGTAATTTCCATTTCGCATCCATTCCAAATTATCCACACAGATCATTGTCGGCTCGAGCACCATGGTTGGAGTCAGAGAATGAAGAACGATGAAGGATCCAGAATCCTATCACAACGTCTCCATATTATACAAAGAATTTGGGTTTACTTGCTCCCAGGGGTTAGCTATAGTGTTTGCAAAGGAAAGGCCACAACACAGCTTATAAGATGGAATAGAAAACGAATTCCATAACAATAAATATAAATAAAAAATGGTAATAATGTAACACTAAATATGAAATAGCGTGGGGCTATTTAATCATAATCTGAACATATATGATCTCAGGAGGAACGAAATAGCATGTGATGGTGTGTGGGGGTATTTTAACATCAAGAAGGCACTAAGTTGAAACCCTCAAATCCAAAACTGGAAATATCATACAATTAGTTCAAACACAAGAACTGATTTTAAACTAAAAATACAAACCAATAATTTCAAGAACCCCTGAATATGAAGGGAAAATCCATACATTTCGTAATTGACTTAAAAGACACTTGAACAATACCAATGATCGGGTTAATTACATGTAATGTTGAACCAAATATGAAACATAAATGCACTTTCTCAAACCTAATCCAAAAACCTAAAGTGATTAAACTGAACAGGGGATTCAACACCAAAAAAAAATTTAACAGGGGATTAAAATGAAATGGGATATGGAGATCTAGGGCTAAAACGATTAAATCAACAATCATACAAAACAAAAGATCACAAATAAACAACACAAAATGAACAACTATAAATCGATTGCCACACTAAACAGGGGAACAAAATATTTTCAACAGAGAATTCAACTGATTAAAACATTTTCAACACGGGATTAAAACATTTTCAACGGTGTATTAAAATATTTCAAAGGGGGGTTAAAGTGATTTCCACACCGAAATCTTTGATCGTGCATGTAACAAACAACAAATGACATTCCACAAACCGTATTGTATCATTTGTTTTGAAAAATATCTAAAACCAATCCAGCGATTACACAACATATAAAAAAGTGTAGAAAATATATATAAAAAATTATAGTGGAATGCATCATAAACAATAAAAGGGGAATGGTCTCAAATAATCTCTAATCACCTCTCAAACATTATTGTAGTTTTAGGTCATCATGTAAAATTAATGAAAAAACATGTATCAAATATCCAACTTTTGGAGCTAGTAATGAAGCTAAATCTAGATAAAATGAATGAAAAGCAATGGAGCACATAAGATTAAATTTCATAAATGGAGACAAAACAGGGGAAACAATTGGGGGTGGGGGGGGGGGGTGGGGGGTAAAAAAATCTTCTTACTAACATAAAATTCAAGTTACAAAATAATTCCGTTGGTTCTTTAATAATGTAATTAGCGAGGCTTTAATACTTGAGCTACAATTAAAACAAAATTATATCCAAATTCACAACCCCTTGTATTTTTAATACCTTTGAATGTCATTGATGTTAAAGTATCACTGGCCTAAACAAACAACAATTTTATAAGGGAATATACATCACACTGCACTATGCACGTTTTTTCTGCACGTCATTTTTATCTGCACATCAAAGCCTCTTGTTTGAAAATGCACCTTATTCCTTACAACACTTGTAGAATGGTCAACATAACATAACACCTATTACATACAAAATAGTAAGGATGAGATTTATTGCAAGTCGTTGGAAAGGAAAGTTCCAAGTTTGTAAGCTAAAATATTAGAGGCCCCCAATTGCAATAAATTTCTAATGAAAAATATAAATCTTGCTAAAGTAGAAAATTCAAAGAAACTTACATTATGAATGACACTCCAACAAATAAGAGAAATTAACATACACTTACCCTTAAAAGTTATCTAATTAAAATATGAGAGTATTATATATGCGAAGATGCAAAACATATAGTTCGACAAACCCTAATAAAGTATTCATTACTTACACCTACAACTTTAAGCTTCACATCTCTTGTTTTAAGCTTCACATCTCCAGTTCTATAACTTTAAGGGATTTAATGTGAACAACTACAATTTTGAAACCAACAAAGAAACCATATGAAATTGATTCATACAACAAATTATCCAAATATAAAAATTGATTCAATGGAGAACCTAAAATTAGTACCAACATCTATTTATCTCTATTGAATCTTCACTGCAAGATCTAGAAAGTAAAAATAAAACTAAGGAAGAAAAATAGACTATAAGAGAACAAACCAGAGGAAGAAACACCTCATTTTTATCACACAACACTTAAATGAATTTAGATAAATGAACTAAAAAAATTCCTAAATATCAGCTTCAGTACAGGAACAACAAAAATTTCATTTTGAAAAGAAAAAAATACCTGGTAAGTGTAATTTTAATGCAACAAAAAAACTATTTGGAACTAAAATCATTTTGAAAGAATACATAAATGGGGGATTTAGTGATGTTATGGGGTGAGCCAAAGAGGAAAATAGAAGGTACTTTTACTCTTACCATCTCGAGAAACCCCCAGAAAGTAAAAGCTGAAGACTTCAATCTCAGATCAGGAAGAGCCCTAAATTTCAAAAAATCCAAAAACTAAAACATTAAATTAAAAACATGATTATGGTTTAACTTCAATCTGCACACAAAAAAAACATTAAAGAAAATTAAAGAGAGATAAAGAAAGTACCTGTAAACCGAAACTCATAATAAAAAAATATATTTGAAAGCATAAAAACAAAAATCTTGATTTATTTGCAAGCAATCATGATTTAGAAAAATGGTCGTGGATTTGTGAGAGAGGAATTCACAGCGGCGTGGCTGGAAATAGAGAAGGAGAGATGTTATCATTTGCTTGGGGAATAGTGAGAGAGAGAGGCGAAACTGGTGTTTGAAATAAAATCCAAATCGGCTGAAATGTTTGGGCGGTATCAGTGAAATGTTTAGGCGGGCAAAAAAAAATTTGGAGTGAATCAGAACCGTTGATTTGGAAAGGGAAAGATGTGGCAAAATCTGGAGCGTTATTGTGCTTTTACATTTTGTGAATTCAAATAGCATCCTATCTTATTTTATATATATATATATATATATATATATGTGTGTGTGTGTGTGTGTGTGTGCAGGTGTGTAGTATTTTGTGGTTTTGTACTTTACCTCCACTTTATAATACATTATTTGACTTAACACCAACTTTGCTAATATATTTTACACACAACCCCCGATTCTTTAACATCGTCATGTATCTATTAAAAAAAATCCTTATTTAGTAATTAGACTTAACCCCTAAATTATTTATATGACAAAAATGTCCATTCACTTCTTATTTTTCCCTAAATTAAAGTTCTAACTTTTGAACAAACCCTAAATTTAAATTATCCATCTCATCCTTGACTAGTGGGTATGTCTACACATGCTCCCATAATCGGATCCCTACTATACGAAAAGAACCCCTCCTAGTGACTTGAACAATGCCTTTTCCTTTTCCAACAAATTGAGTCTTGGAATTAACTCATCTTGACTTGCATCTCTTCCTCGAACCTTGGACCGATGGACAAATTGATTATACTTGATTAACGGTGATTCAAAAGGTTACGCAAAAATTTTCATCACTTGATGGGAAATTGAGTCATCGATAGAAAGATTTCCATGCCAATAAAATTAATTATATTCTTCTTCGAATTCCACTATAAAAGCTCTCACCCAAAATAGAAATTTGTAAGTTTAAGTTAATCGACGCAACTTGTAGATACTTTTTTTGTATCAACATGATTCCCTTGTTAGAATAGCCAGATGGTTAAAATGGGGGAGAAACAGAGGTAAAACTTGATGCAAACACATGTTTTCTAGGTAAAAAACATTAAATTCTTAACGTTAAGGAAGATGTGGTAGTTTTATTTTAGGGCTTGTTAAAAAATTTAGAATTTAATTTGAGGAAGAAGAAGTGAATGGATATTTTTGTCAATCAAATAATTTTGGGGTTAAGTTTAGTTACTAAATAAGGATTTTTTAACAAGTCTGTAACAGTGATAAAAAACTGGGGGTTATGTCAAAAAGATTAACAAAGTGACACTAAAATATAATACTACTTTATAAAGTTGGGTTAAGATAAAAAAGAAACAAAATTTTGTTTGTTGAGCGGAGGATTATTGCGCGTTAAATGGTTTTGTCCTTGAGGAAATCCAAGCTATCGAGTTAGCTTCATTTAACTGTTGACTTTATTTTGAGTTGAAATATAATCAAGTTGAAATCAAATTATTTGAATTCTATATAATATCAATGTTTTATGAGTATAGTCGTTTCTTATGTTAGATTTGTTGTGTTTGAAATCTGTTATTTCAAGTTCGAGATAATTACTGGTCAACCCATCATGGTTATGAAGCATGTATCATCAAGGTTGACTAATGTAACCTTTAATTTAAAAAATTTAAATGATGACTCTCTTATATTCAACTTTATGCCTACATATAGGTACAATATAAACTACCAAACTTTGTAACTAATTCAATATACTAACAAAAGAAATAAGCAAATATTGCAGCAAAAAATAAAAGTCATGTATATCTCACGTGTATGTGCATTATATAAAACACACGTGGTGTTGTGTGAGAGAATATAAAGATTGAAATTTATTATTTTGAAGTTTTTCCAATGATTAAATTGTGTCCTTATAATGACATAATAGTAATTAAAATAAAATTAAGGAAAGTATCTAATATCAATGAATTGCTTAGTCAACCATACATTTGACGACTGAAGGTTTTTCAAATTAATTAGGTAAATTGTGCAATCAACTTACTATGGTAAATTTTACAATGAAAAGTACTCAAATTTGGTATTGAAGGTGATAGGTTAAGATTTATCCATTTGCTCTCTCTCTCTCTCTCCCTCTCCATAAATAGATAGAGAAATAGATGTGAGACGACATTAACTTTGATAAGAAATACAATATCAATGTTTAAAAAAATATGGAAAGAATAATCAGAAAGTTTGAGTAACAATAATTATTTGATTAACTAAATTATAGGAAATTTTTACTTGTAAAATTTGTTTCTAAATTTATGAAATAGAATGTTTAGTATAGTTATGAAGAAATAGTTTTTATCGGCATAAGTGTGAAAGATTTATGGAAAGTATTGGTAAATGTAAACACGAATTTAGATAGAGTTATAGATACATTCAATTAATCTTAATTGCAAATTCAGACTGACATGAGTAATCCATAATACGATAATTTGTGTTTTAGACATGAACAACACTAGAAAATTACTATAAGCATGACGTATAATTTTTTATTGTGTTAGGTAATTATCATTGTAAATTCTTTTGGAGTCCTAATAATTAATGAGATAAGTTAAGTTGAAGGGTAAAAATGATCGATATGTAATGAGAAACAATGATGTAATAGTGGCTCTTGTGTTTACTATTGTAATATAAACTTTGAAATAAGGCACAATCTCCAATCATATCTCAGTATACAACTAAAGTATTTTCTATAACCATCCCTACTTACCCCTATTTACTAGCTAATTATGTATGTCAAGATTGCATTACATTAGAAGAACTATTCTATTCAAATAGGTAAAAGAAAAATGAAAGGTACATAAAATATGTAAAAAATATGCACACAAAGTTATTGTTATTGTTTAGGTAAGGATAAACAGTAAAGATCGGAAGCTCCCGAATAAATGTATATTTTTTTCTTCATATTTATGTTCCTACTGTTAATGGGTGGGAACAATTCGATCCGGGTGTAGGACATTTCTTGGACCTCACCGAATTATTCGGTCTTATTTTTCGCTAGATCAAATTTGGATTGATTTAATCGGTCTAGGCTAATTTTGGTCATGTGCTATTAAACAATCGGTCCAGATTTTATCTATTCCCTAATTTTTTTAGAATGTAAAAAATTTATATATAATATTTTAGGGGTTGTTTATACAGTTTTTTTGTGGTGGTTACAAACTATTTTTAGAGTTGTTCTAAACAATTTTTAGGGTTGTCAAGTTTATTTTAGTGATTGTTTGAGTTTTATTCCCTCTAGTAAATAGGCCTGCTTTAGTTGGAGTTTCCAAGCCAAAAAACATCTTAACTGTAACCATAATCCAACAGTTGATCTACCAAAATCTAACAAATCCAATCCAAACTTCTTAATTAAGTTCCTTATGAATTAACTTCCATTATGTGAGAATCTGATCGAAGTTAGAGGCCAGAGATTTGGGAGGATAAGAGGTCGAAGGCGGGGTAGGATAAGAGGTCGAGCTGTGAAGAAGGAGAAGAGGCGACAACCGAGTGAGAGAGAAGAGAAGAAGAGATATGAGTCTTTTGTTTATAAAATGAGATGATATCTATTTTAGGTTTTCCTCTAAGAAGTTAGGATTTGGTTTATATGGGTACCACCATGTAATATACAATGTACACCAATGGACTAATAATCTCATAAATGTATACAAATTTTATACACTATAAATTAGAAGGGTCGGTCCGGTCTATATAAAATTAAAATATTATTAGACCGAGTCCAAACTGAATAAATTTGGGTCTCATAAAGTTGGACCGAATTTAAAAAAGTCCAAAAAATAGGTCCAGTTCAATCCAATCGGGTGAATCAGTCAAGATTTTTTGTCCATCCTACTAGTGTTACTCTGTTTATAACAATTATGGGATAGGTAATTGTGTAATCTCTTAATATTTCTACATTTATTAAAGTAGTGGTCTTTTATCATTTCTTCTATAAAGCCTTTAGCATTAACTAGGTATTAAGTGTGTTAGTTGGACTAGGGCGTGTAAATAATTAAACTGGAATAGACATGAAAATTTAACATGGTTTAGTGGAAAAAGAATATATGTTTATGTTTTAGTGGGAAAAGAATATTAATTGTGGTTATTAAGGATTATTTAGGGTGAGATTGTAACACCTCGTGTTTTTGGGACTTTAATTAATTAATTAATTCATTAAATTTTAAATTACTTGTGTGTTGTAATTTAATGGGATTAATTAATTTATATTATTTAAATATTAATCTGGTGAGTAGACGATTAATATTTATGGAATTAAATGTTAATAAGTGAATAGTAATATGTTAGTAAGTTAATAGGTGATTATTAACTTTTCGTAAAATAATTTGGATGGAAATTATGAGTGTACGGTTGAGTCCGGATGGGTCAAAATAGTTGGAAAAGAGTGCCCATGGGTAGTAAATGGGTCTCAGGATATTTTTAAGCATATTTGAGCCCACGTAAGAGTGCTTGAGCCATTTTATTTAAGCCCATAAGCCTAAAAACGGGATTGACTTAATAAAACCTAAAAGTTAGAGGGTTTAAGAGCCATAACTCATCTTAAAAACCCTAATAAAAAAGAGAGCAAAAGAGGGAGCAATTAGAAAAATCTTGGGAGCCTAAATCAAGAACAAGTGTGGACACTCTTCATCAAACCCATAATCTTCAACAAGAGATTCAGACCCTATAAACCCTATAAGGCAAGTGGTTTAACTTGCTTCTAAATCAGTTGTATTTTTTTGTTCATATCATAGTGGGTGTGAAATGAATGAAATGAATGAAATGCTAGGGTTAGTTCTATAATTAAATTTGAGGTTCTATGATTTCTGATTAAAAATCTGTAGAGGATTTAAAAATGTGATTTATAGCCCCCCATTCTGTGTGGATGTTGTATTTAGATTGAGGATCTTGAATTGGTGGATTTAGTGTAAATCTTGGAGGGTTTAATGGGGAAAATCGGAACAGAAAATGAAGTTTTAAGTCAGTAATGGCGGATGGGTTTTGGGAAGATGATGGAGGAGAGAGAGAACCAGGGTCGTTTGAACGACCTCACTTCTGGTTCGAACGATGACCAAAGTCGTCCAAACGATAGGCCCAATCGTTCGAATGACGGTTCTTTTTCTGACAACCTTTCTCCCTTCCGTTTTTCTTCCCTGGGTGTTCAATCCTTGATGGGGATTCACTATTTGGACGATAATGAATTTTGGGCTACAATAGTGGGTTGATTTACGAGAATCATTCATGGATTAATAGGGTATAAATCTAAAAAGGTAATTGAGGTTAATTTGAGTGAATTAAAAGCCTTATATTAATAAGTGTCCAAACTTATTAGAAAGACTTTTGAATAATAATTCGGGATGTTTATTTTCGGGCCAAGTGAGCGAGTCCGAGTATACTTGGTTGAGTGAAACCAAGGTAATAAATTAATTAATGTGTGATTAATTGAATTTGGGGTCGGAATATAAACTTGGGCATGTTAGACTAGTAGTGTTACGATAATTGTACATGGGTAGATTGGATATATATATATATATATATGCGGTGATGTGTAGTATATATATTTTTGTGAATTATAAATATTTGTGTGAATAATATTTATAGGAAAGCATACCCCTCTAGTGCTATCATAGGAGGTTGCGCGACGTGGGTGAATACCCTGGCTTGAGGAGTTGGGTGAGTATAGTCCCTAGGTCATAACGTCCGTATTGTTAGGGGTGAGATGTTTTGGGTATGAGTCGGTCTCATTTTCGGGGGAACTATGGTTGCCTCCACTGCGTTTATTTTAATTTTTGATTCGAGGATCTAACCGTGTCAGGGGCACGGGTGGATGAGTATACCTGGAAATGATATCGTTTTAGAAAACATCCGGTGAGTGCCTACTCGGGAGGATGGTTATATATATTTACTACATGTGCGTGAATGTTGTAAATAGTTGATACGTATATATAATGCGAATAAATATATATGGGTAAAATAATTGTGAATTGTATTGATGTTATATAACTTATGAGGATGTTATATGGTTTAAATGGGATAAATGTGATTAATAACTTATATATTATGTATTAAACTTACTCGGGTTAGAGTAATGGGAGAAGCAGGATCTATATGACAAAACTAGTTACATGGTAGATAACTAGACGGGTTATACAGAAAGACGTTAGGTGTGCACATTGGTTGAGGGGTGAGTGGGTCCTCAAGAGAGTACGACACTAACTTAAAAATGAAGAGCATTCATGCATTTTAATTTTTTGCAATTAAATTCACTTCCTAAATATTTTCAAATATTTTGGGTTCCCACCCTTGCTATAAATATTTTTAAAACCTTTTAGGTGTCCTACCAAAAGAGCTCCCTGCTTGATTTCTTTACAAGGTATGTAGTTGCGGTACTTGTGGGTGCTGTAGGACTTGCACTAGACGCTAGTCTCATTCACTTATAGATAGGGATAGTCTCTTAGTTGTACTTTGAGCTTGTTGCTCATGACACTTGTACTCTTTATTTTGATTCATCTTGTATTGGCTATACTTTTAATGTGTTGGATTTATGTTGGGTTGCTTGTATCTTGTCGAAGTTATTCGGCTAACGCTTATTTTAGACATTTGTGATATGTTCAAACTCTATTATATTATGTAGGTTATATTTGGACTATTGTTATACTTGTTGGTTTGGATTAATTCATAAGATAAAATTTGGCACCGACTTAATTAAAGATTAGGTGGTTAGTAATTAATAATGCTGCGACAGTGATGCTAAGAAAGAACCATATGGAGATCCTAATTTAATTTGATAAAGGCCCGATTAAATGAAATTTAATTAAGCTGGGTGTCACAAATGGTATCAGAGCATCAAGTTCTAGTGTTCCTAGGATTTGTATGGCTTATTTTAGTTTCAGCATTGCGTTCTTTGGTATAGAGCCCTATTATTGGGACTATCGACTCATCTTTATGTTTATTAGTTAACGCACTTCTACTATTTTAAGATTTGTATTAATCGTAAACTAATACAACTCATTCTATATGTTAGATGCCACCCAGGAGAGGGAGAGGTAGACCCATGAGGGCAACCACCGGGGGCAGAGAGGGAGAGGCCCCTCAGGAGCTCGATATTCCACAGAGTGTCAGGGAGGCCTTTCCAAAGGGCCATCCCCTAGAGTTTCAGGGAGGTGAAGATGTGATACTAACCTACCAGTGGAGGAGGGATATGCAGCGAAATTTGCGCATGGTCGATTGCAGTGAGGTTTAAAGACAGATGCTAGCGACTTTCAGACTGACTGGGGCAGCCTTGCAGTGGTGGGAGTCGACGACCACTTTGGGGGATAGAGATTCAATGACTATCGCTGGGTTCTGGGTGTGGTTCGACCGTAATTACTTTCCTCGAGCTGTTGAGACTGAGATGATGATGAGGTTTAGGGAGGTGATTCAGGGTGACCGTTCCATAGCAGAGTACGAGGATGAGTTCACCCGTTTGGCTAATCTAGTGCCAAACGAGGTGAGCAACGAGGAGAGGAAAAAAGCTAAGTTCATGGATGGTTTGGCCTAAAGGATCAGGCAACACTTGATTGGGAACCCTGCCTTAGTGACCTACATAGATGTGGTCAATATTGCTTTACTTCATCATTAGTATCATCGCTTCCATCTGAAGGGAAGCAAGAGGAGTGGTGAGCCAAGCCAGCAGGGCAAGGTGAATGGGGGTGCCACTAGCGGAGCATAATAGGGGCAGGATACCCGCTAGGGGAATCTTGCTAAGAGATTTCAGCACGGAGGACAGGGCTTCAGGTAGTGCCAATGGGGTTTGAATCATCAGCAGGTTCCTCACAGTCGCCAGGGACAAGGGAACAATGGGGGAGGCCATTAGGGCCAACACTAAGGATAACTTTATCTGGCCCAACATCAAGTTTTTTTTTCCGAAGGGCTATTTCGGTTGTGACCAGCTAGGCCACTTGAAGAGGGACTTCCCACTAAGAGGTAGGGGCCAACAGCAGGGTGCCCAGCAGGGTTAGCAGGTACAAGGGCCTCTGACAGCACCAACTCCACTAGTCCCACAACAGCAAGGGCAGTTTCACTATGGGCATGTGTATAACATTCGAGATTTCCCGATTTCACCAGCACCTCAGGCGCCGCCAGCAGTTGAGGGTATATTTGCTATTCTTGGCCATGAGGGTAGGATTCAGTTTTATACTGGTGCATCACATTCTTTCATTTAGACCAGATTTGTTAGAGTTGCGGGATTGTTAGAGTCAACCGATAGTCTCCTTATGTGTGTAGAGTCATCGATGTGGGGTGGGTCACTTATACACTCGATCTGTAGAGGAGTAGATATTGTGATTGGGAGACTAAGTTTAGCAGCGGACCTCCTAGTGTTAGATATGGAGGGATATGATGTTATCTTGTGCATGGATTGGTTAGATGGATAGAGGGTGATGGTGGATTGTTTGAGAGGACCATAGTGTTATCCATTCCAGGGTAGGAGATGTTTTTAGTAGCGATGCCTCTTCCTAAAGGAGGATCGCAACTCATTTATACTATATTGAGGAGAATACCTCATAGGAGGTAGTAATTCTGATAGACTTGATTCCCATCGTGAGGGACTTTGAGGATGTATTTCGGGACATATCAGGGTTTCCACCCAGTCGGGAGCTTGAGTTTGTCATTGATCTGGAACTGGCTACTAGATCAATTTCCCGAGAACCTTATCGTATGGCCCCTTCAAAGATGCGTGAGTTAAGAGAGTAGATTCAGAAGCTTTTGGGCCAGGGTTTCATTCAGTGGAGCACATCATCGTGGGGTTCTCCCGTGCTGTTTGTGAAGAAGAGGGATGGATCGCTTCACTTGTGTGTCGACTATAGGGAGATAGATAAGGTAATAATACGAAATAAGTACCCGTTGCCTAGGATCGATGACCTGTTTGATCTGTTGAGAAGGGCGGCGTACTTATTCAAAATTGATTTGAGATCAGGGCATCATCAGTTACGGATACAAGAGGAAGACATCCCTAAAATTGCTTTTCTGTCACGGTACGGATCCTACTAGTTTTGGGTGATGCCATTCGGGCTCACCAATACGCAGATGTCTGTATGGACCTCATGAACTGAGTTTTTAGAGAGTTTCTTGACCAGTTCGTTATAGTGTTCATAGATAATATTTTGTTCTAGTCGCGCATGAAGGAGGAGCATGCCGAGCATCTACGTATGGTTCTGTAGATATTATGGGATCACCAATTATACGCCAAATTTGAGAAGTGTGGGTTTTGTCTTCAGGAGGTGCAGTTCTTTGGCCATATTATTTTAGATCGAGGTGTAGTTATGGACCCGAGTAAGGTATCGACGGTGAGGGGGTGGGAACATCCCACGACACCGACCGAGATTCATAGCTTTTTAGGGTTGGCCAGATATTATCGTCCCTTCATTAAGGGGTTTTCCAAGATTGCGGGACCGTTGACGAATTTGACTCACAAAGGGTTGCTATTTGTGTGGAGTGACCGGTGTCAGTTAACTTTCGATGAGCTAAAGGACAAGTTGACATCTGCACCCATACTTGCTTTCTTTAGGGAAGGATTGGAGTACTGGGTCAATACAGATGCATCCTTGCAGGGACTTGGGGTGTACTGCAGCAGGAGGAGATGGATATAGCTTATGCATATCAAAAGCTTAAGTCCCATGAGTGGAATTACCCCACCCACGACCTTGAGTTGGCAGCGATCATTTCTTCTTTGAGGATATGGAGGCACTACCTTATGGGAGAGAGGTTCACATTATTTACGGATCGTAAGTCACTTAAGTATCTCTTCACACAGAAGGATCTGAACATGAGGGAGAGGCGATGGCTAGAATTCGTGAAGGATTATCATTTTGATATCGAGTATCATCCTAGTACGTAAGGCCAAGATGGTGGCAGACGCATTGAGCCGGTGACCCAAGGAGGACTTGGCAGCAGTCTAGAAAGCGAAGTGGAGCAAACTTCGGCACGATAATAAGGTATCTAGGGCATGTATGGCGGTTTTAGCGATCACACTCGAGATTGTCATGCAGGTGGTGAGATCTCAGGCAGAGGATCCATTTTACCAAGATATGGTGAGGCAGTTACTAGCAGAGGGTGCAGAGTCCTACTCCATCACCTCCGATGGAGGGCTATGCTTTAATGGGAGGTTAGTTGTGCCAGAGGATGAGGATTTTAGACATTCCATTCTGACTAAGTCCCATGGCTTTAGGTTCGCGGTACATCCTGGTGGGGATAAGATGTACCAAGATATGAGGAGGAAATATTAGTGGATGGGAATGAAGCGAGACATCACATAGTTTATCTCAAAGTGTGCCACTTGTAATCTTATGAAGGTGGACCACCAAAAGCCTTCAGAGATGTTGCATCCGCTTGAGATTCCGATATGCAAGTGGAAAAGCATCTTTATGGATTTCATTACGGGGTTTCCAGCATCATAGAGGGGTCACGATTCCATATGGGTGATAGTGGATCGGTTGACCAAGGTAGCCCATTTCTTACCGGTTCGTACAGACTTTGAGATGCTGCAGTATGCGACGCTATTCATAGTGGAGATAGTCAAGTTTCATGGAGTCCCGATCAACATAGTATCTGATAGAGATAAGATATTTTTATCGCACTTCTGGCAGAGTTTTCAAGAGGCTATGGGCACCGAGTTGAGTTTGAGCACTGCCTATCACCCCCAGATGGATGGAAAGACAGAGAGGGTTAATCAGATGCTTGAGGACATACAGTGGATGTGTATCCTTGACTTTTTGGGAGGTTGGGAGCAATACTTTCCATTGGTAGAGTTTGCGTATAATAAATCGTACCAATTCACTATTGGCATGGCTCCATTTGAGGCACTGTATGGGAGACCTTATCGTTCACTCGCTTATTGGTTAGAGGTGGGGGACAACAATCTATTGGGATCGGAGATGATTTGGGACACGTTCGCCAAGATTGATTTGATTCGGGGATGTATTTGTATAACCCAAGATAGGCAAAAGAGCTATGCTGATGAGAATAAGAGGCACGTAGAGTTGGAGGTCAGAGATCAGGTATTGGCACGGGTGTCCCCTATGAAAGGGGTAATGAGGTTCAATAACAAAGGTAAATTAGTGCCAAGGTACGTAGGCCCCTTCCATATCATTAAGAAAGTAGGACCGATAGCTTATCGATTCGGTTTGGCGGAGCACCTTCAGTAGATACATGACGTGTTTCACGTGGCATCTCTAAAGAAATAAGGGAGGAGTCCGAGGGATTTGTGGCATGTCCCACTTTAGGAGATTGACTTACATCCCGATATCTCATATGAGGAGAGACCAGTAGCTATCCGAGATCATAGTGAGCGCAATGTACGGTCTAAGGTGGTACCACTAGTTAGAGTTCAGTGGGGACATTATAGTGCCGGCGAGTCTACATGGGAGCGAGAGGATGACATGCGAGAGCAGTATCTAGAGCTATTCACTGCAGGTACGACCTAATTTCGGGGACGAAATTCCCTTGTAAGGGGGGAGTATGTAACACCTCGTATTTTTGGGACTTTTATTAATTAATTAATTCGTTAAATTTTAAATTACTCATGTGTTGTAATTAAATTGGATTAATTTGTAAGGACACAAATTTCTAATTGAGTCCTTTGTAGTTTTGGCTCAATTCCGGGCAAAAACGTTTATGTCATAGGATAGTGTTCAAGTGTACCTACTCAAGCCTATGATGTGTTTAGTTGAAGACGTAGCGGCAAAGAGTATAAAGCTTCATCAAAAGCCGTGGTTTATGTGCCTCGTTTGTACGTAATCAATAGTAGTTCTATGGTCCCAAGTTGAAGACGTAGCGGCAAAGAGTATAAAGCTTCATCAAAAGCCGTGGTTTATGTGCCTCGTTTGTACGTCATCAACAGTAGTTCCATGCTCCCAAGGTTTGAATGCATCTATATATATAGGAGCTTGGAACATGTTTATTTGGGTGTTAGGTTTATTTAAAACTGTTGTTTTAATTTCAGAAAGAATTTATCAAACTTTAAAATAAAGTATATAAAGTTTATGGGCAAAAATTGAAATTTATGAACATTCTGGAAGTTCGTTTGATATGTCGTTCGAGCGAGTTTTTCGTTCGAACCAAATGTCGTTCGAACGAGTTTGCCAATGAGTTCCCAGTATAGGCCTTTGAAATGTCGTTCGATATGTCGTTCAAATGAACTTTATGTTCGAACGAGATATCCAACGAGATTTCTAACGAGTTCAATCTGGAACCTCATTAGAAAGCTCGTTCGAACGAGATTTCGTTCGAACAAAATGTCATTCGAACGAGATGTCAGGCGGGCATAGTTTTTGGCAGTTTTTGACAGTTTTAACCGATGTTCTCCACTTTTTTTCCCACTATCTTTTCACAGCATAACTATGTGCGGGAATCATTTTTGAAGATCCATCTTTTTCATATCCTTCTAACTCCTAGAGAGTGTTTTGAGAGCAAAATCATAAAGAGAAAAAGATCATCTTTTGAGTGAGAATTTTCAAAGACAAAATCATCTACCACTCTAGTTTTCACCCATAGTTTTATTTATCCAAGTTCATATATATACATCTTGTTTGGAGTTTGGCACCGGGTTTATCTCTACACCGAATTGGAGAGATTGTTTGTGTTTTCTTCTACATCCCTTAAAGAAGAAGAGTTCGTTTTGCTGCGACATTCTCATGTGGTAAAAGACACCACGTGTGGTTGACGATGTACCTATTGTCCGATTGGTGAGTCCAAGATCGCGGTGGAGCTCCGTGGTTATCCACTAGGAATAGGTGGTTACAAGAAGACGCGTCAAGGCTTGAGAGGGTTCGAGTTGAGGAAGTAAGTCATCTGTCTTGTAAATTTAAATTCCGTACTTAGTGGATTTGAGGCTAGGGTCGTCCGAGGTTGTTTCCCGTTGTGGGTTTTTCCTCGTACATCGCGGCGTAGTGTGATAGATTTATTTTTATCCTGTTTAATGACTTAGAACGCATGCTTAGGATAAGTCAAGATAAAATTGGTTTTAATTATCACACTTAATTTAATTTGGTGCATAATTAAATTTGGGTAAAGTTTTTTTTTAATTCACGTCTATTGTTAAAACAGGTTTGGCCTAATTTGGAAATATTGATAAATATGACATAGGCAAATTCTAGGACTTGGATTAATTATGTTTAAGTGAAAATGCATTAATGGATTAATTTAATTTCTCTTGGTTTAATTTTAATTTGTGAAGAAATTAAAATTGGTTTAAAGTTGAACCATCACATTGCTTCTGCATCTATTACATAAAAAGGAAATATTTTTTTAAAGAAATTAAAATTGGGGGGCCTATCCTTTCAAATTGGTATCAAAGCGATAAATTATTTCGTTAAAGATCCTTTAAATAATTTTTGGCTAAAATGGAATTTTTCCCATTTTCAAAATTTCCTATTTTCGATGGTTCTAACTACGAGTATTGGAAAGCGCGTATGAAATCGGCACTTAAATCTATCGATGAAAGGGTTTGGATGTATGTAGTTAACGGGTGGTCTCCACCAACTTATTTAGTAGAAAATGAACGTGTACCCAAACCGGCCGATAGATGTGTAACACCCCGCTTAAAGTAATAACGGGTGGCCAGCCCTATACTACATGAAATCAGGAGTCTCAGATGGCTCAGTCTCAACATCAACTGACAGTACTAAAATATATAAGACTAACTACCCAATATCATATAAGCGAGATGTTAAAATTTAAATAAAACATAGAACAGACAACAATACAAAATTATAAGCGACTAACAAAGAAAAGAAAGATGCATACAAGAACTATGATAAATGAAATGAATAACTACAAATGAATATGCCACAAAGAAATAAACCTGAATAAGCTGTCGGGTCACAGATAATACAATAACAGAAATGGAATAAATATAAACATCTATAAATATCCCTTGGGTATAAGCCCGATGTACAACATGAGTCCTACGTAGATGTACAAAGAAATAATAAGCGACTACGATCTAAATCCCGCAACAGTTCGCACCTATTACTATTCCCAAGATTCTGGATAAAAGGGCATCCGACATCCATGCGGCAGGACACCTGTAATATTATATATATACATATATAGCAAAAGAGAAATATAAACGGGTCAGAGCCCGAGTTGTGAAAATATTTACCAAGTGTGTTAACCGTTCATAATAAATATAAATGCACTTATTTCATAATTAAAGTGGGATCGCACTCTCATGAAACCCTAACTCACCTCTCATCTAACGGCGCGCACCTATTCACGTCCTGAAATCTTAATTATGATTCTCATTATTAACTTAAGCGGTTACCAATCGTAATACATTACATATTAACATTAAGCTTTATTATCAGAGTTTATTCTCTAAGTTACATGCACAATTTAATAAGGACAAAACTTCTCTCTATTCTCAACATTGTACTATGTTTCGTGCATGGGGCGTCTCGCAAAGCGAAATCCAAACAAGGAACCCCCCCATTACACTACTCCTTGACAGTGTCGATCATAGAGGTCGGTTAAGTCATACACACAATTTTACTCCAGCAACTACATATAAGTATATAGGACAGGATTTCTCAAATTTAAATTACTACTTAGGAGTAACCTCAATATCTCCAATAAATATCCTTGGAATGATGTAATCGAGATATTCCATAAATGCGATACATCAACCCCCAACCATCTAGTACATCATAATCATCCAAGATATACTCCATAAAAAGTCCATATCCTTTCACCTATAGGATATATAAAAATATATATATATATATATAGGTATTTATTCTAACCATATATATATACACAATCATCCATTCCCATAGCCAAGTGTACATACCACATATGATGTATAATGGCCATACACATAATATACCCGGCTATATATATCGTCAATAAACTATGCCATGCTATCATCTTCCAGGGCAATACTCATATACCATCCCGGGGACCACGGTCGGACTCAATATCACCGACATCGGGGCCAAACACACACACACAACGTCCTGGGAAGCGACCATAGCTCCTAACCGGTCAATGAGACGAGACATACCCACCACGTCTCACCCCAAAAGAAATGCATATCACATAATAACACAATGGACGACTATGACCTGGGGAATATCCACACCCTGCTCCTTGAGCCAGGATGCTCACCCTCTGCGCGAAAACTTCCCAATGATAGCATGAGCGGGGTATGCTTAACCACATAAGTATATATATCATTCACATGCACAATATATATACATCCATATGATTATATCAGATGATTAAAGTATCACATACGGTTTAGATATTCATAACATAAATATATCTATATATTCATATCTATACAGATATATATCCACATATCCCTCTATATATATACAAACTATTTCTCGTTCATATGTATAAGATTTATAAACTCGGCTTTAAGTATATATAAACCTAAATATACTAGCCGTCACCCCAAACTCATTTAATTTACCTCGATATGTGAATACGATCCCTCACTTGAAGCATATTCATCCATTTATCCTATGATATGAACAGTCTTCCAACATATATATATATATATATATATATATATATATATATATATATATATATATATATATTCAACATTAAGGTTATCACCCAAAGTTTTGTGTAGGAAACCATCACTACACTTTTCATCTATATCCGAAAGTACATCCACATTTCTAGTACTAATTTTGACTATCAGTATACACATAAATAATAGTCTACAAACCTCAAGCTCAATCTTAAATTCATCTCATGATCCCATCACTTTTAGGGACATACTACATCGATATATATAATCACTATCCCGATTACGGTTCAATTATCCTTATGAACCCTTAAATCTTATTGCGTTTTCAATCTATTCCTTGAGTCAAACATTACTAAGGATACGCGACGACGATACGTGACCACTCTCTCTCGTCGGTCCCCAATCTTAATCTAAATAGAATCCTAATCACTATAAAGATTCGGCACACACCTCAGACTACGATTTCATGTCGTGCTCTCACTAATCTCTCGAAAGGACCTTCACCTTACATCATAACTAGGCCAACTTGTGACCCCATAATTAGAACTCCCATTCTCAATGAGATTCCCCACTATATCAATATGGCCCTCTCCAATTTATATGGATATAAGTCCCCCAAACTAACTTGATAAGTACCCGCGATCCCATCATGCAAGAAACTTTACTAAGTCTCCAAAACATATTTCTTACATCATATAATCATGTTCCCAAAACAATAAACCCAACCAAAAAGGGTTTGAAGTCATTATAGAGAAAATTCCTCAAAATGCCCTGTTTCCGAATCGATTCAGCCCTATTCCGAATCGATTCGACCTCCAAGGCGAATCGATTTGGGTTCAAAGACCTGGGCTTCTGTCTCAGGCCGAATCGATTTGCCTTGGGTCCGAATCGATTCGGTCAATGCAGACCTGCCAATTTTGCTTAGGCCGAATCGATTCGCTTATGGGGCAAATCGATTCGGGTCTGCAGAAATTGATGGGTTCTTCTTCTTCATTGAACCCACGAATTCTAAACCCTAAAATTTCTCTTCTAACCCCCAAATCTTCATCACAACATGATTCTAAGCCAATAAATCAACCCAAAGTTGATCCCAACCATCTCTACACCATTAAACCCATATATAAACATAAATTTCAAAATTTAAACCCAAAAATTTAGGTTTTGATATTAATACCTAAAATCCATTTCTTTTACCCACAAATTATGAAATGAAATACACAAATGACTTATTTAGAAAGATTAAACACTTGCCTCGAGTTTGTAGAGGTTGGATCGTCCCCAGGATCGCATTTTGGCTGGAGTTCCCAAGCTTTTCTACCTCTCTCTCTTCCTTTCTTCTTCTTTCCTTCTTCCTTTCACTTTCTCTTCTATTTCTCTCTTCTCACAAATGAGATGGCTTAATCCGTAAGCATCTTAAGACTTAAAAACATAAGTTCCAGTTTTAAATGTTAATACACACTTTAAATGACTCGTTTACTCCAATTCGAGTCAAACTGACTTAAAAATAATCCGGAACCGAAATAAAACCCAATGACAATCATTTTGACTATCTCGACCCTTTCGGGATCGATGGTACCCTCAAAATCATCATCCGGAATACTTTGAAATGTTCTCTATTTTTGGACCTCAATTTCCAAATTTTAAAATTCTCCGAGTTAAATAAATTTTATTTTCCCAAAAGTTTAATTTCTCAGTCTCCAAAGTCACGATTTGTTACATACTTCCCCCCTTACAAAAATTTCGTCCGCGAAATTTAGATTATGCCTAGGACCTTAATCTCATCTAGTCCTTACATCAACCCTCAGGATCACTAAACTGATCCTTCCTAGTTCTTACGTTGAACCATATAAATTTTAAAACAAACTAGCTACCCAGGGCCCCCATACACCCCGTACCCGAGCTCCACTCATAGAATTATAATCAGGCTCCATTAGCCTCAAATCGTAATACAACTCTCAGCAATATAATCCATAGCAACCTATTAAATATATAAAAGTTTGAAATTTCCCATGATTGGACTCTCCTCAATTCCTGACGCTAGCCACCTTCGTGCGGGGGAGGTCTCGCAAGAGAAATCCAAACAAGGAACCCTCCAAATACACTACTGTGTAGCTAGGTCGGGGATTGAGATTAATTGAACCAGGGTTAAGGTTTTATAAAATATTTTCATATTTTAGATATTTCCCGAAGGCCTATACAATAATATAATATAAATTAATTCTGCGTCTTTTGACACGCCAAACAAACACCTTATGTTTAGGACACAAGGCCTCAACAAATACAACACTCTAACCAATACCTAGTTCTCAAAACTATCACATCTATGAGCTAAATTCTCCGCTCAAAATAAATCCACTAAACTCTAAACCTCTCCGCTATAAAATTCCTCTTACATCACATCAACACCTTTCCATAAAATAAGTTCTTACCTCGTTGGAACACTACAATTACATACCCTAACCTATCCATAAGACAATAACCTTATAGTCACTACTCAACAAACCTCGACATTTCACACTTCTGGAATTCAATATTATAACTCTCGACTATCTCCTCACGATACGATTTATTTTCTCAAAAGATGTCATACAAAGGCCATACTTACTCACTCCTTCCTCCAAGGAAATTCTATACACCCTAACGGTGTAGCGGCTACTACTCATCATACCTTACGCACAACATTCCCAATATCGCACAAAGCGTGACTTAAACCCAAAGAAATGTATTCTACCTTATACTTCCATAATTGCTTTACTTCATCCTTGGATCCTTATTTAAAGTCCTCTACTTCTTCCAGGACAATCATTATTCCTAAACCTATTTCTCCACAAGAGAAACATCTTCCTCAAAATCCTTCCTAACCATTTTGAAGGACAAAGTGCGATTGCGACTACCGAAAACTCCCTCAGTCCTACTCAACGAACCTGAGTCTCCAATTTCTTATGCCCTTCTTAAATAAAGACGATACCCCTAACAATTGGTCAATACCACCTACCTTCCACCTGTAGAAGTCAGCATCACCAGGCTTCCTAACAAAGGTTGACGGGTTTCTCAATCTAAACCTCCCAAGGACTACACTATATACCTCTCCTCATACTTACCTTACTACATCCAAGATTAGCCATTCGAGTAAATTCCCCTTTCTTACTCAACCACCGATAGAACATCCTGAACCACTGCTAGAGTTCTCTTTCTTATTTCCGCCTGAATCGAGGAAAACAATTACCTCCAATCAAAGCATACCCAAAATCTTTTATGGGTATTGTATCTCTAATCTTGTCATTTCCTAGACGACATAATCTAGGTGACGTCTGAAATGAGAGAAACTGTTATCAAAACGTCGATTAAGTGAATACACTTCACTGAAGAAAATAAACATAGGGAACACAACAATCCTTAACAGTAGGGCTCTATATCAAGAACGCTAACGGGAGAACGCAAAAAATCCGCACAGATCCTAAGGACTGTAGAACCTGATGCTCTGATACCATCTGTAACACCCCGCTTAAAATAATAACGGGTGGCCAGCCCTATACTACATTAAATCAGGAGTCTGATATGGCTCAGTCTCAACATCAACTGACAGTACTAAAATATATAAGACTAACTACCCAATATCATATAAGCGAGATGTTAAAATTTAAATAAAACACAGAATAGACAACAAACCAACACTATAAGCTACTAACAAAGAAAAGAAAGATGCATACAAGAACTATGATAAATGAAATGAATAACTACAAATGAATATGCCACAAAGAAATAAACCCGAATAAGCTGTCGGGTCACAGACAATACAATAACTGAAATGGAATAAATATAAACATCTATAAATATCCCTTGGGTATAAACCCGATGCACAACATGAGTCCTATCTAGATGTACAAAGAAATAAGAAGCGACTACGATCTAAATCCCGCAACAATCCGCACCTGTTACGGCTCCCAAGATTCTGGATAGAAGGGCATCCGGCATCCATGCGGCAGGACACCTGTAATATTATATATATACATATATAGCAAAAGAGAAATATAAACGGGTCAGAGCCCGAGTTGTGAAAATATTTACCAAGTGTGTTAACCGTGCATAATAAATATAAATGCACTTATTTCATAATTAAAGTGGGATCGCACTCTCATGAAACCCCAACTCACCTCTCATCTAACGACGCGCACCTATTCGCGTCCTGAAATCTTAATTAAGTTACCCCACCCATAAGGACAACCTAACTTCTAATCATAACCTGAAATCCTTCCCATACCAATTACAATTAATTTAATTTACACATGTACGCCATACTAGGCTTTTATGATTCTCATTATTAACTTAAGCGGTTACCAATCGTAATACATTACATATTAACATTAAGCTTTATTATCAGAGTTTATTCTCTAAGTTACATGCACAATTTAATAAGGACAAAACTTCTCTTTACTCTCAACATTGTACTACGTTTTGTGCGTGGGGTATCTTGCAAAGCGAAATCCAAACAAGAAACCTCCCCATTACACTACTCCTTGACAGTGTCGATCATAGAGGTCGGTTATGTCATACACACAATTTTACTCCAGCAACTACATATAAGTATATAGGACAGGATTTCTCAAATTTAAAATACTACTTAGGAGTAACCTCAATATCTCCAATAAATATCCTTGGGATGATGTAATCGAGATATTCGATAAATGCGATACATCAACCCCCAACCATCTAGTACATCATAATCATCCAAGATATACTCCATAAAAAGTCCATATCCTTTCACCTATAGAATATATAAATATATATATAGGTATTTATTCTAAATATATATATATATACAATCATCCATTCCCATAGCCAAGTGTACATACCACATATGATGTACAATAGCCATGCACATAATATACCCGGCTATATATATCGCCGATAAACTGCACCATGCTATCATCTTCCAGGGCAATACTCACATACCATCCTAGGGACCACGGTCGGACTCAATATCACCGACATCGGGGCCAAACACACACACACGACGTCCTGGGAAGCGGCCATAGCTCCTAACCGGTCAATGAGACGAGACATACCCACCACGTCTCACCCCAAAAGAAATGCATATCACATAATAACACAATGGACGACTATGACCTGGGGAATATCCACACCCTGCTCCTTGAGCCGGGATGCTCACCCTTTGTACGGAAACTTCCCAGTGATAGCATGAGCGGGGTATGCTTAGCCACATAAGTATATATATCATTCACATGCACAATATATATACATCCATATGATTACATCATATGATTAAACTATCACATACGATTTAGATATTCATAACATTAATATATCCATATATTCATATCTATACAGATATATATCCACATATCCCTCTATATATATTCAAACTATTTCTCGTTTATATGTATAAGATTTTTCAACTCGGCTTTAAGTATATATAAACCTCAATATACTAGCCGTCACCCCAAACTCATTTAATTTACCTCGATATGTGAATACGATCCCTCACTTGAAGCATATTCATCCATTTCTCCTATGATATGAACAGTCTTCCAACATATATATATATATATATATATATATATATATATATATATATATATATATATTCAACATTAAGGTTATCACCCAAAGTTTTGTGTAGGAAACCATCACTACACATTTCATCTATATTCGAAAGTACATCCACATTTCTAGTACTAATTTCGACTATCGATATACACATAAATAATAGTATACAAACCTCAAGCTCAATCTTAAATTTATCTCATGATCCCATCACTTTTAGGGACATACTACATCGATATATATAATCACTATCCCGATTACGGTTCAATTGTCCTTATGAACCCTTAAATCTTATTGCGTTTTCAATCTATTCATTGAGTCAAACATTACTAAGGATACGCGACGACGATACGTGACCACTCTCTCTCGTCGGTCCCCAATCTCAATCTAAATAGAATCCTAATCACTATAAAGATTCGGCACACACCTCAGACTACGATTTCATATCGTGCTCTCACCAATCTCTCGAAAGGACCTTCACCTTACATCATAACTAGGCCAACTTGTGACCCCATAATTAAAACTCCCATTCTTAATGAGATTCCCCACTATATCGATATGACCCTCTCCAATTTAAATGGATATAAGTCCCCCAAACTAACTTGATAAGTACCCGCGATCCCATCATGCGAGAAACTTTACTAAGTCTCCAAAACATCTTTCTTTCATCATATAATCATGTTCCCAAAACAATAAACCCAACCAAAAAGGGTTTGAAATCATTATAGTGAAAATTCCTCAAAATGCCCTATTTCCGAATCAATTCGGCTTTATTCCGAATCGATTCGGCCCAGCGAATTGATTCAGCCTCCAAGGCGAATCGATTTGGGCTCAAAGACCTGTGCTTCTGTCTCAGGCCGAATCAATTAACCTTGGGTCCGAATCGATTCGGTCAATGCAGACCTGCCAATTTTGCTTAGGCCGAATCGATTCGGGTCTGCAGAAATTGATGGGTTCTTCTTCTTCATTGAACCCACGAATTCTAAACCCTAAAATTTCTCTCCTAACCCCCAAATCTTCATCACAACATGATTCTAAGCCAATAAATCAACCCAAAGTTGATCCTAACCATTTCTACACCATTAAACCCATATATAAGCATAAATTTCAAAATTTAAACCCAAAAATTTAGGTTTTGATATTAATACCTAAAATCCATTTTGTTTACCCACAAATTATGAAATGAAATACACAAATGACTTCTTTAGCAAAATTAAACACTTGCCTCGAGTTTGTAGAGGTTGGATCGTCCCTGAGATCGCATTTTGGCTGGAGTTCCCAAGCTTTTCTTCCTCTCTCTCTTCCTTTCTTCTTCTTTCCTTCTTCCTTTCACTTTCTCTTCCATTTCTCTCTTCTCACAAATGAGATGGCTTAATTTGTAAGCCTCTTAAGCCTTTAAAACATAAGTCCCAGTTTTAAATGTTAATACACACTTTAAATGACTCGTTTACTCTAATTCGAGTCAAACTGACTTAAAAATAATCCGAAACTGAAATAAAACCCAATGACAATCATTTTGACTATCTCGACCCCTCCGGGATCGATGGTACCCTCAAAATCATCATCCGGAATACTTTGAAATGTTCTCTATTTTTGGACCTCAATTTCCAAATTTTAAAATTCTCCGAGTTAAATAAATTTTATTTTCCCAAAAATTTAATTTCTCAGTCTCCAAAGTCACGGGTTGTTACAAGATGGAGTGAGGGTGAATTTAAACTTTCAAATTTTAATTCTCGTGGTTTAAATGCCTTGTTTAGCGCTATCACACCAGATGAATTCCGATGTATTATGACGTGTGTGACCGCTAAAGAAGCATGGGATATTTTGCAACTCACTCATGAAGGTACAAGTGTCGTTAAAGCTTCGAAACTCCAAAACCTCACCACTCAATTTGAAACCATCAAAATTAACGATAATGAAACTTTCGATGAATTTTATGCTAGACTTTCCGATATTGTCAATTCATCTTTTAACTTGGGAGAGAAAATACCCGACAACTGAGTTGTAAAGAAAATTTTAAGGTCCCTACCCGATAGATTTATTCCAAAAGTGACCGTTTCAAATTTTTTACCAACTTTAGCTTCTGCGAAATTAGAAGAGCTTATAGGTGATTTACAAACCTATGAACTAGACATGTTTCCCTATAAAACTGAAATGAAAATAGAAAAGGGAGTTGCTTTAAAAGCCCGAAAAGAGGTCAAACAAGTAGTAGAGAGCGAGAGTGATAGTGACTCGGAAAACATGGCCTTGTTTGCTCAGAAATTTAGAAAATTTCTTAAATTTAACAAAGATAAATTTAAAAATGATTTTAAGAAATTTGAAACTTCTAAGCATGACAAAGTCGAGAGGATCCCTAAAACTATTAATGAAAATTTAAATAGGGACGAGTCTAATAGGTGTTTTGGTTGTGAGGGTTATGGCCATAGGACTTCTGAGTGCCCGACTAAACTAAAGAAATAGGGTAAGCATCCCATTTCATATAATGCGACCCTTAGTGATAGTGATAAGGAAGAGGGACCCGAATCCCCCACTAAGCCTAACTTTGTGGCTATTATGGCTAGTCATGTGAGCACCGATAATGAATCTTTTCATGAAGATATTCAAATACATGACACTTCCTTGGTCAAAGTTTATGAATCTCCTGTTTTTGATGGTAGTGAGAGTGAAGAAGAAAGAGAGAGTGAAAATGAAGAAGAGGTTAATGTGAGTGAACTTCAAAATGATTTTCAAGAATTATATGAAGAATTTATTAAATTAAAAAGAGCTAATTTGAAGTTAGAAGCTAGTTTAAAAGAGCGTGTCAAGGTTATTGATGATAGTATGTTGGTAGAAGACCTTAAGACACATGAGAGGTCTTTTCGAGAGAAGCTTGAATATGTAGAAGGCCAGAGAGATATCCTTAGGGGTTTAATGGAATCCTTGAAAAAGGAGCTTCTTGTTTTTGAAGAGAGAAATGTTTTATTAGAGTCTAACATTTTAGAATTGCAAAATAAATTAAAAGACTCTAGTAATGTCAAATTTGATTTGGAGTGTCGTTAGGAAAAATTAGATAAAATCTTAGGAACGGTCCAAATTAAAAATGACATGTGTGGTTTAGGCTTCAATACCTGTAATAAATCTAATCATAAAGCCAAAACCAATGTTTTAGGAGAATCTACTAGGAAAGACTTTAGAGATCATTCCTTAGGTACTAAATTTCGACATAATTTTACTTGTACACATTGTGGTCGAAAAGGGCATCTTAAGAAATTTTGTTTTGATCTTAAACGAATTCCTAGAAAATCCCAATATAAAGTAACCAAGATAGTTAAAGTTCCTACACCCCAAGATAGTCATTCTTCATTAATTTGGGTTAGGAAATCCGACTTGGTTGCCTTGCAAAATAGGACGTTTGATTCTCATTTACTTTCACATGCTTCCTCCCTTGCTAAATCTAAAGGTTGAATGTGTTACTGTTTGCATACTTTAGCTTTTGTACTTCATGCTATATTCACATGCTAAATGTATGCTTGTTTAATCATTTTCTAGTCATTACTTTATTTCATATCACATGCGAGAAAAATGATTTTTGTTTATCTCTTTTGTATTTTATTGCTTCATTTTGTTTGCATTAAATGAAAAATACAAAAAGATTTTTGTTTATCATTTGAATTTTTATCTCTTGGTAATTTAAGCTTAATTGAAAAGTCAAATGATTTTTGTTTGTCTTTTGAGTATATATTTTTATTTTTGGTTAAAAATTTCAAAAACTCAAAAATATTTTTTTTGTGTGTATTTTAGTTTGACACACTTTATTTGGCATATACTTGTGTTTGAATCCCATCTTTTTCGCTCCCATATGGCTAGAACTTTTGGTTTAGATTGTCAATCCTTAAAATGTTCTTTACCATGTTTATATGGAGTAGTTGGATTTTGTGTTGTTTAAATGGATTCTATTTTTATATGCCTGTATTCACACATGCACGAGCTCTTTTGAAATTTGAATGTCACATGTTATATTTTAGTTTTGTGATATGTTCTCCTATCAATCTAGTCATCTACATATTTACGACCTAGGAGGGCTAGTGCATGTCAAAATCCGTTGCACGTGAGATTAGTGAGAAATAAAAATGATAAATAAATGTGCACGGGGATGGGCTCCGAAAGGATTTATTATCCTTTGCGATTGTAAGCCACCGTTTGAATGGACCTAAAAGAAATACGTGGTCCAAAGGCCTAGAAACAGAAAAATGGCACTAAAAGAAAAATAATTGCCAAGGCCTATGTTTAATTGATATATTCATTCAATATAAAAAGAATATATATATGCTTCTTGAGGGAGATTGGATGGTATATCAACGGTTTGCACAATGTCCATTTATCCTAGTGATCTTTATTGTCATGACTCTATTGGTTTGTAGAATCATCAAAACTCTAGGCTTATATGCATTATGTATGTTTGTTCATTGAGTTCAATCTATATTATCACATGAGGTTATATTCAAATGTGATGAAGTTTGCAATCAATTGATAACTCCGTGAACATGTTTTAAGTGATTGGGTCTAAATTTAATTGTTACTAGTTCACACCCCAACACTTCCATTTCCATATGACACATTTTTGCCATATGAGTGTGAAGGACTCCTATTATATTTTGTGTGTGTCATTTGTGTGTCTGTATCTACATATGTGTACTTACGTCTATTAGTTTTATTTTATGTATACATATATTTGATATTTTTGTTTAGTCTTTGCCTTGTCTTCTAGTCCACATATGCTCTAATTCATAATTGGTATCTATCTTGGTGCATTCTTTGTTGATATCACATGATTAAATCTTTATGTATCTTATTGGTATCATTTTCTTGCATCCTAATTGGTATCTGTTATTATTTGTTGGATTAGTTGTGATTTTGTTGCTCATATGCTTTATTGGTATCACTTTATGCTCAATTACATATTTTTCTTCTTTATCCTTTGTCTATTCCTGAACAAAAAGGGGGAGAATGATATATATAATGATAGGGGGAGAAATGGTATCTAAACCTATTATCATCGTATCTTAGTTTGGGGGAGATTTATCTTAGGGTGAGACGTCTTTCTAAGTTGATCACTGTTGATAAAGGGAGAGAATTAATTTAGGGGGAGTACTTATTAAATATTTTAATATTCCCTATGCGTGTAATGTGTTTGCTTAAGTGTGCAGGAATCATATTATAAGTGGTAACTTTCACCGACAAAGATTGTGATCCTTTGGGTTGTTTGAGTCAAGCACTGTAATTTTATTTTGGGTGGGACTTTAATTAGTTAGTAGAGCTTGACGGCCTTTTAGGATTTTTATTTGGTTTTTGTCCCAGAATAGCCAAAGGGGGAGATTTGTAAGGACACAAATTTCTAATTGAGTCCTTTGTAGTTTTTGCTCAATTCCGGACAAAAACGTTTATGTCATGGGATAGTGTTCAAGTGTACCTACTCAAGCCTATGATGTGTTTAGTTGAAGACGTAGAGGCAAAGAGTATAAAGCTTCATTAAAAGTCGTGGTTTATGTGCCTCGTTTGTACGTCCTCAATAGTAGTTCCATGCTCCCAAGTTGAAGACGTAGCGGCAAAGAGTATAAAGCTTCATCAAAAGCTGTGGTTTATGTGCCTTAATTGTACATCATCAACAGTGGTTCAATGCTCCTAAGGTTTGAATGCATCTATATATATATAGGAGCTTGGAACATGTTTATTTGGGTGTTAGGTTTATTTAAAACTGTTGTTTTAATTTCAGAAAGATTTTATCAAACTTTAAAATAAAGTATATAGAGTTTCTAAGATAAAATCGAAATTTATGAACTTTCTGGAAGTTCGTTCGATATGTCGTTCGAATGAGTTTTTCGTTCGAACTAGATGTCGTTCGAACGAGTTTGCCAACGAGTTCCCAATATAGGCCTTTGAAATTTCATCCGAACGAACCTTATGTTCGAACGAGATATCCAACAAGATTTCTAACGAGTTCAATCTGGAACCTCTTTAGAAGTCTCAATCGAACGAGATTTCGTTCGAACGAGATGTCAGGCGGGAACAGTTTTTGGCCGTTTTTGACAGTTTTTAACCCATGTTCTCCACTTTTTTTCCTACTATCTTTTCACAGCATAACTATGTGCGGGAATCATTTTTGAACATCTATCTTTTTCATATCCTTCTAACTCCTAAAGAGTGTTTTGAGAGCAAAATCATAAAGAGAAAAAGATCATGTTTTGAGTGAGAATTTTCAAAGAAAAATTCATCTACCACTCTAGTTTTCACTCATAGTTTTATTTATCCAAGTTCATATATATAGATCTTGCTTGGAGTTTGGCACCGGGGTTATCTCTACACCGAATTTAAGAGATTGTTTGGGTTTTCTTCTACATCCCTTAAAGAAGAAGAGTTCGTTTTACTGCGGCATTCTCATGTGGTAAAAGACACCACGTGTGGTTGACGGTGTACCTATTGTCCGATTGGTGAGTCCAAGATCGCGGTGGAGCTTCGTGGTTATCCTCTAGGAAGACGTGGTTACAAGAAGACGCGTCAAGGCTTGAGAGGGTTCGAGTTGAGGAAGTAAGTCATCTGTCCTGTAAATATAAATTCCGTACTTAGTGGATTTGAGGCTAGGGCCGTCCGAGGTTATTTCCCGTTGTGGGTTTTTCCTCATACATCGCGGCGTAGTGTGATTGATTTATTTTTATCCTGTTTAATGACTTATAACGCTTGCTTAGGATAAGTCAAGATAAAATTGGTTTTAATTATCACACTTAATTTAATTTGGTGCATAATTAAATTTGGGTAAATTTTTTTTTTTAATTCAAGTCTATTGTTAAAACTGGTTTGGCCTAATTTGGAAATATTGATAAATATGACTTAGGCAAATTCTAGGACTTGGATTAATTATGTTTAAGTGAAAATGTTTTAATGGATTAATTTAATTTCACTTGGTTTAATTTTAATTGGTGAAGAAATTAAAATTTGTTTAAAGTTGAACCATCACATCGCTTCCGCATCTATTACATAAAAAGGAAATATTTTTTTTAAAGAAATTAAAATTGGGGGCCTATCCTTTTTCGTAATTAATTTTATATTGTTTAAATATTAATCCAGTGAGAGGACGATTAATATTTATGGGATTAAATGTTACTAAGTGAATAGTAATAAGTTAATAAGTTATTAGGTGAATATTAACTTTTAGTAAAATAATTCGGATGGCAATTCTGATTGTATGGTTGAGTCCAGATGGGTCAAAATAGTTGGAAAAGAGAGCCCATGGGTAGTAAATGGGTCTCGAGATACTTTTAGGCATATTAGAGCCCACAAAAGTGTGTTTGGACCCTTTTATTTAAGACCATAAGCGTAATAACGGGATTGACTTAATAAATCCTAAAAGTGATAGGGTGTGAGAGCCATAACTCATATTAAAAACCCTAATCAAAGAGAGAGTAAAAGAGGGAGCAATTAGAGAAATCATGGGAGCCTAAATCAAGAACAAGTGTGGACGCTCTTCATCAAACCCATCATCTTCAACAAAAGATTCAGACCCGGCAAACCCTAGAAAGCAAGTGGTTTAACTTGGTTATGAATTAATTTCATTTTTCTGTTCATATCATAGTGGGTGTGAAATGAATGAAATGTTAGGGTTAGTTATATAATTAAATTTGGGGTTCTATGATTTTTGATTAAAAATCTATAGAAGATTTAAAAATGTGATTTATAAACCCCTAATCTGTGTGGATGTTGTATTTAGATTGAGGATCTTGAATTGGTGGATTTAGTGTAAATCTTGGAGGGTTTAATGGGGAAAATCGGAATAGAAAATGGAGTTTTGAGTCAATAATGGTGGATGGGTTTTTGGGAAGATGATGGAGGAGAGAGAGAACCAGGGTCATTTGAACGACTTCACTTCTGGTTCAAACGATGACCAAAGTCGTCCAAATGATAGGCCTAATCGTTCGAATGACGGTTCTTTTTCTGACAACCTTTCTCCCTTCCCTTTTTTCTGCCCTGGGTGTTCAATACTTGATGGGGATTCACTATTTGGACGATAATGAATTTTGGGCTACAATAGTGGGTTGATTTATGAGAATCATTCATGGATTAATAGGGTATAAATCTAAAAAGGTAATTGAGGTTAATTTGAGTGAATTAAAAGCCTTATATTAATAAGTGTGCAAACTTATTAGAAAGACTTTTCAATAATAATTCAGAATGTTTATTTTCAGGCCAAGTGAGCGAGTCCGGGTATACTTAGTTGAGTGAAACCAAGGTAATAAATTAATTAATGTGTGATTAATTGAATTTGGGGTCGGAATATAGACTTGGGCATGTTAGGCTAGTGTTACGATAATTGTACATGGGTAGGCTGGATATATATATATATATATATATATATATATATATATATATATATATATATATATATATGCGGTGATGTGTAGTATATATATTTGTGTGAATTATAAATATTTGTGTGAATAATATTTATAGGAAAGCATACCCCTCTAGTGCTATCATAGGAGGTTGCGCGACGTGTGTGAATACCCTGGCTTGAGGAGGAGGGTGAGTATAGTCCCTAGGTCATAACGTCCGTATTGTTAGGGGTGAGATGTTTTGGGTATGAGTCGGTCTCATTTTCGGGGGAACTATGGTCGCCTCCACTGCGTTTATTTTATTTTTTGATTCGAGGAGCTAACCGTGTCAGGGGTACGGGTGGATGAGTATACCTGGAAATGATAGCATTTTAGAAAACATCCGGTGAGTGCCTACTCGGGAGGATGGTTATATATATTTACTACATGTGCGTGAATGTTGTAAATAGTTGATACGTATATATAATGCAAATAAATATATATGGGTAAAACACATGTGAATTGTATTGATGTTATATAACTTGTGATAATGTTATATGATTCAAATGGGATAAGTAAATGTGATTAATGACTTATATATTATGTATTAAACTTACTCGGGTTAGAGTAATGGGAGAAGTAGGATCTATATGACAAAACTAGTTACGGGGTAGATAGCTAGATGGGTTATACAGAAAGACGTTAGGTGTGCACATTAGTTAAGGGGTGAGTTGGTCCTCAAGATAGTGCGACACTAACTTAAATATTAAGAGCATTCATGCATTTTAATTTCCTGCAGTTAAATTCACTTGCTAAATATTTTCAAATGTTTTGGGTTAGAACCCTTGCTATAAAATATTTTTAAAAACTTTTTGTTGTCCTACCATAGGGGTGCCAGGCGTGATTCTTTTTCAGGGTATGTTGCTGCAGTACACGTGGGTGCTGCAGGACTTGCACTAGACGCTTGTCTCATTCACTTCTAGGCAGGGATAGTCTCTTAGTTGTACTTCGAGCATGTTGCTCATGACAGTTGTACTCTTTATTTTGATTAAGCTTTTATTGGATATACCTTTTATGTGTTAGATTTATGTTGGGTTGATTGTATCTAGTCGAAGTTATTCGGTTAACGCTTGGTTTAGACATTTGTGATATATTCAGACTCTATTATATTGTGTTGGTTATATTTGGACTCTGGTTATACTTGTTGGTTTGGATTAATTCATAAGATAAAATTTGGCACTGACTTAATGATAGATTAGGTGGTTATTAATTAATAATTTTGTGACAGTGATTCTAAGAAAGAACCGTATGGAAATCCTGATTTAATTTGATAAAGGACTGATCAATCGAAATTTAATCAAGCGGGGTATCACATAGATCAACCATAGATATCTATTTATCTATATATGACGGAGACATTAATCTTTTAGATATTTGAGACAAACACTAACTTTGTCAAGAATGTTCTGGATATGCTTTAAATCCTTCCGATGAGTCCAAAGTAAGTTTAAACTTTTTGAAAATATTTGAAGTCGCAGAAATTGACCCACATACTAGCATTCGAGTCTTGTTTGAAGTGTCTTATTAACTTTTGCCTACCATGTGCAAAATATTCTTATATGAGGCAATTATTTGATGGGAGGATTATTGGTTGTTATCTATATTCATATAGACCTGTTATTTTAGGCGAGCGCTAAGGGCACCCAATTTTTACTCCATAACACCACCAGAGTTTTTAATATTTTTTTGCTAGGGGCCACTATTTAGTATAAATATTTTTTTCACACTCAAATTGGACCTAATACTATTTTCCCTCTCAAACTATTTTCTCTCTTAGGGCAATTTTCTCACAAACTGTTATTTTATTCAAATTCTAAACGAACTTAATATTTAAACCCTGTACAAACTCCACCAAGATACTATCCTGAATCTACACGTTCGAACTCTGAATAGTGATTATTGATGCCAAAACCAAAACATAACTAGGGTATTACCTCCCATATTGAAGTTATAACAAATAATGGAACGTGTTAACATTGGAGGCCACTCTAAAATTATTAAAAATATGCCAGATAATATGTTTGAGATAATTTTTACAACACATATATGTATTTTGTAATTTTTTTCAAACCTAAAAAAGATTAAACCTAGAATGAAGATTGACAAGGATTCGGTATCAGGACCGTGAGGAAGATTATGATTTTCGAGGAGATCATATCAACCAAAGTTAAAAAAATTAAAGAATTTTTTTTGTTCGAGGTGTTTATGCCGAATATGGTTCAATTTTTAGGTGTGATTGACACGTCACAAATATTGTATATTAGAGCCGATTATCCTTATGCATCCTAGAACTTTTATCTCAATTATATCCTATATATATGCTCATATATATACATATATATATGTTGTGCAAGGTTTATTTTAGAGTATTTGTAGGTATTGGAATGTTAAACGAAACATTTGGTTGTGTTTCAAGAAAGTTTTATCAATTGATGCAATTTCAAGATCATGTTCGTGATTTAAAACTTCTTGGTCCATATATCAAAACTCCATAGGATCAAAGTTCATTGAGTTAGATTTGCGTGGACTTAAATAGTGGATCATTTCGAGTTCGAATGATCCAGTTAGAGCCATTTTTGTAAATACAACGTTTCTCCCTTTTGAAGAACAATTTTCCCCAGAAAACTAAACATTGGATGATCGGTGTCTCTCTACCGGTCGATCGGTTAATCGAGTTTTGCCTACGAAGGAAGCTAGTGGTCATGATGAAGACTTCCGATCGACCGTTCAAAGGACAACGGTCGATCGGTCCTAGCAGATATTTGGCATTGTTTTACCTTTTGTTTATTTTCTCTTTTCTTTTTAATCACTTACTCTCTCTCTCTCTCTCTCTCTCTATATATATATATATATATGTAAGTTTGTTTTATTTTAATATCATATCAAATCTTTCATTTTATATTAGTTTAAGTTAAGGTTTGGTCGGTGTTAGGAGCTCTTTCCTCCTTTCTCTCTCCTAAGGTTTGTGGTGTAAGACTATTATTCATCATCTTTTATTATTTATATAAGTTTATTTTGTTGTTTTAAGCTTTGTTAACTTAGATTATTTCAATAATCTACTTGCTTTCTTCTTGTATTTATTTTGTTCATGATTTAATATGCTTTCGTGCTAATTTAGTTTAAGTTGAGATTGATTGAACTCACCTTAGATTAATACGACTATTTTTCTTTTGTGATAGATTAGATTGGTTTAAATGGGTTAAGTTGTTCTTAATTTTTCATTTAAGAGATATAGTGGTGTATATTTTGTATGCGACGTATTTATGACCTTACGTGCATAATTTTTGGGATATTTGTTGACGCCAAAATCATAGTAGGTGTTTATGACAATTTAAAGAGTCGCAACTCTAGGTTTGATTAATTGATGAAATGAGATTTAATCTTGATAAACTTGTCTTCCCTTATAAACATGAATATTAATTAACTCGAGATGAGGGATATTATTATGAATAAATAGTATTTACTTCATTTGTGTTTAACTTAGATTAAATACATGCCTAGATTAATATGTTGTTAAATAATCACGTTTTACACTTTTATTTTGAAGTGGTAAGTTAATTAACGTTTAGAAACATTCCCCTTGGATTCCATACTTGGACTAGCCTCTATACTCACGTAAGAAGTGTAGTCATAGTTTAAATTTTTGAATAGTAGTGGGAGCTGAAAACAACTACAGACGTACTAATATGAATGCCTGATTTTCCTCTGTTAATCAAAATAACGCCACTGCCAGGGACTTATTTCTTTTAGAATTAAACTGATTTAGTATTTAGTAATATTTTCTTTCTATTTATATTCTCTGTTAACTAGTTTTGTACTACTTTTACATTTGAGCGCTAAGAAATGCTTGTATCTATCGGTTGCACAATACTTTGTGGATTTTGTCATCTGGCCTTATTGGAGTAATCATGTCTTATTCTACTATTTTTGGTAATCGCAATGAGAATTCTCAAAATCCCCCTAAACCTATTACTTTTAATCAATACTCTCAAAGACATCAGCTTGATACATCTAAAATGCCTTTGGATGAGTATTACAAAGTCAAGTAAAGGATTGTGGGAGTTTTGAGAATGATCGTTCTAATAAAGGGCCACAAGATCCTTATAATATGAGTGTTGAAATTTTTTTCAACGACTTTAATAATTCTTCTAATCTTAATTTTGATAGTAGTTCCAAGAATAGTTTTTTAACTTCTCATTTTCAAGAATTTGTACCTCTACCTATGATGTTGCGTGAGGACTTGCATATTCTTAAGAATGAAAAGAGTGAAAACCTTTATCGGGAAAAAAATCATTATTGGGAACAAGAGTTGGATGCATTATTCGAATCCAATGATGATTTTTCTTCGAGACTTTTGAAGTTGAGTAATATCTTCAACCAAATAAGGAATCGATTCCTATTTTAGAACAAACCATTATTCTCTTTGCGCATGGCATAAAAGAGAATGTAAATAAGGAATAAATGGGTGTAGTATCCTTTTTCAATGAAATAATTTATTCTTTAAGATGTATATTTCAGCTCAATCAATTTTAGAATAACATTTCATTGAAAGTGAATCCTTCTACTTTAGAATTCAATCTTCAAGCGATGATGATTTATCTCTTGTTATTGAATTTATTTCCTCCCTATCTTTATTCTATATTATTAAACTCCTATAAGTATCCCATTATTTAGTCCAGAACTTTAAAATGTTCAAACCTTTCACAAATGAAGGTTGCTTGCTTGAATAATTTTCCATGAGGGAAATCTTGACTCCATGTGCACCATCTCCTATTCCAATTGCAAAGTCTTTGGGAGGAAGTTCATTTTTTGTTTGATCCTATGTGTACACATCACCTGTTCAAACAAAAAACCCCATTATCTCTTAAAAATTTTTAATTGGCGATGGTTCCTTTTTTTCGCCCAAACCGTATCTTCCGTTATTCAAACAAAATTCTTATTTTCCTTGAAAGTATGCACTCAAATGAGTAAAGGAGAATTATCCCTCAAAGTAAAATTGTATTTTGGATGGAGCCTAAAAAATTTCAACTTATAGTGTATAGTTAGTTATAAGTGAAAATTGTTTGTTGTACATATAGGTTTATTTTTCTGTTTACTTATTGTCTTGTGTAATTAGTTAAGTATTTGTTATTCGTTTTTGTTATGCTTAATGCTAACATGTTTTGTAGAATCTCTGGACTTATACTTTGTGGAGATCGCTCCATTTTAGGTAATATCGCTATTTTCCTCTCTTTAAGTTGGTTCTTCATTCACATTGAGGACAATGTATGGTTTAAGTTAGGGGTGTGGTATATTCTTCTCATTACCTTTTGAGTTCCATGATTTAGCATATATTAGTCCCAAGCATGCTTCTGTTGTAAAAAAAAATTAGATTTCAAAAATATTTTCTTTCTTTTTTCTCCTTTGTTTGGCATTTTGCCATTGCTTTCGATGATATTTCAACAAACGCCCGATCCAATAGATAATTCAGTGGTACATGTTCTCGACTTTATATGTTATTAGACTTCAGTCCTCTAATCTTTAATATTATGAAAAACTTCATGAATTGAACTTTTAACCCATGAGCACATGCGTTTTTCTTAATTAATTGATTTTGTTTAAGATTTTTATAACTCAGTAATATTTTGATGCATTGTATATACTTCACCAAGTGAGGTTTGCGCTTTTTTTGTTTATGAGTGCTACACATTACCATTTCCTTCTTGAAAATATTAAATTCTTTGGTAATCTCGCTATTCTTTCATTAATCGTTCATTAATTGAGTTCATCTTGAAATCTGTTATTTGGACATGATTTTCGAAGTTATTTTGACTCAATAATTACGTAAACTTTACGAAAGGATCATAGGACCTCTTTTTTATATAACCCATATTGAACTCGACCCCACCTTATCTTTTTCCCTAGTCAACCCTCTTTGAGCCTAAATACAACCTTTCGTGTTTCATAACCCAAATTATTATAACCAACGCCAATTGAAGTTTTAAAGTATACATATCTCCTTCTATACTTAGTTTGGAGTGATACTTGGGATTAAATGATGTTTTTACTATGTGGCTGCAATTTAGCATGTGAGAGTGAAAAGAATAAAAAATGAAAAAGAAGAAGAGAAAAAAAAGAAATTAAAAGAAAAAGAAAGTATTTAAGAGCAAGTTTTTTGTCATTTCTCATAACTTAGTGTTACATGAATATTTTGCATATCCCGTTACAATTCGACTCGAGTCATCACGAAGAACCAAATCTTCAACATCTTCAAGTTCAAGATGATCTCCACATTCTGAGGCTGTAAATGATTTAGGAGTTCGAATTTATTTTCATTTATATTGGGAGGTGTAATTTATATTAAACTTAAGGCAATTTTTTATATTTAAAATTTTTCAAAGTTAGCTGACCTCGTTCTAACGAGATGTCAAAGTCATTTGAAGCATCGTTTAATCTTTACATCTAACGTGCACCTAACGAGGGGGTGTTTGTATCGTTTGAAGCGCATTTGAAGCTTGTTTAAACAAGATAGCATTGTCGTTCGAATGAAGTTGGTTTCGTTATAACAGGACGCTTTTCTCGTTCGAACGAGCCTTGTATTCGTTTGAATGAGTGATGCCACGTCGAATTTTGAGCCTGTTATATAAATACCCATTTCATAAAAATTTTAAAAGAGACTTTTGTTTAAACTATTTCTGCATACAAGTTGCAGAAGTCCTCATTACTTTTGGGCCTAAACACAATTTAATTCACAAAATCACCATTCCTAATATACTTGTGAATCTATTTGAAAACCTACATAGTGTCATACTAGATATAACCTCGTGGAGAGATCATCTTCACTACTAATCTTGTGGACCTTAGAGGGGATCACTACTGACGGAAGACAAAGGATGATCGGTTGATACCGAGGGCGGATCACCACCTGTGGACTGCTCGGGATTGAGGAGTATTCTTTAGAGATTCTGCAAAGACTTTGCTTTGTACTTGTGGGTCATATCAGGTAGCATTGTAAGTCGACTTTCTTGTAAAGTTTCTAAAGTGTTGAAAAAGGTGTTGGCCCGAAAAGGTATCTTTCTTCAGTTGCCTTGTGTTTGCTTATTTTATTTATCTTACGTATTGATGAGTGCATTATTTTGTAATATTTACATCCAAATCTAAGCATTATTAGTCCTAACTTATCGTAAATAAAGAGCTTTTAGAGTTATTTTTATTTAAAAGAAAGAAAATACAAATTTTAGAATAAATGGGACTAATAATGCAATTTTGAAAAATTCACATCTTATACTGCTAATCTCTTGTGCAAGTTTGTTTTTAAGTATTGGAAGATTTAAAAAGAAAGCGGTGAAGTTTGGACGCAAAATGGGCATGAAACGGGCACCTACGCAACTTCAGGGGTTAAATTGTAAATTCAAATGGCTAATTTCGGACTCGGACCAACCATGGAAATTGAAGATCTTGAATAAAGGGACGCCTGGGTTCAAACGGCGTGACAATCGGAGTTGAAACGAAGAAGTTATGGCCGTGCAAAGTTCGAATTCAAATTAAAGTCAAAGTCAAAGCCCCGGGTCAACTCCTGAAGTCAACCTCGAGATTCGAACACTATTAAAAATTTGTTGGGATCGAAATGAGGGCCAGGTCGTTTTAAACGGCAAGTCAATCAGACTCCGAATGAAGAAGTTATAGTGATTTGGGCTATTGTGCAAATTAGGAAATTTGGATTTTAATATGTTGTTAAATATAATTGGGTGTATGTTTATATTAGAAAGAGCTGTTGGGTAAGCTGATTGGCAGAAGGGAGAGAGCTGCGCGAGGTCAGGGGTTCAACCCCTGCCTGCCCCATTTATTCTTTTTGGCGAAAATCCCTAAACCCAAACCCATTTGCCCAATAACCAAACCCACCACCCCACTACCAAAACCCATGTTTTTTCCCTTCCTTTTTCTTCTGCCGAAGCAGCACTAACCAAACCCACCAACCCATGTTTCTTCCCATAATTCCACCCCATTTTCCCCACGTTATGTACCTGATTTTGTCCCATTTTTGGGTTATAAATTAGGGGCTAATTTCGATATTAGAGGGACTTTACTTTTGGAGAGAATAAAAAAGAGACACACTTTGAGAGATAAAAAAAATCTGGGTAGAGAGTATTTTTGAGGCACACTTTGGAGGAGCATATCGTGTATTGTAATTCAAGTCTTGGATCCGAAATTTTGTAAGTTGACATTTATTAATGAAAATTATTTTTTCATCTTGCAATATTTGTGTGTCAAATATGTTGTGTGAGTAGTTTACTTACTAGGACTTAGGTGATGTTTGTTATGACTAATTAAACCACACATGGTAATTTAATTACGTACATATTCCAACGAGTTTTAATTTGAAATAAAAAAAATTCGGTATTCGCTTAAAACTACACGAGAGTGTATTTTTAAACCTCAACGAATTAATTATAAATTCATGCTTTAAAAAATTTAAAGTTGTCATTTTTGATGGGTTATGCTTGCACTTAGGTGTTTTGATACCTCATGCTTAAATACACGTTAAAAATTTAAAACATGATATTTTCGAGGGAATAGGGATTTATGGTGTCTAATTCAAGAGACGTTAAAATATTTTGAGCGCATGTAATGTTTTATTCTCCGAAATGTACGTGACGATAGTCGGTATATTTTGTGTTATAAATTCGGAACTACGAAATTAAATTGATGTGTTAATTTAATTAAAATTGACAAACGGAACCGACGTCCTAGTTTCTTCCACCTTTAATATTATTTCTTGTACTTGTTCGTTTATTCTGTCTTTATTTTTAGTTTAGAAACTTAATCACTTTTATACAGTCATATGTCTAGTTGGACAGTCAATATTTTATAAAAATCGATGAAATCTCTGTGGGTTCGACCCGTACTTACGCACGCTATATTTCAATAGCCCGTGTACTTGCGGTAGTTTTATAACAAATAAAATTTGACAACAAGTTTTTGGCGCCGTTGCCAGGGATTTCGGTTGATTTTAAGAATATTGATTTTCGGACTAGTTTTTCGTAAAAATAAAAAATGAATATATATATTCCAACAATATTTTTTTATTTTTAAAATTAAAAAAAAACATTTATAGTCTTTTATGAATAACTAGTTATTTTTTTAACACTAGTTTTGTCATAAAAGTACTCAACCCCCCCCCCCCCCCCCCCCCCAAAAAAAAAAAACTGAAAAACATCAAATATTCCAGCAGCTATTTTTTTCAGAATTAAAAAAAAGATTAAAAGTCTTTTTATGATTAAATAGTGTTTTTGACGCTAGTTTTGTCTTAAACTAACTAAAAATTTGAAAAATTTGAAATTAATTAATTTTTTTTCTTTATGAAAATCTCCATATTTCAACGCTGCTGTATAAAACAAAATCGGTATTCGCTTAAAACTATGTGAGAGTGTATTTTTAAACCTCAATGAATTAATTATAAATTCATGCTTTAAAAAATTTTAAGTTGTCATTTTTGATGGTTTATATTTGCACTTAGATGTTTTGATACCTCATGCTTAAATACACGTTAAAAATTTAAAACATGATATTTTCGAGGGAATAGGAATTTATGGTGTCTAATTCAAGAGATGTTCAAATATTTTGAGCGCATGTAATGTTTTATTCTCCGAAATGTACGCGACGAGAGTCAGTATATTTTGTATTATAAATTCGGAACTACGAAATTAAATTGATTTGTTAATTTAATTAAAATTGACAAATGGAATCGACGTCCTAGTTTCTTCCACCTTTAATATTATCTCTTGTACTTGTTCGTTTATTCCCTCTTTATTTTTAGTTTAGCAACTTAATCACTTTATACACTCATATGTCTAGTTGGACAGTCAATATTTTATAAAAATTGATGAAATCTCTGTGGGTTCGACTCGTACTTACACACGCTATATTTCAATAGTTCGTGCACTTGCGGTAGTTTTATAACAAATAAAATTTGACGACAAGTTTTTGGTCTAGGAAAAAAAAATTTAATTTCTAATATATATATATATATATATATATATATATATATATATATATATATATTAATAATAATGAAAAAATAGAAAAAAATACTTTTTTTATAGTCATTTCAGTAGCATAATTTATATTTTTTTCAGTATATAATTTTTTTTCCTCCATTCTTATAGTGTGTTTTTGTTTATTATTTGTTCTTCTTTTTTGTAAGTGTAAAAATTCCTTGTAAATGCATGCGTAAGTATTTTTGTATTTAATAATTTTTGCACTTTACGCTTGGTATATTTTTTTTTTTGTGTTCTTTTTTAGAAAAAAAAACTAGAGTAGAAAAAAAAGGAGAAAAGAGAAAAACTCGAAAAAGCAAGCAACCGTGGGAAAAGTGCTAAAGTTACTTGTGCAATCTTGCCACGTGCACAAGGTACTCTCGGAGACGACTGAAACGGAGGCGACGTTTCCCTCCGATCGACGTCAAATAAAACTTTAACCGGGCGTAAACAAGTGACCGTATAAAGTCCACGCCGGAGGTAAGTCTTGTGTGCTCCTACGTGAAACTATTTTCGCAAATTTCAATAAGCACGTTGCATAATTTTACTTAAGGGCAAAATCCAATTTTAAGATAAGGTGGGAATTTAATCACCCCTCCTTGGCCCACTAATCATTAAGCTACCCGAGCATCTGCATAACCCAAGCCATTATTTTAATTTAAAATTGATTAAACATTGGCCATAGGGTGTCACATAGCTCATAGGCATATCCTTTTCAAGGCTAGGATTAAAAGCTAATACAAACACGGAATTTTCAAATTAATGCCATTTTGACCTTGATTAGGATTGGTGGTTTTTAATGACTCTTCGTACCGACCACCTACCTGGAGGAAATATTTGGTAATTGAGGCGATAGTCCGGAGTTGGTCGTCTTTTAAATTCTCCCTCGTCAAGAATTAGGAGCTCTTTAATTAGGGAGATTATTTCGGAGACCCATTGTCGTCGAATAATCTCGGAAAACTAGATCTTAAAAATTGAACTTCCCATCACCTAATTCAGATAAACTCAAATTGCTTTGTGTTAGCTTAGGAATTTTGTGGTCCTGTGTCGGATTATTTGTTTTCTCTCTCTCTCTCTCTCTCTCTCTCTCTCTCTCTATATATATATATATATATATATATATATATATATATTAATAATAATAATAAATAAAAAAAATTCGAGTGAGCGTAGTGTATGCTAGGTTGGTGTCGAGATTCTACGGGTCGTTTAGCTAGAGTGGAGTCTAGTATTCCCGATACTGTTATAGGTAGCACCTCGATTTTAACCGAAATGGGAGCCTGTATCCCAATAGGGCAAGTCAACCATCATGCATACTTCTCCCCCCGCACAATGCAAACAATTTCGAGTTCAAGTCGAGAATAATTCATTTACTTCCCATCTTTCGAGGCACAGAAAAGGAGGACCCGTGCCTCCATGTGCGTGTGTTTGAAGAAATTTGTGGAACGGTTAGGTTACAACAACTCACCGATGAGATTGTCAAACTAAAACTATTTCCATTTTCTTTGAAGGACAAAGCTAAGAGTTGGCTACTCTCACTTAAACCAAATTCCATCACTACATGGAATTTGTTGAGTGTTGAATTTTTGCAAAAGTTTTTCCCTAACCAAAAGACGGCGGTCATACGTCACTCCATCAATACTTTCAATCAAATATAGGGAGATACATTATGGGTGTACTTGGAAAGATTCAAGGACTTGCTCCTGCAATGTCCTCACCACGGAATCGAATTAGGTCGTCAAATCCAGATTTTGTATGAGGGTTTCGATTACACTACTCGATCTATGCTTGAACTTATGTGTAGTGGAGATTTCACAGAAAAGAGTGAGGCCTACGCATGGTCGTTTTTAGAAGCCGTTGCTCAAAAGTCCCAGTGATGGGCACCCCATCGGGATTCGAAGACCACCATAATTAATGAGGGTAATGCTCACCCAGAAGAACAAGGTTTTGGACTAGATGCAAAAGTGGCCACCTTGGCCCGTCGTCTAAAATCCTTGGAAATGAGTAAAGAGGGTAACCGAGCCACACGTGCCGCCGTGCAACATGTAGGGTCACCTATGTGTTTGCTTTGCGATAGTTTCGACCACCTCGTCGAAAGTTTCCCCACCCTTTCGGCCCATAAAGCTCTCACCGAGCAAGCGAATGCCCTCTATTAAAACAAGCCCAAGTACGACCCATTTTCTAACTCATACAACCCAGGTTGGAAGGATCATCCTAACTTTTCATGGTCTAAAGGCCAATACCAGGGTAGTGGAGGTCAATCTTTAAGTAACCCACCCCCGGATTTCCAAAAGAGCACCTCCGCACCGTCGTTCCCTTCACCTCAAAAGATTTAATCTTTAGAAGAAACGATGAATTTACTTGCCCAAAATACCCTGCAATTTCAACAAACCACGCAAAGTGTCCTCCAATCTGCACAACAAAACTTGCATACCAACACCCAATCGATTGCCAAATTAGAGGTACAAGTGAGTCAACTAGCCAATGCTTTGAGATAGAGAAATAAAGGAATGTTACCAAGCCAACATGAGCCTAATCCTAAGGGTAACATGCCAAGGGGTCAGTATGTTGTCCAAAATAACACTAGCACGTCCACTACCCAAGAGCATGCCAAGGCTATAATCACGATTAGGTAAGGTAAAGAAGTTGAGAATAATGTCTCACGACCCACCATGAGTGAATCCAAGAAAGGTAAGTAAAATAAGGACCCACCTGTGGATCCGTCCTCTTCCTCATCCTCATCTTCCGAACCATATGTTGAGACCTACGTCCTGAAAGCTCCATTTCCACAACGTTTAGTTCCATAAAAGAAAAGGCGCAAGTGGATAAAATGCTGGAAGTATTTAAGCTTGTACAAATTAATATCCCGTTTCTTGATGCCATACAACAAGTTCCATCCTACGCTAAATTTTTGAAGGACCTTTGTACCTTCAAGAGAAGCACCAACGTACCCAAGAAAGCTTTTCTCGCCGAGCAAGCAAGCTCGATCATTTCTTATTGAACTCCCATCAAGTATAAGGATCCCGGTACTCCGACGATCTCTATCAAGATAGGGGAGCACCTCATTGAGAAAGCCCTTCTAGATTTAGGAGCAAGCGTGAACCTTCTGCCGTACACCGTGTACGAGAAACTAGGTTTGGGGGAGTTGAAACCGACTAGGATTACTTTGTCCTTAGCTGACCGTTCTGTGAAAATTCTGAGAGGCATTGTTGAGGACGTCCTAATTAAAGTGGGTGACTTTATATTTCCAGTCGACTTTGTTCTCTTGGATACCCAACAAGTGCGAAATCCTATTGCACAAATCCCTGTTATTTTGGGTTGTCCTTTCCTCGCCACATCTGATGCCGTCATTCGGTGTCGTAGCGGCCAATTGAACCTATCATTTGGAAACATGACTATGGACCTTAATGTGTTAAATTTGGCCAAAGAACCACCTGATGACGACGAACCCGTGGATGTCGACATGATTGATAGTATTGTCCGAGAGACTTTCGAGCAAACTTATAATGATGACCCTTTAGCATCTTGTCTTGCCTTTTTTGGGTCCGAATTTGATGTCGAGCAGTCCATCGAAGAAGTCAATGCCCTCCTTGACTCCGCCCCTATCATAAAAGTGGGAAATTGGAAGTCTAAACCTGAGCCCCTCTCACTTTCCATGTCACCTATTCCACCCTCGATTGAAAAAGCCCCCGAGCTTGAATTGAAGCCATTACCAGAATCACTCGAGTATAGGTTCTTAGGACCTTCTGATACCTTGCCTGTTATCGTAGTGTCTGACCTAGATAAAGAACAGGAAGGTAAGTTATTGCGTGTTCTCAGTGAACACAAAGAAGCCCTCGGTTGGACCATAGCCGGCATTAAAGGGATAAGTCCGTCAGTGTGCATGCACATAATACACTTAGAAGAAAATGCTAAAAATTCTCGTGAAGCATAACGTCGACTTAACCCCATACTAAAAGAAGTCGTCCGAGCCGAGGTGCTCAAGTTGTTAGATGCGGGTATTATTTATCCCATCTCTGATAGCCAATGGGTCAGCCCATTCAGGTTGTTCCAAAGAAATCTGGAGTTACAGTGGCGAGAAATGATAATAATGAGTTAGTCCCCACTAGGATGCAAACCGGTTGGCATGTCTGAATAGACTATAGGAAGTTGAGCACTGTCTCATGGAAGGATCACTTTCCCCTTCCGTTCATAGACCAAATGGTTGAGAGATTAGTCGGTCACCCCTATTACTGTTTTCTCGACGGTTATTCTGATTATAATTAAATTCCAATTATTCCCGAGGATCAAGAGAAAACCACATTCACTTGTCCATTTGGTACTTTTGCTTATCGACGCATGCCCTTCGGGCTTTGTAACACACCCGCTACCTTTCAACGGTGCATAACGAGTATCTTTTCGGACATGGTCGAAAGGTTTCTTGAGGTTTTTATGGATGATTTCTCTGTGTTTGGGTCTAATTTTGATGAGTGCCTTCACCACTTTACCCTCGTTCTGAAGAGGTGTAAGGAAAAGAAACTTGTACTCAATTGGGAGAAGTGTCACTTCATGGTTAAACAAGGCATAGTATTAGGTCATATCATCTCTGAAAAGGATATCAAGGTTGATAAGGCTAAAATTGATCTCATTTCTAATCTCCCACCCCCAAAAACTGTGCGTGAAATTCGATCATTCTTAGGACACCCAGGTTTTTATCGGAGATTCATTAAGGATTTTAGTAAAATCTCTCTGCCTTTATGCAATCTTCTAGCCAAAGACACACCCTTTGAGTTCACCGATGATTTCCTTTAAGCCTTTGAGAGGCTAAAGAAGGAATTGACCTCAGCACTTATTATGCGACCCCCTTTGGATATCATGTGTGACGCTTCCGACTATTCACTAGGTGCGGTTCTGGGTCAAGGAGATGAGAACTTCCTCATGTTATATACTATGCCAGCAGGACTCTTAACGACCCAATTGAATTATTCCACCACTAAGAAAGTGTTCTTGGCTGTCGTATTTGCGCTAGAAAAGTTTAGGTCTTACTTGATAGGGTCCAAAGTCATCATTTTCACTGATCACGCGGCCTTGCAACACCTTTTATCTAAAAAGGATGCTAAGTCCCGTCTCATTAGGTGGATCCTATTACTTCAAGAGTTTGACCTTGAAATTCGAGATAAAAAGGGTTGTGAGAATGTAGTGGCAGATCACCTATCTAGGTTGCCCGTTGAATCTTCTAATGACTTGTTGCCACTTAATGAGTCTTTCCCCGATGAGCAACTGTTTCTTGTCAACCAACTTTCGTGGTTCACCGATATTGTGAACTATCTTGTAACGGGTGAAATGCCACTGCATTGGTCTCAGCAAGATCGTTCCAAATTTTTAAAGGAAGACAAGCATTTCTTTTGGGATGACCCGTATCTTTTCAAGTATTATCCCGATCAAATCATTGGAAAGTGTGTCCCCGATCACGAGATTCAGAGCGTAATCTCTTTTTGCCATGACCAAGCTTGTGGAGGTCATTTCAATACTAAGAAAACCGCTGCGAAAATTTTGCAGTGTTGATTCTATTGGCCCACCATTTCGTGACTCCAATGACTATAGTAGAAGTTATGACCGATGCCAAAGGTTAGGAAAGATCACTCGTAGGAATATGATGCCATTGAGTTCCATATTGGTTATTGAGGTTTTTGACTGTTGGGGCATTAATTTCATGGGTCCATTCCCAAAATCCTACGGTAATCTTTACATCCTTTTGGCAGTTGATTATGTGTCTAGGCGGGTCAAAGCTATACCGAGTTGGACAAATGATCGCCATGTGGTAGTCAAATTTATTCGAGAAAACTTTTTTTCCCGATTCGGTACACCTCGAGCCATCATTAGTGATCAAGGAACCCATTTCTGCAATCGGACATTTGAGAGTCTCATGAAAAGTATTCAGTCACGCATAAAGTAGGATGCTCTTATCATCCTCAAACCAGTGGACAAGTCGAAGTATCCAATAGGCAAATCAAGATAATCATCGAAAAAATAGTGAATCCAAACCGAAAGGACTGGTCGTTACGGTTATTAGATGCACTGTGGGCTTATCGCACTGCCTATAAAACCCCACTTGCTATGTCCCCGTATAGGCTTGTCTACGGAAAATCCTGCCACCTTCCGGTAGAGTTAGAACACAAGGACTATTGGGACATTAAGACCTTTAATTCCAATTTACCTGCTGCAGGAGAGGTCCGAAAACTCCAACTCAATGAATTAGAGGAGATACGGAATGATGCGTACGAAAATGCAAAATTGTATAAAGAGAAAATGAAAATGTTCTACGACAAGTCCATCCTATGGAAGTCATTTGAGACTGGACAAAAAGTTCTCTTGTACAATTCTAGATTGCATCTCTTTCCTGGTAAGGTAAGGTCTAGATGGTCCGATCCCTTTATTGTTAGGACAGTCTACCCACATGGGGCGGTTGAGATAGAGAATCCTAAAAATGGTGAAATTTTTAAAGTTAATGGTAAAAGGTTGAAGCCATATCTGGAATTACGGGATCGGGAAGTGGAGGACATTCTCCTCCAAGACTCGGTATACCACGAGTAAACATAACTTGGGTCGTGTTTTTATATTATAGTTTTTTTTCTTTCTTTTTGTAATTATTTTTCTTCCAGGCAACATGCGTTGGAGAAAGTCCCTCATTACGGTAATATCTTTCATATCTTTTCAGCCTTTTAATTTTTTGTCTTGAACATTGAGGACAATGTAGAAATCAGGTTTGGGGGTATTGAGGTCATTTTTCTCCACCTTTCAAAAAAAAAAAAAAAATCAGAAAACTTTTGAAAGTCCAAAAATATTTTCAATATAAGTGAGTTTTGAAACAATTTCTTAACATAGAATTAATTCACAAATCTCTCAACTTATAATATTTTACACTTAGCCATATAATATGATCGAAAATGGATATTAAGGCGAACGTTAATATGCTTAAAGAATAAATGTGGAGATTTTAGCCCAGTGAGATATTGTACCATTCATCATTTTCGAGAGATTTAACTCAATCCGAGTTAAAATAACTCAAACTTTCCTTCAGGGATAAATTCGTTGATGATCTCAAATTCATTGTTTTGTTCGATTACTGAAAAAAAAAGGTCAAAATCAGAATCTTATGCACTAAAAGTCTTAGTAAGTCGTCTTGAGACACAAATCAACCTAATGAAACTTGAGAAATGAGATTAGGCCCTCGTTTGAAAGCCCAAAAATTAAGCCCAAACTCCAACATTTTTTTTTACATTATTACATTGCAAGCCCATTTGAGCCAAAAAGAAGATAAGTTTTTTTGTTGAAACCCACTATCCTACCCAACTCCAACTAGGAGTTTAAAACCCATAAAAAGAAGCCATACCCATTTTCTGAGAATACTAGGGTAAAATTACGGTTGGAAAAAGGCCAAAAGAAAATGAGGTTGCAAGAATGATGTGTGAAAAGAAAAGAATGAAAGAAAAAAAAGGAAAAGAAATGTGAGTTTGAAAAGAAAAAAAGAAAAAGAAAAGAAAAATGGATGTGAGAAAAAGTACCTAAAAGTGAAAATATCGAAAAACCTCTATATTCTCAGAAATTTTGAACTCTAAAAGTCATTCTTTCTAGCCAAAATTCTAGCCTACAATCAAACCAAAGAAAGTCCTAATCGATCTCAAGTGAAGTTAGTTAAAGTGTGGAGAGAAGATGAATAGTATCTATGGTGTGATTCAATGTTTTCAAAAAAGTAATCGATTTTCCGTTCATGAGATCATATTCATCCATTATAAAAAGTTCGTTCTTGATCATGTATATGTGAAATTTGTTCATATAAATTTACTCTTTTATTCACATATACCGAGAGAAAATAACCCATTTCCGAGTGTTTGATTGAGAGTGCATTCTGTGAGACTTTGAAATCAAAACAAACTTTCGGATAAGAAATGTAACGATTAAATCTTTTGAAATGGACGATTATATTGGCTATGCACACACACACACGATAAGTTGAGATTGAAAAGTGAAATTCTGCTATATTTATGAAGTTTGCATTCAAACTTGGTTATATTACTTTTGAGTCTTTTGTATTGAGTCAAGTTTTTGAATTTTGTGGGTATATTCTCTGCAAACCCTCATGAGACAAAACTCGTCCACTAGGGCAACCTAGAGGTTTAACGGCTTGTTGTACATGCTAAGTACAATCGTGATTCCTACGAAAGTGAGTTAGATTTTAATTTTTGCTCGAGGACTAGCAAAGTTTGGGTTTGGGGGTATTTGATGAGTGCATTATTTTGTAATATTTACATCCAAATCTAAGCATTGTTAGTCCCAACTTATCATAAATAAAGAGATTTTAGAGTTATTTTTATTTAAAAGAAAGAAAATACAAATTTTAGAATAAATGGGATTAATAATGCAATTTTGAAAACTTCACATCTTATATGGCTAATCTCTTATGCAATTTTGTTTTTAAGTATTGGCAGATTTAAAAAAAAAAGCGGTGAAGTCCGGACGCAAGGTGGGCATGAAACGTGCATCTACGCAACTTTAGGGGTTAAATTATAAATTCAAATGGCCGATTTCGGACTCGGACCAACCATGGAAATTTAAGACCATGAATCAAGGGACGTCTGGGTTCAAACGGCGTGACAATCGGAGTTGAAACGAAGAAGTTATGGCCGTACAAAGTTCGAATTCAAATGAAAGTCAAATCAAAGACCCGCCGGGTCAACGCCCGAAATCAACCTCGAGATCCGAACACTATTAAAAATTTGTTGGGCTCGAAATGAGGGTCACGTCGGTTCAACCGGCAAGTCAATCAGACTCCGAATGAAGAAGTTATGGTGATTTGGGCTATTGTGCAAATTAGGAAATTTGGGTTTTAATATGTTGTTAAATATAATTGGGTGTATGTTTATATTAGAAAGAGTTGTTGGGTAAGCTGGATGGCAGAATGGAGAGAGCTGCCCGAGGTCAGGGGTTCGTCCCCTGCCTGCCCCATTTATTCTTTTTGGCGAAAATCCCTAAACCCAAACCCATTTGCCCACTAACCAAACCCACCACCCCACTACCAAAACCCATGTTTTTTCCCTTCCTTTTTCTTCTGCCGAAGCAGCACTAACCAAACCCACCAACCCATGTTTCTTCCCATAATTCCACCCCATTTTCCCCACATTATGTACCTGATTTTGTCCCATTTTGGGGTTATAAATTAGGGGCTAATTTCGATATTAGAGGGACTTTACTTTTAGAGAGAAAAAAAAGAGAGACACTTTGAGAGATAAAAAAAAATCTGTGTAGAGAGTACTTTTGAGGCACACTTTGGAGGAGCATTTCGTGTATTGTAATTCAAGTCTTGGATCCAAAATTTTGTAAGTTGACATTTATTAATGAAAATTATTTTTTCATCTTGCAATATTTGTGTGTCAAATATGTTGTGTGAGTAGTTTACTTACTAGGACTTAGGTGATGTTTGTTATGACTAATTAAACCACGCATATTAACTTAATATCGTACATATTCCGATGTGTTCTAATTTGTAATAAAAAAAATTCAGTATTCGCTTAAAACTACACGAGAGTGTATTTTTAAACCTCAACGAATTAATTATAAATTCATGCTTTAAAAAATTTATAGTTGTCATTTTTGATGGGTTATGCTTGCACTTAGATGTTTTGATACCTCATGCTTAAATACACGTTAAAAATTTAAAACATGATATTTTCGAGGGAATAGGGATTTATGGTGTCTAATTCAAGAGACGTTAAAATATTTTGAGCGCATGTAATGTTTTATTCTCCGAAATGTACGCGACGAGAGTCGGTATATTTTGTGTTATAAATTCGGAACTACGAAATTAAATTGATGTGTTAATTTAATTAAAATTGACAAACGGAACCGACGTCCTAGTTTCTTCCACCTTTAATACTATCTCTTGTACTTGTTCGTTTATTCCGTCTTTATTTTTAGTTTAGAAACTTAATCACTTTTATACACTCATATGTCTAGTTGGACAGTCAATATTTTATAAAAATCGACGAAATCTCTATGGGTTCTACCCGTACTTACACACGCTATATTTCAATAACCCGTGCACTTGCGGTAGTTTTATAACAAATAAAATTTTAAAACAAGTTTTTGGCGCCGTTGCCGGGGATTTCGGTTGATTTTAAGAATAATGATTTTCGGACTAGTTTTTTGTAAAAATAAAAAAATAAAAAATAAATATATATATTCCAGCAGTATTTTTTTATTTTTAAAATTAAAAAAAAATATTTATAGTCTTTTATGAATAACTAGTTGTTTTTTTAACACTAGTTTTGTCATAAAAGTACTCAACCCCCCCCCCCCCCCCCCCCCAAAAAAAAAAAAAAACTGAAAAACATCAAATATTCCAGCAGCTATTATTTTCAGAATTAAAAAAAAAAGATTTAAAGTCTTTTTTTGATTAAATAGTGTTTTTGACGCTAGTTTTGTCTTAAACTAACTAAAAATTTGAAAAATTTGAAATTAATTATTATTTTTTTCTTTCTGAAAATCTCCAGATTTCAACGCTGCTGTATAAAAAAAAATTCGGTATTTGCTTAAAACTACACGAGAGTGTATTTTTAAACCTCAACGAATTAATTATAAATTCATGCTTTAAAAAATTTAAAGTTGTCATTTTTGATGGGTTATGCTTGCACTTAGATGTTTTGATACCTCATGCTTAAATACACGTTAAAAATTTAAAACATGATATTTTTGAGGGAATAGGAATTTATGGTGTCTAATTCAAGAGACGTTAAAATATTTTGAGCGCATGTAATGTTTTATTCTCTGTAATGTACGCGACGAGAGTCGGTATATTTTGTGTTATAAATTCGGAACTACAAAATTAAATTGATGTGTTAATTTAATTAAAATTGACAAACGGAACCGACGTCCTATTTTCTTCCACCTTTAATATTATCTCTTGTACTTGTTCGTTTATTCCGTCTTTATTTTTAGTTTAGAAACTTAATCACTTTTATACACTCATATGTCTAGTTGGACAGTCAATATTTTATAAAAATCGACGAAATCTCTGTGGGTTCGACCCGTACTTACACACGCTATATTTCAATAGCCCGTGCACTTGCGGTAGTTTTATAACAAATAAAATTTGACAACACGTATCACTTAGATGCATGTCTTAGTATAATAAGATAAAATTGGATTTGTGTTTGAACATTTAGTTATATAAATTATTCCATTAATATCGCGAAAGCACACTCTCAAATTAATATAAGTGCAGGTTACACAAAAATACCGTGTGATCTTTTTCTGCAAAAAAACATTATTTTTTTTCCTTGATATCAATTTTTTTTTGAAAAACAGTTGATCTTCGAATGCCCATCTTTAATGTTTCCAACTATGCCTATTGAAATGGCTAGAATGAGTTCTTACCTAAAAGCCATAGATGAACGTGTTTGGTTAGTTTATGAAAGAGGGTGGACTCCTCTCACTATCACTGTTGATAATGTTGTTGCCCCTAAACCCGTCTCTAGATGGACAGAGGATAAATTTATGTGGATTAATTTTAACTCTTGCGAACTTAGTTCTATTTCTGGAGCCGTCATCCCTGACAAGTTCTGTTGCATCATGATGTGCATCGTGTCTAAGGAAGATTGGGATACTCTTCAACTCACATAGGAGGGTACCAATGTTGTAAAGGAATCCAGACTACAAAATTTGACCACCCAATTTGAGACCATTACCATGATAGAGTCCGAGTATTTTGATGATTTTTATGCACAATTATTGGACATAGTTAATTCGAGTTTTAATTTGGGTGAGAAAATTCTAGAGGCGAGAGTTGTTAAGAAAATTTTGAGGTCTCTCCCTGCCCGTTTTATTCCTAAGGTCACCGTACATAATTAGTTAGCTATCCTAGACACTCTTAGGTTAGAAGAACTCATAGGAGATCTTCAAATGTATGAGAATGATATGTTCCCTAAAACCAATAAACCTAAGGAAGTAGGGATTACTTTAAAGACTCAAACTAAGATAAAATTATGCGTCCAAATTTGAGGACGATCTTAATTTTGATGACTTGACCATTTTTGCAAAAAATTTCAAAAAGTTTCTCAAATTTTCAAAAGAAAACTCTTCCAAAGAAAAGGTTTTTGAGAAAAAAATGAGGTCTCGAGCGGGGGAGAGAAAGAGGAAGAGATTAGGTGTTTTTAATGTGAGGGTAAAGGGCACAAGGCACATGAGTGTCCCACTAGGCTAAAGACAAAGGATAAGAAAGTTGCAAATAAATCCACTCTTAACAATAGTGACATCGAGTCGGTTGTTTTCGAGGGAGAATCACCACATGTACCATGCGTTTCATTCATTGCAGTCACGTTAGCACTTCTTGTTTGTCCCACACCGATAAGAACATATCTATACGTGAAAGCCTCAATGATGTTTCAATTCATTCTGGAGTTAATGAGAGTGAGGATGGTATTTTTAGTGAGGGACAAGGTGGTTTTCAAAAGGTGTTTAATGATATTTACACCAAGACCTTAAAAACCAAAAAGCTAAATAATGATTTATCTCTTAGGGTGTTAGATTTGCAGAAGGAGGTAAAAGTTTTGAGAGAGTATAAGGCATCGGTGAGTTAACTCGAAAAGGTGAAGATTTCTTTATATGGGCACTTGATTATTTTAGGCTAAAAAACCCAGTTTGACCAGCACCATGGCTATTCTTATGGAAGATCTTCTATATTTATTGGAGACTCATGAGAAACTTGAAACCCGTGTATTCCAAGTCAAGAGCGATCTCAAATGTTCCTGGGAGATCAAGTTTACTTTAGAGGAAAAATCGAACAAGGTAGGTAAGATGCTCCTCGGTCCCAATGTAGGTAAGTTCGAGAGGTAAGGAATAGGTTATGATGGTGTTCCATGTCGCACCCGATCTAGTTCCCGAGTTTATGTTGGATCCTTATAGCCCTCGACCTAATACACCCAGGAGAGCTCGTCCTAAATGTTTTGAGGAAGATGGACCCAAGCCCATTTATATTTTTTCCAATTGTAAATAAGGAGGTCACCTTAGAGAGTTTTATATGTCCCCTGGTATGCTCTCACACGAGTTTCTACATTCACTCCATCATATGTTACTCTGTATGGTCCCACACATCACTTGAGAGATTTTGGGAGTTTTCGAGAGCAAGTAGAGTATTAAGTCAAGACTTCATAAAATTCAATGGAGGTATTTCATAGGATGTCATCTCCTCTGGAGAACTCCTCTAGGCCTAATGATTGAGGTTGAGACTTGTTTTCTAGCATGAGGTGATTTTCATGTTAATATCTATTATCCTTATTGCTAGTGTGTACTATCATTGTATCCTTATATTTTTCATTTTGATATATTTTTCAAAAATCCAAAAAGAGTTTTATTTTTCTTGAAATTTTTTAAAAAATACAAAAAGATTTTCAGTTTCTTTTTGAGAAAAAGTTGAAAAAGACAAAAAGATTTTATTTTGATAAAAATTTTGAAAAAAAATCCAAAAAGAGTTTTTTTAATTCTTATGTGGATGAACATTAAAGATGTCCGAGTCACCCATACATTCCATATCCACATGACAATTATGTAATGTTTTGAGATTTGTCATCATTTCATATATGTGCTTAATAAGGTGTGGAGTCATTATTATGTGAATTGTTGATAAGTTGCTACATGTTTGACTCTCTGTCTCCTTTAAAGATCACGAGAACGAGCATATATGATTATATCATTTACCTATCACATGTCGACCATAGTGTTTTCATCTCAATTTTTCTTTAAAAATGAACCAAATGTTAATGATGAGATAATACAAAGTTGTGAACTTGTATGAGTATTGCACTTGTCCTTGTCTCAAACAACACTGAAAATCAAACTAACCTGGGCTCCCATACAACCTATATCTCGTGCATATCTGCACAATCATCCCAAACGTAACATATTTATCTAAATTTTGGTCCCGCATGCTCGACGTGGATATATCGTAAGGGTATTCATGATCACCCCACTAATCGCGATTAAATTATCCTCAAGATTGTCTTACCCATCCAATGGTGTTGTAAAAAATTTCCAGTGTTTCTTATACAACACTACCTGGATCCACTGGCATTATATCGTACAAAAGCTCTCAACTCAAATTGTTTTCTACACACGTATAGGATCACCATTCAAACTCGATACTATAGCATCCAATAACATCTTAAAACTTCTAATATTTAATAAGGTTCACATATGGAACGTCTCGCAATTGAAATTCAACCAAGGAATTTTCCCAATTCCCCATCACCTGGCATTATTGGTTATCGAGGTCCTTTAACCTAAAGCACAGTAATTGAGACACTAAAAATCCTCTCCTTGGACGTATAAGTCTAATTTTCCACTCCACCATCTCTAAAGGAATGATATAACACTACACTCGCACTATCACTAAGTCTCCAACGCTAAATCAATAATGAGCTAAATATCTTCGCTCGACCGTAAACCCGATATCCCTTAAATCACAATAGTATAGTCCTTATGCACTGAGATAAAATATAACGAGGCAACTATATTTTTTGAAGTCTCCATTTTGATATAATATATACACGACTCGATCCTCTTTCAAGTGAACTATTGCAAAATAACACATCCTGCCTGGAAAAGCTAACACGATAGACTTACAATAATAGTCCACCAGCACTCTCCATCACTAACTAGTCTATACCTAAGATAACATCATACTCACATAACATTTCTCTAAAATTAGTAAATCCCCAAAGACATATCCTTCCAGTATTCACACCCATTTCCCTGCAGATAGAACTTAAGAGAATCCCAATACCCAACGGTAAAAATACACACACTCAAAACTGATACTAACGATATAACTACTAAGCTTGTTTCATGCGTAACCTAGTGCTAACCCAAATGCTTTGACGCACTCTCATCACGTCGAACCTGTCTCATCTTCCCATGGATAAAATTTATACTTTCAATTGCCAATGTCTCTCACTGTTTAAATGGTCCTTGTATGTTATACTCATTGGTCGTCCTTCTCCTATTCGACGTCTGAAACTCAATCGAACTCGTATAAGATTCACTTCCATTATACATAATAGCTGGAGAGTGTACATCGCAATATGAATCAACAGTCCTAAGCATAAGGCTCTATATTAAAGAATGTTGTGGCAGAAAACGTAATAAGTACGCACAAATCCTATGAACCCTAGAACTAGGGTATGATTCCATATGTGACACCCCACTTATTAAAATAACGGGTGGCCATCCCTCTACTAAAATAAAATAGGAATCTCATTGGTTCATTCTTAGCATCACCGTAGAAACCAATTAACTACTACCCACCTATTATTAAATTAAGCCGCGTGTCAATTTTAATCTTTATCAACATGACACAACAACATTATAATCAAACCATAATTTATTCTGACAATAATAGAAATCCACAATCACACATTAAGTCTATAACATAATTCCATTACATGCAAACGTAACACAATAAACCATCGGTATAACATTCATACTATAAATCCCTATAATAAAATAAAATAAAATAAATCTAACTGACATGGGCAACATTTTCAAATATGAAAAGAGTCTTAAACTAGTTCGTAGGAATAAAAATGGCTAAACAAGAACCCTGCAACAATCCACAGTTGTCGCAGCTCCGGACCTGGAAAGATGATCATGCTTGGCGTCCCTGTCGCTGGACACCTAAAAGTCTTTGAAAATATATTTTGACACGGGTCAAAGCCCATATCCATTTGAAAATATTTTGCAAGTAATTAAAATGAATAATTAAATGTATATCCATTTAATCAAATTTAATTTGGTATTGCACTCTCTCATGATACACTACTCACCTCTCATCTAAAGTGTGCACCTAATGAATGGATTATAATCACTTAGTTATTCTACCCGCCGAACTAGTTCCAAAGTATTCTTACAAGCTATATGCTATCCCATCATGCGTAATTTATTTATTTAGCTTTCACATTCGCTAATCATTATAATTCTCAATTATAATATATTGAACTATTTCCAATAACTTTTCCTAGTTATTAATTTTCACATTTTAATTCAATATGCCAGTATATATTTTTCTTCACTTATATATATATATATATATATATATATATATATTTTGTTATCACATCACACATACATATATGTCACTGTATATGTATAACCGCCATCCTTATTAACAATAACAATTTATCGGATGAGGGTCTCTAATGCTATCATAATCCAGGGAATACTCACGTCGTCCTGACTACCGTGTCGATATCTCACATTGAACTACGATAGAAAATAAACAACGACGCCGGAGGCGATCATAGGTTCCTCGATAGGGAGCAATAGCCATACCCATAATTACCTTACCTCGAACTCAACCTTAATAGGCATGTGCACGACGACTATGACATGTGACTAATACTTAACCCTGCATTCGTTAGCCAAGAAAGATCGCTCACTCACTTAACCTCCGATGATAGACCTTAGAGGGGTATGTCATTATATCCATATAATTATATCTTTCACATCAATAATATATATATATATATATATATATATATATATATATATATATATATATATATATATATATATATGTATAATTTTTACACATGTATATACTGAACAGTAATTGATTTAATTATGCCTGTCACAAATGGCACAAAATGCATCACTACCAAATGCTCCAATATATACTCAATCAATTAATTATTCACTTAATTATTTATTCATTTATTTTTAAATACTAATTCTGGAAACGTAATTATCATAACTCAGCTCGTGCCCTAAATTCCTGAATTTAGAACATAATTATTTAATTGCAAATAGAATTTCCCAAATATACAATTTGCACCCTCAAATATCTTTCACACATTCATACCCCGAATATATCCTTATTCATCCCAAGGCATTTTTCTCCGCGTTACTATTTTTCTAGACATCCCAAAATTATCCTCGAACATTATAATTTAATTCTCGAAACCAAATCATGACCAAATTGTAGTAATTCACCCATCCTAGTTGTAACAGGTAAACCAAACCGATTTAGCTTGAGGGCGAACCAGTTCACCTCTGCTGTCAGCCCCAGTTCTGCCTATTTAGATTCTCAGCAAGGTTAGACCCAATTAATCACTCCCAAATAATATATTTCTTAATGATTAGTAATCCTTATGAATCCTAAATATGAAACACATTCACTTGAACATAGAAGTCATATACACATGATCTTTACATGGAATTTACATCACGTATAACATTATTCTATTAACATAGTCATATAATCAATTCCATAGTCTCATTCTTCCTATCAACATCAACTCTTAGAAATTCAGAATTCTCAATCAATGTTAATTCTCCAAAAATCAATAATTTATAACATTTCTCAATTATAAATACTTCAAATTATAAATCATTTTCCAAAATCCCATCATTTTTATGTGAAAATATTCCAAACTATCATTTTTCAACTATGATATGACTAAAGTTGAATATAAAATTAAATAGAAAGTTAATTATTTATCTTAAGGTTTGTAGAGTCTGATTTTTGATGAAGACATTGCTAATCATCCAAGAATCTCCTTCCACCTCTTCAATCCTTTAGTGTTCTTGAAAAATTCTTCCATTTTTTCCTTAGACTCTTGAATTTCCTTTTTCAATTATCTTAACTTTCTCTCTAACTCTTTGTATAACTCTCCTAACCTTTGGTTTTGTGAAGTGACTCTTCCCTAAGTCCAAACCTTTCATTTTATAAGTGTAATCCCATTTTTGGATATTCACATGCCATTAAGGAGTCCAAAATTCTCCGAAAATAGTCCGGATTAATCTAAAAAGCCCCTGAGACCCAAATACAACCCCTGGGATACTCAATTTTGACTATTTGGACCCATTTGAGATCAACCGGGTACTCAAAATCATCACTCGAGTCACTTAATAATAATTTTCCATCTCATCTCATCTCATCTCATCTCAACTCAATTCAATTTTATTTATTGTAGCACAATTAGTAACCACACAATCGCATAAATATTAGTTCATTTCACTCTAAATTAATATTCATTTAATTTTCAATTAGTTCTTTAAGTAAATTATGTGTTACCTGCATAATTTAAATACCTAATTAAATATAAATATAAAACTACGGAGTATTGAATACTTCCCCCTTGAAAAGGAATTTCGTCCCCCAAATTCGGATATGACTGGTACTAAAAACTTCGGATCCTTACACACATGGCATGATAAATTTTGGTGCCTCCACTATTCACCTGCTAGTGGTATCATCTTGTCTAAGGCCTACTCACTACGACCCAAGATTAGCGACAAGTATATTTAAATCATTTCATACTCTTATAATTTATCATTCGTAATGTCTCACCTATACAATGATATGCAAAACTATTATGAATCCACTAATAATGCTCCAATAAGATGAGCCTATGCTCCATTCGATCTATTATCTCAATGTTAGAAAAGGCCCCACTTCCTTGGGTACCAATTTCCTTTCTTACTCAAATCATATAACTCCCTTATTGGGAGACACCTATAATAATTTCTGACCACTCTCGTCAGTCTTTAACTCTTTGGTTCCTGATGGTGTAACTCTTAGGACGTTCCTGAACTATACGAAATAACATCGTTTATCTCAATCCCTATCGACCGACTCTAAATCATGCTCGACCTATGGAACTGATTATTTTCCCACCTAACCACAAGGTGGATAACAAGGCCTCCTGCCTCTAGCATCAAAAGGAATTTTTCTAATAGTGGCTGGTATGAGTCATTACACACAACTCTTTCAAAGGCAATTATTCCTCCCAATTACCTTAAAGTCTAGAATACGCATCTCTCTTATCCTTCAACATCCTAGTCATTTTTCCCGTTTATTCCTCAATTAGGGGTAATATGTCTCATTCAAAACTCACTTCGTCCCCAACGCCTTCTAATAATCCCAATCAGAGGTGGGACTTAAGTATCTCATCCTGAGTCAAAATAATTATTGGGCGACTTCTTGTGTCAGATAATTTCCTCTCTCAAACGAAATGTTGGGTAAGTTACCCGATAATGTAACTCACCCGAATTATCAATAACTATTCTACCTCTATCAACCAATCCCACAAACCCAAGTGGGATCTTGAATTATTTATAATATTATTAACCCAATAATGAACTTCATCAGTATGTCTATCCATTTCGTCATTGGAATGACCAATTGTTGAAAAATTATGGTGGATCGCCTCGAAGAAATATGTTCCTATCTACGAGTTGTGCGCTTGGATACAACTTCATTATGTCTCACTCCCCACCAATCCACATGCTCAATATCCCACGTCACATGATACATCTCACTCTCTTGCATGGGGTACTCCAAAAATCATGACATGCGTCTATGCATCCTGGGTTCTTTTCATATGCTAAAAATCACATCATATTTATGCGCAAGCCACCGCCAGCATTCAACTGAGCAAGACTCCACTCGACTCTTGTAACACCATGTATTTCTGAGCATTCAATATTTAATTAATCTGACCAAATTTAAATTAGAAGAATGTCATAATTCAATTGAAATAATTATTATGTGTGTATTTAAATATTAATCGGGAGATATAATGATTAATATAAACAGAATAAAATTTACTAATTGTGTAGTAAATAATAGGTGACTATTATTATACGTCGTAGAGAGTTAAATGACAAGATTTTATTGTATCTCAACCAGGAGTCGAGTAGAGACTATATTGACATCAAGATGGGGACTTGAAGTATAGTGCCTTGGATGACAATTCTAAGTGTACGGTTGATTCCGGATAGGCCGAGACAGTCAGAATAGATTACTTGGGGGTATTAGTTGGGTGTCAGGACATTTTTAGGCATAACCGGGCCCACACGTGGGTGTTCGGGTCATTTGTGCTGGGTGCATAAGCCAAATTTCGGGTTTAGCATTTATTTAGCCTAAATCTAAAAGGTTTGGGTGGTAGTTTATCACATTCTAACCCTAAGAACTTTTGAGAAGAAAATAGAAAGGATTTGGGGAGCTTTTGGGAGCAAAATCAAGAGGAATTTGATGTGTTCTTCATCAATTCGTCTTCTACCTCAAAGGAATAAGACTCTAAGAATATAATGAGGCAAGTGGTTAACAACTTTTAATCTAATCTGTAGTATTTTGATTCATATCATAGTGGGTGTGATTGAAAATTCATTTTTGGGGTGGATTATCACATAAACATGGGGTTTTTATGAATTGGACACTTTGTGTAGATAAAAAGTGCAATTTATGATGTTGTATGATTCAGTAAGAATGTAATTCGAATTATATTTAAAAACCCAGTAGATTGATGTTATTTGCTTTTGAATTTTAGAATCGATTTGTAGAAATAAATTTAACGAAACCTTTGAAACCAATTTGGGAATTAATGATTTTGATGAGAATTAATTATGAATAAAGGTTATTATAACGGTTGAACTTGTTTTGGATGGGTATTACATCTTACTTTGGATTGGGATTGAGTTTTTAGAGAGATTTAATGCTTGGGTGCGTAATAATGGCACAATAGAGCTGCAGAGAAGAGACCTACTCACGGTGAATCGATTCGGTTCCTAAGCCGAATAGATTCAGTAACGCGAATCGATTAGGAATAAGGTCGAATCGATTCAGCTTCCCCGATTCGGGGAAAGTTTTCTGTTTATGCCCTAAATTCACGATTAATTATCGGGGGAACTTTTGTGTTGTTTTTAAATATATGGAGGGACATATTTAATTCCACTAGGCTATAGTAGGGGAGTTGTTTAGCAATTGAGAGAAATCCAAGGCTAGTACCTTTATGTGCATATTATGAAATGGAGAGAATTATGGATATCAGGATGCGATTTCGGTTAGAGTGAGTAATCCTAAATTTGTGAACCAGTATGATAAAGAAAATTTTGAGTCGGGTTGATAGATACGGCTATCATAGGCTAATTCCCGGAGAGTTAGGCACGGGTTAGCCGGACTTAATTAAACTTATATATATATATATATGTGTGTGTGTGTGTGTGTGTGTGTGTGTGTGTGTGTGTGTGTGTGTGTGTGTGTGTGTGTGTGCATATTATAGATATCTGTGTGAATTATATTTATAGAAATACATACCCCTCTAGTGCTATCATAAGAGGTTGCGCGATGTGGATGAATCCCCTGGATCGTGAAAGCGGGGAGAGTTTAATCCCCATGTCATAGCATCTGGTATGTTTTATATTGTGCTTATTTTCGGGGTGAGACATATTGGTTATGATTCGATCTCACACTCGGGTAACTATGACCGCCTCCACTACACTTATTATTTTATTGCCTGATTCATTGTGAGTTAACCGTCTCGTGGTATCCGGGTTTGATTGAGTATAGCTGGGGTGATAGCATTTTAGAGAAAAAATCTGGCGAGTTATTACTTAGGAGGATGTATATTAAATATGGTATGTGTGTGAATGTTGTAGTATTATTATGCGTATATAATAGTGTGATTATTTATATATGAGTAAAATACATGAAGTGAAATTGTATTATTTATATAACTAGTGAAAATGATGTATGATTTTATTTGACTTGAATGAAAGAGTTAATGGGTGAAATAACTTAATAATCAATAGTAATATTACTCCGACTAGATTAGTGGATAAGGAAGGGTTCATAACAAGGCTAGTTAGATGGGGTATTACAACTAGGGGGTTATGAATAAAGCGGTAGGTGTGCACGATAGTTGAGGGGTGAGGATTCTTTTAAGTGGGTGCGATACTAAATTAAATATTAAAAGTATTCACGCATTTTAATTATTGCAAACTTAATCATTTGCAAATGTTATCCAAATGTTATTCATTCTAACTCTTGCCAAAAATATTTTCAAAACCTTTTAGGTATCCAACCACAGGGATGCGTAGCTGCAACATATGTGGATGCATGCAGGATTTGGGCTAGACGCCTCGGTTATTCATTTCTAGATTAGAATTTTCTTATCTCATTATTTTAATTTTGGGCGTGTTTCCCCTACAACACTTTATTCAGTTCAGACTTATATTGAAATTTATTTATTATCTGTTGGATTTATCATTTGGATTTGGGGTTTGTAGCCAATGGTTTATTCGGCAAGATATTTATTTATTTATTTATTTATTTATATCCTCTGATTGTTTAGACTCTATTACTGTGTGAATGGTTTAATCTAGTTTTCAAATATTGTTATCTGTTAAATGAAAAGATAAAATTTGACACCTACCTAATTAATTAATAGGTGGTTAGTAATGAATGGTTTTCGATAGTAATGCTAAGAACGAACCAAATTGGAATCTTGTTTTAATTTAATAAAGGACTGATCACCCGGTATTTAATTAGGCAGGGTATCACAAATAGTATCAGAGCGTCAGGTTCTAGTGTCCATAGGATCGGTACGACTTTCTGCGATTTTAGCGTAACGTTCTTTTGATATAGTTCCCTATTGTTAGGAATGTTGATTTTATCTTTGTGTGTTAGAGATATCGTGCTTATTCTATTATTTTTTTTATTGACTTTGAACTTATACAACTCGTTTTAATTTTCAGATGCCGCCTAAGAGAGGTAGACCGACTAGAGCAACACCGAGAGATGAGTTGAGAGAGTATCATCAGGAGCCAAAGGTACTGTAACCGTAACCACCATCGGGGTTAGTGACGACTGCACAGGTGGCTGAGATATTGGCCCAGGAAGTCAACGTAGCCATAACTGCTATGGCCGTCCATTTTCCACTTACCTATCCACATCCACCAGTGGCACCAGTGATTTAGACCCAATCGGGGTCATTTTCTTGGCAAAAAGTTAGGGAGGCTTTTCAGAATGGCCACCCATCAGTGTTTTCGGGGAGCTCAGATGTTAGAGTAGCAAGTCAGTGTAAGAAGGATCTACAGCGTCACCTACATGCAATTGAGTGCAACGACACTCAGAAATGGATGCTTTCCACATTCGGACTTGTCGGAGCTATACTGCAGTGGTGGGAGTCTATTACCACCTCAGAGGAGAGGGATACGATACCGATAAAAGAGTTATGGGAGCGTTTCGACCTCAAGTATGTTTTGTCAGCTATTCAGATAGAGATGAGGAGGAAATTTAATGACGTTACACAGGGTGATCGATCATTGGCGGAATATGAGGAGGAGTTCACTCGTTTGCCTAACTTTGAGCTAAACGAGGTGAACACTGAGGAGAAGAAGAAGATTAAGTTTATGGATGGTCTAGCCTGGAGGATCATGCAATATTTACTCTGTAACCCAGTATTAAAGATGTATATAAAAGTTGTTAATGCAACACTTTTGCACTACCAAGACCACCGCTTCCACCTAAAGGGAAGCAAGAGAGCGGGTGAGCCGATCCAGTCAGGTAGTACAAGAGGGAGTAGTGCCAATGGGGCACCTCAGCAGCAGGTGGTGAGACAGTAGGGGGAGGATTCCCAACAGGGGGATCAGGTTAAGAGGTTTAGGTCACGAGGTTATCGATCGGAGGGTCAGGGTTTTAGACAGGGCCAACCTGGTCCTAACCAGTAGTAACAACGGGTTCCCTAGGGCCATCAGGGACAAGGGAACAATGGGGGAGGACAACAGGGCAGGGCCCACTAGGGTTAACATCAGGGGCAACCTCGTTAGAGCCAGCAGGGCTAGAGACAGGGGCATTTTCAGGGGCGTTGCTTCGTTTGTGTGTAGGCAGAGCATATGAAGAGAGAGTGTCCACAAAGAGTTAGGGGTCAGTAACAGGGTGCCCAGTAGGGACAACAGGTGCAGATTTCTTCGATAGAACTAGTCCCTTAGCCACAGGGGCAGATGCATTACGGGAATGTGTATAATGTCCGGGACGTACCCATACCACCATCACCTTAGGTGCCGCCAGCAGTCGAGGGTACGTATCCTATTCATGGGAATGAGGGTAAGATTATTTTTTATGTGGGGTAATCGCATTCTTTTATTGTCACAATATTTACATGAGCAATCAATCTTGTAGATACAACCAACACTCACCTCAAGTGTGTAGAATCACCGTTGGGTAGTGGGTCACTTATATACTCGATATGTAGAGGGGTATACATCATTATTGGGAGACTAAGCTTAGTAGGAGATCTTCTTGTGTTAGCTATGGATGGGTATGATGTCATTCTGGGCATATATTGGTTGACGGGTTGAAGAGCGAGGATATACTTTTACTAGAGGACCATAATTTTCTCCATTCTCGAGCAGGAGATGTTATAAATGGCGATGCCTCTTCTTGAGGAAGGGTCGCACACACACTTATACTACATCGAAGAGAAGACCTCACATGAGGTAGTTATCCCGTTAGACTCAATTCCAGTTGTGAGAGATTTCGAGGATGTATTTCAGGAGATACCAAGGTTGCCACCTAGTCAGGAGATCGAGTTTTTTTTATCAATTTTGCACCGAGTACGAGATCGATTTCCTGAGCACCTTATCGTATGGACCCTTCAGAGATGCGAGAGTTGAGGGAGTACATTCAACAGCTCTTAGGTCATGGTTTTATTCGATGAAGTACATTACCGTGAGGTGCGCCCGTGTTATTCATGAAGAAAAGGGATGGTTCTCTTCGGTTGTGTACAGATTACAGGGAGCTGAATAAGGTCACGATAGGGAATAAGTATTCGTTGTCGAGAATCGATGACCTTTTTGACTAGTTGAGAGGAGCTGCGTACTTCTCCAAGATTGATTTCAGGTCGGGATATCAATAGTTGTGAATTCGAGAGGAGGACGTTCCTAAGACCGCTTTTCTGTCACGGTACGGGTCGTGCAAGTTCAAGGTGATGCCGTTTGGGCTTACTAATGAACCAGCAGTGTTCATGGATATCATGAACATGGTATTCGGGGAGTTTTTGGACTAGTTCATGATTGTGTTGATAAACGACAATCTAGTTTACTCTCGCACTGAGGAGGAGCATGCAGAGCATCTGCGTAGGGTTCTGCAGACACTATAGGACCACTAGTTGTATGCCCAATTCGAGAAGTGTGGAATTTGGCTACGGGAGGTGTAGTTTTTAGGCCACATCGTGTTCGATAGGGGCATTGTAATTGATCCACATAAGGTATCGACGATGAGGGAGTGGAGACAACCCATGACACCAACAAGATTCACAACTTTCTGGTGTTGGCCAGTTATTATCATCATTTCATTAAGGGGTTCTCGGAGATTGCGAGTCCATTGACGAATCTGACTCATAAGGGTGTGTCGTTTTTGTAGAATGATCACTGTCAGTTATCTTTCGATGAGCTAAATGAAAAATTTGCATCAACACCTATACTCGCATTGCCTAGGGGAAGGGTGGAGTACGGTGTTTATATGGATGCATCCTTGTAGGGACTTGGGGGTGTATTACAGCAGGAGGAGAGGGCTATAGATTATGCATCTCGCACGCTTAAGCCTCATGAGAAGAAATACCCCACACATGACCTTGAGTTGGCAGCGGTTGTGTTTTCTACGAGGATATGGATATGTAATACCCCGAATGTTTATGATATTAAATAATTATGGGATTAATTTTGATTGTTGGATTAATTAAATTAAAAAGGTCGGGATATTTAATTGTTAATTAATTCGAATATAAAGTAATTATTAACTAGCATGCCAAGGGTTAATACTTATCGATGGAAATCATTAATTATTACTGTGGGTATATGCAATATGGAATTATATAATTTTTATTAATTGTCGGAGTGCGAAATACGACAACTTGGTATTTTAAGTCAGGACGCGCGTGTGAGTTGTGTAGGGACTAATAATATGGAATGAAAAGATAAATTATTTTTCTATAACTCGTATGAGAATTTCGAGTGCGCCATTGAGTTCGGAAGGGTCGAGATAGTCAGAAAATTCTACCCGAACATTTTATTTGGACTCCGGGGTAATTTTATCCCTAACCGGCACCCCATAGGGGTATTTTTAGCGTAAAACTATGGACGAAAATTGGGAAATAAAAGATAGATGTACATGGTTTAGTGGGGAGTTATCAGCATTAAACATACATGAGAGAAAAGTGAAAGGAACAGAGGAAGGAAGAAAAATCTATTGGTGTTCCTGATGCCTAACTCAAAAACACACACCAAAACTATACCAAAGTGTAGATCGCGAGATGAGGAACACACTCATACCGATATCAACAGCGGATCAGACCGCCAAAATCAAGGCAAGTGTTTATTACTTGCGATTCATAGAAATAAATATGTTCATATTGGTGTAGGTAGATTATATTCACCTTTGATTTATGGGTTTTGATGAAATTGGAGATTTAAGGTTATGAATTGAAATCTGAAAAACGAATTAGGATAAATCCCTCATGTAGATAGTTTAAAAATCCCAAATTGTTGATTAATTGTAATGGACGAATCTGAATTGGAGTTCATGTTTGGAAATTTGATGAACTAGGGTTTTGAATTGTTAAATTGGGGATTTTGGAATTTATAACCGTTCTATGTTAAATTAATGGTTCAAAGTTAAGGGAAATCATTTATATATGTTACCACATTAATTCGGATTGATGTTTTGGTGTTGGGGTTGAGAAATTTAGAGGTTTTAGGACTGAAATTTTGGGGAAGACGAAGTATGAACAGTAAAACGTAACAAGTCTTGCCAAAGGAAAAATAGACCCCATCTCGTTCGAACGAGAAGTCAGAGTCATTCAAACGACCTGCTAACTCGTTCGAATGATATGTCCCAGATTACCCAGAAATCCCATTTTTCCCCAGATCATGCTTCCTAGTTAATTTTGTTAGGGATACTTCCAATTACTCATATTAAGTTAGGGCATAATTATTTAGGAATTAATCCTAGAGTGAAACCTTAAGAATTGAATAGGTGAATTAACCTTGGGAAATTTGTGAGAGTGAATAATCAAGTAAATCGCATATGTAGTAAAGAGAAATATACTACGTGAAGAAATATAAATGTGGATTGGGTGAATACCTAAATTGTTGTAAGGCTTCGCGAATGCCTAGTACTATATGCACTGTTCTAAAAAACCCGCCTAGGCTCCGCCTAGGCACGCCTTGGCTTAAGGCTTGGGAAAAACACCTCGCCTTACGCTTTTCACGCCTTATTCTTGGTAAGACCCTTAAGGCGCACTTTTTTCTAAAAACAACAATGATTTAGTGAAACGATGTCGCCTTTTAAAGAATTTGTTTACAAACCGGACCATTATCTCATCCAAAATAATCAAATAGTATTTTAATTTGCATGTATTCAGACATATTTTTATGATCTGTGCAATTTTTGTATTTTAATAGCCTTGTTATGGTTAAAAAATATTAAAATATATTAAGAAAGCCTAAACGCCTTTTCACGCCTTTTTACGCCTAGGCCCGCCTAGGCTTCTAAGGCTTAAGGCTTGGCCTCCACGCCTCAATCACGCCCCGCATTTTTTAGAACCTTGACTATATGTTTATCATTATTATGTGTATAGCATACCTACGCTACTTGCTATCGAGCGGAGGTTTCGCGCAGTGGACCGTCTTATTCTGGGTGACTCGATGGGGGTATATTTGACTTGTACCAAGAGCATATGAACTTGGATACGTTCTATCTGTTACGTAGGATAGTTTTGACGGTTGAATGGGAACATAGGTATGTGTGTGATCCATTTAGCTGGTGAGTATGCTCGCCTCCAATATTTGTGTTACGAGATTGACGGTTCCTTAGAGATGCGAACCAATTGTCCTTTATGCAACGAGTGATGCACCGGGACACGATAGCAGAGTATACATTGTGCCAAGTGGTCCTAACCAAGGGGAGCAGGTTATATATATAGGAATGACGTGACTATATGTATATGTATATAAATATACTTGAGAATGGATGATTCTAATGTGTGAAATTAGAAAATGTATAAGTATAGATAAGTAAGGTAATCCCAGTGGATAAAAGACTTCCTATCAAAATAGTGAATATAAAATGGGTAACTAGCATAAAATAATAGAGCATGAATGATGTATAGAGCATGATGCATGAATGATGTGATGTATGAATGATGTATAGAGCATGAATGATGTATGAATGATGACCGAATAATAATTTAACCCATCCTAGTTGTAACAGGTAAACCAGACTGATTCAGCTTGGGGGCGAACCAGTTCGCCCCTGCTGTCAACTCAAGTTCTGCCCATTTCGATTCTCAACAAGGTTGGACCCAAATAATCACTCTCAAATCATATATTTCTCAATGATCAATAATCCTTATGAGTACTAAATATGAAACACATTCACTTCAACATATAAGTCATCTACACATGATCTTTACACGAGATTTACATCAAGTATACCATTATTCTATTAACATAGTCACATAATCATTTGCATAGTCTCTTTCTTCCTATCAATTTCAACTCTTTGAAATTCAAAATTCTCAATCAATGTTAATTCTCCAAAAATCAATAACTTATAACATTTTTCAATTATAAATATTTTCAAATTTTAAATCATTTTCCAAAATGCAATCATTTTTATGTGAAAATATTCCAAACTATCATTTTCCAACTATGATATGATTAAAGTTTAATTTACCAATTAAATAGCAAGTTAATTATTTGCCTTAAAGTTTGTAGAGTCTAATTTTTGATGAAGACGTTGCTAATCCTATAAGAATCTCCTTCCACTTCTTCAATCCTACAGTGTACTGGAAAAATTCTTCAATTCCTCCTTTATACTATTGAATTTTCTTTCCGAACTCTCTTCAGTTGCTCGCTAACTCTTTGTATAACTATCCTTTGGTTTTTTGAAATAATTATTCCCTACATCCAAACCCTTTATTTTACAAGTGTAATCCCATTTTTGGCTATTCACATGCCATTAAGGAGTACAAAAGTCACCTAAATTAGTCCCGATTAATCTAAAAAGCTTTTGAGACCCAGATTTAACCCCCAGGTACTTAGTTTTGATTATTTTGATATGTTTCGTATCAACCATGCACTCAAAATCGTCACCCGAGTCACTTAATAATAGTTTTCCATCTCAACCTATTTTATTTTAATCACACACATGTTGGTTAAGATATTAATAAATTATGTTGCATTTACTCACTTACGACTTAATTCAATTTTATTTACTATATCACACTTAGTAAATACATAATCGCATAAATATTAATTCATTTCATTCTAAATTAATATTCATTTAATTTTCCATTAGTTCTTTAATTAAATTATGCGTCACCCACATAATTTAAATATCCAATTAAATATAAATATTAAACTACGGGGTATTACTCTCCCCATTATAAAGTCGTAAATAATTTAGGCAGTCGAATTTATTTTCATTTATATTGGGAAATGTAATTTTTATAAAAATTGAGGCAATTTTTTATATTTAAAATTTTTCAAAGTTCACAGACCTCATTCAAACGAGAAGGCATTCTCGTTCGAACGAGATGTCAAAGTTGTTCGAAGCATTGTTTGATCTCTACATATAACATGAAGCTAACGAGGGCATATTGTTTTGCATCATTTGAAGTGCATTTTAAGCTTGTTCAAACGACATAGCACTGTCGTTCAAGCGAACTTACTTTCCTTCTAACGAGATGCTATTCTCGTTCGAGCGAGACTTATTTTCGTTCGAACAAGCGATGCCACCTCAAATTTTGAGTCTGTCATATAAATACCTGTTTCATAAATTTTTAGAAGAGACTTTTGTTAAAACGATTTATACATACCTGTTGCAAAAGTCCTCATTACTTTTGGGCCTAAAAACCTTTTAATTCACAAAATCATCATTCCTAATATACTTGTGAATCAATTTGAAACCCTACATAGTTTCATATTGGATATAATCTTGTGGAGAGATCATTTTCACTACTGATCTTGTGAACCTTGAAGGGGATTGCGCTAAAGGAAGACAAAGGTTGATTGGTGGATACTGAGGGTGGATCACCACCTATGGACTGCTCAGGATTGAGGAGTATTATTTAGATATTCCGTAAAGAGTGCATGTTGTACTTGAGGGTCATATTAAGTAGCATTGTAAGTCGACTATTTTGTGAAGTTTTTAAATTGCTAAAAAGAGTTTTTCCCTAAAAAGGTATTTTTCCTTGGTTGGCGTGTGTTTGCTTATTCTATTTATCTGAATTATCATTTAGATGCAAGTCTTAGGATAATAAGATAAAATTGGATTTTTGTCTGGACATTTAATTAAATAAATCATTCCATTAAGATCTCGAAATCTTACTCTCAAAGTATTTCCAAAATGTATAGAGTGTTAAATAATCCCTATCACTTTCTAATGTTATATCCATTGCTTTTATGGAAATCATTTTTCAATATTGATGTTGTCCACATTTTTTCATTATCCCAGGTATTCTCTCCCGAACACTTTGAATTCGTAAATATCCCATATTTTCATAACCTTAACCCCTAACCGATTTTATATCCCTAAAAAGTCCTATGTGGTCCTAGGGTGAATTTTTTTCAAAAGTCATAACGATTGCCATAGTCCATAAAAACGTATTTCATCTCCCTTAATGAATAGTTACCTTCCATTGAGATTACGTACTTCGTATTTTTATATATAACGTTCTCAATTGATGATATGTGCGCGACTTAATTTTCATTTACACTTATTTTTTATGCTCGCATGTCACATATTTGTTTCACTCCATTCATAGTCATTTATTTGTTGAGTGTCAACACTCATAAGGATTGATATTCATGGTACACTTTAAAGTTTTTGCCAAATCATACTTTCCATGTGCTCACTTTTCCTCCCACACTTAAGGTTTCAATTTTTTAAAGTTCATTCTATAATGTTAATGATAAATAACTTTCTAAAATTATTTTCATAATTATTGAGCATGTTTTGTATTGATTGTTTGAGCGTACTTTTTGAGGAAACTTGATGTTTGTGGATTTCATCCCTAAAAACCCTCACAGGAAAACACTCGCCCACTAGGGAAGCCTAGGGGTTTAACAACTTGTTGCATTAATTAAATGTAATCGTTCGCCCGCAACTATAACATATCTTTCTTCCATGCTTGCAGATTTTCGTTGTCTCTCATTGCTATCTAGTTTTATTTTATTTCATCACTAGAGACTAGAAGTAGCTAAGTTAGGGGTAGTGATACGCCATGATTATTGTATTTTAGCTATGTGTGTGTGTGTGTGTGTGTGTGTGTGTGTGTGTGTGTATATATATATATATATATATATATATATAGTTGTGTAAGGTTTATTTAAGTTGTTTTAGGTGTTGGAATGTTAAACGGGGCAATTTGGTTGCGTTTTGAGAAAGTCCCATCGTATGATGGAAACTTAAGGTCATGTTTGTAATTTTAGAATTGCTGGTCCAGATGGCATAACTCCATTGGAGCTTATTTTGTTGAGTTAGCTTCATGTGATGATCAAGTTAGAGCCATTTCCATAAACACAACTTTTCTCCCTTTTGAAGAACAATTTGCCTCAGAAAACAGAACATCGATCCACCGGTATCTCTCCACCGGTCGATCAATCAATCGACTTTTCATACAAAGGAAGCTAGTGGACATGAATCAAGACTACCGAATAACCGATGAAACTACCGCGACCGACCGGTCCCAACAAATATCTGTCATTTTTTGCCTTTTGTTTTGTTTTCTCTTTTCTTTTTAATCACTTATTATTATATATATATATATATATATATATAAGTTGGTTTTATTTGGAAATCGTATAAATATTTCATTTTGTACAAGTTTAGGTCAGGGGTTGCTTGGTGTTAGGATCGTTTTCATTCTTTCTCTCTCATAGGGTATGTGGTGTAAGACTACTATTCATTATATTCTCCAATTTATATAAGTTATATTTTGTTGCTTCAAGCTTTGTTAACTTATTTTCTTTCATTACTTTACTTACTTTCTTGTTTCTTTCATTCAATTCATGATTTAATATGCTTTCTAGCTAATATAGTTTAGGTTGAGATTGATTGAACTCACCTCGGATTAATATGGCTGCTTTGCTTTAGTGATGGATTGAATTAGTTTAAATGGGTTAAGTTGTTCCTGATTTTGTGCCTAGGAGATTTAATGGTGTATATCATGTATACATCGTATTTATGTCTTTACATGCCTAATATCCTGAATATTTGTTGATGCCGAAATCATAGTAGGTGTTTATGATAATTACGGGTGACAACTCTAGGTTTGAATAATTGATGAAATAAGACTTAATCTTAATAAAATTGTCTTCCCATTTAACCAATTATACTAATTGACCCGAGGGGAGGAATATTATTCTCAATATATAGTTTTTATGTCTTTTGTGTTTAACTAAGTTTGAATACATGCCTAAATTAACATGTTGTTAAATAATCAAGTTTACACTTTTATTTAAAAGTAATACGTCAAGTAACATCTAGCAACGTTCCCCGTTATCCCGATATCCAGACAAGCCGCTATACTCCCATAAAGAGTAGTCATAGTTTAGGTATTTGCATAGCGATGGAAGCCGAAAATAATGATGGATGTAGTAACACGAATGACCGGTTGTTTCCTATTAATTACTGATCATACCGAATGAAGGATAATTTTTTTTTGGCATATAAAAATCCCACTCGGGGAGTTTACATCAAGTTTTTTCCTTTATTCTCTATAATGACCCCGAGTTTGGGTTATTTATTTGGTATAATGACCCTGAGCTAATGTCCCCGAGTTTGGGTTCTTTACATTAAAGGGAAGTTTACATTTGGGTTATGAGAGAGGATGGGGGTACTGGGACCATCACGGGAAGAAGTGTGAGAACATATCAAAAAGTTAGTGTAAGAAGAAATATAAGACAGATACAACCGTTAAAAGTGCAATTTCCCTTTTTTATTGAAGATAATTCCACTTGATAATGGAAGTTGCATGTTACAAGTTATAAATAGAATTCATGATGAGTGCATCATATGGATAATTTATACCCAAATCTAGCCTTGTTAGTCTCGTTGTATAATAAATAAAGAACTTTTAAGTCATTTTGTTACTTAGAAGAAAAATACAGGTTTGAAAATAAAACGAGTTAGTAATGCAATTTTAGCAATCCCATAGGGTTATATTTATATCCTAAATAAATACACTAATTTTAATCAATAGTTCTTTCTAATATTGGCCCTATTTTATTAAATGTTTATCTTATATATCAATGCCAAGTTGTGATTCAAAATGCTTAATTCAATTCAAATGCAGTAAGAATGCTGTCAAATATGTCAAAGTCAAATTCTATGTGATCCGAAGCATGAGTTCCCAACAAAATCCAAACACCTATCAATGTCCCAAACCATTTCCATTTTTCATATCCCGTGAGTGTGTGTATATATATATATATATATATATATATATATATAAGTAAGTAAGTGAGTTTAAATGTTATTAGTTTTAGTACATGTTATTTGTTGGTTATGGTCATTTTATTAGTATGTAGATATGTTGAGAAAGTAGGTTCGTATGGATAGTCCGTATATTAGGTTATTCAAACACAAGTTTAATTTTTAACCAAATTTTATCTTGATTAATAATTAGGTGTGCATGCAAGATAAGGTCCAAATTAAATTATGTCCAATCGTACAATCAAATTGTAACACCCCCGTAGGTTTGAATATTTATTTTTAGCATTTAAATTACATGTGTGCACATAATTTAAATAAAATAGAAAATAACGATAATGAATTAAATATTAATAAGTGAGAAAAGATGATATTTATGTCAAAATATATTTACTATTGAGATAAGTAAATAAAATTATGTCAAAGGGTATTAAGTCGTAAGTGATTGAAAATCGACGGGATTTAGCTGTATCTCATTCGGATTGCGTGTGTGGGGGCATGTTAGGAATGAGATGGGCAATTTATGTTAGGTGACTCGGATGATGATTTTAAATACACTGATGATTCAAAATAGGTCGGAATAGTCAAAATTAAGTACCCGGAGTTAGTTATCGGGTTTCGAGGAATTTTTAGACTAATAGAAACCCGCATAGGGGTATACGAGTCATTTTACACGGGGGTGATAACCTAATTTCGGGTTTGAGATTATAATAAGGGATGGGGGATGGTAGGGGGCAGCTGTCACGACTTAAAATGTGTCTAAAGTGCATGCTTACATAGGCTTAAGTGCAATCATGTCGCATTACCTAAACTGATTCGAGAAAAAACAAAAAGGTGATAAATTTTGGAATTTAATTCTACTAGCTAAAGGCAAACTAAAATTAAAATTACTAGCTAAACTGTAATGACCCAACTTTTATACGCTCATATAGTTTGTTTTTACAATTGTGTGTTACTTATTATCTTACAAGTGTTATATTATTATATATGTGGTATTTTGGGTTCTTAATATAACAAATCCCATTTTTTATATGAAGAATCAACTGTAAATTGGATCAAATTAAAGTTTTATGACACATCCTAAGCTAACTGATAAGTTTCGGGGTAGAAAATATAATTTTATGAAACTTTAGGGACTTGATTTTCATAAAGAAAATTTTAGGAACCAAAATGAAAAATAAAAAGGGGACTTTTGTAAGTAAAATAATTTTAAGGACCTCTAAGAAATATTAAAAATATATAGTGTGAAATTACCAAAATGCCCTTTATGTGTAAAATGACCCTTATACCCTTAATACCTTTCCACCTCGTGCTTACACTTGTAATCCATATAGCTATAGCTTAAAACACGTGTCGCCCTTAGAGACAATGATAAAATACGTGTCGTCGTTTGCTGAATTAAGGCTGCAAGACGCCTTCGATATGCGACAGTTCAACGCTGACTCGCCGTTGTAAAGGATTGGTCAGCTAGACACGTGTAAACACCGTGATATCTTTGGAAAACTATAAATAGGGCCTTTGGTATCATTTGAAACTCACACCAATTCCTTGAGAATTATAGAAATAAATAGTGAGAGAAATTGTGGGAAAGTTTAAGAAGAAGTTCTTAAATCTCTTAGGGATATTCATCTTAAGGTAATCTTCTTTAATGTTTTAATGCCTCTTTATAGTTTTAATTTATTATGTTATAACTATACTAAGTAGAAATGCTTATAAAAACACTAAAGATCCGTTTTAGTGAAAATAAAATTGTAGAGTTTTCTAAAATGAATTATTTTATGAAAATGAAACATAGAACTCTTTTCATAATGAACTATTAAGTTTTAAAAAATGAATTTCACTAATGAATTTATAGTTTTGGTGATGAAAATTAATATTGCTTATTATTTCTAAACGCGTAATAGATAAATTACTATTATTTTTCGAACTGAAATAGATTTAAAGTTGTATATGGGTTTTTGAAATGATTTTTATTATTATTGAATCCAATTAAGTAATTCCAAAGTCAGGCCCGGTGAAATTCTGTCTAGTTGAAATGGTATTTAAGTGGTGCCCCTGTGACCCTCCATCTCTACTAGGAATAAATCCAAAAATATTCTGTCTAGATGAGATGGTATTTAAGTGGTGCCCTTATGACCCTCCATCTCTTCTGGGAATCGACTGATTAGGAAAAACTATAAATTGAATTCTTTAACTACGATGAATGAATATTAAAAATTGAGAAAATAGTTTTAGTAACCTTTTACAGCAAGTTATTTTAGGATTAAAACACAATATTTAGAATTGGGCATTATTTAGAATATGTAATTAAACCTTTATTGTATTTATTAGATTAACATGTGATCCAAGACTCAATATCTGTATTTTCGAGCATCTATTTTAGGTGAGTACTCTGACATTCCTTGTGTATTGTGATTATATGATATTATGCAAACTATGTGTATTTTGTGAACTGCTTTTATCCTAAAAATTAATGTGATGCCGATGATTGATTCATTTGTGATATGTTTATATTTGTCCATATAAACATACCGATTAAAATGATTATTGAAAAGGATATTGAATATTGAAAATATGATTCGGACTAAGGGAACTCTTTACTGACTGACCTTCCCAGCTGGGTTATCGCCAGTGTCCCCTAAATAAGGCGTTGTGAGGAACTAGTTCGATTGACCCTCAACTACCGGGGTATAATACGGTAGAAGAACACGGTATTAGAGTGTACTTGGCCATTAAAATGATATGATTGAAAGAAAAATATATCACATTTGATTTGTTGTATTCTTCTTATTCTGATCTATCCAATTGTGATATATATACTATCATTTCAAATCATATATCAATTTACTGCAAGTTCCTATCCATATATGTATATGCCTTCTCTTTTGACTTGAATAGGTATCTATTTTCTGAAAACCTTGGAATGTCGAGAGATTAAATCTCATTCTTCTTTTATCTGATGTTGTATAAATAGCCCTTTTTCTGGTTATAGTTAGAGATGAGGATGGATATGTGAAGATTGAATTGAAGATTATATTTTGAGATTTGTTGTGTGGCTAGATGCTAGTGTAGAACAGGATGTTTGAGGATTTATTTCTCTTTAAGTGATTTTGGCACGACTTGTAATAGAATTTATTTATCTATGAGAATAAAAAGTTATGTTTTAGAAGCTCTGATGATATGTTACCTTTTCAGCTAGTTATAACTCATAATCATGTGAATGTATTCCGTGCATTTATTTTAAGAGAAAATTTTAAGGCCAGAATATTGAATGCCTTGGTGGCTTGTCAAGACACTCATTCCCTACTATTTTGGATCAGGGTTGTTATATAAACTAAGTGCGCAAAATTAGAACTACTGTAGGTGATTAACTATGAATGATAAAAATAAGGTTAGGATATAATCCCCCAAACCCTAGTACATTTATCGGATAGAAAACTAGCTTTTGAATTAGATAGTTTATTAAACCCAAGCATTACATATATAAGGGTACTAGCCTGCATTACACATAATCAAGGGCAAGAATAAAGCGGTGCTGTAGTAGTCAACACACACATCGTATTCTTAAACACCTTGGTTACCTAGGGTATACGAGGTTAAAAGATATACGATGTTTGTATTCAGTAGATAACATGATTTATTCAAAACCAATTTTCTATACTTTTACACTACATCGGGTTGGGTTCATGCACCCCTACCCTTAGAAATCAAGCTAGACATGATTAAACTATGCTTGAAGACAAAATTTATTTTGCATGAATTCATAATTGCGTAAAAAATGGGATGAAACTTGTAAAAATGAATTGCTACCTATTTTCAGCAAACACAAATATGAAAGAAATTGAAATCATTATGAAAATATTACTTGGAATGAAGAAACTCGTGAATTAATTCTTAAAACTTAAACAATTGTTTAAGAAAATAATTCCCTAGGGTTCTTAGGTTCAAAAGCTCTCTAAAATTTTCAGAAAAAAGAACTCCTAAAAGTCTGGTAATTAGTTGGAATAAATTCCCTATAGATTTATAAGAGTTTGAGCTAAGTACAACTCTAATTTTGAAAAGAATAAGTTAGAAAATTGAGAGCCGAACTGATCCGGTCTGGGGTCATCGGTTCTGTTTGGTACACCGGAACGATTTATTTTTTCTTCTAAACGAATCGGTCCAGTCATCTGTTTTATGCAGGAAATCTCAAAATGTCGGACCGTTTCATTTTTAGTACATATCGGATTGGTCCACTCTATTCAAGAACTTTGTCTTCACCGGACCGGTTCTTTTTTAGTTGACACCGGATCAGTTTGATGATATGTTTCTTCCTGCTCTTCTTGTGATTTTGTCTCAATTTCAAAGCTTCATAACTTTTGATTCGGGACACGTATTTGGATGTACTTTCTTCCTACATTCTTGTATACTTGAGGTCTTCAACTTTCATTAGGTTCCTCATCCAAATTCCAGATGTAAAATTACCCTTTTGCCCTCTAACTTTCTTTCTTTTCTTTCTTTCTTGGTTTCTCAGTTTTGAGTTTCCTCTTCTCTTCACTTGTATAAAATACCTGTAAAATGCAAGAAGAATACACGAAACTCGATGCACTATATAAGAAATGTTAGTATAAAATATATGAGATAAATCAAAACGTTTTACATTGTATAAGGTGATAAAAACCTCCAAATTAAGGGGATAAATCGGAAGAATTTATGCCTAATCAACCCCCCTAACTTAGAACTTTGATCGTGCTGAGCAATGTAAAAGAATCGAAACAAGTCTAATCTCTTGAAAAACATTTTATTAGTTGGGTAAGCGATTGCATATAGCGTATGCAACAAGCCTTCAAACCCATACGTTACCGTAGTAGGACGAGTTGTGTCTCATGAGGGTTTGCAGTGAATATACCCACAAAATTTGTTTTTGACTAAAAAAAAAGAATAAATCAAAATATTTAAAAATTGTGCAATTTAAACTCTCCAGAAATAGTCACCACAAATTTATATTCACTAGAATCAATTAGTAGTGTGTGTACGAAGCTAAATATTAAACTGCTAATTTCCACTGATTGATCATTACGTTATTTTTTGAAAATTATTTTTGATTTCAAAATCTCACGGGATGCTCTCACAAACGAATCCCTTGGGATGTGGCTATTTTCTCTCGGTATGCATGATTTATAAGATTAAATGTAATGGACCACAAATTGATGCACACAAACTTGAATGACAAAAATATATAGGTGAATAGAACTCTTCATCAGAATACGATCATTGGAAAATGGGAAACATCATCTTTTACTCACACCAATTGAGCTCTCTTATTATATTTTCATGTTTTAACTCTCCACGCAGTAATTAATTTCGAAATTCGGACTCGGTTAGGACTTTTTCGGGTTTATAATGTATATTGGGTAACCTTGGGAAAGGTTGGAAAATTCAAAATTTAAAAATGTTCATATGCTCTCTGTTAGTTCTTTTTCGAAATTCGAAATTCAGACTCGGTTAGGACTCTTTTTTTCTATTTTTTTCACATTTTTTTCTTTTGTTGCTATTTTGGTTGGCCATTATTCCATTTTTTCTTGCCCCTTTTTATTGAACCATTTGGACTTCATTTCTGAATTTTTCATTTCACAATTTTGGGCTATTTGGGTTTTCAGGTTACAAACGAAATTGGGAAAATTCTATTAGGCTCAAATTGGGTTGCAAAGGGAAAATTTTTCACAACTTTTTACAGCTAATCTTTTTGGGTAACAAACGAGGTCCTAACTTCATTTTTTCAAATTACTCATTACTTTACCATATGTGTCTTGAGATTAATTTAGTTTACATATATGTTAGGACGTTTTTCAAGACAACATCTCACACATTTCCCGTAGCCGATCAAAACAAGGGTATTGAGATCTTCAACGACTTATTTAAACGCTAAATTGAACTTTTAGTTAGCCATTAACTCAGATTATTTTAAAAACTTGTAAAAAGTGATAGGCTCGAATCTCCCCGGGTTAACTAATCTCCACACTTATTCGTAAAGTCGTCAATTTTCTCTCAATTTCCATCTTTGGTAAATTTCGGCTTAGTGCAATTGGATTTTTACAAATTTGAGACTTCAAACAAAATTTTAATTATATTTTTGAATTTTTTTAAATCCCGATTTTTATTTATTTCGAAGAAAAATATTTTTGGCCTTTTTTTTGAAAATTTTGAGGTTTTTATATTTTTTTGTTGTTTTGGGGATTTTGAACTTTGTGAAATTTTTGAAGCGCATGCGTACCCCCCTAACTTAGACTTTTGTAAACTCTCAATGCAAAAGGACTAAAAGCTAAACTAAAGATATAAGGCATAGAAAATAAACAAAGTAGGAAATGCTTTAATAAAACAAGCAGGTATAAGAAATGAAAATATAGGCATATCAAATCTTCCTTTACATAATCAGATTACAGGAATGTATAAACAACAAAATGGAAGAATTGCACAAAACAACCACTCAAAACATGCTACTGAGGGGGAGGTTGAGATGCACTGGGAGCATTCTGTGATACCCCGCCTAACTAAATACCGAGTGATCAGTCCTTTATTAAATTATAACCAAGGTGAATAGTTGGTTCATTTTTAGCATCACTGTTGCACAAATAACTTTTTTAAATTAAACACCCTAATTAGTTAAGCTAAGTGACAAAACCATTTTTTTGAGACATCAATTCCAAATTTAATTTAAAACCAACATTTAAAATCTTTCATAATCCATAGTTTAAGAATAACACAACAACTAGACTGGAAAAGATAATCCAAGCAATTTAAACATTCAACTAATTAATTCCTACTTAAAAACTTCAAAGGAAAAACACCTTGACAGTAACAATCCAAAAGTATAAATACTGGAAGTAAACGAATCACAATCTCTAATAAAACCAACTGAATAATGGAAAAAGGGCGACACATGCCCAACTAGATGAAATAGAACTAGAAGTGGAATCAATAATGAGGTCGTCTAAGCAAGAGGCCTACAACTCCCACCTAAGCTGCAACACGTTCCTTCCAAAAGATCCTATGCAAGTCCCCCCTTTGGCCGGGCACCTGTAATATATACATATATATACAAGAGAGAAGAGAAAATAGGAAACGGGTCAGAGCCCGATTGTAAAACAGTTTAAAATTTAGTTTAGCAAGTATTTAAAATGCTTACCGGCTAATGCAACAATCATATTAGTGTGCGGCACTCTCTTGAGGAATTCTCACCTCTTTTCTAATGTGCACGCCTACCGCACTACTAATCCCAATAGTTTATCTTATCTTAAGTTACTCACAAGGTTTCATACCGATAATTTCTAGTGTTAAAAAAATAAGTCTTTAAAAGCAAAGTCCTCACATAAACCTCATTTGATTATAAAGTTTCTTAGTATTTCTTCAAACTTTTCAAACACTTATATCCAAGTTGAAATAATTATTCATTATTTACCAACCTTTAGTCCAGTAGATAGTTCCCAAATTTTAAGTCTATATATATATTAATTACTCATATAATATATATATATATATATACTATCGGCACCCCACATAAAATTTATGGTGCTAGCATACTCTGCTATCAAGTCCCCGTATCACTCGTACTAAGGGAAATACTAGTTCAAAATCACTCTCGAACTGTATTAACACAAAACACATACAAATTGAGGCTAAGCATAGTTCCAAGTCACTAAGAGGTCAGAACATACCCTCACGTCCCTTAGTACCGTCTGACTATCGATCCGATAGCCTGTACTAAGGATTCCTATGTTCTAGGGTACAAGTCAATATCCCCCATAAAGGTCCCATCGAGATAAGACTGTCCCAGCATGGTAACCTCAGTGATAACAAGTAGCGCAGGCATAATTTTTACACATATATAGTATATGCACAATCACAGTCATATATGTATACTACTATTCCAAATAATAGTTTAGTTACGGTCACGACCCATACTTATGATATTCATTCTTATTGTACATTACTAAATTATCTCGTATAACGGTTCGTCTCTTTTATTCATATTTATGGGATTATTCCCAACTTACTGCACCAAATCTGCCCATTTGTCAAGGTCATTGACCTTGACAAATCCAACTTGTCAAGGTCAATGACCGTGACATTTCGAGGCGAGACAACTTTTTTTATCACGGTCGTGTCACGGTCATTGACCTTGACACAAAACTCGCGTTTTGTGTCACGGTCGTGTCAAGGTCAATGACCGTGACACGTTTGTCACGGTTCTAAACCGTGACATAACCGTGACCCCTCTTGCCCAGAATTTAAAAAAAATCTGCTGGGCAGTATGGCCACCGCCACTGCCCAGCAGTATATTTGTACCTGTTATAGCAACGTTGTACCTGTTCCAAACCTCATATATCCAACACAAACTAAAGATAATGCAAATATATATTCATGACGATATAATCCAAATATTCAAAGTAAAAACAATATACATGACGATATAATCCAAATATAATTAAAATGGACAAACTTAAAAATAATGTTACTACATGTCTTGGATAAAACTGAGGAGGTGAGTAGGCCACACGACATACGAATTGACGCACCCACTAATATACGTCGTGCCGCATTGTTCGCGCAACCACAATAGGGAGTTCTCCTTCCCGGGTATGACATGCGTGACGAGCACCCTGGACTCCATCTCTTGAGGCACACGTCCATGGACTATTCCACCCTCGACGATATTCGGGTCCCTCAACCCCCGCCCTATCCGCTGGCCATCAAATACGTCCAATATGAACACGCTCGGCCAACCAATTGTCGACAATGGTCTGTTGGAGGGCGTCAAATAGGGAAGTGGATCGTCGAAGTACGAACGTGTCGGTGATGAAGCAGCGAGGTCCACATCCTCGTCATCCTGCGCCTCGTCCTCCCGCACCTCCTCCTCCATCGCCTTCTCATTCCCTTTCCCTTTCCCTTTACGGTCTCCACCCAATGTACGCTTCATGAATGCGTACATATCTTGGACCGTCGCCTCCAAACGGGACAGCTTCGCGTCGTGTGAATCCACCGTTCGAACCAACCCGGTGTCGCTCGTCTCCAATCCGATGATCCTAGATTTGGACACCCGCGAGCTCACTCCCCTTGTCCTCCCTTTGCGATCAGAGCCAAGCACTTGGCTGAGTGCGTCTGTGGACAAAGATGCCTTGTCGGCATCAGACTGCGACTCATGCACTTCCTTAAGCTTTTCCTGAAACGACAAAAAGCACATGATTAGTAAAATAAGTAAACTAAAAAATTATAACGTAATTAACAATAATTAAACTGTCGGATTACTTACAATCGTGGCCGCGACGCTCGGGGACACCTCCTTGTCCTTCCCCTTCGTCGTCCGAAGAGCCACATAAGTATCGAGCCTATGTGGCTTACCCCCTGGCCCACTCCCTACCCCCTGAAATAAAATAAAGTAAAGTAAAATTAGTATCGGCCCCGCAAAGTAAAATAATATCCAATAATATATTTCTGTAGTTATAGATAAATTAAATCTTACCTGCATCCTATGCTCCACCTCAGCGTAAGAGGTCCGGCCGGAGTAGTGCACGTCCGTCTTTTTTGCCCGATTTTCCCTCCCCGATTGGCGAGATGCCAATTGTCGATCCTCGATCTCATTGTCAATGAACTTTTGCCATTGTGCCAATGAGATCGGCTCCTTGGGCGGGACGGATCCGCGCCATTGTAAAATGGACTCTCGTGTTTTTCCAAAGTACCGTGTCCGCATATTTTTCTTCCACGTCTTGTGTTGCTCCCTCAACTGCTCCAAGACGGAATCGCGTAGCTTTGGATCCAAGTTGAATTGTTCATGTCCAACAAATACAATGTTAGTTGCGAATAAATATAAATATAAATATAAATTGAAATATTCATATAAATATTACCTGTAGTGCCGCCCAAACAGCTAACTTGAGCTCATACGGCACCTCCTTCCAACTCATAAACCCCGGGCCGATGACCGTCTTTAGCAGCTCGAGGGATCTCGCTAAAAGGTCCGACTTGTTTTCGACGGTAATCCCAAATTTTCCATATTTGGGGAGCCTAGCGGCGGAGGAGCCCTCGTCGCCTCCGCTACCACCGAACCCAGGCGACATCATCATAAACAGCATCATCATCTTCGCCTTAACATCTGAAGGAGACATTTTTGCTGTAAAAAAAATGTTATTAGTACAGATAAAAAAAAAGTGTTAATAGTACACATTTCGTTTTACCTAATTGAATTAATTGAATTAATTGTACAGATAAAAAAATGTTCCGTCTATATTATAACGTATGTGTAAGTTCCGTCAATACCATTTCGTTTCAATTTTGTAATATTATGTTTTTTCCAAATATTTAAAGAGTTATTAAATGGGTGCCCCACCCCCACCCCCACCCACCGCCACACACACACGCACACCTACGCACCTACGCACACACACACACACACACACACACACACACCCCACCCCTACCCACCCCACCCCCACCCCCTCCCCCCACCACGACCGTGACAACTACATATATTGTTTATCAATAAAATTATGACATGAGATAATTATAATTGTAGCATAAATTTCATTATCATGGGTTTTACCTAATTGAATTAATTTCATGAATAAAATTATTATCAATTTCAATGAAAATATCAATTATTATCCAATATTTTTGAATGAAATATTTATTTTGAATGAAAATATCAATTATTATCCAATTATTATCCAACTATTATCAATTATTTATTTTGAATGTAAATAATATTCAAAACCCCACCCACCCCCACCCCCACCCCCACCCCCACCCCCACCCCCTCCCCCTCCCGATGTTTATTATCCAATTATTATCCAACTATTATCAATTATTTATAAAATTGATGTCTACTTTTAGTGTTGTGTATATATGTTAGTTGATGCCATTATATTTTTACCCTAATTAGATTCTAAGGTTATCTCAATTTATATTTTAAGTTCGTATCCATTTGTGATGTTCAAGTAGTTTGAAATGTTGGAATTATATACTATTACTTTGACCGTTAGTTTGTGCACCAACTAAAATAGTTCCATAAGCACAAGTTATGACTATATTTTTCACTTAACATATGCATTATGTTGCACTTTTTGTAGTTTTTTCACGAGTTTGAAATGTATGTATTTGTGTGCATGGAAATAGATGTTGGAATCTAAAGGGAGACATGATTGTATCTTTTGTTTGTATTTGTCTCACTCTTACTTTAGTTTTTATGATCAGATGTGGAATTTTAAATATAATTATTTGGTACTGGGTTTATCAAGTTATACTCTGTTTATTTTAGTTTTAAGGTTAACCATTGTTCAATGCTTATGTGTAGATAAATAAAGAGATCAGTTGTTTGGAGTATATATATATCATGCTTATGTGTAGATAAACCAAGTCCTCGGCTTTTTTATTGAACTTTTAGTTATGTAGTGTATTGTAGATTGATGCAGCCACACAATGAGCACACAATGAACTACTATTTCGCCTTTTACTAAAGAATATCATATGCTCACAAATAGGCGGCATACGCCCATTTTTTTAATTGTTTATACCATAAGTTTCTCAGTGTCATTTCTTGCTAGATTCAGATGCGGTAGATCTTACATTTCCAAACTGAAATATGGACCACCATTAGTCCTTGATTTATCTAACTTTAATTTGTCAATTTTCTTAGTATATGATGATTTCTTTTCAATACATTTATACCATAAGTTTCTCAGTGTCAAATCCTAACATTAAGATATTGTGGTACTTCTTTATGCATAGGCCCACACACCCCACCCCACCCCCTGCCCCTCCACCACCCCCTCCCCACCACACACCACACACACACACACACACACCCCACCCCACCCCACCCCACCCCCTGCCCCCCTCCACCACCCCCTCCCCCCTCCACCACCCCTCCCCCACCACACACCACCACACACACACACACACACACACACCCCACCCCACCCCACCCTCTGCCCCCTCCACCACCCCCTCCCCCACCACACACCACACACACACACACACACCCCACCCCACCCCACACCCCACCCCACCCACCCCCTGCCCCCTCCACCACCCCCTCCCCCACCACACACCACACACACACACACACACCCCACCCCACCCCACACCCCACCCCACCCACCCCCTGCCCCCCTCCACCACCCCCTCCCCCACCACACACCACCACACACACACACACACCCCACCCCACCCCACCCCACCCCACCCCCTTCCCCCTCCACCACCCCCTCCCCCACCCTGCCCCACCCTGCCCCACCCCCCACACACGCACACACATACACATATATATATACACATACACACATAAATATACACACAAATATATATATAAATGGAAGAGAGAGAGAGAGAGAAATTGGACCTGAAAGTAGAGAGAGAGAGAGAGAGAGAGCAGCGCCGAGAGAGAGAGAGAGAGAGGGAGGGAACGGTGGGAGGGAAAAAAGAAGGGGGAAAGGGTTTTCGCTGGAAAAGTTGTCACGGTCGTGTCAAGGTCATTGACCGTGACAAGAATTGTCACGGTCAATGACCGTGACAAGCCCGTGATAATTAAATTTGTCACGGACTTGTCACGGTGATTGATCGTGATAATTAGTTGTCACGGTCGTGTCAAGGTCAATGACCATGACATAAAACACGTGTTTTTTGTCACGGTCAATGACCTTGACAAGGCTGGCCGGCTGAAAGGTGACAATTTGCCCATTTTGGTGTAGTTATTTCATAACACTTGTGAAATCCTATCTTCATAAGTGTAATTTCAGTAGGTACTCTTTTATTTTAACGATGTAACTTCCTGAAGAGTCTCACCCTTTAAACACATGTTACCACTATTTCTTAAGTGTAATTTACTCCCCGTTAACCCTAATTTAGTCTTGCATGAGATGCTCCATTTTTATCAAGTCCTACTGGTCCTCTTTACCTCCCAAAATGTTTTAATAAGAATGTCCAAAGATTACTACTCATTTAAATTGAAATCAACCATTTAAAAAGGGAAGCATGAGTCTTCCAGGAGGGGTCGATCGATCTATGGCAGGGGCTCGATCGATCGATCCATCGATCGATCGATACTCTTAGGTCGATCGATCGATCAAGAAGTTATAGGGAAACTGCAGAAATACCAGTTACAGGAATCTTCTTCCAAAATCATCCAAACCAACATATTTGACTTCCAAACTCCAAAAAATTTATACTACAAGTGTTATATCCCCAAATAATTGATATTCTACGTAAGACATGCGAGTTTTCATCAAGTATAACGAATTAAAAGGGCCACAATCCATAAAAATATCAAGAACCCTAATATTTTCTTTATTTAGTTTCTTCCCATTCCTTTCCCAGATTTTATACTCCTAACTCAATGCAAATTCATGGTTCAACCTCTATATGTGAATTTGATTTCCAGAATACGTCTTTTACCTATACACCATGCAAATTCGAGTCTCCAAAATAGGTTTTTCTTTTCACAAAAACTAGTCCTAATGAACCCTAGACTAATATCATTGAAGCATTAATTGAAATAGAGCAAGATAGATACTTAATTGGAAATATTTGGCTCTGATTCATGGAAAAGATTGGTGTGGTTGTGATCCTCGTTGCGCGACCTAAAGTTTGGCGGCGACGACGGTGCAAACGGTGGAGTTCTTGACCTAGAACTCCTTGGAAAGCTTCTCCTCTTCCTCTCCAATGGCCGTCTTTGGTTTATGGTTATTCTAACCCTAGAAGATGACTCCTACCATCTGATATAACCTTAGAAAAATCGTGGGTTTCCATGCCCAAAAATATAAAATGTCTAAAACGCCCTCCCGGGATCTTAATTAGGCCTAAAAACACCCCGAGACCCAAACTAAACCACCAGATACATTATTTTGACTATCTCGACCCTTCCGGACACATTGACACACTCAAATGACCATACAGGTGACTTATAATTTATTCACTTTTAATAATTCGAATTTAATCCCGACACGACACAAGCGTGTCCCGATAAATGTCCAAAATTATCAAATTAGATTCTCGTGATAATTTTACTAAATTCAATTTCACCTCTTACTTTACCCATAAAGTAACTTACAACAAAATTCCAATAATTACTAACTCTCCTCACGCTAGTAAGTAGTTAAATGATTTTCTGGATTAATATTAAATTAATATATCTAATTAAATTTAATAAATCCCCAAAATTAAAAGTCATAAAAATACGGGGTATTACATACTTCCCCCCTAATAACGGAATTTCATCCCGAAATTCGATAGAAAAAATAAATATAAGGTATACCTGGTAAGAATAACTCTGGGTACTTCTCACGCATGTCTGCCTCACGCTCCCAAGTGGATTCCTCCACATTATGATGCTCCCACTGAACCCGTATAAGTGGGACTACTTTCGACCTCGATCTCCTTTAGCTATGGTCTAGAATATCTACTAGTCTCCCCTCGTAAGAGATATCAGGCTGTAAGTCAATCTCCTCAATCGCGATGTGGGTGTGGGCCATGTCATCTTGAAGGTATCGGCTCAATGACGAGATGTGGAATACATAGTGAATGCGGTGTAAGTGCTCTGGCAGTCCCAATCTGTATGCTACCGGCCCAATCCTCTCGATAATGGGAAATGGTCCCACGTACCTCGGGGCCAATTTCCCTTTCTTCCCAAACCTCATCACTCCTTTCATAGGAGATATACGTAGTAATACTTGTTCCCCCACATTAAATTATCGGAAGAACCATTTTGCATCGGCGTAGCTTTTTTGCCTGTCCTGGGCTACCCGAATGCGAGTCCTGATAAGCTCAATCCTAGCGAAGGTTTCCTGAATTACCTCTGGTCCGAGCAACTTGTTGTCCCCCACCTCTAACCAACAAGTGGGAGAACGATAAGGCCTGCCACATAATGCCTCAAATGGAGCCATGCCAATCGTGAACTGATAAGAGTTATTATAAGCAAACTCTACCAGTGGAAGATGTGGCTCCCAACCTCCCTCAAAATCAAGGACACACATGCGTAGCATATCTTCCAACATCTGATTGGTATGCTCTGTTTGTTCATCTGTCTGTGGGTGATAAGCTGAACTCAACCTCAACTCTGTACCCATGGCCTCCTGAAAACTCTCCCAAAAACGCGACACAAAAATCTTGTCTCTGTCTGACACAATATCTAGGGGCACCCCATGTAGTCTAACGATCTCAGCAATGAACAACTGAGCATACTGGCCCGTGGTATAGTCTGTCCGTAATGGTAGAAAATGATCCACCTTGGTCAAATGGTCCACAATCACCCAGATGGAGTCGTGACCCCGCTGTGATGTAGGCAACCCAATAATAAAATCCATGGAGATACTTTCCCACTTCCACGTGGGTATTTCCAACGGCTGAAGAAACCCTGACAATTTTTGGTGGTCTATTTTTACCATCTGGCAAGTAGAACACTTGGACACGAACTTCGCTATGTCCTTCTTCATCCCACTCCACCAGTATTGTCGCCTCATATCCTGATACATCTTATCTCCCCCAGGATGCACTGCAAACCTGGACCCGTGAGACTGTGTCATCACTGTATGACTTAAGTCTGCTCCTTCTGTGACCACCAATCTCCCATTAAACCTCAAACCTCCATCAAAACTAATTGAATAGGACTCAGCACCCTTGACTAAAAGCTGTACAATTTGCTCCTGGCAAAATGAGTCTGCTATCTGTTCCTGTATTACTCTCGTAACAAGCTCGGGTGTCACTATCATGACAGATATGAATGAACGGGCTATCGCATCCTGGTTACCCAACTCTTTCCACTTTGCTTTCCAGACGTCCGCTACATCGTCTACCGGTCTACGGCTCAATGCATCAGCAACTATGTTGGCCTTCCCCGGATGGTACTGTATGTCGAATTGATAGTCTTTCATAAACTCTAACCACCTGCACTGACGCATATTCAGTTCTCGTTGAGTGAATAGGTACTGTAGTGACTTGTGGTCTGTGAACAAGCCGAACTTCTCCCCCAATAAATAATGTCTCCATATCCTCAATGCGAAGACGATCGCTGCTAACTCTAGGTCATGAGTAGGGTAATTTCTCTCGTGTGGCTTAAGCTTACGGGAGGCAAAAGCGATAGCATTTTCCTCCTGCTGAAGTATTCCCCCAAGTCCCCGTAAGGAGGCATCGGTATAAACCAAATACTCCACACCCGACTTGGGTAAAGCAAGAACTGGTACCGAAGTCAGCTTGTCTTTCAGCTCATCAAAAGCCAATTGACAAGTATTATCCCAAACGTATGGTACCCCCTTGCGAGTCAAGTTCATCAATGGACCCGCTATCTTGGAGAACCCTCAGATCAATCTCCTGTAGTATATAGCTAATCCCAAGAAACTATGCACTTCCGTCGGTGTTGTGGGCTGTCCCCACTCCCTCAATGTTGACACTTTACTCGGGTCAACCGCTATACCCAATTCAGAAATGACATGTCCCAAGAACTGCACTTCCCGTAACCAGAATCCGCACTTCTCGTACTTAGCATGTAGCTGATGCTCTCATAGTGTCTGAAGAACCTGCCTCAAGTGCTCAACATGCTTTTCCTCAGTGTGTGAATATATCAGAATGTCATCTATGAAGATGATGACAAACTGATCCAAGAACTCTTTGAACACTTGGTTCATCAAGTCCATGAATATGGCTGGAGCATTTATGAGTGTAAATGGCATCACTCTGAACTCATAGGACCCATGTCTCTTCAGGAAAGCAGTCTTCGAAACATCCTGCTCCCTAATTCGTAGCTGATGGTATCCTGACCTCAAATCTATCTTCGAAAAGAAGATTGCTCCCCTCAGCTGGTCGAACAGATCATCGATTTGAGGCAACGGATATTTGTTCTGTATCGTGACCTTGTTCAGCTCCTGGTAGTCCACACATAGCCTTAGTGAACCATCTCTATTTTTCACAAACAAAACTGGAGTGCCCCAAGGTGAGGTACTCCTACGAATGAAGCCCTGACCTAACAGCTGCTCTATCTGATCTTGTAACTCTCGCATTTCTACCGGACCCATACGATATGGAGCGCGTGCTATCGGTCGAGTATCCGATAATAAATCTATGACAAAATCTATCTCTCAACTGGGGGGTAGGCCTGGTATCTCTTGAAATACATTAGAACTCATGAAAAACTAGGATCGAGTCTAAGGGAATCACGACCTCCTTAGAGGTATCCTCCTCTATGTAATACAAATGAGCGGTAGAGCCTCCCTCTGGGCGAGGAATTGCCACTACAAACATCTCCTGCCCTGGAATGGCAAAGACAATACTCCCATCGAAACAATCTATCATGGCTCTGTATGCTGTGAGCAATCCATACCAATAATAACGTCGTGCTCATGCATATCTAAGACTAACATGTCTGCTGGTAAGATTAAGCTAGCAATCTCTACTCCCATACCTCGACACATAAAGAAAATTAACGATCCATTTCCCAGTGGTGAGTCTACGCATGTCACAGTGCTCTCTATTGTGGCTAATAACCCTAAGGCCTTCGCAAAGTGAGTAGCTATAAAACAGTGTGTCGCCCCAGTATCAAATAAAACTCGACCCATAGTACCATGGATAGGAAACGTACCCTCAATCGCGGGTGGCGCCTGAGGAGATGCTTCCTGGTGGACGTTATAGACACATCCGTACTGTAACTTCCCCTGCTGCGCTGGAGCTGCTGGAATGACTGGTAGGGATGGTGCCTGAGCTGGTGCTGGGAGGGCGGCTGGAAAAAGTGGCCTTTGTGGCTCATTATTGGCACCCTGGTGCTGTGGGACCCTATCTCCCTCTAGACAATCATGGCACCTGTGGCCATTTTTACCACACCCGAAGCATCGGCCCCTGAAATTTCCTCCCCTCTGTCCCTGCTGATTACGGCCCTCCTGGCCGTTACCACCCCGCCATTGGCCCTATTGTCCCTGCTGAAAACGTTATTGACCCTGATGGCCCTGCTGCTGACCCTGCGGCTGACGATGTTGGCCCTGCTGATTAGACTGCCCTGCTAGCCCTGCCTAAATCCCCTAAATCCCTTCCTGGAGTCACCTGATCAGAACCGCTTGGCAGGGTCCCCCTGATGGGAACTCTGTTCATGCTGACGAGTTTACCCCTGAGATGTCGGTGCTCCACTAGCACCACTACCCCTGTCCTACCCTACTGGCTGGACTCTCCTGCTCACTTACTTCCCTATAGATGGAAGCGGTGATCCTGGTAGTGTAACAAAGCAGAATTGAGTACGTTCGTGTAAGTACTCTGTGACAGATTGCCTATGAGGTGCTGACGAATCCTCCAAGCCAATCCGTCCACAAACAACAGTTCTTCTTCCCCTCAGTGGGTGCCTCATCTGGCACTATAGTGAAAAGTCTTGTAAACTCCTCTTCGTACTCAACAACAGTCAAATTCTCCTATTTTAGACTCAGTAACTTCCGCCTTATCTCGGTCTGCACGGCGGATGGAAAGTATTTGCTGTCAAACCGCGCCCAAAATGACTGAATAATGATAATATCCCTCTCCTCCAAGGTGATGGTGGATTCCCACCAATGAAAGCGGCTCCCACTAGGTTGAAGGAAGACAATAGCTGTTTCTGCACGTCAGTGCACTCGTACATGCGCAGATGCCTCTGGATATCCTTCTTCCATTGGCTGGCTACAACGATATCCGAACTACTTGCAAAACTCTGGGGGATGAGCCTTCTGAAAGGCATCCCTAACTCTCTCCCATACAGATGGAAGTTGTACTGGTACTGGCGCCACTGCCTGAACATGGGGTGGAGCCTGATGCACCACCGCTAGCGTGGCATTCACCGCCTGAGCAACGATAGCGGCTACCTTAGTTGCGTTCATCGTTCCCTGAGCCATAGCTGTTGGCTGCTCGGCTTGGGCACACCTATTCTTGGGTGCGCGTCTCGGAGGCATGTCGAATGTAAAGAAATTTTATTAGTCTACAGTTATTATCAAATCTCAAATAGCTGAAGACGTAAGCGTAAAAGTAAGAATACAACAATCCTAAAAATAGGGCTCTATAGCAAGAACGCTAAGCTGAAAGAGAAATAAGCCGTACAGATCCTGAAGGACACTAGAACCTGATGCTATGATACCACCTGTGACACCCCGCCTAATTAAATACCGGGTGATCAGTCCTTTATTAAATTATAACCAAGGTGAACGGTTGGTTCATTCTTAGCATCACTGTCGCAAAAATAACTTTTTTAAAGTAAACACCCTAATTAGTTAAGCTATGTGACAAAACAATTTTTTTAAGACATCAATTCCAAATTTAATTTAAAACCAACATTTAAAATCTTTCATAATCCATAGTTTAAGAATAACACAACAACTAGACTAGAAAAGATAATCCAAGCAATTTAAACATTCAACTAATTAATTCCTACTTAAAAACTTCAAAGGAAAAACATCCTAACAGTAACAATCCCAAAGTATAAATACTGGAAGTAAATGAATCACAATCTCTGATAAAACCAATTGAATAATGGACAAAGGGAGACACATGTCCAACTCGATGAAATAGAACTAAAAGTGGAATCAATAATGAGGTCGTCTAAGCAAGAGGCCTGCAACTCCCACCTAAGCTGCATCACGTTCCTACCAAAAGATCCTATGCAAGTTGCCCCTGTGGCTGGGAACCTGTAATATATACATATATATACAAGAGAGAAGAGAAAATATGAAACGGGTCAGAGCCCGATTGTAAAACAGTTTAAAATTTAGTTTAGCAAGTATTTAAAATGCTTACCGGCTAATGCAACAATCATATTAGTGTACGGCACTCTCTTGAAGAATTCTCACCTCTCTTCTAATGTGCATGCCTACCGCACTACTAATCCCAACAGTTTAGCTTATCTTAAGTTACTCACAAGGTTTCATACCGACAATTTCTAGTGTTAAGAAAATAAGTCTTTAAAAGCAAAGTTCTCACATAAACCTCATTTGATTATAAAGTTTATCAGTATTTCTTCAAACTTTTCAAACACTTATATCCAAGTTGAAATAATTATTCATTATTTACCTACCTTTAGTCACAGTACATAGTTCCCAAATTTCAAGTCTATATATATATATTAATTACTCATATAATATATATATATACTATCGGCACCACACATAAAATTTATGGTGCTGGCATACTCTGCTATCAAGTCCCTGTATCACTCGTACTAAGTGAAATACTAGTTCGGAATCACTCTCGAACTCTATTAACAGAAAACACATACAAATTGAGGCGAAGCATAGTTCCAAGTCACTAAGAGGTCAGCACATACCCTCACATCCCTTAGGACCGTCTGACTATCGATCCGATAGCCTGTACCAAGGAATCCTATGTTCTAGGGTACAAGTCAATATCCCCCATAAAGGTCCCATGGAGATAAGACTGTCCCAACGCGGTAACCTCAGTGATAGCAAGTAGCACGAGCATAATTTTTACACGTATATAGTATATGCACAATCACAGTTATATATGTATACTACTATTACTAATTCTAGTTTAGTTACACCCACGACCCATACTTATGATATTCATTCTTATTGTACATTACTAAATTATCCCGCCTAACGGTTCGTCTCTTTTATTCTAATTTATGGGATTATTCCCAACTTATTTCGTAACACTCGTGAAATCCTATCTTCATAAGTGTAATTTCAGTAGGTACTCTTTTATTTTAACGACGTAACTTCCTTACGAGTCTCACCCTTTAAACACATGTTCCCACTATTTCTTAAGTGTAATTTACTCCCCGTTAACCCTAATTTAGTCTTGCATGAGATGCTCCATTTTTATCAAGTCCTACTGGTCCTCTTTACCTCCCAAAATATTTTAATAAGAATGTCCAAAGGTTACTACTCATTTAAATTGAAATCAACCATTTAAAAAGGGAATTATGAGTCTGCCAGTAGGGGTCGATCGATCTATGGCAGGGGCTCGATTGATCGATCAAGCAGTTATGGCGAAACTGTAGAAATACCAGTTACGGGAATCTTCTTCCAAAATCATCCAAACTAACATATTTGACTTCCAAACTCCCAACAATTTATACTACAAGTGTTATATCCCCAAATAATTGATATTCTACGTAAGACATGCGAGTTTTCATCAAGTATAACTAATTAAATGGGGCATAAGCCATAAAAATATCAAGAACCCTAATATTTTCTTTATTTAGTTTCTTCCCATTCCTTTCCCAGATTTTATACTCCTAACTCAATGCAAATTCGTGGTTCAACCTCTACATGTGAATTTGATTTCCAGAATACGTCTTTTACCTATACACCATGCAAATTCGAGTCTCCAAAATAGGGTTTTCTTTCACAAAAACTGGTCCTAATCAACCCTAGACTAATATCATTGAAGCATTAATTGAAATAGAGCAAGATAGATAATTTCTTGGAAATATTTAGCTCAAATTCGTGGAAAATATTGGTGTGGTTGTGATCCTCGTTGCGTGATCTAAAGTTTAGCGGCGACGGCGGTGCAAACGGTGGAGTTCTTGGCCTAGAACTCCTTGGAAAGCTTCTCCTCTTCCTCTCCAATGGCCGTCTTTGGTTTATGGTTATTCTAAACCTAGAAGATGACTCCTACCATCTGATATAACCTTAGAAAAATCGTGGGTTTGCATGCCCAAAAATATAAAATGTCTAAAACGCCCTCCCGGGATGTTAATTAGGCCTAAAAACGCCTCAAGACCCAAACTAAACCCCCAGGTACATTATTTTGACTATCTCGACCCTTCCGAACACATTGACGCACTCAAAATAACCATATGGGTGACTTATAATAAATTCACTTTTAATAATTCGAATTTAATCCCGACACGACACAAGCGCGTCCCGATAAATTTTTAGAATTATCAAATTAGATTCTCGTGATAATTTTACTAAATTCAATTGCACCTATTACTTTACCCATAAAGTAACTTACAACAAGATTCCAATAATTAGTAACTCTCCTCACGCTAGTAAGTAGTTAAATGATTTTCCGGATTAATATTAAATTAATATCTCTAATTAAATTTAATAAAATCCCCAAAATTAAAAGTCATAAAAATACGGGGTATTACACATTCGTGTCATATGAGTCGTAAAATTTGCTCGGTGGTGGTGCACCCATAGTTATGCGATATAGCTCAGCTTGAATATAATGCATCATACTAGTATCATGCTGGTACGCTCGACGATCCTCTTTGCAGTCGGCACGGTATTCATTGATGAAACTGTCGAAGCGCGATTCTAGTGTGGTGATGCATCGATCAAATTCCGCTACCGCTAGATCAAAATCAGAATCTTCCTCTTCATCGTACTTTTCTTCCTCACCTTCTCCCATCTCAACATCTACGGTCACTTCCTCCTCCTCCTCGTCGTCAGCATCCAACTCATCCTCATCCTCATCCGACTCATCTTCCTCCCTCCGTGCTCGTAGGATTTCCTTTTGCTTTTCACTTTTAATGCGGGTCCCCTGTCCAATAGGCATGGGAAGGTGAGGAACCACTAAGGGAGGAACAATGCCGGCATCGGCTAAGATAAAGTGATGAGTCGGGCATATGGGAGAGGGGCCATACCATTCTTATCCAAGGCCGCGTAGATGTTATCAGTATTGAGAATGCGAGCCAGGTGGATAGGTGTGTTGGGGTCAAAGAGGTTGTAAACTAGGGTAGCTTGGCGGGGGTGCATCGCCGAGTCATTAGAGGTTTGGAGGATGTTGGTGCATACAATTTGGAAGGTGATACGGGCCTTGTCATCCATCCTGCCCACCAGAAAGGTCTCAGTACCCCAATGTTCGTCGGGTGCAAGGCGAGCCATGCATGTTGCTCTCATAAGTGGGGCGATATTATTGGGCTATGTATATTGGGACGGGTTCGGGACACCTTTGGCCACTAACTTCATGGTCAAAATTTCTAAAGAGAAGTGGATGGGAGTGGCGTCAACATAGGCTTAAGATGTATACTCAATTGTGCAGACCAGAGAGCCCTAAAAAGCACGCATCTCGGCCTCCCACGTCGCACCGTGGGGCTCATTGAGAGAATGACACCACCCCCGAAAGGAAGAGGTTAGTGACGGAGGGAGGAGCTCATTCCATCACACTTGGAACTCAATGTGGAGTTTGCGGGTGGGACTAAAAAATTGCTCGCGCCATATTTGCTCTTATTGCGAACGGAATGCCCCGATGCCGTCGGAGAGAACTTCGACGGAGGCGTATTTTTCGATGAGGGCCCTATTTTCCATAGGGAAATGAATTGGGTCTTAAAGCAGAGTATGATAGAGAGAATAAAAGAGGAGAGTGGATTTGGGTTATGGTTAAATGGGGGGAAAAAGGTGTATTTATAGGTGATGTGTGTACGTGGGGGGTTGATTTTGGAGGGAAATGATTAGGGAGGGAAAATTTATGGGGAAATGGGGGAAGTAGGATTGGGTGGGAAATGGAGTGGTGAACCTTGGGAAGGGACGAATTCTTGTCTTTTGATTATTTGGGTATTACCACAATTATTCCTACACAAGATTGAACTTGGACCTCCAAACACTTATTCCGGAACCTTATACGCTCTCTCGAAATGTGTGCTTCCACTCCTATCCTATCGTGACTTATACCTATGGACTCCTAACTACCCTAACCTACTCACAACTACTTACACACAAGAATCACCCCATACACATCGGGGGGTGCGACGAGCTTGCCATTACAGCTCATTCAACCCAGTAAACGGGGTTCGATAACCAGATTGTGTCGTCTTCTTCCACATACGCCTCTAGATATGTCTTTAGGCAATGTTCGTTAACTTTGAATGTATCGCCTCCTTTTGGATCTTCCAATTCAACCGCTCCGTGAGGGAATACATTTGCCACGACGAATGGGCCCGTCCATCTAGATCGCAATTTTCTCGAAAATAAATGTAGCTGAGAGTTGTAGGGAAGAAACTTTTCTCCCGAATGAAACTATTTGTGTCGGATAACTCATGTGAAAGTTTCATCCGTTCTTTGGAAATATTGACATTTTCGTATGCATCATTGCGCATATATTCCAACTCATTTAATTGCACCTTGCGAGCTTCTCTGGCTTTATCCAAATTGTAGTTCAGCCTCTTGATTGACCAATATGCCTTGTGCTCTAGCTCCACAGGGAGATGGCATGACTTGCCATAGACAAAGAGAAATAGGGAAATCCCGAGGGGGTTCTTGTATGCAGTCCTATAAGCCTATAACGCATCGTTCAATCTAAGGGACCAATCTTTCCTATTGGGGTCGACGGTCTTTTCAAGGGTTTTTTGATTTTACGATTCGCTAGCTCAGCTTGCGTACTCTTTTGAGGGTGATAAGCTGTTCCAACCTTGTGAACAACTCCATACTTTCTCATAAGCTTCTCAAATGGCCTGTTCCAAAAATGCTTGTCGTTATCACTAATTATCGCTTTCGGAGCACCTAAGCAAGAGAGTATTGTTCGTGCAAGAACTTAATCACCATTTTTTTATCATTCATTTTGGTAGCTATAGCCTCCACCCATTTAGACACTTAATCTACCTCAACGAGGATGTATAGGAAGCCAAAGGACGGAGGGAAAGGGCCCATAAAGTCAATACCCCAGTTGTCAAAGATCTCGATGATGAGTATAGGGGTTAATGGCATCATGTCTCGTCTAGTGATAGCCCCCATCCGTTGACACCTATCGTAAGATTTACAATATGCATTTACATTCCCGAATATTATAGGCCAATAGAAGCCTCCTTGAAGGATCTTAACGGATGTCTTATTCATGGAAAAATGGCCTCCATATGATTTTGTATAATAGAAACGGATGAATCTATGAGTCTCATCATCCCGTACACAACATCGAATGATTTGGTCTGCACAATATTTAAATAGGAATGGATCATCGTAGAAAAACATGCGCGACCAAGCAATGAACCTCTTCTTTTCTTACCGTGTCCAGTCAGGAGGGATGGCTCCCGTGACAAGGTAGTTAACTGTGTCCACAAACTAGGGAAGACAAGAGGTGGAAAATAACTACACATTCGAAAAATACTCATCTATGGGTATCGGATCACCAGGCACGTCAGACGAGAGCCATGATAAATGATCGGCATTGACATTTTCTACCCCTTTTGTATCTTTAATGGAGAGATTAAACTCTTGTAGGAGTAGGATCCACCTTATGAGTCACGACTTAGCATCTTTCTTAGCAAGGAGGTATTTTAGTGCTGCATGGTCAGTATAGCATGTGATGGGTGAACCAATGAGGTACGAGTGAAATTTGTCAAGGTCAAACACTACCGCTATCAATTCTTTCTCCCTGGTGGAGTTATTGAGTTATGGTCCGATTAAAGTTCGGCTAGTGTAGTAGATGACATGAGCTTTCTAATATATTATCTGTCCTAAAACAGCCCTTATAGCCTAGTCACTCGCATCACACATAAGCTCGAATGGAAGGGACCAATCCGGAGCTTGCATGATGGGAGAGAAAACAAGCATGCTTTTAAATTTATCAAAAGTGCCTTGGCATGCTTCGTGCCACTTAAATGGAGAATCCTTCAGAAGGAGGTTACTCAAGGGTCTAGCGATGGCACTAAAATCCTTGATAAACCTTCTATAAAATCCTACATGGCCCAAGAAGGAGAGTACATCCTTTAGTGATTTAGGTGGGGGAAGCTCAACTATGACATCTATTTTGGACCTATATACCTGGATTCCTTTGGACGACACGATGTGGACAAGAACTATTCCTTCGGTAACCATGAAGCGACATTTTTCCCAATTGAGTTCCAAGCTCTTTTCCACACACCAGGCTAGTACTTTCTCAAGATTCGTGACACAAAGATCAAAAGAGGGGCCAAAAATGGTAAAGTCATCCATGAAAACTTCAAGGCCTTTTTCGACCATGTCACTAAAGAGACTAAGCATGCATCATTGGAAGGTCGCGGGTGCATTACACAATCCAAATGGCATCCGTTTGTAGGCAAATGTACCAAAGGGACATGTGAAAGTCGTATTTTCTTTGTCTAAAACATCTACCTCTATTTGGTTATATCCGAAATAACCATCTAATAAGCAATAGTATGGATGTACTGCTACTCTCTCTAGCATTTGGTCGATAAATGGTAGGGGGAAATGATCTTTCCTAGTGCCCGCAATGACTTTTTGACAATCAATGCAAATGCGCCACCCGGTGGTGGTGCTTTGGGGAATTAACTCACCCTTAGCATTCTCGACCACAGTCATTCCCAACTTCTTCGGGACGACTTGGATAGGACTAACCCATTTGCTATCCGAGATTGGGAAGATGATCCCGGCGTCCAACAATTTAATAATTTTGGCTCGCATTACCTCTTTCATTATGGGGTTCAATCTTCTTTGCATTTCCCTTAAGGGCTTGACGTCCTCCTCGAAGTGGATTTTATGGGTAAAAATCAATGAACTTATACCTTTCAATTCCTCTATGGTCCAACCAAAAGGATCTCTGTGCTTCCTTAAAATGTCTAACATCTTACCCTCTTTCTCTTTATCTAGGCTAGAGGAGATAACAATCGGAAATGTCTCACCCTCTCCTAAATAAGCATATTTTACATTCGAGGGTAGTTTCTTCAACTCGGGGTGGAAAATTTCTCTTCGAAAGCATGAATCCCTCGGGGGTAACTCCTCTAATCTAGAAACCCAATGAATATCTCTCAAGTCCTCAATTGATGCTCCCTCGTCTAATATCGCTTTCAACCCCTCGACCTCTCGCTCAAACAGAGTATATGGAGTCTCACTCCCAACACCTCTCACTAGACATGCTTCTATAGCGTCCCCACCCGTGGTTCTCTCAATGCGCGCCTATACTACCTCCTCTATGAGAACGAACGTGTGGATTTCATCCTCTTCACCCACTTGGTTAGCAACATTGAAGATGTTCGTCTCGAGGGTCATGTTACTGAAAGTGAGTTGCAGTGTCCCATTGCGTCTATTGATTAAAGCGTTAGCTGTGGCTAAGAATGGGAGGACTAAAATGATGGGGACATGATTGCTAGAATGGATGGAGTGCTCCGTGTACCAAATAATAAAGTCTATCGGGAAGTAGAATGTGTCCACTTGGACTATCACGTGCTCAACAATCCTTCGAGGCACCTTTACTGTGCGATTCACTAATTGGAGAGTGATTCGTATGGGCTTAAGGTCATCCAAATCAAGATGCCTATAAATGGAGTAGGTAAGGATATTCAAACTCATGCCTAAATACATCAAGGCTTTCTCAATTCGACACTTTCCGATAACACATGAAATCATGGGTGTGTCAGGATTTTTAAACTTGGGTGGGAGGTCGTTAAGGAGGACGGAGCTCACATTTTGTGCTAGGAAGACATTCTTCTTCACCGTTAGCCTTCCTTTTATTGCCAAAAGATCTTCAATGACTTTGGCATAGGCAGGAATTTTTTGCATGGTATCAAGAAATGGCAAATTTAGCTTTACTTGCTTAAGAACATCTAGCACTTCCGAACGGGAAGCTCCCTTTTGGGATGGGGCCAAACGTTGAGGGAACGGAGAGGCGGTGGGCGATTTCACAACAACTTCGAGCTCGCTAGCCTCATCTTTTCCACTCTTATTCAAGGGGGCATATTAGGCCTCTTTCGTGTCGGGTGAAACCTCCATGTCTTTTGGCTCCTCGTGTGTGGGGGGGGGGGGGTGATAAATCAATGACTCGTCCACTACATAGAGTGGTGACAGCTTGGCATTGATCTTGCTGATCAAAAGATGTAGAGCTAACATTAGCCTGACCTTGACGAGGTCTTGGGTCTTGAGACAAAAACTTGCCCTTCTCTTGGACATTTAACGAGGATTGCAACCTAGATATGCTTGTATTGGTTGCATTTTGAGCTTGGATGAACTAGTTTAAATTGTCCTCAAGAGTCCTCCGCGGTGGGGTGATGTATGGGCCTGTAGGTGGTACTTGCATGTGTGGCTGCATATGTGGCACTTATTGAAATTGATGAGGGGGTGGAGGTAGGGAAACATGTGAATTTGGATTCAATGCAGCTTGTTGTTGCCCGTAGCTAAAACCAGGATGGTTCCTCCATGAAGGGTTGTACGAGTTCCCATATCGGGCATTGAAATTCCCCTTAAATCCCCCAATTTCTTCCACTAGCTTGTTAAACATGCCTTTATAGGCGGGTATCGTCAGACATTCCTTTATTGAATGGATCGCCTCACAAATGGCCCACACTTTCTCTTTCACGGTTCGGGTGGATCTAGTAGTTTCTCTTTATCGTACCTCAAGTATGTCTCTCGTACTTTTCTCAAATTGATCAAGTCGACAGTCTAACAAGGTATCTTTATCCAATTGGTATAGATCGGACGCAGAAGGAGCGGTGGCCACTTATTGAGGTCGATTTTGGGCAGTCGGATCGGATGTGTCCCATGCTTGAGTAGTCTCAGTGACATACTTAAGATGAGCCTCAACATCGCTCACATCTAAATCCCAAAACGGTCTTTCACACATAGTTTGAATAAGTTGTTTAGACGCTAAAGTAAGCCCTTAATGGAATAAAGAGATGAGGTGATGCTTCTCAAATCCATGACGTGGGCAATCGTTAACTAACTCTTGAAAGAGTTCCCAACATCAATCAAATGACTCATTATCTTGTTGTTGAAAGGCTTGAATTTGAGCCTTAACGGAGTTGGTTTTATGTTGTGGAAAGAATTTTGAGAGAAACTTGGATTGTATATCCTTCCATGATATAATGGAGTTCGGTGGTAAAGACCAAATCCAGGTCATAGCTTTATCCTTTAAGGAAAAACGAAAAAGTTTTAGGCGAATGACATCTTGCGTGCAAGCTTGATCACTAAATGTTTCGTACGCCTCTTCAAACTCACGGATGTGGAGGTATGGTTTCTCCAAATCTATGCCGTAAAATGTGGGAATAATCTGTATAATCCCATTATGAAAGTGGAACTATCCAGCATTGTATGGAAGTAAAATGCACCCAGGGATGACTGTTCGCTTGGGAAATAAGAGTTTTTTCATGGGACGATATGGTAAATTCCCCTCACCCGTACCGAAACGGGCGATATCAGACATTGATCTATCTCTAATTGACTTAGAATCCTCACTCGGTGTTCTTAAAGTATGATTCTGTGTGTGAATTGTGATGGAGTTTGGAGGTGGAACCCAAAATTGTGGGAAACGAGGAGTGTGTGGGCTATCAGGGTCGTACTCGACTATGGGATTTTCGTGAATGCGTGTAGGAGTAGATTGAGGGGTTAGTAGAATATTTTACATCAAAGGGTTTTGAGAGATGTTATATTTTTTCTTTTAAATTTTCTGATTTTTTTTGGATTTTTTTGGATTTTTAAGATTTAGAATCAATTTTTGGATTAATTCAACCTAACCTAAAAATCTACCTAAATCCCCGGCAACGGTGCCAAAAACTTGACGCGACTGAAAATGAGTTTAAAGTGCGTGCTTATATAGGCTCAAGTGCAAGCCTATCACGTAAGTAATAAACCCGGTAAGACGGGGTCGATCCTCAGGAAATTAGGACGATTGCTCGTAATGATGAAGGAAATGAGGCTAACCCTAAATTGATTCGAGAAAAAACAAAAAGGTGAAATTTTTTGGAATTGAATTCTACCAGCTAAATGCAAACTAAAATTAAAATTACTACCTAAACTAAGTGCACAAAATTAAAACTACTGTAGGTGATTAACTATGAATGATAAAAAGCAGGTTAGGATACAATCCCCCAGACCCTAGTACATTTACCGGATAGAAAACAAGATTTTGAGTTAGATAGTTGATTAAACCCAATCTTTATTAATCCTAAGCATTACATATATGAGGGTACTAGCCCACATCATACGTAATCAAGGCCAATAATAAAGCGGTGCTGCAGTAGCCAACACACACATCGCATCCTTAAACACCCTGGTTACCTATGGCAAACGAGGTTAAAAGATCTACAATGTTTGTATTCACTACATAACACATTTCATTCAATATTTTATACAAAACCAATTTCCTACACATGTAACTACATCGGGTTGGGTTCATGCACCCCAACCCTTATAAATCTTGCCAGACATGATTAAACTATGCTTGAAGACGAAATCTATTTTGCATGAATTCATAATTGCATAAAAATGGGACGAAACTTGTAAAAATGAATTGTAACCTATTTTTTACGAATCATCAGAGACAAATATGAAAGAAATTGAAAGCATTAAGAAAATATTACTTGGAATGAAGAAACTCGTGAATTAATTCTTAAAACTTGAACAATTGTTGAAGAAAATAATTCCCCAGGGTTCTCAGCTTCAAAAGCTCTCTAAAATTTTTAGAAAAAGAACTCCTAAAAGTTTTGTAATCAGTTGGAATAAATACCCTATGGATTTACAAGAGTTTGAGCTAAGTACAACTCTAATTTTGAAAAGAATAAGTTAGAAAATTGAGAGTCGAACCGATTCGGTCTGGGGTCATCGATTCTGTTTAGTACACCGGAATGGTTTGTTTTTGCTTCTAAATATGTTTTATGCAGGAAATCTCAAAATGTCGGACCGATTCATTTTTAGTACATATCAAATCGACCTGCTTTATTTAGGAACTTTGTCTTCACCGGACCAGTTCATTTTTGGTTGACACCGGATCAGTTCGATGATATGTTTCTTCCTGCTCTTCTTGTGATTTTCTTTCAATTTCAAAGCTTCATAACTTTTGATCCGGGACACGGATTTGGATGAAGTTTCTTCATACGTGCTTGTAAACTTGAGATATTCAACTTCACTGTGGTTCCTTATTCGAATTCCAGATGTAAAATTACTCTTTTACCCTCTAACTTTCTTTCTTTTCTTTCTTTCTTGGTTTCTCGATTTTGAGTTTCCTTTTCTCTTCACTTGTATAAAATACCTGCAAAATGCAATAAGAATACACGAAACTCGATGCACTATATAGGAAATGTCAGTAGCAAAGATATGAGATAGCTTGTCCAAGGGTCAAGAGGCTATGAAAAATACTATACGACAGTTGGCCCAAACTCTGCAAAATGGAGTCCCTGCACAATTTAATCAAAGGAATATGCCACCGCCACTAATAAGGAGTGTGGAGCATAGACTTTCTTGAACTTCAAGGGATCCTTCGTACCTTCCTGGAGAAACTTCTTCTATAAGGATTACTAATTCCTCTGATGGACATTCCCTCTTCCTAGAAAGATTGAGCACCTTAGAAAGGATAAGTAGGGCCTCTCCTTTCGATCGTCTGGGACCACAGGGAAATGTTCTATGGGTTGTGTCGAGAAATACTCGATAACCAAGTGATCTGAGGGAACGTTTAACCAAATCCAGATTGAACACCCGACGAACTGATTGGTCCAGTCAAAAAGAAGGTTCGCAAGAAGAAAGCTCAGCACGATCATTTGGTTGGCATAACAAATCCACCGCCCATAGGTCTTGTACTGGCAGTGAAGCTTCGAAAATTTTCATTCAGCATTTGGAAGACAGGTTGGGAGAAATGGCAAAGGCCAAGAATCCTCTCTAGAGAAGTTTTATTAATGGATCCCCCTTTGTGCAAACCATCGTATATTTCCTTACGCCGACTAAGTTTAAAGCTCCAGTGGTTACTCCCAAGTATGATGGGATAACTAATATAGTTCTTCATATAAAACAATACTAAGCAGCAACTGATATCTATGCTGTTCCTGATGAGATTAGGTGCAGGGCATTTTTAGGAACATTCGCTGGATCTACTCAAATCTGGTATAATAGTCTTCCTCAGGGGAAAATTTCTTTCTTCCAACAACTCGCCGAGCAATTCATTGGTAATTTTTACTTTGGAGCAAAACCAGTGAAGCGAGTAGCTCATTTTCTTAGTGTGAGATAGAAGGTAGGAGAAAGTACTAGGGACTAAATCACTCGTTTCAACAATGAGAAACTAGAAGTCATTGATTACGCAGAGAAGACTGCAATCACTGCCCTCATGAGTGGTTTGCACCCCGATAAACTGTATTATACTTTGGGAAAAGATCCCCTGAAGAAGATAAAAGAATTTATGGCCTAAGTAGCGAAGATTATGAACGTCGACTCGAATGCAAAGGCGAAAGCAAAGATAGAAGAAAAGTCAGATAAGAAGGAGCACAAGAATCACAATGAGCACAAGAATTCGATAGTAAAAGAAAGTCTAGATCGGCTCAAAAAGTTCACTAATTACACTCCCTTAACGGTGGATATACACAATTTATTGGAGGAAATCAAGAACAATAATGATTTGAGTTGGACTAAAAAGTTAAGGTCACCTGCTAATAAGAGGGATAAGTCCAAGTATTGAGACTTTCACAAAGATCATGGTCATACGACCAACTGGTGTATTGCTCTCCAGAATGAGATATAAGCGCTCATCCGAAGAGGAAAATTGGATAATTTTTTTGATCGGCAGGCTGGTGGAAGAACTAGAAGTAGAGGTCGACAGAGATCTAAATCACATGTTAAGCCTAGAGAAGATAAGAGGATGAACCATGACGATGATCCAGAAGATGATACTGATCTCCCCAAGAATCCTAGGCAGCCTGAACGTGAGATATTCACACGTATCTTTGGATCCTCTAAAATGAAAGCTTACCTCAATAGGGCTCAAGATTGTTCCTATATCCAGCGAATCAACCTCACCGAGGAAGCCCGGCCAAGGAAAGTTAACAAGGATAAGCTCGTAATTGGCTTTTCCAAGAATGATCTATTCAGAGTGTTGTATCCTCATGATGATCCTTTAGTGATCAGATTCAGGATGAAAGAAGTACTGGTAGCATGAACGTTAGTGGATAATGGCAGTTTGGCAGACATCATGTTCTATCCCTATTTTGATAGTTTGGGTTTGAAACTCAGCCAATTGGAGCCTTACAAATGCCACTTATTCGATTCTCTGGCAAGAAAGTATTTCCATTAGGAACAATTAAGCTAGATATGTTGATCGGGACATGGCTAGCAAGCAAGACAGAGAAAGTGAGATTCTTTGTAATAACAAAAATGTTCATTCTGCCTATAACATGATCATGGGAAGAGTGGGACTAAAGAAGTTCAAAGTTGTACCTTTTACTATTCATCAATGCCAGAAATACCCGACTAACTTCGGAGTCGGAGTAATAAAACGAGATCAGAAAGTAGCTTAGGAATGCTACTATTCATATACTGAGGAGGAAGATATATTAGAAGTAAAGAAGAAAACCATCATTTATCAAGTGGATATGTTTGAGCTGAACAATGAATCTGAGGTTAAAACCTTAGATCCAAGAGATGAATCTGAGCTTGTAAAAGGCCAAGTGATGAAGGCAATAAAAAACATTATTCTGGATGATGATAAACCAGAACGAACAACTTGAATAGGAGCGTCATTGGAACCAATTCTTAAACAGGAATTAGTGGCCTTCTCGAGATAAAGAAAGCAGGTGTTCGCATGGATCCATGAAGATATGCCTAGTATAGACTCGAACTTCCTATGCCATGAGCTTAATGTTAATAAGGAGGTTACACCTATAAAGAAACAAAGAAGAGTTTTCAGTCTGGATAAGAACAAGGCTATACAAGAAGAAGTGGAGAAGCTTTAAAAAGCTTCCTTTATTGAAGATGTGAAGTACCCAGACTGGTTGGTCATCGTAGTTATGGTCAAGAAGAAAAACAATAAGTGGTGGATGTGTGTGGATTTTACTGATTTGAACAAAGCGTGCCCAAAGGATCATTTTCCTTTGCCATGAATTGATCAAGTAGTGGATGCTACTTTGGGGCATAAGTTACTGAGTTTCATGGAGGCATATTATGGTTATAAACAGATCAAAATGAAGCCAGAAGGCAGAGAAATTACTTCCTTTATTACCCCTCGAGGAACTTATTGCTATAATGTTATGCCATTTGGTTTAAAAAATACAGGTGCCACTTATCAGAGACCGGTAAACAAAGTATTTGAGGAGCAGATAGGTAAGAACATGGAGGTGTATGTTGATGATATGCTGACCAAGATAAAAAAAGTTGCTGATCATATTACTGTCCTTAGCCAGACGTTTGATCAATTAGAAAAGCACCAGATGAAGTTAAATCCGACCAAATGCGTCTTCGGAGTTCAGGTGGGAATGTTCCTCGGGTATATAGTAAATCAACGAAGCATTGAAGTTAATCCAGATAAGATTAAATCTTTGATCGAAATGCAATCACCGACCTGTAAAAAGGATGTTCAAAGGCTAACAGGGCGTATAGCAGCACTCAACAGATTTGTGTCCCGACCAATGGATAAATGTTTGCCATTCTTTAAGGTACTCAGAAAAGCCTTCCAGGAATTAAAGAACTACCCGGGAACACCACCACTACTCTCCCGACCAGTGTTGGGAGAAAAGATGTATCTGTATCTGGCCATATCTGAATCAACTGTTAGCTCTGCCTTGATCAGGGATGAGAATGGAGTTCAAAATCCAGTTTACTACACTAGCAAAGCCTTTTGAGGAGAAGAAGTCAGATATCCTAGACTGAAGAAATTAACATTGGCCTTAATTGAGGCTTGTAGACGGATGAATCCATATTTTCAAGCTCACACCATAGTGGTATACACTGACATGCCACTGAGGCAAGATTTGCATAAGCTAAAGAAATCTGGGAGTTTGATGTACTGGGCTGTAGAGTTAGGGGAATATGAACTTGTATACTAACCAAGGACTGCTTTAAAAGGCCAAGTTGTGGTTGATTTTATTGCAGAACTCACTTAATGAGAGGTCCCCGAGCAATAAGGTATTCTAGCAGAATAACATTAAAAAGTCAACAGACCTACTGGAGATACGCCCGACCAACTTCAAGTAAGGGAAACTATAGAATAAGTTACCACCGATCAAGTTGAGCACATGAGACAAAAAATAAATATGAGGAGGTAAATGATAAAATCTTCCAACAAGGGAATCTAACAAACCAAGCGTTTGACAACAATATTCCCATATGGAGCCTATACGTTAATGGGTCATCCTGTGCAACTGGATGTGGAGATGGAATCATTCTCAATACTCTATATGAACTAGATATAAAGTACACTCTACGATTCCAATTTCAAGCCTCTAATAATGAAGCTGTGATTATTGGTTGAAATCTAGCTAAATCGCTAAACGTCGAACAAGTTGTGGTATACAGCGACTCACAGTTAGTGGTAAATTAGGTGTTGAACTTATATGCATTTAAAGGAGAATTGATGAATAAATACTTAGCCAAATCTTTGAAGATAATTGCCACTTTGCTAGCTATCCAGATGATCAGGATTCCAAGATTAGAAATTCCCTAGCTGACGCACTTGCTCGGCTTGCTTCAACAACCAAAACTGAGCTGTGAAGAATTATTCCTATTGAGCTACTTGCTAATAGGAGCATTGATGAAGATCTGATGATCAATTTTATTGCAGTTGATATGGGTCCATCTTGAATGGATTCCTAAGAGCATATATTGAAGAAGGGATTCTTTGAGCCGATTTACTTGAAGCTAAGATGCTAAAATACAAAGCCGCAAGATATGTGCTAGATAGTGGTGTGTTATATAGAAGAGCATTAACTACTGGTCTTCAACAATGTGTGAATCCAGCTGAAGTGAAGGATTTGATGGAAGAAGTCCGTGAAGGGCCCAATGGAGACCATATAGCAGGAAGAATGTTATTGTGAAGAATATACACACAGGGGTACTACTGGCCAACTATGTGAGCAAATTGTGCATCTTTTGCCAAGAAGTGTGATAAGTGCCAGAGGTTTTCTTACATATGCAAGACTCCACAAGCTCACCTAACACCAATCACTTCCCCTTGGCCCTTTCTTATGTGGGGAATTGACTTGGTGGGTGTAATATCCCGTATTTTTATGACTTTATAAATTTGGGGATTTATTAAATTAAATTGAGATATAAATTTAATATTAATCCAAAAATTATATTAAAATATTTACTAGCGTGATGAAAGTTAGTAATTATTGGGAATTTGTTGATTATTACTAAATGGATAAAATAATATGTATAATCGAATTTATTAAATTATCATTAGTGTATAATTTGATAATTATGGAAATTAAATCGGAACGCGCCTGTGTCGTGTTGGGATTAAATTATTATTATTAAGAGTGAATAAATTATAAGTCACCCGTATGGTCATTTCGAGTGCGCCAATGTGTCCGAAAGGGTCCAGATAGTCAGAATAATATACCCGGGGGTTTAGTTTGGGTCTCGGGGCGTTTTTAAGCCCAATTGACATCTCGGGAGGGTATTTTAGACATTTTACATTTTTGGGTAATTAAACCCACGAATTTCCTAAGGATATATCAACCTTTAGGAGTTGTCTTCTAGGATTAACAAAAACAAAATCAAAGAACGGACATTAGAGAAGGGGTTGGAGAGCTTTCTAAGCAACTCAAGGCCAAGGACTCGACCGTTTATACCGCCAACACCGCCAAAGCGTAGATCACGTGACAAGGAATGCAACCATACCACTTTCGTCCACAAATCAGAAACTCAAATTCCAGGCGAGTATCTATCTTTATTTATTTTAGTTAATGTTTTAATAATGTTAGTCTAGGGTTATTTAGAACATGTTTCATGGAAGAAATTACATTTATGGAGATTTCAAATCATATATGTAGAGGAAGTAGACGTATTCTGGACATCTAAATCACATGTAGAGGATAAGCCACGAATTTGTATGGGTTTAGAAGTAAGAAATATGGGAAAGAATTGAAATAATGGAACGTAAAAGAAAATTAAGGTTCTTGTAGTTTATGTGAATTTTACCCCATTAAATCATGATACTTGATGAATTCGGACATGTTTTATGTAGAAAATCTTGCTGTTAGGTATATGGTACTTGTAGTATTATTAATTGGGAGTTTGGGAATCATTAATGGAGATTTGGTTGAGGTTATATAGGTAAACCCGTAACTGAAAAATAGTAGGTTTCATCATAACTGCTTGATCGATCGATCGATCAAGAACATCGATCGATCAACCCCCTTACATCGATCGATCGACCCCTCCTGGAAAACTGCATATTTCTCGTCCGATGGTTTAATCCGGTTAAAATGCATAGGAACCCTTGATTGTATTATTGGGGGTATAATGGGATATAGAGAATACTAGTAGGGTCTAGGTAGATCCCATTGAGTGAAATTTAATGTAGGATGAGATTTTGGGTTAACGAGGAATTATTCATGCGCATAAGAAAATAGGCATACGTTTAATAAAAGGATCGAGACTCGTAAGGGAATTAGGCTTGAAGGTGAGTGAGTGTATGCCTACTGAAATTATACTTAGAATACTTCGAAAGAGGAGAAGTGAGTATGAAGTGAATTATAAATGAGAATGAAAATGACGAGTCCGTTATGCGAAATAGTCGAGTAAAATGTGTAAATGATGGATAATTATAATTATGGGCCGTGGGCGCACATAATTTAGAAATGTGGATATTTATATGTATATGACTGTGTGATTGTGCATATATTATATATTGGTATAAAAATCATACTCGAGCTACTTGCTATCACAAGGGTTTCCGTGCCGGGACAATCTTATCTCGATTGGGCCTTTATGGGGGATATTGACTCGTACCCTAGAACATAGGATTCCTTGGTACAGGCTATCTGATTGATAGTCAGACGGTCCTAAGAGACGTGAGGGTATGTGATGACCTCTTAGTGACTTGGAACTATGCTTCGCCTCCAATTGTATGTGTTTTGTGTTAGTACAGTTCACGAGTGATTCCGAACTAGTATTTCCCTTAGTACGAGTGATACGGGGACTTGATAGCAGAGTATGCCAGCACCATAGATTTTATATTTGGTGCAGATAGTATATGTATGATATGAGTGACTTACATAGATATTTATATAGTTAAGTATGGGAACTTTCTGCTGTGCATAAAAGTAGTTAAGTAATGAATAAATACTCCAACTTTATTATAAGTGTTTGGAAATTTTATGGCATCACTGGGTTGTCCTTAATAACATAAGATATATGAGAGGGATAAATTATCAAAAATTAGTTATCTTAACGATAGTAAGTATCATAATGAAACTCTATGGGAAAGTCAAGTTAAAATAAACTTTGAGATTAATAGTTCAGTTGGCGTGCACACTAGATGAGAGGTGAGAATTTCTCAAGGGAGTGTCGCATACTAATATGGTTATTTCATTAGCTGGTAAGCATTTTAAATACTTGCCAAACTATTTTTAAACTTTTTTACACTCGGGCTCTGATCCGTTTCCTGTTATCTCTCCTCTCTTGTATATATATATATATATATATATATATATATTACAGGTGCCCAGCCACAGGGGAATCATGCTTAGATTCCTTGGAACGGATGCGCTGCAGCTTAGGTGGGAATTGCAGGCCATTGCTTAGATGACCTTGTTGTTGACTCTACTCTTACTTTTAGTTCTGATTAGTTTGGGCATGTGTCACCCGTTTTCCTATTCAGTTGAATTTGTCAGAGATTAATATTTTTTTATTTTCAGTAATTGGTACCCTTTGGGTTTTAATTATTGTTAGGATGGTTTCATTTATAGTTTTAAACTGGTTTGGTTTATTTAGATGATTTGAATTCTTGTATGCTATTATTCATCCTTAATATTTATGAAATCTTAAACTGTTTGTTATTAAAAAGGTTTTCATAATTGGACTTAATAAAATGGAAATAAGGTTCTAAATTGTTTTGACACTTAGCTTAATTATTTAGGGTGTTAAATTGGAAATTTGATTTGCGACAGTGATGCTAAGAATGAACCAATCGTCCACCTTTATTTTTAATTTAATAAAGGACTGATCACCCGGTATTTAATTAGGCAGGGTGTCACAGGTGGTATAAGAGCATCAGGTTCTAGTGTCCTTTAGGATCTGTGCGGTTATTTCGCTTCCAGCTTAGCGTCCTTGATATAGAGCCCAATTTTTATGACTATTGTATTCTTGTATTTACGCGTACATCTTTAACTATTCGAGATTTGATAATAACTGTAGACTAGTAAACTTCCTTCTCATTTCAGATTCCTCTGAGACGCACACCCCAGGACAGGAATGCCTAGGCCAAGCAACCAGTAGCTTCAAATCAGGGAATGATGAACGCAACTGAGGTAGCCTCTATTGTTGCTCAGGCGGTGAATGCCGCATTAACGGTAGTGCAGCAGGCTCCACCCCAGATTCAGGCAGTGGCGCCAGTACCAGCACAACTTCCATCTTCATGGGAGAGGGTTAGGGATGCCTTTCAAAAGGCGCATCCCCCGGAGTTCTCAGGTAGTTCGGACATAGTAGTCGCCAGCCAATGGAAGAAAGATAAGCAGAGGCATCTGCGCATGTATGAGTGCACTGACGTGCAAAGGCAGCTTTTGGCTTCCTTCAGGCTAGTGGGGGACGCTTTGCAATGGTGGGAGTCCACCACCACTTTAGAGGAGAGTTACAGCATCACGATTCAGTCGTTATGGGCAAGGTTTGACTGCAAGTTCTTCCCATCTACCGTGCAGACTGAGATGAAGTAGAATTTACTGAATCTAAAGCAGGAGAATATGACAGTTGCAGAGTATGAGGAGGAGTTCACTAGACTTCTCACTATAGTGCCAAATGAGGCACCCATAGAGGGGAAGAGAATACTACTGTTTGCAGATGGATTGGCCTGGAGGACCCGTCAGCACCTCATAGGCAATCTATCATTGAGTACCTACACTGATGTACTCAACGCTGCTTTGTTACATTGTCAGGATCACCGCTTCCATCTGCAGGGGAGCAAACGAGAAGGGGAGTCCAGCCAGCAGGGCAGGACAGGGCAGTAGTAGTACTGGCGGGGCACCAGCAGCCTAGGGGTAGACTCGTCACAGTGAGCAGAGTTCTCATCAGGGGGACCCTGCCAAGCGGTTCCGATCAGGTGACTCCAGACAGGGATTTGGGGGATTCAGGCAGGGCCAACAGGGCCAGTCTAATCAACATGACCAATAGGGATAATACCGTCAGTAGCAGGGCCGTCAGGGTCAACAACGTTTCAAGTAGGGCCAGTGGCGGGGTGGTAACGGCCAACAGGCCGTGGTCAGTAGGGGTAGAGGGGAGGTAACTTCAGGGGCAGATGTTTTGGATGTGGCAAGAATGTCCATAGGCACCAGGATTGCCTAGATGGAGATAGGGCCCCATAGCAGCAAGGTGCCCATAATGAGCCGCAGAGGCCACTCTTTCCAGCCGCCCTCCCAGTGCCAGCCCAGGCTCCAGCCTTACCCACCATCCCAACAACCCCAGTTCAGCAGGGGAAATTGCAGTACTGATGTGTCTACAATGTCCACCAGGCAGCAACACCTCAGGCACCACCCGCGATTGAGGGTACATTTCCTATCCATGGCACTATAGGTCGGGTTTTATTTGATACTGGGGCATCACACTATTTTATAGTTACTCATTTTGAAAATGCCTTAGGATTATTAGACACAGCAGAGAGCACTGTGCCATGCGTAGACTCACCATTGGGGAATGGGTCTTTGAGTTTCTTTATATGCCGGGGTGTGGGAGTAGAGATTGGTAGCGTGATTTTACCAGCAGATATGCTAGTCTTAGAAATGCATGAGCACAATGTTATTATTGGCATGGATTGGCTTGCTGCGTAGAGAGCCAAGATAGATTGTTTCAGTGGGAGTATCATCTTTGCCATTCCGGGGCAGAAGATGTTTTTGGTGGCGATGCCTCGCCCAGAGGGAGGCTCTTCCACCCATTTGTACTGCATAGAGGAGGATACCTCTAAGGAGGTCATGATTCCCTTAGATTCGATCCCAATCGTTCGTGAGTATTTCGATGTATTTCAGGAGATACTGGGCCTACCCCCAATCGAGAGATAGATTTCAACATAGACTTGATGCCGGGCACTTGACCGATAGCACGTGTAACGTACTGTATGGCTCCAACGGAAATAAGGGAGTTACGGGAGGAGGTAGAGCATCTGTTAGGTCAAGGCTTTATTCGTAGGAGCACCTCACCTTGTGGTGATCTAGTGTTGTTTGTGAAGGAGAGAGATGGTTCACTGAGGTTATTCATGGATTACCGGGAGATGAACAAGGTCACGATACGGAACAAATATATGTTTCCTCGAATCGATCACCTGTTTGACCAACTAATGGGAGCAACCTTCTTTTCGAAGATAGATTTGAGATCGGGATACCATCAGCTACGAATTAGGGAGCATGATGTGTCGAAGACTGCTTTTTTGATGAGATATGGGTCCTATGAGTTCAGAGTCATGCCGTTTGGGATGACAAATGTTGCAACCGTATTCATGGACTTAATGAACCGAGTGTTCAGGGAGTTCTTGGATCAGTTTGTCATCGTTTTCACAGATGACATCCTGATATATTCACACAATGAGGAGGAGCATGCCGACCACTTGAGGCAGGTTATTCAGACTCTACGAGAGCATTAGCTGTATGCTAAGTATGAGAAGTGCGGATTCTGGTTATGGGAGGTACAGTTTTTGGGGCATGTTGTGTCGGAATTGGGAATATCGGTTGACCCGAGAAAAGTGTCGGTGGTGAGGTAGTGGGGATAACCCACGACTCCTACAGAAGTGCGTAGTTTCTTGGGGTTAGCCGAGTACTATAGGAGATTCATCCAAATCTTTTCAAAGATAGCGGGTCCGTTGATGAATCTGACTCGCAAGGGAGTTCCGTATGTTTAGGATGATGCTTGTCAATTGGCTTTTGATGAGATGAAAGATAAGTTGACTTCGGCGCCAGTTCTTGCTTTGCCCAAGACGGGAATAGAGTATCTAGTGTACACTGACGCTTCTTTACGGGGACTCGGATAATACTTCTGCAGGAAGAGACGGCTATAGCTTTTGCCTCCCACAAGCTAAAGCCTCACGAAAGGAATTACCCCACCCACGACCTAGAGCTAGCAACGATTATTTTTTCATTGAGGAGTTGGAGACATTAGTTGTTGGGGGAGAAGTTTCTCTTGTTCATAGACCACAAGTCACTGCAATACTTGTTCACTCAGTGAGAGCTGAATATGCATCAGCGAAGATGGTTGGAGTTTGTGAAAGACTACTAGTTTGAAATACAGTACCATCCGGGAAAGGCTAGTGTGGTTATTGATGCGTTAAGCCGTAGACCGGCGGGCGATGTAGCGGACGTCTGGAAAGTGAAGTGGAAAGAGTTGGGTCACCAGGATGCGGTAGTATGCTCCTTTGTATCTTCCATGGCAGTCACACCAGATATTGTTACGAGTGTGATACATGCACAATCAACGGATTTGTTTTGTCAGGAACAGATTGTACAGCTTTTAGCTGAAGGTGCTGAGTCCTACTCAGTAAGTTCTGATGGAGGTTTGAGGTTTAATGGGAGATTGGTGGTCCCAGAAAGAGAGGACTTACATCATGCAGTGATGACACAGTCTCACGGGTCCAGATTTACGATATATCCCAGAGGGGATAAGATGTACCAGGATATGAGGTGGCAGTACTGGTGGAGTGGAATGAAGAAGGACATTGCAAAGTTCGTGTCCAAGTGTTCTACCTGCTAGATGGCGAAGGTATACCACTAGAGACCATCAGGATTACTTCAGGAGTAGGAGATACCTACGTGGAAGTGGGAAGTATTTCCATGGACTTCATTACTGGGTTGCCTACATCACAGCGGGGTCACGACTCCATCGGGGTTATAGTGGATCGGTTGACCAAGGTGGCTCATTTTCTACCAGTACAGACAGACTATACCACGGTCCAGTATGCACAGCTTTTCATTGCCGAGATTGTTAGGCTACATGGGGTGCCCCTGGATATTTGTGTCTGATAGAGACAAAATGTTTGTGTCGCGCTTCTGGGAGAGCTTTCAGGAGGCCATGGGTACAAAGTTGAGACTGAGTTCAGCTTATCACCCACAGACGGATGGACAAACAGAGCGTACCAATCAGATGTTAGAGGATATGCTACGCATGTGTGTCCTTGATTTTGGAGGAGGATGGGATCCGTATCTTCCACTGGTGGAGTTTTCTTATAATAACTCCTATTAGTTCACGATCGACATGGATCCATTTGAGGCCTTGTATGGCAGGCCTTGTCGTTCTTCCGCTTGTTGGCTATAGGTGGGGGATAACAAGTTGCTCGGACCTGAGATGATTCAGGAAACTTCATCTAGGATTGAGCTCATCAGGAGTCACATTCAGGTAGCACAGGACAAACAGAAGAGCTGCGCTGATGCGAAGCGGTTCTTTCGAGATTTTTAGCGTCGGGGACCAAGTATTACTATGGGTATCTCCTATGAGAGGAGTAATGAGGTTTGGAAAGAAGGGGAAGTTGGCTCCAAGGTACGTGGGATAATTTCCCATTATCGAAAGGATTGGGCCGGTGGCATACAGATTGGGGTTGCCACAGAATTTGCACCGCATTCACAATGTGTTCCACATCTCGTCGTTGAGACGATATCTTTGGGATGACATGGCCCATAATCACATCGCAATAGAGGAGATTGATTTACAGCCCGACAGCTCTTACGAGGAGAGACCAGTGGCTATCCTAGACCACAGTGCGAGGAAATTGAGGTCGAAGGTAGTCCCACTTGTACGGGTCCAGTGGGAGCATCATAAAGTGGAGGGATCCGCTTGGGAGCGCGAGGCAGATATGCGCGAGAGATACCCAAATTTATTCTTACCAGGTATGCCTTATTTTTTGAATTTTGGGACGAAATTCCGCTATTTGGGGGAAAGTATGTAATACCCCGTATTTTGATGACTTTTAAATTTGGGGATTTATTAAATTAAATTGAGATATAAATTTAATATTAATTCAAAAATTATATTAGATATTTACTAGTGTGATGAGAGTTAGTAGTTATTGGGAATTTATTGATTATTACTAAATGGATAAAATAATATGTATAATCGAATTTATTAAATTATCATGAGTGTATAATTTGATAAATGTGGAAATTAAATCGGGACGCGCCTCTATCGTGTCAGGATTAAATTATTATTATTAAGAGTGAATAAATTATAAGTCGTCCATATGGTCATTTCTAGTGCACCAATGTGTCCGGAAGGGTCCTGATAGTCAAAATATTATACCCGGGGTTAAGTTTGGGTCTTGGGGTATTTTTAGGCCCATTTGACATCCCGGAGGGTATTTTAGACATTTTACATTTTTGGGTAATTAAACCCACGAATTTCCTAAGGATAAATTAGCCTTTAGGAGTTGTTTTCTAGGGTTAACAAAACTAAAATAAAAAAACGTCCATTAGAGAAGGGGTTGGAGAGCTTTCCAAGCAACTCAAGGCCAATGACTCGACCGTTTACACCACCACCACTGCCAAAGCGTAGATCGCGCGATAAGGAACGCAACCATACCACTTTCGTCCACAAATAAAAAAATCAAATTCTAGGCAAGTATCTATCTTGCTTTATTTTAGTTAACGTTTCAATCATGTTAGTCTAGGTTTGTTTAGAACATGTTTCATGGAAGAAATTATATTTTTAGAGATTTCAAATCATATGTGTGGAGGAAGTAGACGTATTCTGGACATCTAAATCACATGTAGAGGATAAGCCATGAATTTTTGTGGGTTTAGAAGTAAGAAATCTGGGAAAGAATTGAAAGAATGGAAACTAAAAGAAAATTAGGGTTCTTGTAGTTTATGTGAATTTTACCCCATTAAATAATTATACTTGATGAATTTGGACATGTTTTACGTAGAAAATATTGATGTTAGGTATATGGTACTTGTAATATTATTAATTGGTGGTTTGGGAATCGTTAATGGAGATTTGGTTGAGGTTGTAGAGGTAAACCCGTAACTGGAAAAGAGAAGATTTCGTCATAATTGCTTGATCGATCGATCGATCAAGAACATCGATCGACGATCGATCGATTGACCCCCTTACATTGATCGATCAACCCCTCCTGGAAAACTGCATATTTCTCGTCCGATGGTTTAATCCGGTTAAAATGCATAGGAACCCTTGATTGTATTATTGGGGTATAATGGGATATAGAGTAGACCAGTAGGGTCTAGGTAGACCCCGTTGAGTGAACATTAATGTAGGATGAGATGTTGGGTTAATGAGGAACTATTCATGCGCATAAGAAAATAGGCATACGTTTAATAAAAGGATCGAGACTCGTAAGGGAATTAGACTTGAAGGTGAGTGAGTGCATGCCTACTGAAATTATACTTAGGATACTTCGAAAGAGGAGAAGTGAGTATCAAGTGAATTATAAATGAGAATGAAAATGACGAGTCCGTTATGCGAAATAATCGAGTAAAATGGGTAAATAACGGATAATTATAATTATGGGCCGTGGGCACACCTAATTTAGAAATGTGGATATTTATATGTATATGACTGTGTGATTGTGCATATATTATATATTGGTATAAAAATCATACTCGAGCTACTTGCTATCACAGGGGTTTCTGTGCCGGGACAATCTTATCTCGATTGGGCCTTTATGGGGGGATATTGACTCGTACCCTAAAACATAGGATTCCTTGGTACAGGCTATCTGATTGATAGTCAGACGGTCCTAAGAGACGTGAGGGTATGTATTGACTTCGCCTCCAATTGTATGTGTTTTGTGTTAATATAGTTCACGAGTGATTCCGAACTAGTATTTCCCTTAGTACGAGTGATACGGGGACTTGATAGCAGAGTACGCCAGCACCATAGATTTTATGTGTGGTGCAGATAGTATATATATTATATGAGTGACTTATATAGATATTTATATAGTTAAGTATGGGAGCTTTTTGCTGTGCATAAAAGTAGTTAAGTAATGAATAAATACTCCAACTTTATTATAAGTGTTTGGAAATTTTGTGGTATCAGTGGGTTATCCTAAATAACATAAGATATATGAGAGAGCTAAATTATCAAAAATTAGTTATCTTAACGATAGTAAGTATCAAAATGAAACCTTATGGGAAAGTCAAGTTAAAATAAACTTTGAGATTAATAGTTCAGTAGGCGTGCACACTAGATGAGAGGTGAGAATTTCTCAAGGGAGTGTCGCATACTAATATGGTTATTTCATTAGCTGGTAAGCATTTTAAATACTTGCCAAACTATTTTTAAACTATTTTACACTCGGGCTCTGATCCGTTTCATGTTATATCTCCTCTCTTGTATATATATATATATATATATATATATGTATATATTACAGGTGCCCAGCCACAGGGGAGTCATGCTTAGATTCCTTAGAACGGATGTGCCGCAGCTTAGGTGGGAATTGCAGGCCATTGCTTAGATGACCTCGTTGTTGACTCTACTCTTATTTTTAGTTCTGATTAGTTGGGGCATGTGTCGCCCATTTCCCTATTCAGTTGAATTTGTCAGAGATTAAAGTTATTTTATTTTTAGTATTCTGTACCCTTTTGGTTTTAACTATTGTCAGGATGGTTTCATTTATAGTTTTAAACTGGTTTGGTTTATTTAGATGATTTAAATTCTTGTGTGCTATTATTCATCCTTAGTATTTACGAAATCTTAAACTGTTGGTTATTAAAAAGGTTTTCATAATTGGACTTAATAAAATGGAAATAAGGTTCTAAATTGTTTTGACACTTAGCTTAATTATTTAGGGTGTTAAATTGGAAATTTGATTTGCGACAGTGATGCTAAGAATGAACCAACCGTCCATCTTGATTCTTAATTTAATAAAGGACTGATCATCCGGTATTTAATTAGGCAGGGTGTCACAGTCGAGCCTCTGCCGACCATTCGAGGAGGGTTCAAATACCTAGTTATAACTGTTGATTACTTTACTAAATGGGTTGAAGCTGAACCATTGATCGATATGTCCTGTGACAGGGTTTATCAGTTTATTTAGAAAAATATCATCCACGTGTATAGTTTTCTCTATGCCTTTATCACTGATCATGGCACACAATTTGACAACGATGGATTTGCTGACTATTGCGTTCAATCCAATGTCTAAAAAATCCACTGTGCTCCTGGCCATCCTCAAAGAAATGACCAAATAGAGGTAACTAATAGAACTTTATTTAATGGATTGAAGAAAAGGTTGGAAAATGCTAAAGGGAATTGGATCAATGAACTGCATTCTGTCTTGTGGGTTTACCTAACAATCTCCAGAACACCTACTAGAGAAACTCCCTACCTATTAGCATTTAGTAGTGAAGCCGTAATTCCTTTCGATCTATGTTTATCTATGCACAAAGTTCTTAACTTTAATACCCCATTTAGTGATTTGATGAGAAGGCTAGACTTAGACATGTTGGAAGAGGTACGTAAAGATGAAGCGTTAAGGAATGCAACCTATTAACAATGTAATGCACGTTTCTATAACAAGAGGGTACGACCGAGTAACATAAAATAAGGTGATTATGTTTTGAAGAAGGTGATTAAAAAGAGCAATAAGCTTGAAGCCAATTGGCATGGGCCTTATCGTATTATAGTAGTCGTCCGACCAGGCACATATCGAATTAAGACTTTGAAAGGTGAAGAATTCAAGAATCCCTGGACTGCAGAATACCTGAAGAAGTATTATCAGTGATGTAGTCATGTTGTACTCAGTTCATTTCAATAATAATGAGAATATGATTTCTCAAAAAAATTTATTTTTTTCGGATTACTAGTGATATGCACTGCATTGCAAAGGCACCAACAATGTTAGTTATCAATAAAGGCCACCAACAATGTTGTTCTGTATCAATAAAGGCCACTAACAATGTTGGTCGGTATCAATAAAGGCCACCAACAATGTTGGTCAGTATCAATAAAGTCACCAATAATGTTGGATGTTAGCATAAACCCCCAACAATGTTGGTTGGTATCAATAAAGACACCAACAAAGTTGGTTGTCAAATAGATAAAAAACCGCACAAGGCAAAATTATAAGTCCCAAATTCTTGGTTAACAAAGACCCAGATGAACAATTTTCATCTAAAGTGGGCTAAAAGCTGGACAAATGTTCCACTCACGCCTGGGAACCAAGGTAACTAATGCAATTACCCAAAAATTTAAGTGCATTAGTAGATCCATGGTGAATCATTGGTAATTGGTATAATACTTAGGATAATCCTAAGGATATCAATAGATCGATGAAAAACTAGAGATTAACTAAAAGTTGATCCATTCATAGTCAAAGACTAAGGAGATATTCATATAGGCAGAGATTGACTAAAAGTTGATCCATTCATAAAATAAGATTTTCATTAAATTAAATGATTACATATTATTGCTTAAACATGAAGAAACAAAATACAAAGGCTTATTCTACATGACATTTTCCTTTAGCCTTAGAAACAAGATCTATGCCAGCTGGAGGATCGTCCAAAGTATAAGAAGAGTTGTTGAAGTTAAAATTTTGAAGCGTCATGGTGTTGCTGCTACTGGGATAATCAAGCAGATGAGTAGGTCGGACTATCTCTAGTTCATCATGTAGCTCGTAATATCCTAAGTATTTTGAAATCAAACATTGAGGAATACGACCAATAGGAATCCAGTTAACATCTAACTTGAATGGAGGATTGTCAAGCTGCAGCAAGCCCAGATCATACCAGTCCCACAAAGAGTTGTTTTGATCCACCTTCATCACGGTTAAAGTGTTCATCCAACCCCATTTATAGGACTCATCTTAGCCTGTAAAAGTCTATCATCAAGATGACCCAGATCTTCATTAAACCCATCTATAAAAACCTTTCTTGGCTCCTTATGGAATTAAAAGGTTAATTTATCAACCTACGACTGCAGCTTCTTCAGTACTCCATCCTTAACCTGTAATTGGGAAGATTGAGTGGATAATTGTTCAGACAAGGTTGCACCTTCTAATACATCTCAACAATAACTCAGTCTTTAGATTTTAACTGTGCAACTTGATTGGCAAGGGTCTGTTGAGTCCTAACTTCGTTTGTGGTTCCTCGACCAGGCTTATTTCTTGCTCGGGAGGAAGATCCAGGCTTAATCTTTTTTAAGGCTTCCAACTCATACCTTAATGTTGCATTCTTATCCTCTAAAAAGGAGTAACCTTCATCAGTAGTAGTAACAACAACTCAAGAGGCAGACTTCAAAATATTCACTTCATCCCTCAAATTATTATTCTCCTCTTCTAGGAGTTTGGCAATAGTTCTAATTTCTTCTACTTCAAGCTTAAGTAGAAATTCCTTTTTATTGTAAACAGAGAAATATTTATCAAAGCCTTGACCTACACTTAAGCTTTGATATTTCTGCTCATATCTCTGGTGCAATAGCGCAGTAGATTCTTTATGTTGTTCTTGAAGGTCTTCTATCATCTCATAGTAGGGAATATTATTTGCTACCGCCCGATCAAGTAAGTACTTCAAATATTTGTAGGCTTCTTTAGCCTGCTCTGATACATCATCACCGAGAAACTGAATAATTTCTTCTTCGGACAAGTCCATTTGACCTGCTTTGAAAAAAGCATTCCAGTTCCTCAGTAGTTTGGTATCATTGGAAGAAAGTTGTTCCATCTTTGCTATAACTAGTAAGAAGAAATGACCACCAATCAACAACAAGAATGGAGAAAAGGCATAATAAAAAAAAGATAAAAAGGAAAAAAGCTTCTCTTATTGATAACAAAGAGTTCAAGTATAATAAAAATAAATGAAAAGAAATAAAAAGACAAAAGGGCAAATGCTGAACAACTTTAAATCTTCTCCCTATCATTCTCAACCTTCTTATCCTGCTCAGAAGAAGGGACTACAGGCTGGAGTTGCTCGGTTTTCTCAATTTGAGGAAGATAAAATTCAGTGATTTTAGGTTGATGGACATCAAATTCAACCACTAGAGAAGACTCTCCAGAACCAGCTTCATCTTCAACCTCATCCTCAATAACTGGAGGAGGACCATGATTATATTTATAAAAAAGTTCAGTGCCTTCAGTTGTGTTCAACTCCTGAAGGGAATCAACCCAACTATCTCTAAAACATTTTTGCTTTGTATACTCAATCTGAGCAGAGGAAGTAAAAATGGCTTTGTTCCAGCCCTTATCGCAACCAGCACTGAAGGATACCTTCACAATAGACTTTCTATTAGATCTGGCAGAGGATACAAGCTCTTCAATAGTCTTAGCCCCGCATTCAGCTTCCTCTGCCTTACACTCAACCTCCTTTCCCTTGTGATCAACTTCCTTGGCCCCGCACTCAGCTTCAATGATATTCTCATCAGATGTCTATCGAGTAGTTTCAATTATCTTCAGTTTATCTGCCTAAGTACTCTTCTCACTCTCCAAGGCTTGTTGAGATTCGAGAAAATATTTCTTCAAGCCATCCAAGGCTTCTTCCACATCGTTTGAAGCCTTAATTGTATCATCCTTCTCCAGTATATTATTGAAGTGTACCAAGAACTGCAAGATATGAAGATCAAGATGAGTATATGAGAAATATAAAAGATAACCAAACCAAGAATATGGAAACTTTTTACTGATGGAAGGCCTTGAGCAGACAATTTAGAAACCCTCGCTCGGGGGAGTATGGCATCCACCCCCCTGTAGTCTATAAGAGTACCAGACTTGATCAACTTCCTGGCCAAACCAGGAGTAATAGCTGTCGGAGGACTAGCATCAGAATAAGGTAATTCAACTAAGGACAGTTGATCCGTCATCTGGTCGACCTGCTTCTCTGTAATCCCTCTCCTAAGTCTCCTCAAAGGAACTTTAGCATCTTTGGGAGCCGCATATTTGGGGGTTGGGTCCTTAGGGACTGGGGGCTTCATAACATTCCCTATTTTCTTCTTGTCTCCTTCAGCAGGTGCTTGGGAGCCACATGTGCTACCATTGAGAAGGTCAGGAAACTTTCTCTTCTTCATGATTTCAGATAGAGGAGATTCTCAATCAGTAGCAACCTCTTGATTAAGATCAATTACCAGAATAGGAGAAGCAGCAGGTCTGGCAATAAAGGAAGAAATAATATTTCTGTATTAAAGCAAATAGGAGGCGGACCTAACGTGCTCCTCAACAACTATCTTGTGAAGCCCCTAAATAAACTTCAATTCTTTCAAATTAACTTCACTATCTTTGGGGAATTTTCTTTTCTGGTCAACTGTAATTCAATTTATAAAGCAACAGTCAGTATGACATTTTATCAAATATAAACAGGGCAAAATTACTAAAACACAAAACAACCTATTCCATGGTCAAAGAGTGGACCTCTAGTTCCTTGATATTTAGCACCTCCTATTAATGGATCATGTTGCTAATTTTTTACAACTACCCCATAATCAAAATAATCCCGATTAGAATCAGGGAGGTTAACTACTAAAGCTTTACCAACTGCCCTAGTTTTCAAATAAAAAGTGTTATCACTAGTTATACACTTATAACAAAAACATTATTTCTGGAATCCCTAAATGGGTTCCATAGATTTGATTTAACCTATATACTCCATTCACTACTCTCCATGTGTTAGGAGCCACTCTTGCAGGAACAATGCCAAAATATTGACAAAACTCCAGGCAGAGGGGATTGGGAGGAAATGTGAACCAACATTCAACAATAAAGCTGGAAGGGAACCAATGGCCCTCAGTAAGAGAGAAAAAATTAGAAGGAAGAGTGGGATGTTCTAACACAACCCAAGGTGGAATGTTTAATTCGATTATGTACTTATCAAGTGACTCAATAGAATAAACCATGATGAAGAAAATAAAGAAGAAGAGAAGAAAAATTCTTACAAAGATTTAAGGATTCAGTAAGAACTGAAGACAGATAGAAAACGATCGCACGAAAGATCAAAGAACATAGTGGCATAATCAGAAATGAGAGGTAGCAAATGATCGAAGTTTTACCGCTCTTTTTATAAGACGCATTGAAAACTGGAAAAAGTAATGATTAAAGTGAACGACGATTGAGTTTACGGCGGCTAACAAAGGAAAAGACGAAGATACACCACAAAAGTTTGCTAAAATTTGAAATATTTACAAAATTGCCATTCGCGCTAAAAAATCGTCAATCAAGTGGATAAATTTCACAAGTCTGGAAGGTCTGCAGCTGACCAAGCAGCCCGAAATAGTGTTAAAGCATAATATTCCACACTTTCGCATCAACTCCAAGTATGAAACATTGGGTGCTTCTGTTGATACCAAAATTTACCACCTTACGTGGACCAATTATAAACCAACACATGTCATACAGTGTGGGTCAAATCCAAGTTAGCATGATGCAAAAGCCCGACCAACAAGGAAGCCTGACCAACAGGGAAACCCGATCAACAAGGAAGCCCGAACAACTTGGAAGACCGACCAACCGTCGAAAATCCAGCCTGTATAGCTAACGAAGAAAGAACAGTCATACAACCCGTGTAAGCAGTGAAGCAACAACAATAGTACATTTAATTCTCATTATGTATTGATGAAAATGCCTAATGAATAAAGGCATTCCATCCTTTCACACGATAACTATCAATACCCCTCTTGGGCTATAAATATATTGTATCACCCTCATTGCAACGGATCGAAAACAAATCAAGGCAGTCAATACATAACAGTGGACGTAGTCTTTCCCATTGAGCCGAACCACTTTAAAAATCCCTTTGTCTTATTTGTTTTTGTTTATTTATCCGTGATCAATCAATTAGGTCTAATCTAGTTTTTTTTGCATCAACAATAACTTTTGATCCGTGACTCGGATTTAGATGTCGTTTCTTCCTACGTGCTTGTATACTTGAGGTCTTCAACTTTCGTTTTGGTTCCTTGTCCGAATTCTAGATCTAAAATCACTCTTTTTCCCTCTGACTTTCTTTTTTTCTTTCTTTCTTGGTTTCTCGGTTTTGAGTTTCCTCTTCTCTTCACTTATATAAAACACCTGCAAAATGCAAGAAGAATACACGAAACTCGATGCACTGTATATAAAATATCAATAGCAAATATATGAGATAAATCAACACGTTTTACATTGTATAAGGTGATAAAAACCTCCAAATTAAGGGGATAAATCAGAAGAATTTATGCCTAATCAAACCCCCTAACTTAGAACTTTGATCGTGCTGAGCAATGTAAAAGAATCGAAACAAGGCTCATCTCTTGAAAAACATTTTATTAGTTGGTCAAGCGATTGTATTTAGCATATGCAATAAGCATTTAAACCCCTAGGTTACCCTAGTAGGACGAGTTGTGTCTCATGAGGGTTTGCAGTGAATATACCCACAAAATTTGTTTTCGACTAAAAATAAATAAATAAATCAAAATACTTAAAAATTATTCGTTTAAACTCTCCAAAAATAGTCACCACAAATTTATATTAACAAGTCTCAATTCGTAGTGTGTGTGTGTGTGTGAGGCCAAAAATTGAACCGCTAATTTCCACATATTGATCATTACGTTACTTTCCAAAAATTCGTTTTGATTTCAAAATCTCACGGGATGCTCCCACAAACAAATCACTCGGAATGTGACTATTTTTTCTCGGTATGCATGATTTATAAGTTTAAATGTAATTAAATACAAACTAATGCGCACAAACTTGAAAGAAGAAAATTATTTAAGTGAATAGATCTCTTCATCGGAATACGGTCATTGGAAAACGGGAAACATCATCTTTTATTCGCACCAATTGATCTCTCTTATTATGTTTTAACTCTCCACGCGGTAATTAATTTTAAAATCCGGACTTAATTAGGACTTTTTCGAGTTTATAATGTATATTGGGTAACCTTGGAAAAGGTTGGGAAATTCGGAATTGAAAAATGTTCTTATGCTGTCCTTTAGTGCTTTTCCGGCTTTTACTCACTTTCTATTCTTTTTTCTGTTTTTTTTTCATTTTTTTTTTCTTTTGTTGTTATTTTTGTTTGGCATTATTCCATTTTTTTCTTACCCCTTTTTATTGCACCATTTGGACTTTATTTATGAATTTTTCATTTCACAATTCCGGGCTATTTGGGTTTTTCGGGTTACAAACGAAATTGGGAAAATTCTATTAGGCTCAAATTGGGTTGCAATGTGAAAAAATTTCACAACTTTTTATAGCTAATTTTTTCGGGTAACAAACGAGGGCCTAACTTCATTTATCCGAATTACTCATTACTTTACCATATGCGTCTTGAAATTAATTTAGATTAGAGATATGTTAGCGCATTTTTCAAGACAACATCTCACACATTTACCATAACCGATCAAAACAAGGGTATTGAGATCTTTAACGACTTATTTAGACGTTAAATTGAACTTTGAGTTAGCCATTAACTCGGATTGATTTAAAAACTCACAAAAAGTGATAGGCTCGAAATCTCACCGGGTTAGTTAATCTCCACACTTATTCGTAAAGTCGTCAATTTTTGCTCAATTTCCATCTTTGGTCAATTTCGGCTTAGTGCAATTGGATTTTTACAAATTTGAGACTTCAATCAAAATTTTAATGATATTTTTGAAAAATTTAAATCCCGATTTTTATTTATATCGAAGAAAAATATTTTTGTTTTTTTTCAATATTTTTAATTTTTTTGGAAATTTTTGAAGTTTTCTATTTTTTTGGGCATTTTGAACTTTGTGAAATTTTTGAAGTGCATGCATACCCCCCTTAACTTGGACTTTTGCAAAGTTCCGATGCAAAGGGACTAAAAGCTAAACTAAAGAGATAAGGCATATAAAATAAACAAAGTAGAAAATGCATTAATAAAACAAGCAGGTATAAGAAACGAAAAGATAGGCATGTAAAATTTTCGATTACATAATCATATTACACGAATGTATAAACATCAAAATGGAAGAATTACACAAAACAACCACTCAAAACATGCTACTGGGGGGAGGGGGGGAGATGCGCTGGGAGCATTCGGGTCATAAAAGTAGCTCCGTGGTGGTGCACCCATAGTCATGTGATATAGCTCAGCTTGAAGACTCGGATTTGGATGTCATTTCTTCCCACGTGCTTATAGACTTGAGGTCTTCAACTTTCATTTTGGTTCCTCGTCCGAATTCTAGATGTAAAATTGCTCTTTTGCCCTCTGACTTTCTTTCTTTCTTGGTTTCTCGATTTTGAGTTTCCTCTTCTCTTCACTTGTATAAAATACCTGCAAAATGCGAGAAGAATACATGAAACTCGATGCACTATATAGGAAATGTCAGTAGCAAAGATATGGGATAAATCAATACATTTTACATTGTATAACGTGATAAAAGCCTCCAACTTAAGGGGATAAATAGGAAGAATTTGTGCCTAATCAGCCGCCACACTACCATTCCAAGAGTGTAAAACTAAAAGAAAAGATAAAAGAGAAGGGAGAAACAAAGGGAGAAATTTGGGAAGGATTTAGAGAAATTTCCAAGCTAGGATCACTGTGATACCAAAGGGAATTCAGGCTCTACCATATTTTTAAGGAAAGTATTTAAACTTGCTTAATACTATATGTATGTGTTTTAGTTCATATCATAATTGGTAATACAAACATAATGTTTGGCGGGATTCACATGTTAAAATGGGTTTTGGGAAAATGATTTCATCGAAATTAATTGATGATTATACCATGTGAAATTTGAGAATTGAATCCTATATGAAAGATGGAATCTTGATAAAGAAATCTGATATTGAATCATGAAAAGATGTTATCTTGAATTATACATTTGTAGGTGGGTTAAAGTTAATTTCTGAATTATAGAGAGCTTTCCCAAGTAATAGAAGAGACTCAAGAGAAGGCAGCAACATGAAGACACCGAGGCAGCTCAGTGAGGCAGCTCAATGAAGCAGCTCAGTGAGGCAGCTCAGCGAGGAAGATTGGTGATGTAGCTCAACGAGGAAACTTACCGAGAGAGATCTTCTTTATCTTTCGTTCTTACTTAGTCAAATTGTATTTTGTAAACACATTGATTGTAATTCTTTAATGATTATAATATTGAGTGTGAGGTCAAATGGTACTCGCGAGAGACCAGGCTTGGAAGGGCCTAGGAGAGCTTACATTATCTATCGAATGACCTCGCTGTGGGAACTTAAAAAGGACTAGGTTTAGATGATTGAGACGTGAAGCAGTGTTAAGGCTTGTCTTGACCATCTTAGATACACCTGGTAAAATATCGAGAGATCTTTCATCATGGAAACTTGTGTAGAGTAATATTGAGATTTTAACCAAACAATCGTCTACCGAATGTCATATTTACTTTAGGTGATGTCACCAGGTAGCTAAACACTTTCCAATCCAAACTCGAGTAAACCACGATAGTAATAGGACTGTCAGACAGTCTGGTGAGCTACCTCTGTGGTGACATTCCTCTGATGCATAGTGATTAGGCAAAAGGCATGTCATGGTATGTAATGATCATGACATAGAGTGTGCTAACCTATCAGGTATTTAATGCTTCTGACATAAATTATGAGGGGGATGTTTTTCACAACGGTGAAGGACTGGGGCATCTCTGGAAAGGTGTGGGCTATTTATTGGCCTCAACCACTTTCGAGAAGAAAGTTCTTTCTAGGGAGTTTTTTTTGCTAGAGAGAGAAATATATTTCAGGATAAGTTATTACAAACCAGAGAGAGTTTACCCACCCACCATTATCATTTATTGTGAATCTTTTAATAGCTAACCAAAGATATATTAGAGGTTGTTAGTGTGTTGGTTGTCTTCCAAGGTGTATCTAGGGTGCTTACTTCTCTCTCCCTTTGAATGAGTTGCTTATGAGTTTCCCTTATTATTATTTGAGTTATACATGAGAGATTTGTGAGTTCAATCTGAGTGTTGATTATATATAATATTGTGTGTTCATTTGTCTTTGTTAAATAGTACTTGGGTTATCATTTATTACATACCTATAGGGGTTATGCCTCTAGTGGTAATACTACACTCCCAGGCTTCAAGGGGACTACCCTATTTTGTTTGGCGACTTATTGAGGAGGTATTCTTCTACAAGTATGGCGCAAGATAACGTTAATTGTACCATTGACTTTGATGATATTTAGAAAAATGAAGAACAATCGACGAGAGAGCTTGAGTCTTCCAGGGATGGGGTTCCTCAGGTAGACTTACCCCCAACTCAAATGGCAACAGGACTCCCAACAGTTACACAAGCTTCTACTAGCATCATGATTTGACAGGGATAAATAACCCTTCCTAAGGGCAAAGTCTTTGAGTTCTTACAGACTCCTCTAAATGCAATGGCTTTTGTAGGGGGATTAGACCTTAGCTCTTTCGTAACACCAATGGTGGATCCGATACCCCCATCGAGCACAACTCTAATGGGACCTACCCTAACAAACACTGTACCTACCCCTATCCCAACGATGGGTACCCCATCTATGACAAGTATAGCCCCTGTGGTCCTTCAGCCCATTGCTCCAATGGATGAGAAAACCCTTATATCATCCTTAGAAGAAATGAGGAAGGAGATGTAGAAAGAGATGCTAAAGATGATAGCAACTTCCTCATAGTCAGCCAGTGAGGTAGAATTTGTGTATGACAATTTTCTTACTCCCTATCCTGAGTCATAAAACGAGGAACCTTACCTGGAAATTTTCTTACTCCCTATCTTGAGGCATAAAATGAGGAACCTTACCCGAAGTACTACATTGCTCCTATATTTGAGAAGTACACAAGAAAGGGAGGAAACCCGAAGGAGCATATCAAGTGGTTCATTGAACATTTGGGGGCTCATTGCAATAATAAGAAGCTAAGGTTGATAGAGTTTTCCAAATCCCTCACCGATAAGGCATATACCTAGTACGCTCACTTGGCACAAAAGAGTATCTCAACATGGGAGAAATTCATGTTCTATTTATCCAGAAGTTCTTTTTGGCAGAAGACGAATTCAAGTTGACACAGTTAGGTAAGGAGAAGCAACGACCAGGGGAGGAAGTGGTGGCATACGTCCAAAGGATCAGAGAAAGGTCCCTCGATGTGAGGGGAAGGCTAAGGAGTCCAAAGTGCTTCAGATTTGTGCTAAAGGTTTTCCCCTGTAGTACACCAGTTATCTCATAAATGGAACACGCGAAGGAACTTTTATGAAATTTTTAAAAGCTGCAAGGAACATCTCGTTGGTCGTACGACTAAACCCGTCTATGGTGTCTGTGATATTCAGGAATCCAATAAAACCCATTGTGAGATGTGGCCAGCCCCCACGAGTAGGATACACCGACGGAGGAAAGGGGGCTAAATATCCAAAGAAGGACAATAAAAAAAAGTTTGGTAGAGCTATAGAGGATCCACCACCGTTGCCTTACATTGTTGAAGAGGTTATATATTGCTAAAACACCATGGTGCAAGGGGGGATAGTCTATGTATACTCTAATAATGGAGTCAGATGCAGAGACACGAGATAATCCCAAATACTTCCAGATCTATCGGAAGATTGGACATCCAACAACGACCTATTTTACACCGAGGAAGATTATAATCAAACACATGAAGGCAAGAACTCTGCAGATCCATCAGGAGAAGATCAATAACAACCACTACCAGCACATGCAGCTAACTTAGTGGTTTCTTATGACGAAGAAGCTGAGAGGGAGGCTAGGTAACTGATGATGGAGAAGGAAGAGTTTGAGGAGGCGTTAGAAGACTACAAGCGAGGAATGGCTAGCGTGGTGATAGACTACAATGAAGCTAATGCAAGAGATGTAGAGGACATGTATAGCCTGTATAAAGAGAAAGTAGACCAAGGGATGGAATACCATGTTGTATTGCAGTCGCCCAAATTCTTATGATTCTTTGATCTGGTGGGAATGCTGAAGGAAATTAGACTGGAGATATCCTAAGAAATTCTAGACATTGTAAGAAAGAATGCAATCCCATCACTGAGATGGAGGTGGCCCATGGCCAGATTGGTAAGAAAATTCCTATCTGAAGTGGCTTTCAGTGATATTGACAGGGCTATGAGGTTCCCACACAATAGACCCTCATATGTGACAGAAAGTGTCAATGGTGTAAGCTTTAAGAGGGCTCTAATTAATGGGGGAGCATTAAATATCTCTGAGGCCAAATTGATACCAATGCCTTTGGTGATCCCTGGTTATGACAACCAGTCCTTCAAGTCGATTGGGTATGTGAACATAGGTATTATAATGGGGCATATCACTTCACACATAAAGTTTCATGTGATTGAGAGTGATACTTCTTACCACCTTTTTATATGAAGGGTGTGGGTGCATAACCACGGTTTAGTCCCTTCGACGTATCACCAATGCACTAAGGCAAATGTGAAGGGGATTGAGATCATTATATGTGCAGTGAAGAAGCAATTGCAAGTGAAGAGGCTCACTTATTAGATGCAATATTTTACATAGATCTAAAAGAGTACGCAAGAGTCCTAACGAGAATAATAGAGCGTGTAAGAGTTCCCTTTAGCAGAGAAGGATTGGGTCTGTGAATGGTCAAAGCATCGAAGAAGTAGGAAGGAAAAAAGTGGTTAAGAAGGTCAATCAGGTTGATTCCAAACCTCAAAATACCTCTAAACAAATGAGAGATAGGACGAGGCCTAGGATGAACCCGATGGAGCATTAGTCCCAACAATAGAGCGTGTTGAGTAGGTTTTCAGGAAATAGGTTGACAAAAGATTCAAGAGAAAGGAAATGGAAGGTAGCTATAATGGACAACGGGAAATATAAGAAAGTGATAAAGAAGGATGAGAAGGTAATCTATTGCCTTTGAAAGTGTGAATAGGCGGTCAAAGGAGCTATTCTAGAGGCTGACTAAGAGGTTGACCCGGTGTATGAGTGTTTTCTGGTATACCAACAGGGGAAGTTCATGATCATAGAAAACTCAAATATACGAGAGTTTATGGAAGAAGTATAAGAAGAACCCAAGTACATGATGGATCACCCGAAGCCACAGGTGAAGTAACTGGAGCAGCTTGATCTGGCCAAAGAAGGAGAAGATCCAAGGCCCATATTCATTTTAAAAAATATGAGCAAAAAGAAAAAAGGGCCTTAATTGAGCTAATTCGGGAATATAGAGACGTCTTTGCATTGAAGTACACAGAGATGGAGGGTTTAGATCAAGAAGTAGGTTTCCACAAGCTGAACATTATGCCTTCAACCTTACCGGTTAAGCAAACTACAAGAACTTACAAGCCTGATCTGGATATAAAAATTAAGGAGGAGGTTCAACAGTTTCTAGAAGTAGGGTTCATTAAATCGATTCAACACCCACATTGGTTGTCAAGCATTATCCCAGTGGGAAAGAAGGATAAGAGCCAAATTAGGATCTGTGTGGACTTTAGGGGCTTAAAGAGAGGTTGCCCAAAGGATGAGTTCCCTCTACCCTTCATTAATAGCTTGATCTATGCAACTGCTGGGCATGAAATGTACAGCTTCATGGATGGGTATGTGGGATACTACCAAATCAATATGGATCCAAAAGATGGAGAGACAATAATATTCAGAACCCCATTAGGCAATTTAATGTACAAAGTAATGCCTTTTGGGTCGAAGAATTCTAGAGAAATATATTGGAGAACGATGATGGCCATTTTCCATGAATTATTTCATAAGTTTTTGGAATTTTATGTGGATGATCTGATCATCAAGTCGAAGAAGGAGGAGTCCCATCTTGATGAGTTGAGAGAGGTCTCAAGTCGATGTAAGAAGTATAAGCTGAAGATAAATTCACTAAAATATGCCTTTGAAGTTACGAGCGGGAAGTTTCTAGACTTCACGGTGGATTAGAATGGGGTGAAGATGGATTAGGATAAACAAAGAGTGATCCTAGAGATGCCACATCCAAGAACAACGAAGGAGCTCAAGAGTTTCCTCGGTAATGTCTCCTACCTCAGGAGATTTATGCCAGGGTTGGCTGAGATCTCATCCATTGATGGAGCTACTGAGAAAAGGCACAAAGTTCAAATAGGAGGAAGCTCACCGAGAACGTCTCACCAAGGTGAACAAACTGCTCACTTCTCCACAAATAATGATTCCTCCAAAGGCAGGGATACTATTGCAGCTCTACCTTATATCTACCACCAGGTCTGTGAGAGCTCGCTTGGCGCCGAAAGTTAATGGGTAGGAACGACCAATATACTATTTGAGCAGGATCATACATAGACCAGAGGTAAGGTATAGTAGTATAGAGAGACAATGATTAGCCTTGGTATTTGTAGCACAAAAACTTATACATTACATGTTATCTTTCACAATTTATATTGTGACAAGATGCGTTCCCATTAAGTTTTTATTGGTAAGAACTATTTTGATTCAAAGAGAAGCTAGGTGGTTCCTCATCCTTTCAGAATAATACTTGAAGTGTGCTGTACCCCATACAATCAAGAGCCAGACATATGTAGATTTATCGACAATCTTTTTATCTGGAATATTTGAGCCACCCCGTGAGAGCATTCTTGCACATGATTTGCAGGCTAACTTTTTAGATGCAAATCTTAAAGAATGGACTATGCAACTTAATGGTTCTTTGGCAAAAAAGAAGGGGGGGTGCAGGGGTTATTCTCTCAAAAAGGAAGGAAGATATTTGACTTTCCTACAAGTTAGATTTCCATTGCTCCAATAATGAAGAAGATTATGAGGCGTTAGTGATGGAGTTTCTAGAGGCCCTTTGAAGGGACATCCGTTCACTCTGCATCAAAGGTGATTTGAACTTGGTGGTTTAGAAAGTGATAAGGAATATGAATTGAAGCACCTCACCCTGGCGCCATATAGAACAATCATCCAACGGCTGATCAACCATTTCTATCAATTCAAGATAAGTAGGCATCCTATAACGATGAACATGCATAATGATGCTTATGCCACCATTGATAAAAAAGTGGCCATGAAGAGCGACACAATAACGATTGTGATACAACAAAGAATAGCTCCCTTGGTGGTGCAGATAATCTTGCTAATGGAAGATGATTTGGATTGGAGAGGCGAGATCAAGAAGCAGTTAGAGTTGGGGAAGGCAAGATATAACTCAGAGAGCTAGCACAGTATTTTGCCAACCAAGGAAATATTTACTTCAGTAACATGGGAGGACGGATATTAAGGTGCATCAGGCTAGAGGAAGCAGAGAATAAGTTAAAGAAGACACATGATGAACACTACGAAATAACTGAGATCCCTTTGTATAGAAGAATAGAGAGAGAGGGATGCTTATGGCCAACGATAAAGTAGGATGCAGTAGAGTTACAACGAAGGTGCGATAAATGTCAACTTTTCTTTTAGGCAACTGAATGTCACTTCATTGAAACTCATGCGGATTGGAGGCAACCTTACATTAATTTTATCAAGGATGAAGTTGTTCCTACGAAGAAAATTAATGCGATAGGACTCAAACGAAGGGCCCCACGATTCTACGTCCAAGAGGAACAACTTTATCGCAGAGGATATTTTAGTAGGCCATTAAGATGCATCATAAAGAAAGAGGCAACAGAAGTCTTGAAGTAAGCTCACAAGACAACTCACATTGGAGGGGCAAAGTTATATGAACAATTAATGACCTTGGTATATTATTGGCCAACCATGAAGAAAGATTATGCTAAGTTTATTAAAAAGTACAAGGCATGCCAGGTTCATGAATATATTATCCATGCTCTCTCGGTGTACGTACACTCTTTGTCCATTCCTTACCCATTCCACACTTGGGCGTTTGACCTGGTAGGGGCAATACATCCATCCTCGAGAGGAAAGATTTGGATATTAGTGGCAACGGAGTGCTATACAAAATTAATTGAGTTGAATTAATTGTGTGCAAGTGAAAATTAATGTTTGAGTAGTTTTATTTCACTTCTAGTTTAGTTTAATCTTAATTTGGAAGAAATTAAAATTTGAAGTTTATTTTGAATTAAAAGTTTAATTGAATTTCATTTGGAAATTTAATTGAACCATCTCATTTATATTAAAGAGTTTAAAATTTGGGGGTTTCTGCATTCTGAAGTGGTATCAGAGCTAGAAACGCTAAGTTATTGCATTTAGGTCCTTTTTATGTCTAACTTAAAAATGGAATTTTCCCCCTTTTCAAAATTTCCAGTTTTTGATGGCTTTAATTACGCGTACTGGAAAGTGCGTATAAAATCGGCACTAAAGTCCATAGATGAGAGGGTTTGGATGTCTGTCATTACCAGGTGACCCTCACCTACATGTTTAGTAGAAATTGAGCATGTACCCAAACCCGTAGAGAGATGGACTGAGAATGAATAAAAATTAACAAATTTTAATTCCCGAGGCTTGAATGCTTTGTTTAGTGCGATCACACCGGATGAATTCCGACGTATCATGATGTGTGAAACCTCTAAAGAAGCTTGGGATATTTTTCAATTTACCCATTAGGGAATTAGTGTCATAAAAGCTTCGAAACTCCAAAACCTCACCACTCAATTCGAGACCATAAAAATTCTTGAAAATGAAACTTTTGATGAATTTTATGCTATACTTTCCGATATTGTAAATTCATCTTTTAATTTGGGAGAAAAGACCCGATGACTGAATAGTAAAGAAAATATTAAGGTTCCTACCCGATAGATTTATTCCTAAAGTGAATGTTTTAAATTCTTTACCCACATTAGCCTTTACAAAACTAGAAGAGCTCATAGGTGATTTACAAACATATGAACTTGACATGTTTTCCTCTAAGATCGAAAAGAAGAAAGATAAGGTCATCCCTTTGAAATCCCGAAAAGAGGAAAAACAAGTTTCGGATGATGAGATTTATTTTGACTCAGAAGACATGTCCATGTTTGCTAGAATTTTTTTTAAGTTTAACAAAGATAATCTTAAAAATGATTTCAAGAAATTTGATAAACCTAAGCATGAAAAGGTCAAAAAATTCCTTAAAAGGCAAAATGAAGATCTAAATAGGGACGAGTCAAATCGTTGTTTCGATTGTGAACGGTATGGCCATAGGTCTTTTGAATGTCCCACTAAACTAAGGAGATAGGGGAAGAAACCAATTTCATACAATGCTACCCTTAGTGATAGTGAGAAGGAAGAGGGACCCGATTCCCCCATTGAGCGCAATTTTACCGCATTCATGATAAGTCATATGAGTGATAGTGAGAGCTCGTCCAATGATGACACTAAAATACATGAAACTTTTGAGGCCAAAGTTTATGATTCCCTTGTTTTTAATGGTTGTGAGAGTGGTGAAGAGAGAGAGAGTGAAAGTGAAGAAGAGGTTGATGAGAGTGAACTTCAAATTGCCTTTAGAGAGTTATATGAAGAATCAATTAAAGTAAAAAGGTCTAATTTGAAGTCAGAAGCTAGTTTGAGAGAGCGTGCTAAGGTCATTAATGAGAGTGCTTTAGTGGAAGACCTTAGGACATATGAGAGAGCTCTTCGTGAGAAGCTTGAGTATGTTAAAGGCGAGAGAGATAGCCATAGAGGCTTAATGGAAATAGTGAAGAAAGAGCTTCTCATGTTTGAAGAGACTAGGTGTTTTCTTGAGTTTAGGATCTTAGAATTGGAAGAAAAATTGAGAGACTCTAGTAAGGTCAAATTTGATTTGGAATGTAGGTCCTCTAAATTAGACAAAATATTAGGAACTGCCCAAGTCAAAAATGACAATCGTGGTTTAGGCTTCGATTCTTAGAATACTTCCGCTAATAAAGCTAAAACCACCATTTTGAGAGAATCACCTAGGAACACTTCTAAAGATCAATCCTTAGGTACTACTTTTCACCGAGTCTTTACTTTCACACATTGTGGTCGAAAAGGGCATCTTAGGAAAAAAAATTTGATCTCAAAGTGGATCCTAGGAAATCAAAGGGTAGAGTCACCACGATTCCCAAATCCCGAGAGCATCACGTTTCACTAGTTTGGGTTAGGAAATTCGATTTGGCATCTTTACAAGATAGGATTTTTTATTCTCATTTGATATCACGTGTAACCTCCCATGCTAAATCAAAAGGTTAAATGTGTTCGTTTTGTTGACATACTCTAGTGTTTTTGTGCATCATGATATATTCTTTTGCTAGTTGTATGCTTTGTTTGCCATTTTTTAGTATATACTCCATGCTTAATCACATGATAGAATTTTGATGTGTGTATATCTTTTGTATTTAGTTTATTTGTTTGTGTCTTATTGAGAAAAATACAAAAGATTTTTTTTCTTGTTTTTCTTTTGAGTTGAATTTTTTTTGTTGAATTTTTTTTGAAAAACTCAAAAAAAAATTGTGTGTATTTTAGTTTGACACACTTTATGTGGCATATACTTGTGTTTGAATCGCTTCCATGTGCCTAGAACTTTTGGTTAAGATTGTCAATCCTTAAAATGTTCTTCGTCATGCTTGCATAGAGTACTTTGAATTTGACTTGCTTAATGGATTCACTTTTTATATGCCTTCTCACACACATGCACGAGCTCGTTTGAAATTTAAACGTCACATGTATATTTGAGCTAAGTGAGATGTTATCCTATCCATTTAGTCATCTACGTTTTGCTATGACTATGGAGGATTTGTGCATGTAATAACCGTTTTTCGGATTTAAAAAATAGAAAAATATGTTTATCCGGTGTAGTTGTTTATCAATGGAATTGGGCTGCGAATGACAAAATTACTTTGCGTGAAAAGCCACCAATGAATATTAGGCCTTAAAAAATGTGGCATTAAAAATAATATTTGCCGAGGCCGAAAATAGTTTAGTTAATATGTTCAAAAGAAAAAGAAAAATTATTAGGAGTTTGGTTGGATGTATTAACGGGTTTGCACAATGACTTTGTATCCTCGTTAAACTTTTATTATTATGACTCTATTGGTTGTAGAATTATTGAAATTTTAACCTTGTGTGCATTGTGTATATTTGTTCATTGAGTTCAATTTATATTGTCACATGAGGCTATATATAAATGTTATAAAGTTTTGTAATCAAATTAGAACTCTGTGAATATGTTTTAAATGATTTGGTAGAAATTTAATTGTTACTAGTTCACACCCCTACACTTCTGTTTACCACATGTATTTGGACACATTTTTGCCATACGAGTGTGAAAAGCTCAATGTATTTTGTGTCATGTGTGGTCTTTATACCTATGTATATGTGCGTGTGCGTTAGTAATATTCATTATGTATATATATATATATATATATATATATATATATATATATATATGGTATATTTTTTGTTTTTGAGTCTTTGCCTTGCCTGCTAGTCCATATATGCTTTGAAGTCATAATTGGTACCTATATTGTTGCGAATTTTGGTTTATATCCCATGCTTATGTCTAATACATTTTAGTTGGTATCTTTTTTTTCCTTGATTGTGGATTAGTTGCTTGTTATTTGTTGCCCATATGCTTAGTTGTTCTTATCACCTTAGTCACCATTGCATGTTTAACTTCTTTTTTCCTTAATTCATATCCCTTGTGTATATTTAAGGGGGATAAATGGTATTTACATTAAATTGTGGGAGAAATGTGTTATTTATTTATTCTTTAACCTTTGTCTATTCCTAAAGAAAAAGGGGATGAAATGGTGTCTAAATCTTTAGTTTAGGAGATCAAACTTCTAAATCTTTAGTTTAGGCTATCAAACTTAGGGGGAGAGCGCTATCTTTCTAGGTAGATTATTGTTAGATAAAAGAGGAGAATTTAATTTTATGAACTTTATATTTTTGATATTCCCTATGCGTTTAATGGTTTGCTAAAGTGTGTAGGAAATTTCTTTTAGCGGCATGTTTAGCATAAAAGTGGTTTATCCTTGGATCGAGTCATCGCGTCTAAAGTTTTTTTGATGTTTTGGGTGGGATGTTATGTCTAGACGAGCTTAACGTCCCTTTAGGATTTTTGGTTGGGTTTTGTCCGGGAATAGCCAAAGGGGGAGATTTGTGTGGTCATAAATTTTCAATTGAGTCTTATGTAGTGTTAGCTCAAATCCGAATAAAACCATTTGAGTCATAGGATAGAAGTTTGCTCCTATCAAGCCTATGATATTTAAAGAAGTTGAAGACATAATGGCCAAATTTTAAAGCTTCATCATTGCCGAGTTTCTAGTGCCACGTTTCACGTCATCAACATGAGGATTCCATGTCTCCAAAAGGTAAGAATGAATTTAATATATATAAGGAGACTTGGAATAGTTTTATGGGTGTAATTTATGTTTAAATGACTTTTATTTTCGAAAAATCTCTTTAGAACCTTTTCCAAAGTTTTTGGGCTTAAAAGTGAAAATCAAAAGGTTTTTGAATTTTCGTTCCAATTGTCGTTTGAACAAGATTGTCATTCGAACGAGAATTTGAACAAGTTTGCCAACGACTTTGTGCCAAAAATTTTTGTTTTCTTGTTAGCAAAGTCATTCGAACGAGACTTCGAACGAACTTCCAACGAGTTTGGGACATTTTTCTCTGTTTTTCGTTCGAAAATTCGTTGGAATGAGCTCGTTTGAACGACCTGGGCAGTTTTTTTTTATAGTTTTTTATAAAACTTCCCACTGCCCACCTGTTTTCCCACTTCTTTTTCCTGAATAACTAAGTGCGGGAAACACTTTTTTTAGTAACTTTTTCATTCCCTCCAAGAGATAGAGAGAGCAACATTCTTGAGAGAAAAAGTTCCTTTTTAGTGTTTTTTAATTTTCATGGATGAAGTTCTACCAAAAACACATACACACCCATATGTTTATTTAAATCCAAGTTCTCATTTATATATATCTTGCTTGGAGTTTGTTTGGCACTGGGTTAATCTCTACCCATTTAAGGAGAAGGTTTGGGTTCATCTTTACCCATCAAAAGGAAGATTGTTTTGTTGCGGCTTTATCACATGGTGAGAGGCACCATGTGTGGTTGACGGTGGGTTGTGCCTCCATTGGTGGTCTCCAAGACTACGATGTACGTCGTGGTTATCAATTAGGCGGAGGTATTTGTAAAAAAAAGCGTCGGGGCTTAAAGAGAGTCAAGTCGAGTGTTGTAAGTCTTTTGTCTTGTAATTGTAAAATTGTATCTAGTGGATTTGTTAGGCGAGGGCCATCCAAGGTTTTTTCCATTTGGGTTTTCCTCGTACATCGTCGTGTAGTGAGATTGTTTATTTTATCTTGTTGAACTCACCTAAAACGCATGCTTAGGTTAAAAAGATAAAATTTGGTTTAATTTGCAATCTTGCTTATTTTAGTGTTAAAATATGTTTGGGTGAATTTAAATTAATTTAATTCAAATTGGCACAATTTAATTTGATAAAATTTGGGTTAACCTATATAAAAAATGAATTAATTATTGTTAGGTAAATTTTAAGACTTGGGTTGAATTAACTGTGTGCAAGTGAAAATTAATGTTTGAGTAGTTTTATTTCACTTCTAGTTTAGTTTAATCTTAATTTGGAAGAAATTAAAATTTGAAGTTTGCTTTGAATTAAAATTTGAATTGAATTTTAGTTGGAAATTTAATTTGACCATCACGTTTATTTTAAAGAGTTTAAAATTTGGGGGCTTCCGCATTCTCAACCTTTCATTATGAAGGAGGCTGACGATATAGATTACTGCTTAATCTCTAAGATGGAAGAGGATTCACCTTTCAAGATTAATAACAAGGGCTTAAAGGTCTACCATGTTTAAGCGAGTAACCTCAGTTAAAGATTTATTTTGTGTTAAAGTTATGTTGCAATTCATTATGAGTTATTTATTTTATTGTGATTCTTCTCATGAGTTAAGAAGAAAGAGTTTGCTTGTAAATTGTGAGAGTTTAATCTTTGCACTGAATAAAAGAGAGTTGGTACAAAGCATGGCGTGGTAACAATTCTATTTTTTTTCATTCATATACTCGAAAGGATTACAAAATTTGGAACTATTGCCCAAGAATTATATATGAGAAAATTAAAAAAAATTAGAAAAAAAACAAAGAGGAGAAGAAGTCTCCAAGCAAGACCGAAGAGGCTTCCAAGCACACTCTCTGAGCACTAATGGGCCCTTCAAGTCTAGTCTGGGCTCGGGACCATTCAATAACTAAGGCCTCATGCTTTTGCTTGGATTTTAACAGAGCTTCTTCGACAGCCTTAACCTCCTAATGAGTTTCTTCCAATAGAGGGGCCAACTCCACCAACCTAGCCTCCTCAACTCGTTGGGCCTCTATATGATTTCGATAGAGATACCTTTACCTCTCTAACTGATTTATCTTTAAAAACTTCAAGTGGATGATCAACCAGACCAGTTAGAAGCCATCGTTGCCCATCTCCCTCAAGTTGCCCAGGTACCGATTGATAAGGGGCCTAGTAAGACTTGACGTTTGAGTATTGACAACCTCAATAATAATGGTTGCCAGACCTTGGAGCCTATAACTCATCACCAACGTGTTTGAATGGAGATAGTAAGCAGTGAAGGTTTGAGGGTGATGAATGGCAATGTGTTCAATAATAGAATGATTAATCATAAATACTTGGGGAGACCAGCAAAGGACCATAAGGCATAACTCATGAGGAGCCATGTTGGGTAGAGGAATCTCATAGTCAGACTCACTATCAGTTGGTAGATCTGTGGTCGAACCACAATCGTTGTGACTTATTTCCTTCGAAGAGACTGGCCCTTGATCAGTTGAGGCAACATATGAGGGACCACGCTGAGTTGGCTCTTCGGTAATATCAGGCTCCCTCACAACCTGAAATGTGATAAAGAAGAATGCGTTTGCAAAAAAATTTAACAAGTTATTTTCATTATTAAGTCACTGTTACAGGTGGAGTTTGGGAAAAATCTTAACAAGTGGTTTTCATTGTTAAGTCAACGTTATAAGTGGAGTTTGAGAAAAACTTAACAATTGGTTTTCATTATTAAGTCACCGTTATAGGTGAAGTTTGACAAAAATCTTATTAAGTGGTTTTTATTGGTAAGTCACTGTTATAGTTAGAGTTTGAGAAAAATCTTAACAAGTGGTTTTCATTGTTAAGTCACCATTATAGGTGGAGTTTACGAAAAATCTTAACAAGTGTGTTGTCATTATTAAGTCACCTCGAAGGCATAATGATGAGACTTATGGAAAAAGAGGGGGACTGTAGTAAATACCTCAATGGAAACTACATGAGTAACAATTGCAGGAGTAACAACTACAGGGGTAGTAACTGCAGGAATAATTTTAACATCTCTCTGAGTTTCAGTTGAACCTTCAAAAAGAGGAACCTCAGCCCTTGGCGATGCACCTTCCGGGCGAAAAGGCACAAGTACTAAGTGTGGGGAAGTGGGAAAGGTTCCACTGAAGCCGTTTGAACTCTAGATGTATCAACCTCCATTGGGGACGAAAGAACTCCTGGGCGAGAACATGAACCCACGGAAGCCTAAGGAACCTGTGGAGTCTCGGAATGAGAGGGATGAGTTAGAACTGGGGAAAGCTACAAACAATATTAAAGGGCTAGAAATAAGAAACACCACATAAAAGGGGAAAAGTCACAGGAAGTGAGCTCACCTCAATAATGTTAGAAAAAAGGGCAAAACCAATGACAGGCATCACTATAGGGAACTAAAGAAGTGACCCATCGAGAGATGTGGCTAGGTTAAAAGCAACTACAGCTTGAAAACCAAGAAAATACTAAAAATACAAGACAACCAAGTGGATATAATAGCAAAAAGAGAAAAATCTATTACCTTTGGAGTAATGGAAGATACCAGAAAAACATCCAGAGGAATCACTGGAACAGGAGAAGCCTTAGAAGAATCAAAATGGGTATCCTTTGCCTGATGGGAAGCTCCAATGGATTCCACAGAGGCAACAACTCTCCTGGCAGCCTCTTCTGCACATTAGGAGGCAAAACGACGAGAATATATCATCCCAATCGTGGGAGAATGGGAGGAGAGGCAACGGTATCAGAAACACCGAAGCATCCTACCACGAAGGGGATCATGGGTGGAGAAGTTCTATCTCCTTCATCCTCCTATAAAGAAAATAAATTTGTACAAGTATTAGAGCATATACCTCACTAAGTTAAAAAATTACTAAGTGTTGGAAAATATATCCCTTGCTCTGGAGAAGAGTGGGACAAAATAACCATGGGAGAAGAAGGCGATGGAGGTACTATAGAAGCTACTTCAGTGGGACCATGCTCAACTTCAGGGCTATCATCAAGGGTAATGGGAACCAGGGGATATGGAGGAGGAGAGGTATTGGGAACATAGGCAGCAGGTGGGGGTTGCACTTTGTATGCACGTTTTTTTCTAGGCTTTTGTACCCAGGGTCTTCTTCTTTGTACCCGAGCTACTAGTAGCAGAGGGGACTCTAGAACTTCTTCTTATTGATGTGGCTATAACACCCCATAGATTTTAAACTGGAATTAATTTAATTAATTCAGAATTCGGGAAAAATAAAAAATTTGGAATTAAATATTTACAGTAATTTAAAATGTTGCATTTTAATTATGGAAAGTAGGATTTTAATTGGAATTGAAATCATGGGTGAAATTGGGATTTTATTTAAATATATATATTTTGGGGTGTCCTTGGCAGGTAGTCAGGGGCGAATCGATTCGACATTATAGCCAAAATCGATTAGGTTTGTATCAGAGGCGGCGACAGTGTTGTAACTTAATTAGAATACTAATCCCACTAAAACTCTAATCTTTTCCACATTAAATTAATTTGGGGTTTCGACTTTTAAAACATAATTTCACAAAGTAGTCCCCTATAATTTTCATCTTCTTCTACCCACAAACCCTAGTCCCAAATTTATCAAGTTTCTACCCAAGATTTGAAGGCTTAATTGGTGTTTTCTCAAGATCGTCCAAGAATCAATCTTTCGTAATTTTTTGAGAGGAACGCAACCGCCTAATCAGAAATTCCTAATCGACTTTTCATCATGTATTAATACTTATATTCTCTCTCTATAGTATTATGCATTTTAGATGTCGCCTAAACCTTAATTCATATGCTTTTCTTAAAATAAATTAGCAACCTTAATTAGGGAAAGTGAAAACTAATTTAGGACTATTATTCTTAAAAAAATCCAAATCTCAATTAATACATGTAACCCTTATGTGCTGAGGGTAGAGGTTGAATTTTGGGTAATATGGGTATAGGTTTGCATGTAGAAGCTGTAGTATTTTGATCTAAATGGAAACTATATTTGTGCAACTGCATAAAATTATGTAGGTATTGGTTAAAATAAATTATGGCTATGTGCTTCATAAATTCGCATGATGTTAAGATTATAATTGTTGAATAAGATTATTGTGATAACTACGACGATGGATTGAATAGATTGAATTGAGATTAATTGTGATTACATGAGAAATTGCCTAATTGTTGATATATTGAAAGTACGACTTGTTGTGTTAATTATATTTATTATCGCGGGAACAACGGGATATTGGGTAGTATGCTCTCACCTTAATTTTAGAAATACTTTCTAGGTATGGGACTAGTGGGTATGCCTTAGGCGCGGTTAACATTTTCTTGGTACAAGACTAGTTAGTGTAGATTTTTACGGATGGGATATTTCGGGGTGGGGCTAATTTTTGGTGTCGTTCCGTTGATTTGGATAGCTTAAGTGCGAGACTGGGGAGAAATTAATTACGAAAAATCATCCTATAAGATAGGGTAGGACGTGTTTGTGTTTTGGAGACCTCTAGTTATGGGAGTATGGATAGGTTTAAGAATTGATGCTCAATAATAGGGCGAGGCTAAAATAAACTAAAGAGAAAATGAGATGTTGAATAAATAAAAAAATTAAGAATTAATACCTAAGATAATAAACGGGTATTAAAATAGATTTGTGGCACGAGTATGTGCAGGGTTGTCAGTTAAGTGGGCCGATTGGCTTAAGCGAAGTAGGTGTGTGTTGGCGTCACGAGTATGTGTGGGTTGACGGGCTATAGTGACGTGTTGTGCATGGAACCTCATAAGTATGTGCACAACCGATAAAATATGGGTTGACTGGCTATAGTGAGGGGAATGTGTTTGATGTGTAGAACATTAAGCATGCCAAGAGTGTGTACAATGCCGATAAAGGGTCGAGTGGCCATATTGGTGTCACATGAATTAAATTAATTAATTAATTAAAATGGGTAAGGATAAGAACGAGTGTGTAAATAATAAAGTTATTGGAATATTTGGACTTACACTTTAGGGTGGATCAATTGTATGGAAGATAGTGGTACTTTATGTTTATTCTCTCGTAATTAATTATCTCGTTAAAATTAAATATTATATTGTGGTATTTATTATGTATAATACTACTGTCTGGGTTCACGAACCCTAATTGGGGAGAGTATCTTGTATTCATGCGGCGGGCCCTAACCTATTACGTGGACTAACATTTCAAATTTGGCGCTAGAGTAGCTGCATAGGAGTTATTGGAGATCTTTTGGAAGTGCAGCTGGAGTTTATTTATAGATGCTTAGTAGTTTAGATTTATTTTCCTTCACGTCTCATTTCTATTATGAAACTTTATTTATGGATTTTGTGGGCTAATCAGTTCTACAGTTGTTTACGATTTTCTTCAGATATTTATAGCGGGACCATTTTATTCGAATTTGTATAATTATTGGAGTTGGATTTATTTGGAGATTAGTTGGTGATGGATTTTATTATTGTATGAATGGTTATTCTATTTAGATCAATTTAATCATTTGCTGAATGAAATTTTATATGTCTCATATCTGTCAAATGCTAAGGATGATTACTTATTTAGTGACGCCCGACATAGTTTGGCGACGTCGACTGGTCACCTCGCTTCTCAAATTAGGTGGGGTGTTACACTGTCGCCTTCAGTTGGATCCACCTGTATTATGGGAAAAGATGCAGGAGGAGGAAAAGGAGGAGTGTGTCATTGGATCTCACGTTGAACCCGTTCAAGCTCTACTTAACATTTTGCTCGTATCTCCCCACTTAAGTCAGCAGACATAGGAGGGGGAGCAAAAGCAATTGGAAAGGAATCTACAAGGACTTGGACTTAGACTTGGATTTTGAGTAAGTACCACTTTTTTTGTGCTTGATTTTTTCAAAGAGGGTTGAGAAGAGCCCTCTCCAGAAGCACCTGTGGCAACGGTACCTTCCATAGGGGCTCCTTCGGTCGGGGCAGTTGTTTTTGGAGTTGGAGATTTTTTAGGCCTAGGGGCAGCTGTAATGAACAAAGGGAATTAATGAGGTATCCCACTGGGGGGACCTTTGGGGGTGCTTCCAAGAGGGAACTCAACCCCCAGGATATAATTTCCTCGGAGTCCCAAGTCTAGGGGTGGAAAAGTGAGAACAAGTGGATAGACTGGGGGACTTTGAACGAATTCGCTAATCCTATCCACCAACATTAGTCAGTATTTGGTGGCAAAAAAGAGAAGTCACATCCCCTTTACTTATGATACTAGGGATGGTGATTCAACCAGTAATTGTTGAGCAAATGGAGGAAGTAGTAAAAGAGGTATAGAAAGATCAAGCCTCATAGAAAGTGGCCTTACAATGAGACTCCCGAAAAGTAGGACGAGGCACCCCTTGGTCATAACCAAATTAACGAAAACAATAATTAGGTTATAATGGTCTGAGGTACATCACCACTCAGTGTAGGAAGGCAAATAATTCGGGGTAAACAAAACCATAACGACAAACGAGGGATATTTGTTAATGGGAAGAATGTCCTTTCTAATATGCTTCTTATGAAATTGAAATAACTTATGGGGCTTGAGGTCTACACGAACTGGGTAAGGATTTTCGACGGCAGCTAGGCGGCAGCTATCTCTAGATAACAGCTATAGAGAAAACATGTCAGAATTATGGTATTTTGCAAAATTGGTCAAGTTGTAGCGGCCAAGGGACTTCTCCATATCTCAATGGATCCTGTCCAACCAAGTTTTAAGGGACCCCAAAGCCATGGCTGTCATAGGGAGCTTGAATCCCCTAGATAAAAAATAGAGATGTTGATGAGGTCCCGTCGAGGCTGGTCATTGGGTTTCCCAGACAACACAAAATGGGAAGGGATGATAAGTACATCAGACGGTAAATCTGAAGGTATACCTTTACCTTTGCCAAAACTAGAGGAACCATCCTTTTCAGAAGGATATTGAAAGAAATAATTGATGAGAGGGGATAATATAACTTTATTGGAAGACCCGTGTAGCCACAACATATTTGATCCAACGTTACCCTAGCAACAGTCTCTTCGGCATCTAAAGCCTCATCAGAGTAAATCGAGATACCAATGGAATCAAGCCCAAGCAGCTCACATATATCTTCTAGTGTAATGGTACCCCCAGCCATGAAGGTGTGAGTTTTAATTTTTTAACGAGATACCAGTACTTGAAGAGCAAAATTGTGTTTGGACATAGTAAACTCACTGAACCATGTTGCCCGATAAATCCCAACCTTTTTTAGGGCATCAGCATAAGTTGTCTGGATATACGTGTTATAAGTAGCAAAATGGGCTGGGGAGCCTCCTGACCCTTTGAACTCTATATGGGAACAGGGGAAGTCACCTCGGTGAAGGAAAAGATGCAAAGTCCCTTATGGGGGAAGAAACCCCAAATAATAACATCATCATCTTCATCACCAAGTGTCAAAGACTCACACTTAGCATTTAAAATGATGGTTTTGCACATAAATGAGTATTCATCGTCCTTGGAAAAAATAGGAGAGCAGTGGTAAAAGTAGAGTTGCTCTTGGCGAGCTTCCATTAGGGTGGTGGCATCCCAAGAAGGAGCAGGAGTGATAGTGGTGGCTGGCAGAACAATGGTGGTAGGAGCAAAGATGTCAGATGAAGAAGCCATTAGAGCTTGAGGTGAGGCAATGGTGGTAAGAAGAAAGAGTAGACTGGAAATAAGGTAGTAACAGAGGGTGAAGATGGCAAAGAGAAGAAGAATAAGGTGAAGGCTTGAGCAATGATTGTGAAAGAAAACCTTTTTTTATCTCTCTAAAGCTTTGTGGACGATGATAGCAAATGAAAATGTGGTAGATAAAAATAGGTAAGTGTTGAGGTATTAGATGCTTGGAAATCAAGTAGGCGGTTGAGTGTCCCATAGTTAAAATAATTACAAATGGATATGTGGCACTTCGGGGAGTGCCTTGATAGTAAAAAAGACAATCTCATGTCATTAATGAGGCGACACTTGGGAGAGAGAGGATTGCTTAAAAAAAAGTAAAGATTTTTGGCGCTAGAAATTTTGAAATATATTTAAAGACAAAATGCCGAATTAAAGAAAGTCATCATGATGTAAGACTGAACGATAATACAACAGGCTGAAGATGCATCGGGGATAATTTTGACCTCCCAAGAATAGGAGGTTGCTCGCAGCACAATTCAAAAAATTCACAATGTCCACTCGCCATAAGTATGAATGGAGATAACTTTGACTCAGGTACATTGGGGATAAATTTTTCTTTTTTGAACAAGTTGGAATTGGGTCGACCACACCTCAGATATACCGGGGAGAATTTTATAAGTTAAAATGCCAGGAATTTTTTGGCAGGAGATAACATAGAGAATGCTAATTACTAGGGTAGTCTTGATGAAAATTTCCCCTCACTACAAGTTCACAAGCAGATTGGGGAAGTTTTTTTTAGCAGTCAGAACGATTACAGACAGGATCCATAGGTACTTTGGGAGAATTCCAACAAGAAATGAAGAAGACAAAATGGCTGGGATGTAATAATAGAAAAAAATAACGACAGTAGTTGCAACGAAGGGGGATAAGTAAGAGTTTGTGAATCGCAAAAGAAGACGATCCATCGGATTGAGAAGTTTTCATGCAGACATTTCTTACGGTCATAACAAATCTCTACACGAAGGGGAAAATATAGGTGGATTGAAGGTAATCTCTGAATTAGAGAGAGCTTCCCTAATTAATTGAAGATACTCGAGAGAAGGAAGCAACATGAAGACGACGAGGAAGCTCAACAAGGCAACTCGGTGAAGCAGCTCAGCGAGGCAACTCAGGGATGCAGCTCAACGAGGAAACTTACCGAGAGAGCTCTTCTTTATCTTTTGTTCTTACTTACTCAAATTTAATCTTATAAACACATTGATTGTAATGCTTTAACGATTGTAATATTGAGTGTGAGGTCAAACGTTACTCGCTAGAGACCAGGCTTGGCAGGGCCAAAGAGAGATCACATTCTTTATCGAATGACCTCGCCGTGGGAACTTCAGAGGGGCTTAGTTTGGAGGATTGAGAAATGATCCATCATTAAGGCTTGTCTTGACCATCTTAGATACACCTGGTAAAACACCAATAGATCTTTTACCGTGGAAACTTGTGTAAAGTAACCTTTAGTTCTATCATATATTGAGCTTTGAGCCAAATAGTCCTCTATACTTTAGGTAATGTCACTATCCAACTAAACACTATTCAATACAAACTCGAGTAAACCATTGTGGTATTGGGGTTGTTCAACAGTTTGGTGAGCCAACTTTGTGATGACAGTCCTCTGATGCCCAGCGGTTAGGCAAAAGGAATGTCTTGGCATTTAATGATCATGACAAAGAGTGTGCTAACCCATCAGGCATTTAATACTTGTGATGTAAAGTATGAGGGGGTGTCTTTCACATTTGTGAAGGACTGAGGCATCTCAGGAAAGGGGTTGGGCTATTTGTTGGCTTCAACCACTTCTGAGAAGAGAGGGTTCTTTCTAGGGAGTTTTTTACTAAAGAGAGAAATATATTTTCAGGAGAAGTTATTACAAACCAGAGAGAGTTTACTCACCCACAATTGTCATTTATTGTGAAGCTTTTAATAGCTAACTAGAGATATATCATAGGTTGTTGGTGTGTTGGTTTCTTGGCTAGGTGTATCTAGGATGTTTACTTCTCTCTCCCTTCGATTGAGTTGCTTCTGAGTTTCTTTTATTATTATTTGAGTTATACACGAGAGATTTGTGAGTTAAATCTGAGTGTTGATTATATACGATTGTGTGTTCATTTGTCTTTGTTAAAGAGTACTTGGGTTATCGTTTATTACCATATCTATAAGGGTTACGCCTCTACTGGTATTAGTATACTCCCAGGCTTAAAGGGGACTACCCTGTTACAATATTTTAGAATTCTGTAATTTAACATTAGAATTAAGGTGTGAATTATTCTCAAAAAATTATTGTTAAATCCCATGATTATGAATGATGTTTGGATGAATTGGGGCATTAAAACATGTATCCATAGGTTTGATAATTATAGGGTAATTTTAATTGGTATTAGGATGAAGAGTGAGACTCATATGGGGTGAAATTGGGTGAAAAACTCGTAACACACATAGGAGCCCCACCTCGGCCAGCACCTAGGGGAAAAGAAGTTCTCCCCCTAACTGAGTCGGCTCGGCTGCCATTTTTTGCCCTGGCTTGTTGTTTAATTATTGAGTTAATCAGTTTGGGGTCTGAATTATTTTGGGATGGCCGTAGTCTAGAGTAGGACTTCTAAAAACTATGTAGAAATATTATTTTACCTTAGGATAGTTGGGATAAATCCTGGGTATGGAATTATGGGTGTTAAGGACGGACGACACCTTGAAAATAAATTAACGGATTTGATTGGAAATTCAGTTAGAATTGAGATATGCGCTTGTTGGGAATGGCTTATTGTCCAGATTAAATATTATACGTGAGAATATACATAATTAAGGGATTACTTATATATTCGGGAGTCAAGATTAGACTCAGGTGTTATGGGCTAGTGATACGAGTGATATAGGCACGGGTAGCCAATTTTTATTATAATTTTATATACAGATATAAAGATAGTATACATATAGTTAGGAATATATTTTTGTGATTGATATATGTGAAAGATACATACTCTAGGAATGCTATTGACGAAGGTTACACGAAGTGATCAGTCCATCTGGCATCGATCAACAGGTATAGGATCGATTCCTCAAGTCATAGGTCGATCGCACGACCATTGTATGTGAGTTTTGAGTCTAGTGGGGTAATGTGATAGGGTTATGACCCACGGATGTGTGACTCTGACCACCTTTGATTTTACGTACAATTTGGGTTCAGTGGTGAGATTCTAACCCGGTAGCCCAGGTTGCGGTATATGATATCCCTAGAGCCTAGTAGCATACTAGAGAATTGCATCCGCAAGGTAATGCTCTAGGGATTGAAGTTATACGTATAGCGAGCAATATATATTATGACCCACGGATGTGTGACTCTGACCACCTTTGATTTTACGTACAATTTGGGTTCGGTGGTGAGATTCTAACCCGGTAGCCCAGGTTGCGGTATATGATATCCCTAGAGCCTAGTAGCATACTAGAGAATTGCATCCGCAAGGTAATGCTCTAGGGATTGAAGTTATACGTATAGCGAGCAATATATATATATATATATATATGTATATAAGCGTGATAAATATATACGAGTGAATAAAATAAATGTGTGGGTATTAAATTTGTAATCAGCATGAAGTTATTTGCATTGGCTAATGATGAGAACTAAAAAGAATTTAGCACATGTGTAGATAAATTAAGAATTAAAGGAAACAATGAATACATGTGATGTCTAGAAGGTTAGTGTGTGGGCTAAGGTAAACATTGGTACTAGTTAGGCAGGGTAGCATAACTAGGGTGTTTAAAATACATGCATTAGGTACACACTATATATGAGGGGCGAGGGTGCGATAATAGTTTATGTATGGAAGATTGCATTGCATATGCAAAATATTTACAAAATGTTTTTGGGCTCTGACCTGCATCAAAATATTTTCAAAATTTTTAGGTGCCTAGCCATAGTGACACCAAGCATGATTGTTCCTTCCAGTCAAGCAGTGATGTAGTAGTTGTGGATGCTTACAGGGATTTTATTAGTTGCATCTATCTTGTGTTCTATATAGGATTCTATTCAGCTGTTATTCGGGCATGTCTACCTTTATCAGACAGTTATTTAGGTAGTTTTTATTTATTTCGTCTATGGATTGTTTTATTAGATTATTGCCGGGCCTTTATTCGGTCAGTTGTATTATCATTATTATTTTATTATTCAGTTATTACTCGTGGTGAATGTATTTATTTAATTAGAATGGTTTGTGGTGAATGTAATTTTATTAATAGTAATTTCATAAGTTTTAAAAATTGACACTCGATTTAATAGGTTATTAGTAATTAATTGAATTTTCGACAGTAATGTTAAGAATGAGCTAGATGAGATTCCTATTTTATTTGAGTATAGGGCTGGCCGCCTGTTATTTTAATAAGAGGGGTGTCACAGATGATATCAGAGCATGAATAACAAGTGTCCTCAGGATCTTTACGGACTTACTACACTTACTAGCATAGCGTTCTTTGATACAGAGTCCTATTATTAGGACTGTTGCTTTCAATTACGCATTTATGTTCTTCTACTGATATATATTATAATGATTAGGGACTTATACAATTCGGTATGGTTTCCGATGCCGCCAAAGAGAGGATGACAAGTCAAGGCTGCCAAAAGGACCAATGAGGTGGAGGCTTAACAACAGCCACAGGTACCACAAGGGAGAGTGACCACCGCAGAGGTGGCTAATATTATTGCACAGGTTGTTAATGCCGCCATAATATCCATGACATAACAACTTCCGCAGACTCAACCGCATTAGCCGGTGGCACCGGTCATTTAGGCCCACCCAGGGCCATTTGTGTGGGAGAGGGTTCGGGAGGCCTTTCAAAAAGTCATCTACTAGAGTTCTAAGGCAGTGCAAATGTGGTAGCTATCGACCAGTGGAATAAGGACATACAGTGTCATCTCGGCATGGTTGAGTGTAGTGACACTCAGAAATAGATTTTGGCTACGTTCAAGTAGGTGGGAGAAACCTTACAGTGGTGGGAGTCAGTCAACATGTCAGAAAAGAGGGAAACGATGACTATAGCAAAGTTCTGGGTGCAATTTGACCGCATGTATTTTCCTTCTGTGATTCAGACTCATATGCAAAGGAGATTTTTAGTTGTTTCATAGGAGGGTCGGTTTGTGGCCGAGTATGAGGAGGATTTCACCCATCTGGTGAACTTTGTGTCCGACGAGGTGAATACTGAGGAGAAAATGATACTAAAGTTTATGGATGGGCTTAATTGCAGGATCCGGCAACACTTGCTAGGTAATCCAACATTGAAGACGTATACCGAGGTCATCAATGATGCACTATTTCACTGTTAGGGCCACCGCTTGCATTTGAAGGGAGGTAAAAGAGTAGGAGAATCTAGCTAGCTGAGAAAGACGGGAGGTAATGGTGCTAGTGGGGCAAAATAACAGCATACTAGTGTACATCATGAGTGGGATTCCTAGAAGGTTGATCCGATTAAGAGATTTAGATCAAGAGGATTTAGACCAGGTACAACGGGTTTAGGTAGGGCCAGTAGCAATAATAACAACATGTTTCTCGGGCCAGCAGGGCTAAGGGAACGACGGGGCTAGCCATCAAGGTTGAGGCCACTAGGACCAGCGACCAGGGTAACCCCGACATGGACAGCAGAGATAGAGGCAGGGAGATTTCACAAGATATTGCTTTATTTATTGGGATCCGGGTCACATGAAGAGAGCCTTCTCATAGAGACACAGGGGCAATGAGTAAAATTACCATGTGCAACATCACCAACTCTAGCATCCCCATAACAATAGGGACATGTACAGTATGAACATGTCTATAATGCCCATAATGTGATGATACCACAGTCCTCACAAGTGCCACCAGCAGTTGAGGGTACGTTTCCTATCCATGGGCATATGGTTTGGGTGTTATTTGATATCGGAGAATTGCATTATTTCATAGCCTCTAGATTTACATGCACAGTCGGTTTAATAGAGACAATCGAAAGTATTATTATGTGTGTTACTTCACCTTTGGGTAGTGGGTTAATTATTCACTCCATTTGTAAAGGGGTGGGGATATACATCTAGAGATTGTGTTTAGCTACCGACTTACTTGTATTAGACATGACCAGATATGATGTCATTTTGGGTATGGACTAGTTGGCAGAGTATAGGGCGATGGTGGATTATTTTGGTAGGACCATTGTGTTTGCCATTCCAGGGCAGAAAATGTTCTTGGTGGAGATGCCTCTTCCAGAGGGAGGGTCGAGCATGCACATGTATTATATCGGGGAGGAGACCATGCAGGAGGTGGTTATATCATTAGATCGATCCCAGTGGTTAGGGAGATTGCAGGCGTATTTTAGGAGATATCAGGTTTACCACCGAATGGGGAGATTAAGTTCTTTATCGATTTAACACCTATGACTAGGACGATTGCACGTGCATTGTATCATATTGCCCCATTAGGGATGCCGGAGTTGAGAGACCATATTTAGCAGCTCTTGGGGCAGGGATTTTGTCACGCCCTGATTTTTGGTATGAATTCACAAGAGAGTATATATAAAGCAATGGATTAAATTTAAGGCAGTAAATAGAACTTTATTCATTACAAAAATAGTACACATAGTGTATTACCACCACGGGGGTGAATTACATTTTTATTTTTCAACTCGAAATATTATGTAGAAAATAGAAACGTGCCAATCCTTGCTCCCATCTATCTTAGTGTTCTCCTATACAGTCACATACGCAAATAGGTACCTGATATTTTTCTCTAAAGGGGAAGAGCTACTATCCTCTTTCTCTGAGGCCACCTGTAGGACAAAGGAATTCACAAAAATATGCGAGCAAGGTTTACCAATCTTATAACAAATATTTATTGTAGAAGGGTGTTTCAAGCTTGCCCACTATATTTTGGGGAGAGGAACCCTCAAGGCCCTCCTGCTCAACTTCCAGAAAACTTTGGGCGAGGGACCCTCAAGGCCCTCCCCCTCAACTTCCAGCATTTTGGGCAAGTGAACCCTCAAGACCCTCCCCCTCAACTTCCAGAAAACTTTAGGTGAGGAACCCACAAGGCCCTCCCCCTCAACTTCCAGCATTTTGGAAGAGGTACCCTCGAGGCCCTCCCCCTTAACTTTCAGCATTTTGGGCGAGGGACCCTTAGATCCCTCCCCCTTAACTTCCAGCATTTTGGGGGAGGTAACCTCCAGGACCTCCCCTCAACTTCCATGATCAGATAAAAATGTAGAATTTAGTAAGGGAGCCCACAGCAAAGGACTTCCTTAGCAAATGTTCACAAAAATCTTTATTCTATGGTGAGAGGGTCTAAAATAGTGACCAAAAGAACAAAACAGACCAGGATGAGGGAGAGGCTACCATTAGCAACCCCTAATCCCAAAAAAGTAATTCTTTTAAAGAACAAAAGTACTAATATTTTTTTTTATACACGTATCCTAGTTGAACAAGAAGGGATCAAATAGGCCAGTTGGGATCTCTTGGGAGTTTTGGTTTGGCACCAGAGGAACAAGGTTTGTTGAGAAAGTTCAACCACTTAGCACTTTAGGGTTGAGAGAATACTAGTAGGAAGACCATAAGGTTTTACACAGTTCACACCCATTTATAACTGAATGAGAAACTAATGGTTGTTCACCAGAAATTAACCTTCTTTATAAAAATGATTTTAGAGAAGGGGGTCCTTAAAACCCCCTCTCAAATTTACAAAATTTGTACCATAAGTTACCAATTTAAAAAATATTTACCAAATCAGATATTTTGTCTCCATTAGGAGACATATTTGGTTTTTGACTTTGGCTCACACCAGATGGAATCTATAAGAGGGGACATGCAACTGCACACAGGTAGGGAAAAATGGTACATTTCAGACCTTGTCCCTCACCAACCCTCTCAATTTTTGCACCAAAAAGTTCTAACTCATCCCTAGTGCCCAAGTATAAATAGGACCCCTAGGCAAGGTCAGTAAGAATCATAACTCAAGTTACATTTTTACTTTGTTAAAATCACACCAGAACCTCCTAGTATTCTCTCCATGATCTCTCTGTAGTGCTAAGTTCCTTTCTCTTTCACTCCTCACTGACAGCCATCATTCTCAGGAGTTTCTCTTGCTAAAGTTACCATTATTGTTGCGAAGTTCATCTTCTTGTAGGGAGTGAGTTCCCGCTTGGGTTCCATTTTTACCAAAAGGATAAGGTTTTACCAGAAGTTGCTCTAGAAGTTCTTGAGAACCTTGAAGGCAGAGTTCATTGACGTGGGTCACGCCTCACCCGATTTAGCATCTTACTAGACCCTAGTCACACTACCCTCCTACATTTGGCGACTCCGATGGGGAGCTATCATTGCTTTAATGGACAAAAAAGGTTTCATCATTTCTAAGCTGCTGATTTTTGAAGGCATTCCACCTGGGAATGGAACTCAAAGTGATCAGACCACTCAGGAAGATGTGGTGGTGATCGGAGCTAAGACACCTGCTCCTCAGGGAGGGCAAACTAGCCCACCGGCAACAGCTTCGATGATAGTTATGAACCTTATGGGATTGTTCTTCATTTTTTGAAGAAAAACAATTAGTCTTGGAAAGTTTGGGTCAAGGCTGTGCAGCACCAACTTCTGCCCCCTTTGGAGGGGCAACCACTATAGTAGGGATTCCGGTAGAGGTGGATCCATCGCGGAAGGTGGTGTAGGAGAAAGTTGTGGCACCATCACGTTCACCAGTAGCAAAGGGCATGAGTTTAGAGGAATCACCCTCCAAATATGTTACTATAGAGGAGGTGAGGAAGCTTCTCTCCTCCTCTCAGAGGGAGGGTCCTTATCTATACGAGGAGTTACAGGACCCCTACCCACAAGAGGTAAATGAGAATCCATACTCGAAAGGGTATATTCAACCAAAGTTTATCAAATTCAGTGGCAAAGGGGAGAATCCAAGAGAGCACGTTAAGAGGTTTGTTGAGTACCTGGGAGTGCATTCCAATGACAAAAATATGAGGTTGAGTGAGTTCTCCAAGACCCTCATAGGGAAGGATTATACATGGTACTCCCATTTGGCACCCAACAGTATCCCTACATGGGAAGAGATGCATCGATAATTCCTTTAAAAGTTCTTTGTAGCTGAGGATGAATTCACGTTGAGACACCTAGTATAAGAGGTTTAGAAGTCTGGTGAGGAGTTAGTGCAGTATATCAAAAGTTTTTGCAAGAGGGCACTGGATGTCCATGAGGATGTAGCAGAGGCAATGTTACAGAAAATATATGTCGAGGGACTCTTGCATAAATACATGTTTCATTTTAGTAATAAGACTAGAGATGGAACTTTTAGAGAGTTCACTAGGGCTACTAGTACTTTAGCCATGATAATTAAACCTAGGTCCTCAAGTTGGAGAACGCAAGTGCCACTGACTTCTAGGAGCTTTCAAGACTCAATGAGGCAAGTAATAAACTATATGGATGGAAATCCAAAAGGCAAAAGGGAGGCTCCGGATCCAAGAACAACAACTCACGTAATAAGAAAAAGTTTGGAGAAGATGCCCCACTAGCTCTACCTTGCAGCGTAGTGGAAGCAATGGATTGTTATCGTATATTGGTACGAGAGGGGGTAGCAGGTCCCCCTCACTTGAATGGGTAAATCCCAACAGCAGCTGACAAAGCCAATCCTAAGTATTGTGAGTTGCATCAGAGGGTGCAGCACTCCACTAAGGACTGCTACTATCTGAGGAAAATCATTGGCGAGCAGGTGTCCAATGGTACATAACAAATACCATCGGTGGATGTTAACGAGAACCAACTCCCATCACATCATTTTGACACTGCTAATATGGTAGTAGGGCATGATGAAGATGCAACTCAAGAGATGATGGAGTGGGAAAGTGGTGAGGAAATATATGAAGGGTTGGAAAAGCTATCATTAAGTAGCAAGCAGAGAACTGAGTTAGAAAGAAGGCACGAAGAGTGATTCTTCACTCCTTACATAGAAGATATTAGAGGTGGGTAGGTGGAGAAAGTGAACCCCCCAGAAGGTGAAGTGGATGTCATCCTTGATCTGGATGAGGGAGGGACATCCGAAGCAGAACATGTTTGTAATGCCCAAACGTATGAAGTGGACTTAGACTCTGAATATGAAGCCATAGCAAGGAGTCCTAAGTTCAAATGGTTCTTTAGATAGGGGTAAAGTATGACACCAGAGTAGTAATCACAAGGAAAGTCTTAGAAGCAGTGCAACACCGCGGAGACCCCTCACTAAATTAGCAGGGACCAATCGGGAGGTTGATCAAGAGGTATACTTCTAAAGTAATATTCTCCGAGACAGACAGGTAGGTACCTTACTTCCACAATCTCCCATTGTATGTTACAGCTATGATCAATGGAGTCTCATTCCCTATAGCGTTAATAGATGGAAGAGCATCCATTAACATTATGCCAATCAGTACATTATATGAGACGGGTATAGATCAAGAGAAGATAGTGCCTCTCCAGCATAGTACCGATGGCAAAGAAAGACATGAGAAAAATTCGAATTTGTTTGGATTTTCACGATTTGAATTAGGCATGCCCTAAGGATGAGTTTCCTCTACCCAGCATAGACAGGTTAGTTGACGCTACTGCAGTCCATAAGATGTATAGTTTCATGGGCGGGTATGTCAGCTTCAATCATATTAAGATGGAACCTATCGATGCATAGAAGACTGCCTTTCACACTTCATTAGGAAACTTCCACTACACAATAATGCCATTCGGATTTAAGAATGTTGGGGCCACGTACCAGAGGACCATCATGGAAATCTTCCATGATCTGTTTCATGATATATACTAGAATTTTATGTGGACGATCTTGTGGTGAAATCCAATAGAGAAAGTAAGCATATACAGAACCTACAGAGAGTGTTGGAGAGGTGTCGCAGGTACAAGATGCGGATGAATCCCTCGAAGTGTGCTTTTGGGGTCACTACGGGGGAATTTTTGGGATTTTTTGTAAATAGGCAGGGGGTGCAAGTTGATGCAGAGAAGATGATATCCATAGTGATGATGCCACCCTCGAAGAGTCAGATGAAACTCAAGATCTTCCTAAGAAAGGTATCCTACCTGAGAAGGTTCATACCCGCACTAGCGGAGGTGACTCACCCATTTACACTCCTACTGAAGGAAAAAGTCAAGTGGACCTAGGGAGAGGAACATAAGAAAGAATTTGAGAAGATTAATGAAATCTTAGCCTTTCCATCCATAATGATCCCACCTGAGGCTCGGGCACCGCTGTTGCTCTACCTCACTTCAATAGAAAGGTCCATAGGGGCACTACCTCCCCAAGAGAAGGAAAGAGTAGAATATCCAGTGTACTACTTTTCAAGAGTAATCTCAGGTACAAAGTCCATACACACTAATGTGGAGAGACACTACCTCGCCCTAGTATTTATGGGTCAAAATTTAAGACACTACCTACTAGCCTTTATAGTGAACATAGTCACCAAGTGTGACCCTATTAAGTACCTCCTAGGAAGGACGGTACTTATAGGATGAGAAGCAAGATGGTTCTTGATTTTTCCAGAATGTGATTTAAAATGCATAGTGCGCAAAGCTATTAAAAGTCAAGCACTAGAAGATCTGTTGGCCCATTTTCCTAGTGGGAACTTCGAGCCCCCCCCCCCGTGAAGAGTTACTTGGAGAGAATTTCCAAACATGCATGGTAGAAGAAATGGAAAGTGGGCAATGGAGTTTGATGCCTCTAGTGCCCAAGGCATAAGAGGTGCGAGCATCATACTCTCAAATAACAAAGAGAAGATCACCCTTTCTTTCAACTTAGACTTCAAATGCTTAAACAATGAGGTTGAGTATGAAGCTCTCATTTTAGGTATGTTGGAAGCACTATGGAGGGGCATCAGAGTATTGTGCATATGAGGGGACTCTAACCTGGTGGTGAAATAGGTTAATGGGGAGTTTTCCCTTAAGCATGATAACTTGGCACCCTACATATACATCATCTAGTGGTTGTTGGGTCAATTCCTGGAGGTAACTATTGAGAGACATGCAAGAATAATGAATAGGTACCCTGATGCACTAACTATGATAGAACAAAAGATAGACATGGATGAGATAGAAGCAACGATCACATTGCGGTGGAGACCAATGCCTACCACAATGAAGTCTTTGTTCTTAAGCAGTGAGTCGGAAGATTGAAGGCACTTATTTATGAAGCATCTAGAGACAAGAGAGGGGACAATAAAGATGTTAGAGTTGACTATCTACCACCTACTAAAGGGAACACTTTACTTCAAGAGCCCTGGAGGGTTCTTATCAAGGTGTGTTGGGGAATAAGAAGCTAAAGAGATGGTGGTAGAGATGCATGAAAAAGATTATGGGGACACTGATATCCCACTTTATCGCCGGTTGCAGCAAAGGGGTTACCGCTAGCCCATCATGAGCGCAGAGGCTGCTCGTTTGTAATAAGGTTATTTAAAGTGCCAAACCCATTTTGACCAGCCAGCAGAAGCCAATTTCTTAGAGGCCTTCAAAGATTAAAGGCAACCATACATAGCGTACCTGGCCACAAAGAGAGTGGATGAAATTTATCTCCGGAAGAGGGTAGCCTATTTCTATTTGGTGCAAGGAGAGCTCTACAGGAAAGGATAAAATGATAAAGCACTGAAGTGTATAGCTAAAGAAGATACAAGGAGAGTATTGAAGTAAGAACATGATTCCTCCCACATGGGAGGTGCCAAAACTGTATGATTAGCTGATGCGCTGGGGTATTATTAGCCAACTATGGAGGCTGACTCCATTGGTTTTGTGAAGAAGTGTAGATCTTGCCAAGTATATGGAAGCATAGTGCATGCCCTTTCTGTCAGCTTTCAAAGCCTAGCAGCCTCTACCCCTTCCACACCTAGGCATTCAATCTAGTGGTAAATATCAGCCCAGCCTCTCATGGCAAAGCCTTTATCATTATCGCTACATAGTTATATACTAAATGGGCAGAGGCCATTCCTCTAAGAAGGGTAACTGCCCAAGTGGTAACCCAGTTTATTAAGAAGCATATATATGAAGATTTGGTATACCCAAGGTGATTCTCACAAATAATGGGAAACAATTTGTATGCAAGGAGATGACACTTCTCACTGATTAGTATAAAATTATGCATAATAGCTCAACCATCTCCTACCTAAAAGGAAATGTCTAGGCGGAGGCCACCAAAAAAATCTTGATCAACATCCTAAAGAAGATGCTGGAAAATATGCCAGGGGCATGGGACGAGAAGCTACCCATGGTGTTATGGTCCTACCGCACTTCGAAGAGAAAGTTGACCAGTTTACCCCATTATCATTTGTGTATGGGACTGAAGTCGTCTTACCGGTGGAACTGACGGTACCCTCAACTAGGGTCGCTCTAAGTTATGGACTCATCCCTGACACATGGCACGTGCAGTTGGAGGCATTAGACGAGCAGAGAGATAAGGCAAGGGAGAACTTCAAGGTTTACACCTAGCAGTTGTCCAAAGCTTATGAAAACCTAGTCAAGCCTAGAGAGTTTCAAGTGGGAGACTTGGTCCTTTGATCATCTACTCATCACCTCCACAGTATGTCCACATCTAAATTCAAACCCAACTGGGAAGTCCCCTTTATGGTAAGAGGGGCAGTGAAGTCAGGATATTGCCAGATTTCAGAGCCAGAGAGCAATTGTCTCCAATCCATCAATTACAAGTGACTAAAGAGGTACTATGCCTAGTTTTCTTAAAATTTCATTTCTGTAATAGAATTTGAGCGATTTGCACTCATACCAGAAAAGTTCTATTTTTTCCTAAAAAAATGATAGAGCAATACCATCTTATAAGCAGTATACAACAGAAAAGAAATGAATAACAACACTTTTGATCATTGTTAATGTTTATTTTGATTACTTACCTACTGTATGAGGTAGACCCAATAAAATACTTCTTTTTAGATATGCTCTCTGCTAGGCTGGAAGAGGGTGCATGAAAAAGAAGATGAACTTTGTTCATTACACTTTTGGGGGTACATCTATCCTAAGAGAAAGTATATTGAGCAAAGTCTTTCCAGATATAGCAGACAAATAATTTTTATTTTTTGTTACCTGACTAGTGAGAGGATATCCTCCAAGTAACACAATTTTTTTTCGATTTATAGCCTAGAGAACAAGTTCCAATCTCTGTTCTCAAAGAAATGCTTTACTTGACTAGTTCAATAGAAATGTGGAGAAGGAGGCCAAATATTTTAAGACCATGAAAGCTCTTAAGGAAAATGTAGAGCAAGGACCCCGTAGACCAGGGGCTATTCTAACTTTTTTTTAAAAGGGGGAGAAAAGAATATACTATCATTTATTTATTCTTTTGAAACAGAACCTAGAGGAAGGAGATGGGGTCACCCCCTCTAAGATATTCCTTATGAACACGCATAATAATGTGTAAGAGTACCCCCACAGACAAAGGGGGCAACTCCAAAATAGCAACATAGGGGTTGCGCTTAAAAATATGTGTATATGTATATAACTTGATCAGATTAATGTAAGTACCCCACAATATATGCGACAACCTAAATTGACATTAGACCAGGTCTTAGTAAACAAATGCCAAAAGTATAGAAAGAGACAGAGAAAAAGAAAAAGTTCAAGAGAAGAAGAATAATCTTTTTTTTATAAATAATCAGTTCTTTAGATATGGAAAGCAAAATAGTACAAGGCAAGAAATAGCCTATCCACTAGAAATAATAAAAAATAAGTCATCACAGGTGAGGGCGCCAACATATGATGGACCGACCTCTTGCACGAACTCCTCTTCCAGCTTGGCTAACTTGGCCTCATCGTACTTCTCACCAAACTCAAGTCTGTCAAGCCGGGACTGAAGTGATGTAATTTGGGACTAAAGCGATGCAATCTGACCCTGAATCCTCGGAGCCTCAACCTGTCGCTTCTCGATCCTAGACTGTCTAGATGTGTGAAGCCTCACCATCTTCTGAAAAGGAATGCTCAGAAAATGACAAACTCCAGCATCAAGCCAATCTAGATGAAAATGGTAGAATTACAGCAAGTCACGAAGAGTATCCAAAAATAGCAAATTGGAGGGACTAGTCGGCTCAGCAGGAGAAGTAGATAAGAAGTCATAAATATGGCTAACAAGAGCCTTCAGGTTGAACACCGTGAGGCTATTAATATGAAGTACACTATGAGATGTGAATGTCTCAGGATGATGCTCCAAAATCAAATCTAGGATCTGGCGCTCATGTGTCCTGAAGCATCTTGGACGTTCCTCGCACCACAGTCTACTCATAAAAGCTCCAGGAGCCTCTATCTCAGCATCACCATCTAAATGGTGTGACTCTATCTCAGAGGGGAGGAAAGAATACTCCCCAATAGAATCCGCATCATTGGCTGTAGGAGTGGCCTCATAACTCTGACCCCCCTCATCAACGATCCTGGTAGACTCACTAATAAGATCCTAAAAACAAGTGTTCATGTTGAGTTAAAAGAGAAAGAATACAAGGACAACTATATCCAGACTCTAAAAAAGGTCATGATAGATGTTTACCCCAAAGCTCAAGGGGGTGAGTATGTTGTCACCTATGTGAAGGGAGTCAACCGAATGGGGGTTACCAGGCTAAGCATAAGAAATAGCAATGAGGAATATCAGTATGAATCATAAGTTAAAAAAAGGAGTTTATGAAACTAAATGATTAACAATAACTTGGGTATGACAATGAAATACCTAAGGAGTGCGCATCATAGCACTCTCTGTCTGCTCCATAGTTACCAAAGTAGTTGCCTCGCTAACCTGGAAAGAATGAAACAAGGGTAAAGGTGAGAGTACTTGCACATTAAAAGCAAGAAGAAAAAGGAGAAATATAAAATAGGTAAAGGTATGATATAGTGCAATACTTCTATCGTAGTTATTTCTCCAAGATGCTCCATAACTACCGGAACATTTACCTCACTAACCTGGAAATAATGAAACAAAGGTGAATGTGAGAGTACTTTCACAGTAAAAGCAATAAGAATAGGGAGAAATATAAAAAGAGAGAAGGTATGGCAGTATAATACCTCTATCATAACCATCTCCCTAACATGCTCTATGGTTACCGGGGTAGCTGTCTTACTAGATTGGAAACAATGAAGCAAGGGCGGAGGTAAGCATACTTGCACAGTAAAAGCAAGAAGAAAAGTAGGAAGTGGAAAAAAGGGAAAGGTACGACAGTATAATACCTCTCCCACAGCCATTACCCCAATACATTTCACAGTCATTGGACCAATCTCAACACTAATTTGAGAACATGGAAACAGGTAGGTTTTAGCAAATATTTGCACAGTAAAAGCATATCTTTTTTTTAAAGTATAAGAAAACCAAATATTTACTTGGATAACTTCATTTGAAGTGCTAGCCAAGAGCCTCATAGCAATGGGGGTAGAACTAGTAATATGTACCATAGACAAAGGAACCTCGACTATGCTGACCTGGTAACAAAATTTGAAAAAAGGGTTATACCAGTTAAAAGAGGGGTACCAAAATGACTAATCTCATACAAGATCTATACGATACCTGAGTAGTTACTCCCGTACCAGTTGAAGGGGACGCTACGAATGGTGCCTGAGGGGCAGCCTCTGTAATACTTACCACGGGATTTACAGATAAAGAAGCCTCTGTGAAACTAGACTATAAATGAAAAGAAAGAGGCCAGGGTTAGTAAATCGTTTACATCACGAGAACAAGCATATAAAAAATCCCAGAGATTTATAACGAGAATAGTTACCAAGAGAGGCACTATGGAAGGACCCTCACTATAAGTAGCAGGAAGGGAGACTCATCTACAGCAGGGGCTGGTGAAGGAATAGTAACATGAGGCACTAAAATATGGTATCATGAGCCAGCTGAGAAAAAGGAGAAAATAACTCATGAATACAAGCTAGTCGAAACAAAATAGGCAGAAGGTCATTAGAATACTTGGTCCCTATCCAAAGAGGAAGGGTGAAAGGTGACCATTGGTGCAACAGGGGCTGTAGTAGTAACTTGATGGTCATAAAAGTCATAGAAACTCTTATTGTCATAACCACGTGAAAGAATCTACTAGTACTTGAATAGAAGAAGAAACTTGCGAAATAAGCTTATTAGTTGAAGCCATAATAAATACTGGCCCATGAGGGATAGACTAGACCAAAGGTCTACCATCCATAGAGATACAGGCTCGAGGGATAAGAATCCTCCCTGAGAGGGACAACCCCAGAACAGTGGTCTCAGGAAAAGGCAGAGTCTCTCTTATGGAAGAGAGGCCAAAAGATACGGGGCCTTGAAGAATGAAAAATAACAAATGATATAAGCATCAAAGGCATATTAATAAAAACAAATGGGGCCAAGATAACAAGCAGACCTCTTAAAAATGACGAAGCTAGGGGTTCAGCTTTAGAAGTGCCGACTGCTGAAGCACGAGAAGATGAAGTGGCAGGACTAGAAGGAACAATCCTCTGTAATCATAAACAGATAGAGAACACAAGGGAAAAATATCAAAACCAAAAAATAAGAAAATAAAAGAGGAGCACAGTGAGATTGTCATTGTAAAAGAAGTCAAAGAAATACCTGAGCACAATGCGAGGTCACAGAAGGGACCCTAGTGCTAGTTAGATGCATAGGTGAAAGATGCAAGGAAATAAAAATATATAACACTTAGTAAGAGAAGTGTAAATTGTGACTATCAAAGTTTTAAAGTCCCCTGGAGGGAATAATAAACCTCTTTAGAAGGGCCTTTGGAGGAAATAATCATAGAATTACTCTCTCACCGGAAAGGAGCACGACGAAGTGGGTGAGGTAAAGGACCACTTACCTCAGCAGAAGTAACCTGTGGAAACACCACAAGAGAAAGAATCAGTAACCAAATCAATGATGAAAAGAAAGAAAAAATATGCAAATAAAGAGTTAAATAAAGGAAACTTAGAGCATCAGAACGTGCAGTTTGTCCATACGATAGGCATCTGGTGGCATAGCTAACTCGCAATGGAGAATATGGTGCCTCCTCGTCACTAGAAGACTCCCTCGAAACTAATAACAAAACATAAGTGTCAGTAGTGGTTTCACCATGAAAGTTCAGGCCATCCACATCATTTGAAGAAGAACTATGATCATCGTGGGAAGGGGTGCTTCCGTAGTCAACTAGTTCCTCTTCCAATAAGTGGGAGGGGGAACTACCATGTGAAGCACCACAAGAATTGGTTTCACCGAGTAAAGAAGATCCAGGTATAATACCTTCTATAACTGCAATGGATGTAATAAGGGGCTCCTAAGAAGAAAAGCCGAGAGCCTCATAATCCTGCTCTTGAACGGTCTTGTAAGTCTCCTCCACTCTGAGATTGTCAGTGTCTGATCCTCGGTCCAACGTAGAGGAAGCAACAACATCAATGTCGACCCCCTTCTTTTTCTTGGCCTCCCTATTCCTCACCGGAGAAAGGGGGAAGAAAGAGAAAAAGTAGTAGTTGGGATGAAATTGTATACATCCGTGTCTGGATGCTTTCTCCTGGATGTAGTAAAAGTTTTATTCTTACCTTTATCTTTGGATTACCCCTTAGACTTGGTAGGATATGGTTCAAGTTGCCTCAGGAGGGAAGACTCAACTAGGAGTGGCTTCACTAGTATGGGAGTAGCTTTCTTAAGAGTTGTCTTAGGTTTGGTACTAAGGTGACAAGCTTCTTTGTGGGTTTATTTGATTAAGAATTAGGCATTGACGTACTTAGTGGGAGTGGCCTTGCGGGGAGGCCCGACCACACAGTTCTGAATGAGGAGAACCTATCGCTGCTAAAATAAGAACCAAGAAGAAGTGAGTGAAGTTAGGTAATCACGGGGAGACACATATAGTCCCCCAAGTGGCGTACCCTATAAAGCATTCCCTAAAAAGTAAAGTTTCTACATGCCTCCAAATATAACTCTAAAGGGTCACCGCTCGAGGGGTAGGAAGGGGCATGAACACTCTAGTCATAACTAAATTATCTTTTCACTCTCTCTGGTCATAGCCTTGACCTAGCTTCATCAAACAAGGGAGAAGGCCTAGTAATAGCATTGCCACCACGTTGATATGTGGGCAAGAATAAATAGAATCAGGATCAGAAGGGAAATAAAAAGTGCCACCATCATCTGGTAAGGAAAGCAAACTGAAAATGCCACCGGGGAATTTAATATAAGGGCAAAAATAGAACTTGTCAATATCATCAATCAGAGGCCCAGGGGATTCTTGGGGGCCTTTTTATGCCACCTCATAAGATGAGCAACATTGATGTGGCAGGCCCTTCTTTCCGAGCTAAAATGGGGAAAAAACTCAAATAGAAAAGCCATCAGGAGAAGGAAATTGGCAAAGTTGTCGGCATTATAGCGGCCATAAGATCTTTAAACATCTATATGGGTGTGATCTAGCCAAGAATAAAGAGACCCAAGGGTTAAGGAAACAAGGGGTACCAATATCCTTCGCAATAGCCTCACAACTAATCTAAAAAGAAAATCACGAGGAGAGTCTTCTAGTTTACCTGGGAGCAAGAACCTATTCAGGAAAGCAACCACGTGTGAGGAGGAATGAAGCTTGGGACCATCCTGACTTCTGAGAGCCTTGATGGAAGTCTCCCCTTTCAGTGGTTGCTCTAAATCTCTAAACCAGTGCCTCTGCCATTTAGGAAAAGAGTGTTTAGTAAGACCAATTACAATTATGGCCACATATTTTGAACACTCAGTAAGTGCTGCCTGTAACTCTTACACCATCTCCTGATCAAGGGTGTCCTCATGGACATCGGTAAAAATATGCTCCCCGAAGAAAGAGTGGGGATACATCTCACAGACATCCTCTATAGTAACGGTAAACTCGCCTTATCCACTCACAAAATTGTGAGACTCCCTACTCCATCTAGACCTTAAACGGTGGGTAGAGTTATGTTTGGCTATAATACAGGATTTCAAACTATCAATCATAGTAAGAAGGCCAAATCGCTCAAGGACAGTCTTATAAGAAGGAACAACAAGAATATAATCAACCCATGCAGTCCACTCCTCGGAGGCACCCCCATAACCTTTATTTAAATATTAGAATAAGATAAGTCACCACGGTCAATTCTAACTCTAAGAATAGAGTCGAGAAGAATAATAGGAGAATCAGTAGTCTTACCTAACCCCACATGGGGTTTCTCGATAATATTAGAAACAAATTTCTCCTCAAATTGGGAAAGAGAAGCCATGAAGTTATCATTTGGCCCAAAGTATGGGGCATGTCGGTAAAGGCAAAAATCCATTCCCTAACGAGTGCGCATGTAATCTTCCTAAGCTTGATAAGGGAATGAAGTGTTCGAGGAACTACTAATAGCCACTGGTTCAAGCGAAGAACCCACTGTGATGGAAGTTCCAAGCGAGGAACCCCCTAGTAGTGGTAGAAATCACTGATGGTGAAGAACCTCCCATACCAAACATTTCGCACGAGGAACCCACAAGCACACAAACTCCAAGAGAGGAACCTCTGAGCGAGGAACCCTCGTCAATAACAAGTAATGACGAGAAACCCCCACTGATACCAACCCTAAATGAGGAACCTCTAAGCGAGCAACCCTCATCGATTAGAGGCAGCGGCGAGGAACCCTTAGAGGTTCTTTCCCTAAAATCCAATTGACCATCAACAAGACCCCTAGACGAACTTGATTCAAAAACCATCCCATCAGAGTAAGGAACCACTGGTCGCAACTGGTGACCCATGGTTATGTCAGTAAACAAATGACAATCCGTAGGCATCAAGACGCCAGATCGCCTTGGACGGTGGTTAGGGTGGAGTGCCAGTGGCCACCACCATAGATATGGAAATAAAGATGAGTAAAGAGACGATTATAATGGGAATAACACTGGTAGAAATATCAGAAGAAGCATTTGGCAATGATGAAGTCATTGATGATGAAGCTTTAAAAAAATATGGAGTTTTTTTTCTTCTCTCACTAGAAATCTCAACTCTATGTGAATGTTTTGATAATATGGGAAAACGTGTGGGAATGCCAAAAGGTTAGCAGATTTATTTCCCAAATGATGAGATGACAGTTCTTATGCTGACACATAGCTCCTCGAGACCCAAAAACCTAAAATGAATGGGCAACACATTTAATGACCATAGGGGAAATAATGAGGAAGCCCTAGGGTCCCTCAAAAATTAAAAATTGAATTTATAGCATACAAATCCTTTTGGTCTCCCCAACACAAAAGACTTTTCATGAGGGGCTAATGTAGAAGGGTGTTTCGAGCTTGCCCACTATATTTTGGGGTGAGGGGCCCTCAAGTCCCTCCCTCTCAACTTCCAGAAAACTTTGGGCGAGGGACCCTTAAGAACCTCCCCCCTTAACTTCCAACATTTTGGGCGAGGGAACCTGAAGGCCCTCCCCCTCAACTTCCAGAATTTTGGGCGAGGGAACCCTCAAGGCCCCCCTCCCCCAAAGTCCATAAAACTTGTGGCGAGGGACCCTCAAAGCCCTCCCCTTAACTTCCAGTATTTTGGGAGAGGCACCCTCAAGCCCCCCCCTCAACTTCCAGCATTTTAGGCGAGGTATGCTCAAGGCCGCCCCCCTAACCTCTCATAATTTTGGGTGAGGGAACCCTTAGGCTCTCCCCTCAACTTCCATGATCAACTAAAAATGTAAAATCTAGTAAGGAACCCCACAGTAAAGGACTTCCCTAGAAAATGTTCAAATTTTTTTTTATTCTATAGTGAGAGGGTCTACAATATTGACCCAAAGAACAAAACATGTCATTATTTTAAAGAACAAAAGTACTAATATTTATTTTCTTGTACAAGTGGCCTAGTTGAGCAGGCATGACTCAAATAGGCCAGTTGGGATCTTTTGGGAGTTTTGTCTTGGTGGTTGAGGAATAAGGTTTGTTGAGAAAGCTCAACCACTTAGCACTTTAGGATTGAGATAATACTAGTAGGAATACCATATGGCTTTACACAGTTCACACCCAGTCTGACATAAGCAACCAAAAAGTTGCTCACCAGAAATGAACCTTCTTTATAAAATGATTTTAGAGAAGGGGGTTCTAAATACGCCCCTCTCAAGTTTACAAGTTTGTACCACAAGTTACCATTTTAAAAGATATTTTCTAAATTAGATATTTTGTCTTTATTAGGAGACATATTTGATTTTTGACTTTGGCTCACACCAGTTGGCACCTGTCAGAGGGGACAGGCAACTGCACATAGGTAGGAATAAATGATGCATTTCAGACCTTATCCCTCACCAACCCTCTCAATTTTGGCCCCAAAAGTACTAACTCAGCCCTAGTGCCTAAGTATAAATAGGACCCCTGGGAATGGTCAAGTAAGTATCATAACTCAAGTCATACTGTTACTCTGTCAAAACTACACCAGAATGTCCTAGTATTCTCTCTTTGCTCTCTCTTAATGCTCAGTGCCTTGTTCTTTCACTCCTCACTAACAACCACCATTCTCACTAGTTTCTCTTGGGAAAAGTTATCATTATTGTTGTGAAGTTCATCTTCTTCTAGGGAATGAGTTCTCACTTGGGGTCCATTTTTACCAAAAGGAGAAGGTTTTATCAGAAGCATCTCTAGAAGTTCTTGAGAACTTTCAATGCAGAGTTCGTTGATGTGGGTCACACCTCACCCGATTCAACATCTTACCAGACCCCAGTCACACTACCCTTCTACATTTATATATATAAGAGGTGGAGTGTCTATAGAATCAGTGTTTGTCAATGTAAGTATTCCTCATAATAACATTAAATCAAGGAGTTTGAACTGATAACCCCATACTAACCAGTTTATTAGAAAGAAAGTCAAGGATTTATGAACTGTTACCAATTCACTAAGGGGTATAGAATTAATTAATCCATCATTAAAACTAAATAATAAATAATTCAAAACCTTTTGATAATAACTGACTAGGCACACAATTAAAGTGGCACTCCTACGTATGTAGCAATAAATTTGGCTATTAAACATCTGAGATCATAGGAAAAATAGAAACATTATGTGGAATAACACAACAATCTGCTCCCTAGTTCTTACTAATGCTTTGAGAACAAATGATATTGTACAGAAGTACAAGGTGAACTGATTTGTTACAATAAATTGTTCTGATATCAGTTATTAGATGAGAAGGGTTAAATTTGATCCGATGATCATAATTAAAATAATTATTGATATAATAACATATGAGTATGGTAATTTCTACACATACCTAGAATCAAATTGGGTTATCATAGAATTATATCAATAGCAGTTAAGAAAATATGCAAAATTTACTATTAAAAAGGTAAAAGAACCTACTTACTTATTGTTTTGAACTGCTTATGGATCAAGAGAGGATATCAGGAAGAGCTAATACTTGATTATCTATATACAATGTTTGGGTGAGACTTAAAATATTTTTAAGTATTTATAGATAAAGTTGTAGGTTCAAATTCATAAGTTGAAAAAGGCAGGAGGGTCCAAATTTTAATTTAAGAAAAATATTTCAAACCTAAAATGTTATTTTTTTACATAACTTGGTCGAGGATTGACCAAAAACAGACTTACCTTATACCATTTTGAACAGAAAAATAAAATAAAAATATTGGAATTTTTTTATTGACCACGTGCCCTCATGCGCGCAGTCAAGTTTCCTAGTCAAATAGTCCATCTTTAACCTCTCGATTTTTTACTTTAAGGTTTCAAATTTTTTTTCGAAGATATCTCCTTCATTTCTAAATGATTCTTGATGATTTCATAACAAACTTACTCTACAATTTCATAAGGAATCCAAATATATAGGTTTTATAGATTGAGGTGCTGTATAGAGTGATTTCCATAATTGTATGTTTTTCCGAATTTTTTACTTAACATTCATAGCTTTTAACAATATGGGAGGGGACATAGTTTGGTTTATGTTATGTTAATGATTAGTTTGGTTTTTATTTCAAGGTTTGATGTGATTTATATAATGAGAATTTGAAATTTTGAGTTTTCTGGTTTAGAAAATACTTTCAATTGATTGAAGCTTATAGTGCAAATTCGTGGATTTTGATAATTGCACGAGAGTTCCTAAGGTTCTAATGAATATATTCATAGCTTCAAACCTGAGGTCTAAGCATTATATCAAAGTTCACCATTAAAGCTCAAGCTTTAATGGTGGAATGTTCATATTTTTCACCTAAGGGTAGTTTTACATGTAAAGTTTCTATTGTTAAGATGTATTTAACCATTATAACAACACGGAAATCATTTGGAAATAGAAGAACTAAATGAAATGCATAAAATGATAAGTTACCTGTTTTGAGGGAAAATTTGAGTTTTTGAATCTACTGATAAGGTAAGTTTTAGTGGCCGAGCTTGTGGGATATTTATAGTGTTGGAGCAGGGGAGTTGATTAGTTCAAATGGTAGGTGGATTTGAGCTATTTTATAGAGTTTGCATGGTTCAAACATGTGCTATTCGAAATTTAATGCTTATGTGGAGACTTAGTTGGACGGTGGGCCTTGTGTGAATGACAAATGTTTGATTTTTAGTCCTTGGTTGATAAGGTTTATGCCCATATAGCCTTAAAAGTGTGATTTTGGTAAAGTTTAGTGGCATTTTTTTAATTTAAAAAAGTTATAGGGGCTAAAATTATTATTTCTAGTGAATTGAAGTCATTATTTCATCCATGTGCTTTATAATGTATGGAGTCATTGAGATGTGATTAGTGATATATTTATATATGTTTGTCTCCTTATCTCCTTTAATGCACACATGCACGCTATTATTTTCATGTTGTACTTGTCTATCGCATGTTGGTTTGAGTGTTTCCATCTCAATTCTCTCTACACAACGAACCAAATTTGATAAAATGAGAATAATAATAGTTGTGCATGTAAGAACCGTTTTCCGTGAGGATTTATATTTCATAAACAAAAAAAAAATGATGAGTTTTCACGGGAAATGGATGTAAGTGAATAATAATCACGTCGTGAAATCCACCGTTTAAAAGAGCCCAAGAAAAAAATTTAAGGCAATAAAAAGAATCATATGCCAAAAAGGGGCCAAAAATATTTATCTAAGTTGAGAAAAATTGACATATCAAAAGAACTTGAAAAGGAAAATGAATTGCAATTTTAGGTAGTTTGGTTGGATTTAACGGCTTTGCACTTTCCTAAACATCTCGAAAAAGCATTAAATAGTTTTGGACGTTATTGGTGTGGGAATCGCTTTGAGCTTTGATTTGGTGATTAGATTGAGTCAATTTCTTATAATTCCACCATTTATTACACATAAGGAAGATGTTGAGTTCATTCGTTAGGAATATAGAAAATTCATCCTGCACATATGTTATGTTTGTTTGCATTGATTTTCCATCGAATTTTTTCACATCCCTTCATTTGTGCTATCACTGACTTGGTTATTTTCGTGTTCTTTTATGGTTAATATTTTGTAACAAAAATTCTGAAAAATTCAAAAAGAGAAAGTTTCTTACCTTGTGACATTATCCATATCCATTTCTTGGTGTTCTTCATATTTGTTTATTTTGGGACATCATAAAAAGGGGGAGAATAAATTATGGGGAAGATGTTGTGTTTGATTTTACAATTCTTTGCTTGAGCTTAATTGAAATTTATTTTTGCTTAACATTATATGTCAAACTTATGCATGTCACGGGTATTGTTTCTTGTCCTATGTGTGTAGGAATAAAATTAATGATCATTTTTGCACACCCTAATGATGATAAAGAAATATTGGAGAGTTGAAGATTGAAGATGTTTTGAAGAAATGTCATTTAGTATTTCCAGTTTTTGGGTTTATGGGGATATTAAATTGTATGTCATTAGTTTTGATTTTGGGTAGCATAATTCTGATATTTTTATGTATGTACTGACATAGAAATAGGGGGAGATTTGTAAGGACATGATTTTATAAATGTCCGTTTAGAATCTAGGAAATTTTTGAAGTGTCCTATATCACAACAAGTATGTCGTATACCTCTACATTTGGCACGTCAACACGATCATCCATGATGGCCTCTGATGTGCCCAAAGTTTACCTGCCAGTTTAGAGGCATCAACCTCGGCCTGGATGACAACCGAGGTAATAAGAGCTCAAGACTAGCCATCAGCGATCTCGTCCTTCATAAGGTTGGCCACGACCGACGTTAACAGTACCCCCTCAGTTGGGAAAAAAATGAGGTCTACGTAACTCATGGGATCAGCTATCCATAAGGTCGGCCATATTCGATGTTACAAGAATCACTTGAGAACCAGCAAAATCCTCATAGGTTTAATCAACAATCATCATATCATCGGCCTTGGTCGACGTTACACCTCATTCTGAACCTCGGCTGTACATCCTGGACGAGGTGTTCGCGGAACATTGATCTCAGGCAATGCAAGGGTCATACTCCACTAACCTCGTACTCATTCAGGCCGAAGTTGGTACCAAGCAAAGACAGCCGAGCATTTACACGCATACGTGTGCCTTGGAATACGTGGACAAGTCTGTTATAACTAAATCATTCCCTCCACATGAGGGAATATTGAGGTCATCATTACTTAGTTGAGATCGGCCAGGTGTCATCCTTGTACTAGCTGGATCTCCATGCACATACACATTGCATGCTTGGGGGTACATTACACCCCCCAAGCACTATATATTGAGCTCATCCTCAACATTGTAAAGGATCGAGAATTACACCCCTAGCTAAAACTCTATCAATTTTCATATTAGAGAGAGAAAGCTTGAGAGATTGTATCCATGGACGTTAGTGCCTTATTTTAGTGACCTCACACATTCACTTGCACACTGGACGTAGGCCTAATTGGTTGAACCACTTATATTCAAATGTTCATCCTCTTCTCCTCATCTCTTTCTACATATATACATATATACATTCTCCTTCTTGCCATTGTAATCAGTTACTTGAGATTGTAAACACCTTACCTGGTGGTGTTGTTTCCAGCATCATCATTTTGGAGCTGTTTGTGGGAATGAGAAGACATAACTCTTCCTTTCTTAGCTTAATCTCACCGGAGACTCTAGTGGTGAACAAGGCCTCACCCCTTGCATGGAGATGTTTCACCATTGAAAGAGGTCCTTTAAGGTATTAAGCTCACCTTCTTTACAAGATCTTTAGTTTTAACATATGGCACCGGAGTTACCACTACCTCCTCCACCATCTGGTGCTGGAGGACCCAGTTCCATCCAGGCACCACCCCAGTCAGAAATGACTGAGGTGGCAGTAACCTTGAAGTCATTGGCCACAACTCAGCAAGAAATGGAGGAAAAATTTACACAACTCACTCAAAATATGATGAGGCCACCAGGGGTCTCACCGGAGATGATTACTCCAGTAGTTGTCGAACCCCATCCTGAAGCCAGGGGACCACCCGAGGTACCGCAAAAAGACCAACCTACCCCTCAATGGAGGAGGGACGTTGTTGACCCTAGGCGTTTAAGTCTGGGGAGGCAAGGAAACCCTTGCCCTAAGTATAGGTATAACGATATGGAGGCATAGGATGCTCCAGAAGACTGATGGGAGCTGTATGAAGTTTTGAATAACACAGTATGTCCTATCTAGCAGAGCAGAGGTTATGGGGGCAGAAGAGATGGTGGTGCCCAACAAAGAGAATCAACTTTTGATAGCTTGAGCATAGGTTTGGCCTTTGAAAGGCTCAGCCCAGTCAATGACCTAAGACAGAAGTTATCCAGGTCACAAAGTGCCGCTGTCTCTCAGAGGGGAGATGGTGAACATCGGCCTCCTCATGGCCGACCTCATCAAGGCCGAAACTGTGGTCAAAAGGTCAACAGCTGACGTTGTGCAGTGGCTGGGGAACCCTCAGTTCATCCTTGGAGGTGGATAGGGACAACCTCATCCAGGCCGACATTGCAAATCCATGGAAAGATTCCATTCAACGCCTTGAAGAGAAGATAGGGGACCTCATCAAAAGTCGAGACCCATTATAAAGAGGGTTCTTAGAAGGCTCCTCATTTGTGGCAAAGATAGTGAACTTCCCAACCACTGCCATGTTCAAATCACCTACGGTGTCTCCTAAGTATGATGGTAGTACTAACCTTGTGCATCATATTGAGATGTACCAGTCTGCAGCAGACATTTATTCAATCCCAAATGAGATGAGGTGCCGGGCCTTCTTTGGGACTTTAACGGGAGTTGCACATATTTGGTTTACCTCTCTTTCGAAGAACTCGACTGAGAACTTTAATGGCTTGGCTGAACGATTTATTCATAATTTTTGTTTTAGGGTAAGACCTCAAAAGAAGACCACTCATCTGCTGTACGTCAAGCAAGGCAAGAATGAGAGCCTAAGAGACTACATTTCTAGATTCAACAAAGAAAAATTAGAGGTTGAGGAGAATATATCTATGATTGCCCTCATTGGAGGACTCCAAAAAGGGAAGTTACTATGGAAGCTTGCAAAAGACCCTCCCAAGTCCATGGCAGAGCTATTGGCAACTGCAGGAAAGGTCATGAATGCTGAAGAGGCTATGGACGCAAAGTATGAGGATGAGAATGGAAGTGGCAACAGGAAGTTCCAAAGGAAGAAATATGGAAAAAAAGGTCTTCAGACGATAAGTTTAAACACTATACTCCCTTAACTGTGAGCTGCGAGCACATCCTTAACGAAATAAAAAATGACCGGTCCCTGAGATGGCCGGAAAAGCTGAAGGATCTTCCACATAAGAGGAACAAGAACCTATGGTGTGAGTTCCACCAAGACCACAGCCATGTGAATACAAGTGTTTCACCTTGAAGGATGAAATTGAGAAGATGTTGAAGTCTGGAAAGCTCAGGAAGTATGTCGATGGTAAAGCTCCTAAGAGGGGAATAGATGACCCTAAAAAGAAGAGAAACGACAGTTGTTGAGATGATCCCCCAACGAGAAGATATGATGACTCAGATGGTGATGATGAGGACGATCCTGACCTCCCACCAAAAGATGACAATGCCCCTATGAAGAGGGTTGGTATGATCTCCTTTGGTGTTAACACTATCCGTAGAGGACTAGCAGGGGTTGGATCAGAAGTAGCCAACCGTAAAGCTAATGTGGCAGAGGCTAAGTCAGTGACCAAAGTAGAGGTTGTAAATTTGGCATCTTCAGAGGCTAAGCAGAAGAGAAAGAAGGTAGATATGGATACTCTTATAGTTGGGTTCTTCTGACTTTATTTCAAGGGTATCTTAGCTCCACACGATGACCCTTCGTTAATCACTACAAGGGTGCATGGATGTAAGGTGCATAGAATCCTCGTCGATGGAGGAAGTTTAGCTGATGTAATGTTTTGGCCCTGTTTCAAGAGCCTAGGCCTCAGCAGAGCTAGGCTTGTACCATACCATCATCCGTTAATTGGCTTCAGCGGTGAAAAGGTCCATCCACAGGGCATGTATGAGATTGACGTTCAAATGGGAGATGAGTGGCCTAAGAGGTTGATCCGGAAGATTAATTTCTTAGTAATGTATAAACGCCTTCTCGGCCTAAAAACCACATCATAGGACGAGTAACCCTTAAGAAATTTGAGTCCGTGCCATCAGCGATCCACCAAATGCTAAAATTCCCGACCCCCTATGGGGTAGGGGAAGTACAAGGTGACCTGACCACGATAAGAGAATGCTACTTCAACTCGGGGGAAGAGAGAGAGGACCATAAAAGGGCAACCACCACATATAACATTGATACACTTTATCCTAGGGATGAAACAAAATTGAAGAAGTGAGAGGCCGCGAAATAGGTAGAATCCATCGTCCTCAATGAGGATGAATCGAAAAAAATCGTCCAAATCGGTAAGGCCCTAAAACCCGAGATCAAGGAAGAGTTGGTAAAACTTTTGAATAAGAGGCAAAGTGTCTTCGCTTGGAGGCATGCATACATGCCTGGAATTGACCCATAGATTATGTGCCACAAACTCAATGTGGCAGAAGAAGCCAAACCAATCAAGAAAAGACGAAGAGTTTACTCCAGGGAAAAGTATGATGTCATCAGGGAAGAGGTCAAAAAACTGGAAGAGGCTAAGTTCATCAGAGAGGTCATATACACTGAGTGGTTATCTAATGCCGTTATTATGCCCAAAGCTAATGGGAAATGGAGGATGTGCATAGACTTCACTGATTTGAACAAGTCTTGCCCAAAAGACAACTTTCCCTTGCCTCGAATTGATCAGATGGTAGATGCCACAACAGGGCATGAGCTCATGAGCTTCATGAATGCCTATTTTGGGTATAACCAAATTTTTATGGACCCAGAGGACTCAGAGAAGACAGCGTTCATAACTGACAAGGAGACCTATTGTTATAAGGTCATGCCCTTCGGATTGAAGAATACAGGGGCCGCTTACCAACTTCTTATAAATAAGATGTTTGAAGATCAAATCGGCAAGACCATGGAGGTATATGTAGATGACATATTGACGAAGAGCTTGAAGGCTTGCACTCATATCCATGGACTTATATAGGATGAAGCTCAATCCTGCCAAGTGTGTCTGCGAAGTAGGAGCAGGAAAATTTCTTGGATTCATCGCTAATCAAAGGGGAATAGAGGCCAACCCCAAAAAAATTAAGGCTCTGCTTGAAATGAAGAAACACATGACCATCAAAGATGTTTAGAGGTTAATCGGGAGAGTTACTGCGCTAAACAGGTTTGTCTCCAAGGTTACGGACAAGTGTCTTCCTTTTTTCAAAGTCCTTAGAAAGGCCTTTGAATGGGATGAGGAATGCGACAAGGCCTTTAAGGATGTCAAGTCCTACCTCGGATCCCCCCTGCTCTTATCCCGGCCCATTCTGGGGGAGAAGTTGTATGTTTATCTAGTAGTCTCAGTGTCAGCTATAAGTGCAACCATAGTACGGGAAGACGATGGGGTACAGAGGCCTGTATACTTCAATATTAAGGCCCTTTAAGGGTCTGAACAGAACTATCCTCGGATGGAGAAGTTGTCCTACACCTTGATACACGCTTCCAGGAATATAAAGCCCAATTTCCAAGACCACTCTATGGTCATCCTCACTGACTCCCCACTAAGGCAAGTCCTCCACAAGCCCGAGAATTCAGTCAGATTGATGACCTGAGCCATCGAGTTGGGAGAGTATGACATTATTTATCAACCCAGGGTGGCCATCAAAGGGAAGGCACTCACAGACTTTGTTGCTGAGTTCACATGGGAAGAGGATGAGACTGAGAATAGTCCAGAGATTGCAGATGAATTAGACATTAATGTCTTCCAAAATCTAGAAGAGGTTGTGTCCAGCAGATCCAGAAAAGGAGTAACTGAGAATAAGGAAGACAGGTACCTATTCAAGAAAAGGACATTGTCAGAGGGGAACTTCTCTTTAAATGAAGATGTTTGTAACCTCTTCGTCGATGGGTCTTCTTATGAAAGTGGTAGCGGAGCAAGGTTGATAGTGTCAGCACCGGATGGTATCGATATTGAATATGCACTTAGATTCAACTTTAAAGCATCGAACAATGAGTCAGAGTATGAGGACTTGATAGCAGGCCTCTCATTGGTAAAAGCTCTTAGTGTTGGCCAACTCCTAGTCCATAGTGTCTCAAGGTTGGTTGTCAACCAAATCCTGGGAGTATATGAGGCTAAGGATGAAAGGATGGCCAAATATCTGAAGAAGGTGAGAACGATGGTAGAAAGCTTCACAGAAGTGAAGATGAAGAGGATACCCTGATTAAATAATAGTCATGCAGATGCACTAGCAAGGTTGGCCTCAGTGATAAGGAAAGACATCAGAAGGACATTACTAGTCGAGATCCTGCTCAAATCGACCATTGAGGAATAAGATTTTTCTAGATCTTGCCTCAACTTGAACCTTGGGGACTCTTGGATGGACCCCTTATAAGATATATCATACAGGGAGAGCTACCAGAATCAAAGTTGGAAAGGAGGAAGTTGAGGTACAGAGCTGCCAAGTTCTCAATAATAAGAGATTTCCTGTATAAAGAAGGATTCTTATTACCTCTCCTCAGATGTGTCCATCCTACAGAGGTCTCCCACGTCCTGCAGGATGTACATGAGGGTTCTTGCTCCAGTTACATAGGAGGAATACCTTTAGCCAAGAGGATAATTATGCAGGGATACTGGTGGCTGACCTTGGCCAAGGATGATGTTGCTGCCTATGTGAAAAAGGTGTGATAAGTTCCAGAGATTCTCCAATATCCCTCATCAACCTCATCAACCTATGACATCAATCAGATCACCTTGGCCATTTGCAATTTGGGGGATTGACTTGGTGGGACCATTGCCAAGAGCTGCGAATAACTATCGATTTCTGAGAGTAGCAATTGATTACTTCGCTAAGTGGGTAGAGGCTGATCCCATGATCACTATCACCGAGCAGAAGACCATCCAATTCATCTATAAGAACATCATATGCAGATACGGTCTCCCAAACACCCTTATTTCAGATAATGAAATGCATTTCAAGAATTCTTCCTTGGAGAAATACTGCGAGAGAGTCGGGATCAAGCAGTTCTTCTCTTCTCCTAGACGACCTCAGGCAAACGGTCATACCGAAGGGGGATTAAGAAGAGGTTGGAAGAAGCCAAGGGGAGATGGACAGAAGAGGTTTATGCAGTGTTATGGGCCTACAGAACAGTGACAAGGACACCAACAGGGGAGACCCCATTTGTGTTAGCCCATGGCTCTGAAGTCATCATACCTACAGAAGTAGGACTCCCCACTCACAGAGCTCAGACCTATGACCCCGAAAAGAATGGGGAAGAGATAAGACTTGACCTAAATTTGGTTGAGGATAGAAGGGGGGATGTTGAGATCAAATAGGCACCCTACCAGCAGAGAATAATAAAGTTCTACAATCAAAGGGTGAAATCAAGACCTATAGCTATAAGATATCTAGTACTGAAGAAGACATTATAGAAGGAAAATAAGCTCTACCCATATTGGCATGGCCCTTACAGAGTGGTTGATGAGGTTGTGCCTGGTACTTATCGGCTAGAAAATCTCGAAGGGGAACCTTTTTCAAACCCTTGGAATGCTGACCACTTGAAGAAATATTACATATGATGTTGCAATTTTCTTTTTAATACATGTATCATTTTATGAAGAGGATATGAATGAAAATAGCATTTCCTGTGTCAACATTGTTTTATTATGATTAAACATCATTTGTTTGGTGAAAGGTATGAGGTAAACATCATATTTTGATGACCTCAGACCTTAAACATCATTAGTTTGGTGAAATTTATGAGGTGAAACATCATACAATGGTGACCTGAGACATTAATCATCATTAGTTTGGTGAAATTTATGAGGTGAAACATCATACAATGGTGACCTCAGACCTTAAACATCATAATTTGGTGAAATTTATGAGGTGAAACATCATAATTTGGTGACCTCAGACCTTAAACATCATTAATTTGGTAAAATTTATGAGGTGAAACATCATAATTTGGCGACCTAAGACCGTAATCATCATTAATTTGGTGAAATTTATGAGGTGGAACATCATATTTTGATGACCTCAGACCTTACACATCAATAATTTGGTGAAAATGTAGGAGGTGAAACATCATAGTATGATGACCTCAGACCTTAAACATCATTAATTTGGTGAAATTTATGAGGTGAAACATCATAGTTTGATGACCCCAGACCTTAAACATCATTAATTTGGTGAAGTTTATGAGGTGAGACATCATAATTTGGTGACCTCAGACCTTAAACATCATTAATTTTGTGAAATTTATGAGGTGAAACATCATACTTTGATGACCTCAGACCTTAAACATTATTAGTTTGGTGAAATTTATGAGGTGAAACATCATAATTTAATGACCTCAGACTTTAAACATCATTTGTTTGGTTAAACGTATGAGGAAAACATTATAGTTTGGTGACCTCAAACCTTAAACATCATTAATTTGGTGAAATTTATGAGGTGAAACATCATAATTTGGTGACCTCAGACCTTAAACATCACTAATTTGGTGACCTCGGACCCTAAACATCATTAGTTTGGTGAAATTTATGAGGTAAACATCATATTTAGATGACCTCGGACCTTAAACATCATTAAGTTGGGGAAATTATTGAGGTGAAACATCACACAATGATGACCCCAGACCTTAAACATCATTTGTTTGGTGAAAGGTATGAGGTAAAGATCATAATTTGATGACCTCAGGCCTTAAACGTCATTAATTTGGTGAAATTTATAAGGGTAAACATCATAATTTAATGACCTCAGGCCTTAAACATAATTAGTTTTGTAATGACCCCACTTTTATGTGCTCATATGTATATAGTTTGTTTTTACACTCATGTGTTACTTACTATCTTATAAATATTGTATTATTAGATATGTGATGTTATTGGCTATCAATATAACAAACCCCATTTTTAAATATGAAGAATCAATCGTAAATAGGATGAAGTCGAAGTCTTATGACATATCTTAAGGTATATAATAAGTTTTGGGGTAGAAAATATAATTTTATGAAACTTTAGGGACAAAAATAAAAATATAAAAAGGGCCATTTTGTAAATAAAATATTTTCAAGGACCTATAAGAAATATTGAAAATATATAGTGTGAAATTACCAAAATACCCTTCATGTGTGAAATGACCCTTATACCCTTATCATCTTTCCACCACGTGCTGGTCACCTCCACCTTACACATGTCATCTTCAGAGAGAAAGCTAAAACACTTGTCATCATTTGGTGATGTTAGACTGCAAGACAACCCCGAAATGCGACACCCAAACGATGACTTGCCACCGTAATGCTTGATCACCTAGACACATGTCAACACCGTAAGACTTTTGGAAACCTATAAATAGGGCCTTAGGGTTCATTTGAAACTCACACCAATTCCTTGAGAATTATAGTAAGAAAGAGTGATAGAAAGCTTGGGAAATATCTTAAGAAGGAGTTCTATAATTTCGAAGAAAGAATTCATTTCGTAGGTATGATTTTATTTAAATGTTATAATTCATTTTTGTAGTTTTAATTTCGTATTTTATAGCTTTACTTAGTAGTTATGCTGGTAAAATACACTAAAGACTTTACTAATCAAAACTTAAAATTTGGAAACAATCTAAATTGATTTTATTTTCAAAATATGTCAACTTGTTTGAAAAATATATATACTCTTTTTAAAATGATTTTTGTAAGCAATTGCTCGTATTATGGAATCTCATTTAAGTAATTCCAAAGTCAGTCCCGGTGAAATTCTGTCTAGTTGAGATGGTATTTAAGTGGTGCCCCTGTGACCCTCCATCTCTACTGGGAATAAATCCGGAAATGTTCTGTCTAGATGAGATGGTATTTAAGTGGTGCCCCTGTGAACCTCCATCTCTACTGGGAACCGACTGATTAGGAAGAACTATGAATTGAAATTCTTTAAATGCGATGAATGAATATTAAAAATCGAGAAAATGGTTTTAGTAACCTTTTTCAGCAAGATATTTTAGGATTAAAACACAATATTTAGAATTGGGCTTTATTTAGAATACATAATTAAACCTTTATTGTATTTATTAGATTAACGTGTGATCCAAGACTCAATATCTATATTTTCGAGCCTCTATTTTAGGTGAGTACTCTATGTCATTTCTTGCACATTTAAATTATATGATATTATGCAAACTATGTATTTTGTGAAATGCTTTTATTCTCAAAATGCATCTGATAACGATGATAGATTCATTTGTGATATGTTTATATCTTTATATATAGACATACTGATTGAAATGAGTATTGAAAATGAGATTGAATATTGAAAATAAGATTCGGCCTAAGGGACCTCTTTACTGACTGACCTTCCCAGTTGGGTTATCGCTGGTGTGCCTTAAATAAGGCGTTGTGACGAACTAGTTCGATTGACCCTCAACTACCGGGGTATAATACGGTAGAAGAATACGGTATTAGAGTGTACTTGGCCATTAAAATGATATGATTGAAAGAAAAAGATATCACATTTGAATTATTGCATTCTTTTTATTCTGAGCTATCCAATTGTGATATATATACTATCATTTCAAAATATATATCTATATACTGCAAGTTCATATCCATATATGTATATGCCTTCTCTTTTGACTTGAATAGGTATCTATATTCTGAAAACCTTGGAATGTCGGGAGATTAAATCTTATTCAGCTTTTAGCTGACGTTGTATAAATAACGATTTTTCAGGAAATAATTAGACGAGAGGATGGAGTGTAGAAGGACTATGTTGAAGATCTAGCTTGAGGAGCTCTTTTGTTATAATTTTAAATATAACGTTTGTTTTTAGGAGATAGAGCATGTTTGTCTCTTTAGTAATAAGTTTTTAAATTTGGCATAAGTTGTAATCCGTTCATACTTTAATATATACGAAGTTCCCTTTTAGAAAGCTCTGATGACATAATTCCATTTTTTCAATAGTTTACGATTCATGACCATGTGAATGTATTTCCGTTGCATTTATTTTAAGAAATATTTTAAGTCCATAACATTGAATGCCTTGGTGGCATGTCAAGACACTCATTCCCTACTACTATTGGGTTGGGGTCGTGACAGAGGTGGTATCAGAGCATAGGTTATGAACCCGTAGACTACTGAACATAGGTTTTGAACGTTATAGATTTCGTGTTTCAATCCTTAGGATATAGTATTAAATATCTGATTTATGTGATAACCCTCCCTATGTGTTATATTATTTATAACTGGTATTTTAGTTTTCAATCTTGATATAGTATAGTAGATCTTACGTTTTTCCATGACTGTAGAAAATGACCAACAGAAGATCATCTATGGGAACTAGTGATTCGAGTATTGAAGGAGTGGAAGGTGCATACAAGGCGATCGAAAGTCTAGCAAAGATTGTGGAGCATCAAGTAAATAATGGAGTACCAAGGAATCCTGAACTAAGTAAATGTACTATTGAACAGTTCAAGAAGTTGATTCCTCCATCTTTTAAAGGTACTCCTAACCCCACTGAAGCAAAAAGTTGGGTGATGCAAATAGAAAAGATACTCGATGTTCTTAAGTGTACTGATGAACAAAGAGTATCATTTGGAACGTTTATGTTAGAAGGTGAAGCCGAACATTGGTGGAGAATGACTAAGAGAATATACGAGGAAAGGAATAATCCCATAGGTTGGAATGATTTCCTAGTGATATTCTATGAGAAATACTTTCCTGAAACGGTACAAGACCAAAAAGCAGTCGACTTAATGAGTTTAGTTCAAGGAAATATGACGGTTAGTCAATACGAGGCGAAGTTTACCGAGTTATCCCGTTTTACACCTCATGTTGTGATAACCGATACTTTAAAGGCCAAGAAGTTTGAACGTGGGTTAAGGTTGAACATTCGTAGTCGAATTTCCATCCTGAAGTTGACATCATATACTGACGTGGTGACTAGAGCAACGATAGCTGAGAAGGACAGTGAAGAATATAATCAGATTAGAGAAGGGAAGAGGAAGTTTGGGGAACAAAGAGGAAGGAACCCCAATAATAAACCCTTTAGGACTATACCCAATACAGGGCGACCTTTTGTGAATAAACCCTTTAATGTTGATAGATGCCAACGATGTGGTAATATTCATAGAGGGCAACCATGTTACCTGGAAACAGGAAATTGCTTTGGGTGTGGCCAAAAGGGACATAAAATGAGAGATTGCCCTAACAAAGGGAAGGCGCCAACGAAGACTTTCAATAACAATAAAGATCATGGCATACAAGGTAGAATTTCTAATCTTTCTGATGCAAAGGCTTCTAATGCAGTAGTGTCAGGTATACTTTCTATATGTGCACATCCTTTTCAAGTTTTAATAGATCCTGGTTCTACCCATTCATTTGTGTCTTTACGTTTCGTTAATCGCTTTCCTAATATTCTCGAACCCTTGAATCATAACATACACGTTTCTACTCCTTCTGGTGATTTATTGATGGGTACATTAGTATATAAATCTTGCCCTATAGATGTCAGTAGTCATAAACTATTTGTCGATTTGATAGTTTTAGACATAAGAGATTTCGAAGTCATTTTGGGGATGGATTGGTTAGCATCATATCATGCTAATGTAGATTGTTTTGAGAAGAGAGTTACTTTCCAAATTCCTAACCAACCAAAATTCAGTTTTGAAGGAACCGGCGTCCTATCTCCCATGTGTATTGTCTCTGCAATGCAAGCCTATAGTTTTCTTAAGAAAGGATGTCAAGGATTTCTTGCAAGTGTTATTGATTTGCAAATGAAGGATCCTAGTTTAGAAGAGATCCCTATAGCAAAACATTTTCCAGATGTTTTTCCGGATGATTTACCCAGTCTAACTCCTAGTAGAGAAATAGAGTTTACGATTGACCTTCTTCCTGGAGCCATACCAATCTCAAAATCACCTTATCGCATGGCACCTTTAGAATTAAGGGAATTAAAAGTTCAATTACAAGATCTATTAGACAAGGGTTTTATTAGACCAAGTATATCCCCTTGGGGTGCTCCGGTGTTATTAGTTAAAAAGAAGGATGGGACGATGAGGTTATGTATAGATTATCGTGAACTGAACAAGGTAACCATTAAGAATAAATACCCCTTACCTCGTATAGATGATTTGTTTGACCAACTACAAGGTGCGCAAGTATTTTCTAAGATTGACCTTAGGTCAGGATATCACCAATTGAAGATTAAGGAAGACGATATTTCGAAATCAGCTTTTCGTACTAGATATGGTCACTATGAATTTCTTGTGATGCCATTTGGACTTACTAATGCACCAGCCATTTTTATGGATATGATGAATAGAGTGTTTAGGAAATATCTGGATCAATGTGTGGTTGTTTTCATTGATGACATTCTTATTTATTCCAAGAGTATTGAAGAACACGAGAAGCATTTAGAGATAGTATTACAAATCCTTAGGAAGGAGAAATTATATGCAAAATTAAAGAAGTGTGAGTTTTGGTTGCCTAGCGTTTCTTTTCTAGGACATGTCATTTCCAAAGAGGGACTGTCGGTTGACCCTCAAAAGATCGAGGATATACTAGATTGGCCTAAACCAACTAATGTAACAGAGATTCGTAGTTTCCTTGGATTAGCAGGTTATTATCGAAGATTTGTTGAAAGATTTTCTAGCATTGCGAAACCTCTATCCAGGTTAACACAAAAGAAGTTAAAATATAAATGGTCTGAGGAAGTTGAGAATAATTTCCAAGAACTTAAGAATCGATTAGTAACTGCCCCAATTTTGACTATTCCTTCAGGGACAGGAGGATTGGTGATTTACAGTGATGCTTCAAAAAATGGTTTGGGATGTGTGCTAATGCAAAATGGGAAAGTAGTAGCTTATGCCTCGAGACAATTAAAACCACATGAACAGAATTATCCAACCCATGACTTAGAATTAGCTGCTATAATTTTTGCTCTTAAGATTGGAGACACTATTTATATGGTGAGACTTGTGAGATTTATACCGATCATAAGAGTTTGAAATATATATTTACTCAGAAAGAATTGAACATGAGACAAAGGAGGTGGTTAGTATTGATGAAGGATTATGATTTAAATATTCATTATCACCCAGGGAAAGCAAATGTAGTAGCAGATGATTTAAGTAGGAAGTCTACAACAAATTTAGCATGTCTCATTACAAATCAGGAACCTTTGTTAGCAGATTTGAGAAGTATGGAAATAGATGTACGTATTTATAGCAAAGGAGGAATAATCGCAACCTTACAAGTACAACCCACGTTGATGGAAAGGATCAAAATTGCACAAGTAAATGACCCACAACTGAAGAAGATCAGAGAAGAGGTTATTGAAGGGAAGAGATTTGAATTTGCGATACGGGATGATATATTGAGGTTTGGAAATAGAGTGTGGGTTCCACGTGATGCCCAACTAAAGAGACAAATTTTGGAGGAAACTCATTGCTCGAGATTTACATTTCATCTTGGAAATACCAAGATGTATAGAGATCTTCGAGAAGTGTTTTGGTGGAATAATATGAAAAGGGAGATAGCAGAATTTGTATCTCACTGTTTGGTTTGTCAACAAGTAAAAGCTGAACATCAGAAACCATCAGGATTATTACAACCTCTACCTATCCCTGAATGGAAATGGGAACATATTACCATGGATTTTGTGACAGGTTTACCAAGGAGTTCAAATGGTAATGATTCTATTTGGGTAATTATTGATAGGTTAACTAAATCTGCTCATTTTCTTGCCATTAAAATTACCCATTCATTAGAAAAGTTAGCTAAGTTATATGTGCGGGAAATTATTAGGCTTCATGGAACCCCAATTTCAATTATTTCTGATCGTGACCCTAGATTCGTTTCTCGCTTTTGGAAAAGCCTACAAGCAGCCATGGGAACAAAATTGAATTTCATCACTGCTTTTCATCCTCAAACAGATGGTCAATCTGAGAGAACCATTCAAACATTAGAGGATATGCTCAGGGCTTGTGTACTTGATTTGAAGGGGAATTAGGATGATCATTTACCATTAGTGGAGTTTGCCTATAATAATAGTCATCAAGCAACTATTCAAATGGCTCCATATGAAGCACTATACGGTAGAAGGTGTCGTTCTCCCGCATGTTGGGTAGAAGTTGGAGAAAGAAAATTGTTGGGACCAGAATTGATTCAGATCACAACAGAGAAAGTGAAATTGATACAAGACCGACTTCGAATCGCTCAAAGCCGTCAAAAGAGTTATTTTGACAATCGACACCGACAGTTAGAATTTCAAAAAGGAGATTATGTGTTCTTACGAGTATCGCCTTCAAAGGGAGTAATACGATTCGGGAAGAAAGGGAAGTTGAGCCCAAGATACATAGGACCTTTTGAAATCCTTGAAAAGATAGGAGCTGTTGCGTATAAAATAGCCTTACCACCTGAACTCTCTAGTGTACATAATGTGTTTCACGTATCAATGGTAAAGAAATATGTCCCAGATCCAACACATATCTTAAGTCACAAACCTCTTCAAGTTATAGAAGACGTGTCTTACATTGAGCATCCGGTAGAAATTTTGGACCATAAAGATCAAATATTACGGACCAAGATAATTCCACTGGTCAAAGAATTATGGCGAAATCATTCAGTTGAAGAAGCAACGTGGAAGAGGGAAGATGAAATAAAGGAGAGATATCCATACTTGTTTGTAAATTAATATGAGTCAAGTTTGGGGACCAAACTTTTTATAAGGAGGGTAGGATGTAATGACCCCACTTTTATGTGCTCATATGTATATAGTTTGTTTTTACACTCATGTGTTACTTACTATCTTATAAATATTGTATTATTAGATATGTGATGTTATTGGCTATCAATATAACAAACCCCATTTTTAAATATGAAGAATCAATTGTAAATAGGATGAAGTCGAAGTCTTATGACATATCTTAAGGTATATAATAAGTTTTGGGGTAGAAAATATAATTTTATGAAACTTTAGGGACAAAAATAAAAATATAAAAAGGGCCATTTTGTAAATAAAATATTTTCAAGGACCTATAAGAAATATTGAAAATATATAGTGTGAAATTACCAAAATACCCTTCATGTGTGAAATGACCCTTATACCCTTATCATCTTTCCACCACGTGCTGGTCACCTCCACCTTACACATGTCATCTTCAGAGAGAAAGCTAAAACACTTGTCATCATTTGGTGATGTTAGACTGCAAGACAACCCCGAAATGCGACACCCAAACGATGACTTGCCACCGTAATGCTTGATCACCTAGACACATGTCAACACCGTAAGACTTTTGGAAACCTATAAATAGGGCCTTAGGGTTCATTTGAAACTCACACCAATTCCTTGAGAATTATAGTAAGAAAGAGTGATAGAAAGCTTGGGAAATATCTTAAGAAGGAGTTCTATAATTTCGAAGAAAGAATTCATTTCGTAGGTATGATTTTATTTAAATGTTATAATTCATTTTTGTAGTTTTAATTTCGTATTTTATAGCTTTACTTAGTAGTTATGCTGGTAAAATACACTAAAGACTTTACTAATCAAAACTTAAAATTTGGAAACAATCTAAATTGATTTTATTTTCAAAATATGTCAACTTGTTTGAAAAATATATATACTCTTTTTAAAATGATTTTTGTAAGCAATTGCTCGTATTATGGAATCTCATTTAAGTAATTCCAAAGTCAGTCCCGGTGAAATTCTGTCTAGTTGAGATGGTATTTAAGTGGTGCCCCTGTGACCCTCCATCTCTACTGGGAATAAATCCGGAAATGTTCTGTCTAGATGAGATGGTATTTAAGTGGTGCCCCTGTGAACCTCCATCTCTACTGGGAACCGACTGATTAGGAAGAACTATGAATTGAAATTCTTTAAATGCGATGAATGAATATTAAAAATCGAGAAAATGGTTTTAGTAACCTTTTTCAGCAAGATATTTTAGGATTAAAACACAATATTTAGAATTGGGCTTTATTTAGAATACATAATTAAACCTTTATTGTATTTATTAGATTAACGTGTGATCCAAGACTCAATATCTATATTTTCGAGCCTCTATTTTAGGTGAGTACTCTATGTCATTTCTTGCACATTTAAATTATATGATATTATGCAAACTATGTATTTTGTGAAATGCTTTTATTCTCAAAATGCATCTGATAACGATGATAGATTCATTTGTGATATGTTTATATCTTTATATATAGACATACTGATTGAAATGAGTATTGAAAATGAGATTGAATATTGAAAATAAGATTCGGCCTAAGGGACCTCTTTACTGACTGACCTTCCCAGTTGGGTTATCGCTGGTGTGCCTTAAATAAGGCGTTGTGACGAACTAGTTCGATTGACCCTCAACTACCGGGGTATAATACGGTAGAAGAATACGGTATTAGAGTGTACTTGGCCATTAAAATGATATGATTGAAAGAAAAAGATATCACATTTGAATTATTGCATTCTTTTTATTCTGAGCTATCCAATTGTGATATATATACTATCATTTCAAAATATATATCTATATACTGCAAGTTCATATCCATATATGTATATGCCTTCTCTTTTGACTTGAATAGGTATCTATATTCTGAAAACCTTGGAATGTCGGGAGATTAAATCTTATTCAGCTTTTAGCTGACGTTGTATAAATAACAATTTTTCAGGAAATAATTAGACGAGAGGATGGAGTGTAGAAGGACTATGTTGAATATCTAGCTTGAGGAGCTCTTTTGTTATAATTTTAAATATAACGTTTGTTTTTAGGAGATAGAGCATGTTTGGCTCTTTAGTAATAGTTTTTTAAATTTGGCATAAGTTGTAATCCGTTCATACTTTAATATATACGAAGTTCCCTTTTAGAAAGCTCTGATGACGTAATTCCATTTTTTCAATAGTTTACGATTCATGACCATGTGAATGTATTTCCGTTGCATTTATTTTAAGAAATATTTTAAGTCCATAACATTGAATGCCTTGGTGGCATGTCAAGACACTCATTCCCTACTACTATTGGGTTGGGGTCGTGACAAGTTTGGTGAAATTCATGAGGGTAAACATCATAGTTTAGTGATCTCAGGCCTTACACATCATTAATTTGGTGAAATTTATGAGGGTAAACGTCATAATTTGATGACCTCAGGCCTTAAACATCATTAGTTTGGTGAAATTCATGAGGGTAAACATCATAGTTTGATGACCTCAGACGTTAAACATTATTAGTTTGGTGAAATTTCTGAGGTGAAACATCATATTATAGTGACCTCAGACCTTAAACATCATTAGTTTTGTGATAGGTATGAGGTAAAATCATAATCTAATGACCTCAGACCCTTAAGACAACATGCTAGAAAAGTCATTCATTGAAAAAAGTAAAATCCACTGAAGAAGATGATATTACATGAAACATTAAGAGTTGCAAATACAATGTACCAAACATGATATTAGAGTTTACAAAAGTTACAGATGAAAGGAAACAAATTACAACTTAAAGATCCACAATTCAAGATTTAAGTATCTGCAGTAGCATTAGTCTGCTATTGGTTGACATTGGTCACCTCCACTGTATCATCCTGAAGATTGGCCCCTTCGATTTCAGTAACCTCCAATGGTGAAGTCTCTGCAGGAGCAGCATCTTACTCCTCAATCTCTTGCAAATCCTAAGCAAAGCGAGAATCGCCGAAGCCCAGACCAATAAAGTCCGAGGCAGTTAAGCTCCCTATCTCCTTCTCCTTTGAAGCTTCCCACTGTGACATCCCGACTAATTAAATACCGGGTAGATACTCCTTTATTAAATTAATTCAAAATGCCAAGTTGGTCCAGTTAATAACATCACTGTCGAAAACATTTTAATGATTACTAACCACCTAGTATTTAAAAAGTAAGTTGCCAAATTTTAATTAAAGTCTGATTAACATGCAACAAGTGTAATGAAGAATAATAACACCATTCACCATAACGAAGTAAATAGAATAACCATCACAAAATGTAAATAAATTCTGGAGGAAAACTCCTCACTACAATACCACAAACTGAAATAACTAAACTGAATACTGAATCAATACATGCCAAAGTCTGAAAAACTGAAATGGAAAGATGTCTAATATAGAAATGGGCAACATGCCCTACAACTGAAGAATACTGAATATGGAATCCAAATGGTAGAAGCGTCTAAAAGCAAATCCCTGTAGCTTCCACAAACAGCTACAGCTCGTCACCTGAATGAGTATCCTATGCATGGTGTCCTTGTGGCTGGGCACCTAAAAATGGTTTTACAAAAAAATAGATTTGAAAGCAAACGGGTCAGATCCCGAATGTGGAGATATTTTAAAAACTTGCAGGTGCTTTAAAAATATTTAAAACATTAAATGCAAAGTACATGTTAAGACGTGCACTCACATGAAATTCTCACCTCTCGACTAAATGTGCACTCCTAACGTAAGTACCCATCTAATATGACACTAATCCCTAGCTAAGTGACATCATATCTAGCTAGACTGTCATAGGTTCTACTCTTATTACTCAGTTCCCATTTACATTAATGATCTCATTTAAATAGGGGCTTAACGTAAATTCAGATTTCGATATGTAACATATTTCACAATTTGTTAGCCCGTTATGTTTTCTCAAAACAATACCATAATTTCATTCACAATATTAACATGAAGTTCCCATCAATTAAGTGTATATTATTCACATCATAAATATACAATACAAGCACCCCGAGACTAGCTACGGTGCACACATACTCTGCTATCCATCCCGGTACATCACGTACATAAGGATCACATATTCCGAATCTCTCACGAATAGTTCACAGATAACAACATCACAAATAATGGAGGCGAACACAATCACATCACATGGGTCACGCACATACCTGCGCTCCCACGATCAACAGACTTATTAACATCCCAATAAGCCCTTCTCTGACCTATGTTCATCGAGGTAACCACTCTAAATCCGGGCAACACAAGGATTAGAGGGCCCTAAGCGAACGCAAACCTCCCGTGATAGCAAGTATGGTAGGTATGTCATACACATAAAATCAATACATATATACTAAGTATGCACACGTCTTAGTAATCATCATACTATATATTGGTACATATCTCTTCTCGTACTTACATATAATACTACACCATTTATATGTTCCCGGCTAATATAATTAAGTAGGCCGTTAATAGCTCACATCGTAATAGACACTCACGTCCTACTTCACATTTTCCCTTAGGTTCAAACTACACTTCCAGGTTTGACTCCTCGTTATATCCCAAACATCCCAATTATATCAATTACTCGTTAAGGAAAGGCTATCTCTACCTATACACAAGGTTACTGGGCACTCGGGGATCAAAACAGGCTAAAAAGCCTAAACTGTTAACTCGTTCGAAGTCTCGTTCGAACGAGGCTGTTCGAACGAGACTTCGTTCGAACAAACTGAGTTTTCTAACGAGATCTCGTTCGAACGAAGTGGGCTTTCTAATGAGATCTCGTTCGAACGATCTTATCGAACGAACTTCACCCTCGTTAGAAGTCAATGGTCAACTCGTTAGAAGCTCGTTCGAACGAGCTCGTTCGAACGACCTGGGTAGGTCTTCTAACGAGTGGCCAGATTCAAGCCCAGAATTTTCCTACTCATTTTTCCACCAATTTCTACACCTCAAATCTCAACTAAAATTCGTCCCAACAATGTTTTAAGGTCTCCAATCATCCTAAAACATACTAAGGTCATATACTAACATCTTTTAAGGAATTTACACATCCTAAACATCATTAATTCATCAAATCTCTACCCTTTTCCCCCAAATTTTCAAGAACATAAACCCTAGAATTTTAAATCCTCAATAAGTCCATTCTAGATCCGTTTTTGTTACATTCAACATATATTAACATCAGAATAATCATCTCCATACTATTCTACATGCAATTTGTCCTCAAAATTCAAGCTCTAAGTCCAATTAAAATGGGTTTTTATTTAACTTCCAAGAACAAATGTAAATCTTTCAATTTATCTAACATGGAAGAAACATTCTCTGAATTAAATAGAATTAAATCACTTGCCTCGAGTGTCTCTGAATTTGGTGTTGATTTGATGAAGCTTTTTCTGCAGAATTCCTTCTCTCTCTCTCTCTCTCTCTCTACAAGCCTTCTTCTCCAAAGGTGGCTAGGGTGGCTAGGGTTTGTTTAGGAGACTTAGAAAACCAATTTTAAAACTCCCCGTAGTCTTATGGGTCAATATGGTTGGTAGTGGGTTTAGTGGTTAGTTACCCAAATCAGATTATAAATCCTAATTTTCTTCATTATTAAATCCCAAAAATACAATATTACCAAACTACCCTTATAAGATGCCGGTATGGCCTAAAAATACCCCGGGACCCAAACTAAACCCCCGACTAGTGTTTTCTGACTATCTCGACCCTTCCGGGCGCGTTGGCGCACTCAAAACGACCATACGGTTAATAGAATTTAAATTCCACTTTTATAATAAAATAATTATATCCTGACGCGACTGTCACCCGCGTCCCAATAAAATATCCAAATTGTCGTATATCAATCTCACGACAAATATCATAATTCAATATTTAATTATCATCATATATACTCAATATAGTCAAATACCAACTCACATCTCGCTAGTATTTTATCCGGATTAATTCCCAATTACTTCTCATTTAATTAATTAATCCCAAAAATAAATATCGCCAAAAATATGGGGTATTACACCCACTTCCCAATTTCCTTAATACCTCTTTCAAGATATTCAAAGACGAAGCTTATAAACTGGTCAGAGACTTTGTAGTCGGCCAAGATCTTCTCAGAGGCATCCTCAAGGGCAGCCTTTACTGCAGCATCAATCTTTGCCTGAAGGACATCATCTTTAGCCTGCAAAACAGAGGTGTGGTTCTTCTTAAGCTTGGCTATGTCCCTATCCCTCTGCTTCACCTTATTTTCAGACTCATCCAAAGCTGTCTTCAGATGTTCAACCTTTGTATTTAAAGAGGCTTGCACCTTATGGGCCTCTTTTCCCTTCTCAATAAGGGGCAACTTCCTCAGGGTCCAGTGAACGAATTGGTGTATAGACAGAATACCATGCAAAACAAAGTCAGATGTATGAGTTCAAGCCTTAATCCATTTAAAGCCGAGGTTACACTTGGAATAAAAAAGCAAAAGTTTTACCTGGATAGACCTGTGAAGGCTAAACTCGGCCAGCAGAGGGGTATCAAGAGAGCGTAGGAAACACTTATCCACGTCGGTCATTGCACAGCCGATGGCATCCATTGCCTTCAAACCATGGCTTATTAGACTGTCGCTGATCTTTAACTGCTCCAGACGAGCGGCTAAAGCATAATTTGATGAAATAGGGATGGCACGATCTCCCTTTTGGTTTTTAGAAGGCCTCTGATCCTCCGCATCAGTGGTAGTCTTCCTCTTCTTGGTAACATCGGCCTTAGACGTGCTGAAGTTCTGTTTGGGGGGAAGGGCTGCATTATTCCCTACCTTCTTCATCAGCTTAACAAGATTGGGGGCAGACATCTCCCATGAGTCATCAGAGATGCCTTCTGGGCATTCTGTAAAAATAAGAATTTGAGTTAGTAAATCAGAGGTATTAAAAGTCAGAGGTACAACTATGAAAAATAATACTTACAAAGATCGGTCAGAGGACTTCCCCCCAGGCCAGTCTCAGAGAGGTAATAGAGGGTCATCAGGTGCTCGTACTTAACTAGCCAACCGTGCTCCCCTGATCTTGAAGATCCTTAACCTTTTGTTAGTTATCCTGGCTAAGCCCAGGGTCGGCCTTGGCATTAGGTGACACCTCCCCCCACCGCAAAGGTGTCCTCATCTCTAACGATGAAGAGGTTTTATAAGGACCAAATTCCCACGCCCCTGAAGCGAAGAAATACCGTGGTTTCTAGTTGTGATTTGAAGTCTGGGTAACCAACAACATCTTTTTATCAGACTTCCTATCTAGGAAGTGGTAGTAGATGGGGTGGTTTTTAGCAGAGGATGGGACATAACATCCTGTGAGGACCCTAATAGGAAGGTCTGAGTGGTGGAATGCCTTCTAAAGGACAATTGCCCCAATTATCACCCTCCAGGCATTGGGGGATAACTGTGAGGGGGCCAAGATGATGTGGGAAAATATGTCTCTGATCGTAGGATGGATGGGGAAACAGAATCCCAACTTGAACATCTACTCGTACAAACAGATCTCCCCTTCTCAACCACCGAAGGCCCTCTCATCTCTTAGAGATCTCCTGAGCTTAATGGAAGGACCTATGGAATAGAGATGCCTAAAGGCTAAGAGGTCATACTCAATAATAGTACTATCTATCTTGGCAGCCTCTAAGGTATCAGCTTCACTCTCATGACCATCATCCTCATCTCTGGCAACGTCGGCCTGAGAAAGTGTAGGAACACCACCAGGTAACCTCTGAGCGAACTCATCCCCTATGGAGGCTGACAGGGGAATAACATCAATGGGTGGTGGAAAGGACACACTTGGCTCTACAACTTCAAAATCAAAATTAGTTTTTGAAGTGCTAGCACCATTGTGGGAGGAGGCACGACTTTGGACCTCGGCCTGATCAGGGACCTGATCTTGCCTAACAGAGAAGTACATGGCCTCTTGGAAAGAATCTATGGATATAGGGTCTGAGGTAGATGACTTAGACTCAAACATGGGAGTGGGGTCTATTGGATCCTCTGTTGGATAAAGGTATATCACCTTCAGAGTGTAATACCCCGTATTTTTATAGCTTTTATATTTAGGGATTTTATTAAATTTAATTGACGTAGATTAATTTAATATTAATCCGGAAATATGTTTTAAATATTTACTAGCGTGACGAGAGTTAGTAATTATTGGAAATTTGTTGAATATTACAAGATGAGTAAAGTAATATGTAAGATCGATTTTATTAAAATTGTCACGAGCGAATAAAATGGCAATTATGAAAATTTAAGTCGGGACGCGCCTATGTCGTGTCAGGACTAAATTATTATTATATTAAGTGAATAAATTATAAGTTGACCGTATGGTCATTTTGAATGCGCCAATGTGTCCGGTAGGGTCAAGATAGTCAGAAAAGTGTACCCGGTGGTTTAGTTAGGGTCTCGGGACGTTTTTAGGCCTAATTGACATCCCAAGAGGGTATTATAAACATCTTGTATTTTTGGGTAATTAAACCCACGAATTTAATTAGGTTATATCAGCCATTTGGAGTTGTCTCTCAGGGTTAGCAAACACAAAATCAAAGAACGGCCATTAGAGAAGGAGTTGGAGAGCTTTCCAAGCAACTCAAAGCCAAGGACTCACCCGTTTGTACCGCCACCACCACCAAAACGTAGATCGCGCGACGAGGAACACAACCATACCATTTCATCCATGAAATCAGAACCTTGAATTTCAGGCAATTATCTATCTTGCTTTGTTTTTGGTTAATGCCTCACCCATGTTAGTTTAGGATTACCAAGATCATGTTTTATGAAAGAAATTGTTAATTTAGAGACTTTAAATCGCATGTTTAGAGAGATTCAATATATTCTGGATATACCCATCATATGTAGAGGATTACCCATGAATTATTATGAGTTTAGAGACAAGAAATCTGGGAAATAATTTGAGGAATGTATATTTCTTCCAAAATTAGGGTTCTTAAAGATTATGTCAATTTTACCCCATTAATCTGATATCGTTGATGAATTTATACATGTATCACGTAGGAAATCTTATATATACGTATATAGAACTTGTATTACTGTTATTTGAGAATTCTAGAGTTGTTAATGACATTTTTGGAGAAATTGGAAGATGAAACTCGTAGGTTTAATTTGCAGTTTATGTGCAAGAACTTCTTGATCGATCGATCAATCGACCCCTTTTCTTCGATCGATCGAACCATCCTGGAAAACTGCATATTTCTCATTCGTTTGTTTAATCCGTTTAAGATGTATGGGAACCCTTGATTGTTGTTGTTGGAGTATAATGGGATATAGAGAAGACCAGTAGGGCCTAGGTAGACCCCGTTGAGTAACATTTTAGTGTAGGATGGGATTTTGGATTAACGAGGAATTATTCATGTGTATAAGAAATCATGCGTATATTTAATAAAAAGATCGGGACTCGTAAGGGAGTTAGACAAGAACGTAAGTGAGTGAATGCGTACTGAAATTATACTTAGAATGCTTCGAGAGAGGAGAAGTGAGTATGAAGTGAATAATAAATGAGAATACAAATAACGAGTCCGTTATACAAAATAATCAAGTAAAAGGTGTAATAACGGATAATTATAATTATGGGTCGTGAGTGCACCTAATTTTGCAATGTGGATGTGTATATATATATATATATATATATATATATATATATATATATATATATATATGACTGTGTGATTGTGCATATATTATATCTGTATAAAAATCATACTCGGGCTACTTGCTATCACGGGGGTTTCCGTGCCGGGACGGTCTTATCTCGATTGGGCCTTTATGGGGGATATTGACTTGTACCCTAGAACATAGGATTCCTTGGTACATGCTATCTGATTGATAGTCAGATGGTCCTAAGAGACCTGAGAGTATGTGCTGACCTGTTAGAGACTTGGAACTATGCTTCGCCTCCATTTATATGTGTTTTATGTTAATACAGTTCGAGAGTGATTTCGAACTAGTGTTTCCCTTAGTACGAGTGATTCGAGGACTTGATAGTAGAGTATGCCAGCACCATAGTTGTATGTGGGGTGCAGATAGTGTATATATATATATATTATATGAGTGATTGGTATATATATACTTATATATGGAAACCTTTCACCATAGATTTTATGTGGGGTGTCGTTAGTATATATATTATATGTGTAACTAATATATATATACGTATATCTATATGAGAACTTTCTATTGTGCGTAATAGTAGTTAAGTAATGAATAAATTCTTCAACTTCACTATAAGTATTCGGAAACTTTATAACGGTACGGAGTTATTCTAAATAACGTGATAAATCTTGGAGAGATTGATTTTCTAAAGTGAATATAATAACCTTATTTTCAAGTGATAAAACCTTATGGAGAATAAGTTAGAGAGACTTATGAGATTCATTAGTACAGTAGGCGTGCACACTAGATGAGAGGTGAGAATTCTCAAGAGAGTGTCGCATACTAATATGGTTGTTGCATTAGCAGGTAAGTATTTTAAATACTTGCTACACTATTTTTTAAAACTGTTTTACAATCGGGCTCTGACCCCTTTTATGTTATCTCTTCTCTCTTGTATATATATGTATATATTACAGGTGCCCAGCCACATGGGCGTCATGCATAGGTTCTTTGGATTGGACGCGTTGTAGCTTATGTGGGAGTTGCAGGCCTTTGTTTTAGACGACCTCTTCATTGATTCGGTTCTTATTATAGTTCTTCATAGTTAGGGCATGTGTCGGCCATTGACAATTCAGTGTAGATTTGTCAGAGATGTATGTTCATTTACTTTCAGTATTCGGTACTCTTTGTGTATTAACTCTTGTCTGGATGATTTCATTTGTAGTTTAAATTTGGTTTGGTTAATCTAGATGGATTAATTCTTTTGCGTTGATTGCTATCCGTAGCACTTATGTGACTCTTAAACTGTTGGTTATTTTAAAGGGTTTTAAATTGGAATTTAATAAAAATGGAAATAAAGTTTTAAATTTTTTTGACACTTAGCTTAATTATTTAGGGTGTTTAAATTGGAAAATTTTATTTTGCGACAGTGATGCTAAGAATGAACCAGCTGTTCACCTTGATTTTAATTTAATAAAGGATTGATCGCCCAGTATTTAATTAGGCGGGATGTCACAGGTGGTATCAGAGCATCAGTTTCTAGTGTCCTTTAGGATCTGTGCGGCTTATTATGCTTCCAGCGTTGCTTTGTTTGATATAGAGCCCTATGTTTAGGATTGTTGATTTCTACGATGAGATTCCGTTCTCCTGCTATAACATATGTATCTTAGTGAATTCTAATTGCATTCAGATGTGTGCGTGTGCCGAGTGATGACGAATGTTAGACGAGGGTCATTAAGCGGACATCAGGAGGCAGGGCTTAGTTGAGGTTGTAAAGTATATTCGAGGATGATGACCGTAGTCGAGGTCACCCCCATTATGGCACGAGAAGCCAGGACTGTAAAGGCTATTTGGGCGCGACTCGTGATTCCCAGATGCTGCTATAGTCGAAAGAGGTGCGAGAGTAGACTCACTCAATGTGGTATGACTGAGAAAAATTCAGACGGAACATTGTAGAGAATTGTCAGTGGAAATTCTAGAAATGCGGGAATTGTGTGTGTTAGCCAAAGGAGGTAAAGTATCAAAAGGTGTAGACATAGGACGGAGTGTGGCTAACTAAAAGTGAAAGTTTGGAGAAAATTTTTCTTGGCTTGTCAGAACGAAGTTATAATGGTAGGAATCAACCACCATTTTTATAAGTTAAATGCTATTCCTATAGAAGAATCTTAGGTAAAGTTTTACTGCATGTTCCTTCATCAGATGTTCAAGATAAGAAGTGAACGTTGTTCTGAACTCATCATAGGAGGACCTGACAGAGGTCCATTTGTGAATATGAATCTAATCCGTTAGCGAATCGTGTATCGGAGGATGTAGATACAAATGGAGGAGAGGACTCCAAGTGGGAGATCGACTCGTAAAAATATTTAATAACACCAAAAAGGGAATTCTGCTCGACGGTTGATTCAGAAGTTATCAATGTCGTTCTTTGACAATAGAGATGTTAATGCTTCTTTGTGTGGGAAGCTAAAAGAATCAAAGAAAGTAGTCAAGAATAAGACTAGATGCAACAATGGTAGTGTAGCACCACAAGGGGGTGTGGATACACGTTAGGGGATCCATTTAAATGATTCGAATAGTAGAATTCTTACCAAAGCGATGGCGAATTCAGTAAGGACTCTTGTAGCCAGTAGCATATTCTTTAGGGCCAACAAGGCTAAGGGAACAACGGGGGGTAGCCAACATGAATTGAGCCTACCTAAGTTCGAGATAAGGACAATCCTAATATGGTTGGTATGACAGGTGATAAGTGGATTATGTGTAGAGGTATTTTGTGGAGAGTGAAATCACACGCTTTGATGTTTTCCCGAAGTGAGTAAAGGGATAAGAGTATGGTGCCTAGTAAAAAACAACGATTAAAATAGTTTTGTTTTGGTTGGGCAGGCGTGTTATGTCCAGAGACCATTTGTGCAATCAAGGCGATAAGCAAGGTAGAAGTATAAGTTTTATCCTCAGAGGATGAGGCGTGTTTTATGTGACACGAGCGAGTCATTATATTTTGTTCATTGCTAGATTAGCATGTGAGATGAGTTTAATGTGTATAACTACAAACGATATTATTATGTGAATATTTTTTCCCTAGTGTAAAGGGATTTTCCTTAGTGCTATCCGCGGAGGATGAATAAGTATATTAATAGTGTTATATACTTTATTGAGGTTACTCGTTTTAGTGATGTGATATACGAGTATAATATGGTATTGATTACAACTTTATAGAAATGGTCAGTACGATAGTAGGCAGTTATTGCAAGGCTATCGGAGTGGTTGCATTAGTGCAGCATGTTTTGTTCTGGCGAGGCCTCACCTGCAAGAGGGTTGGACTCGCACTTATATTATCTATCATAGAGACTTCGAAGGGGATAGTGGGCTCGAGATATTCGATATCGGTGTGTGCAGGGACTTTGTTGTTATGAATCAATATGTATCGGGTTTACTGTTGAGCAAAAAGATTTAACTTAATATTATGTTTAGTGCTCAGGACTTGGTAATAGAAAGAGTGAATTGTTATATCTATCCTTTAGAGATGTGGGAGTTAAGATTTATACCCCTCTGATTGGGGAAAGGGATTTTGAGAATCCCGAGTATATGTATTTGAGGTTTATGGAATGCAATTACCACCAATACTGTACGATAGTGCAATTGGCGAAATGTTCTTTGTTTAGTGTAATTTCGAGAGGATATGTAATTTTCTACCAAGAAACGGAAAAATAGGGGTACATGCTATGGACGGAGGGCCTAACGGATTTCGATAACCGACAATGCTAGGTAGTAGTGTATCGGGGGGTTCCTTGTTTGGATTTTTCTTTACGAGACATCCCACACATGAAACTTAGCATAAGGTTGGAAATAGGGAGATGTTGGTCATTAGTCCATGAATTCAGTACCTCGGTCGTAATAGGAGCAGATAATTATATCTGTAAGTTGGTAGCTAAATTATGATTTAAGGCCAGTGGAGCCGGTTGCATGGTAAGAAATCATTGAAAGTTTTGTTTTACCACCACGAGTTGAGGGGTGGAACGATGATAAGGAGGATTTAGAATTTTGATTTCTAGGGTAAGTGAGAGTACCCAAGTGTTGCAATCACGTTTTGAGCACTAGGAAAATAAAGAATTTGTTATTGGGTGTGAAGCATATGTGATGCTTACGCTAGTATGCACGGTTTATAGGGTGTGTAGACATCCTGGTTAGTTGATTTTAAAAATCGTCCGAGTTGAAGGGACGTAGGAATAGACGTGTGGAATATATATCTGTGGGACTAACATAACGAAGTGAAAGTGGTAGAGTGGATTAAGCACAGTGTGAAAGATGATAAATCCATATATACGTGTGCAATCAGAGTAGCACACCGAATCTGGTTGGAAGGCTGTGGGAAGCCCTTTACAAAGGGGTATTCCTTAAGAAGGGTAGAATTTAACTATATGGAGAACACTCGGGAAGGAGTTGTAATTAGTCAAATATTGAGAGCGAGTTGTGCATACAAATAGTGATAATGGTAGTATGGTATAAAAGATCCAGAAGTGCGCAGCGTGGAGAAAAGTGCACGGGTCGAAACTTTCGATATACACTAAGGAAGGAAGGGGAGTAATAAGTGTCACTTAATGTGAGACATTTCAAGGAAAGTCTATATTGAGCGGGACATAGTGAGTAGTCTTCGCGGATACCACTCATAGATAGAGATGGGTTGGAATAAGAGGATCAACCAGAGAACTTGATGGCTATCGACAATTCCCATGATGGAGGAGGCCAGTAAAGTCGGTGAAGTCTCTTTGATGGGTTACCAACCTCAAGGCAAGATCAAGGGTTCATTCGAACATGTGTAATAAGTCGCCCAAGAAGGAAGTGATTGATATTATTTTGGGGTGATTTACAATATTTACTAGTATGCCCCAATCTTCCCTTGAAATGAAGAATCGCGCCGGTACATAATCGTTCTCCTTAGGATGAGGCTTTCAAATCCCACCTTCAATATGGAATTTTAGGAAGCAGCAGGGATAACACTTCGAGTGAGCAGGTTGTACCACCCATAATCCGGGGAGTAGGCATATGGTAACTAACCATTAATGGAGCAATGAAAGTAAATTTTGGATTCATTGTGATCGAGTCATTTTTCCACAACGGTTATAGCTAGCAAGTGGAGTAGTACGATAATTGGGGGAGGATATTACCTAATGGTAGATTTCCGTGGAAGCACTCGTACCTGTTTGTCATGAACGAGGTGCTTATTGAAGTTTTGGTGTGGAAAAACATTAACTATTATCCCTCTGCATGTGTTTAGAGGTGAACGGATAATCATAATTTTGATCGGTCGAGAATAAATCCGATGACTATGGTGGAATTCCATGACTGTTTTAGGCGAACAAGAGTGGTCAGATGTTCGTATGGTTTCTCTCAGAATGGGAGTTTTGTGTTTAGATAAATCCGAGTAGTTGTCATGTAGTGAGGTGCGGCCTCCCAATGATATTGAAATAATTGGAATTAACAGTGTATATGCGTGTCTTATGTGAATGTTGTCGGATAGGAGCACAATGTGAAGTATCTTTAATGAAGAGTGTTAAACAAGCTTGCTGTGAGGCGGGGGCTATAGTGATTGAGCGCCTTACTATGTGGATAGGTTGCGTACTGTTAAGGTATCCAAAATTTGTTTTACCAGGTAGGCCTTATTTTTTTCCAAATTTTGGGACAAAATTCCGTTATTAGGGGGGAAGTATGTAATACCCCGTATTTTTATGGCTTTTAAATTTAGGGATTTTATTAAATTTAATTGAGGTAGATTAATTTAATATTAATCCGGAAATATGTTTTAAATATTTACTAGCGTGGCGAGAGTTAGTAATTATTGGAAATTTGTTGAATATTACTAGATGAGTAAAGTAATATGTAAGATCGATTTTATCAAAATTGTCACGAGCGAATAAAATGGCAATTATGAAAATTTAAGTCGGGACGCGCCCGTGTCGTGTCAGGACTAAATTATTATTATTATATTAAGTGAATAAATTATAAGTTTCCCATATGGTCATTTCGAATGCGCCAATGTATCCGGTAGGGTCGAGATAGTCAGAAAAGTGTACCTGGGGGTTTAGTTTGGGTCTCGGGGTGTTTTTTGGCCAAATTGACATCCCGGGAGGGTATTATAGACATCTTGTATTTTTGGGTAATTAAACCCACGAATTTAATTAGGTTATATCATCCATTTGGAGTTGTCTCTTAGGGTTAGCAAACACAAAATCAAAGAACGACCATTAGTGAAGGAGTTGGAGAGCTTTCCAAGCAACTCAAGGCCAAGGACTCACCCGTTTGCACTGCCACCACCACCAAAACGTAGATCGCGCGACGAGGAACGCAACCATACCATTTCATCCACGAAATCAGAACCTTGAATTTCAGGCAAGTATCTATTTTGCTTTGTTTTTGGTTAATGCCTCACCCATGTTAGTTTAGGATTACCAAGATTATGTTTTATGAAAGAAATTGTTAATTTGGAGACTTTAAATCGCATGTTTGGAGAGATTCAATATATTCTGGATATACCCATCATATGTAGAGGATTACCCACGAATTATTATGAGTTTAGAGACAAGAAATCTGGGAAATAATTAGAGGAATGTATATTTCTTCCAAAATTAGGGTTCTTAAAGATTATGTCAATTTTACCCCATTAATCCGATATGGTTGATGAATTTATACATGTTTCACGTAGTAAATCTTGTATATATGTATATAGAACTTGTAGTACTCTTATTTGAGAATTCTAAAGTTGTTAATGACATTTTTAGAGAAATTGGAAGATGAAACCCGTAGGTTTAATTTGCAGTTTTGGGCAAGAACTGCTTGATCGATCGATCAACCCAAGAGCATTGATCGATCGACTGATCGATCGATCGACCCCTTTTCTTCGATCGATCGAACCATCCTGGAAAACCACATATTTCTCATTCGTTTGTTTAATCCGTTTAAGATGTATGGGAACCCTTGATTGTTGTTGTTGGAGTATAATGGGATATAGAGAAGACCAGTAGGGCCTAGGTAGACCCCGTTGAGTAACATTTTAGTGTAGGATGGGATTTTGGATTAACGAGGAATTATTCATGTGTATAAGAAATCATGTGTATATTTAATAAAAAGATCGGGACTCGTAAGGGAGTTAGACAAGAACGTAAGTGAGTGAATGCGTATTGAAATTATACTTAGAATGCTTCGAGAGAGGAGAAGCGAGTATGAAGTGAATAATAAATGAGAATACAAATAACGAGTCCGTTATACGAAATAATCGAGTAAAAGGTGTAATAACGGATACTTATAATTATGGGTCGTGAGTGCACCTAATTTAGCAATATGGATGTGTATATATATATATGACCGTGTGATTGTGAATATATTATATCTGTATAAAAATCATACTCAGGCTACTTGCTATCACGGGGGTTTTCGTACCGAGACTGTCTTATCTTGATTGGGCCTTTATGGGGGATATTGACTTGTACCCTAGAACATAGGATTCCTTGGTATAGGCTATCTGATTGATAGTCAGACGGTCCTAAGAGACGTGAGAGTATGTGCTGACCTGTTAGAGACTTGGAGCTATGCTTCGCCTCCATTTATATGTGTTTTTGTGTTAATACAGTTCGAGAGTGATTTCGAACTAGTGTTTCCCTTAGTACGAGTGATACGGGGACTTGATAGCAGAGTATGCCAGAACCATAGATTGTATGTGGGGTGAAGATAGTATATATATATATATATATATATATATATATATATATATATATATATATATATATATATATATATATATATATATATATATATATATATATATATATTATATGAGTGATTGGTATATATATACTTATATATGGAAACCTTGCACCATAGATTTTATATGGGGTGCCGTTAGTATATATATTATACGTGTAACTAATATATATACTTATATCTATATGAGAACTTTCTACTGTGTGTAATAGTAGTTTAGTAATGAATAAATTCTTCAACTTCACTATAAGTATTCAGAAACTTTATGACGGTACTGAGTTATTCTAAATAACGTGATAAATCTTGGGGAGATTTATTTTCTAAAGTGAATATCATAACCTTATTTTCAAGTGATAAAACCTTATGGAGAATAATTTAGAGAGAATTATGAGATTCATTAGTACGGTAGACGTGCACACTAGATGAGAGGTGAGAATTCTCAAGAGAGTGTCGCATACTAACATGGTTATTGCATTAGCAGGTAAGCATTTTAAATACTTGCTAAACTATTTTTTAAAACTATTTTACAATCGGGCTCTGACACATTTTCCGTTATCTCTTCTCTCTTGTATATATGTATATATTACAGGTGCCCAGCCACAGGGGCGTCATGCATAGGTTCTTTGGATTGGACGCGCTATAGCTTATGTGGGAGTTGCAGGCCTTTGTTTTAGACGACCTCTTCATTGATTCGATTCTTGTTATAGTTCTTCATAGATAGGGCATGTGTCGCCCATTGCGCATTCAGTGTAGATTTGTCAGAGATGCATGTTCATTTATTTTCAGTATTCGGTAATCTTTGGGTATCAGCTCTTGTCTGGATGATTTCATTTGTAGTTTAAATTTGGTTTAGTTAATCTAGATGGATTAATTATTTTGTGTTGATTGTTATCCGTAGCACTTATGTGATTCTTAAACTGTTGGTTATTTAAAAGGTTTTCAAATTGGAATTTAATAAAAATGAAAATAAAGTTTTAAATTGTTTTGACACTTAGCTTAATTATTTAGGGTGTTTAAATTGAAAAATTTTATTTTGCGACAGTGATGCTAAGAATGAACCAAGTGTTCACTTTGATTTTAATTTAATAAAGGATTGATCGCCCGATATTTAATTAGGCGGGGTGTCACATAGAGGTGGAGGGAAGATAGGTCTGAGGGGGAAGGCCTCAACCCTACGAGCTTCCTTTTGGGCTAACTCTATCTGCCTAATTTTTTCAAAGGTCTTCTCTCTAAGATAAGGAAAATCTTCTATGAGCTTATACAGAGGTCTGAGCATAAGTCAGACGACCCTACACTTTGGGACCCTAACCACAAATAAACAACTGGGCACAACCTAAACTAAGTATCAAACTTGGTTTTTAAAAAAATTTCAAACCAAGGACTGTCAAGAATAGGTTCACCAGAAAACTCAAGGAATCACCGAAAAACTTAAACTACATTGGAAAATGGAAGAAATGGAAATGCAGGGCTGAAAAATGACAAAGTAAAGGTAACAATCAATACCTGATAGAGTACGAGATGAGGAGTGGGAAGATTGAGCAAAGAAATCCACAAACAACCTCGATCAAGTTCTTGATGAAAGAGAGAAAATGCAAAAGGCTCAGGTGGGAAAAATGACAGAAATGAAGAAGAAAGAGAAAGGAAAGGGTTTAAAACCTCAAATCTGATTGCACGCATCTCAAGGCCCATCATTGCCTTAGGAGCCCAAAAGACAATCAGCATCATTACACTTGTCAAGCACGCTACCCACTTCAGAAGTTGACATATGTCAAAGAAATGTTGGTACATAAGAAAAATACAGCCCCGGACATGTATACCCCTTAGTCTCCTATTCACATAGGAAACTAAGGGCTAGGAGGTGATTGATGTGCCCAAAGTGTACCTTCCAGTTCAGAGGCATCAACCTCGGCCTGGATGATGGCCGAGGTAACAAGAGCTCAAGACTAGCCATCAGCGATCTCGTCGTTCATAAGGTCGGCCACGACCGACGTTACCAGTACCCCCTCAGTTGGACAACAACTGAGGTCTACGTAACTCATGGGATCAGTTATCCATAAGGTCGGGCCTAGACGATGTTACAAGCATCACTTGAGAACCAGCGAAAGCCTCATAGGTTCAATCAACAATCATCATATCATCAGCCTTGGCCGACGTTACACCTCATTCCCAACCTCGGTCGCACATTCTGGCCGAGGTGTTCGCGGAACATTAATCTCAGGTAGTGCAAGAGTCATACTCCACCAAACTCGTACTCATTCAGGCCGAGGTTGGTACTAAGCAAAGACAACCGAGCATTTACATGCATATGTGTGCCTTAGAATATATGGACAAGTCTATTATAACTAAATCATTCCCTCCACGTGAGGGAATATTGAGGCCATCATTACTTAGTTGACATCAACCAGGTGTCATCCTTGCACTAGCTGGATCTCCATGCACATGCATATTGCATGCTTAGGGGTACATTACACCCCCCAATCACTATATATTGAGGTCATCCTCAACATTGTAAAGGATCAAGAATTACAACCCTAGCTAAAACTCTGTCAATTTGCATAATAGAGAGAGAAAGCTTGAGAGATTGTATCTATGGCCGTTAGTGCCTTATTTTAGTGACCTTACACACTCACTTGCACAGTGGACGTAGGCCTAATTAGCTGAACGACTTATATTCAAGTGTTCTTCCTCTTCTCCTCATCTCCTTCTACATATATACATATATACATTCTCCTGTGCTGCCATTGTAATCAGTTGCTTGAGCTTGTAAACACCTTACCTGGTGGTAATGTTTCCAGCATCATCAGCCTCGATCTGAATTTGAAGCTTCACACACCCATCATCTTCATACATACGTAGTGAAATATCATCGAGTAATGTGTAATGTGCATCTTCAACCATTCCCACCAACTCCAGTTGCTAATACGGCAAAATGTTTAATATGGATTTGGGAATTTTTTAAAAATATTTTTATCAGAAAAAATAGGGTTTTCTAAGTTAAAATTAATTTCTAAAAAGAAAAAGGCAAACTTAAAAAATGACGCTTTATCCGTTCAAGCGACTAAGACCTGTCGTTTAAATGACAACCCATGTCGGGCGATAGGTTGCTTTAATCTCGCTTGAAGATGTCAACGAACGAACCATTACTATTTTTTGATGGTTTAAATTCGTTTGATATGTCGTGCGAAGAAGGATCAAACAACATCTAATGTCATTCGAGCGAGATCCCTTTGTTGTTAAAGTGATCGCGCTAACTCAATTTTTATATAAATACCTGCTTCTACATTCAGTTTTTTGAAGTCTTTACAAACTCCAATTTCTGCAGAATAGCTGCGATTTTAAGACTTCATCTTTTGAGTTTTAAACCTCTTTTGATTCACCAAATTGTCCCAAATATATATGTGAATCATTATAAACCCTAGTTACTCATTCTACTCATTTGGAGTACTCTTGTCGACAAGAAGGTTGTTTCACCATTGTTGACTATTGGAGATCTTGTGGTATCTCTTGTCGATGACAACGAACCAACGACTGTGGGTATTCGTGTGTTAAGCTGCATTTCTCTGTATTTGTAAGTCATTACACAATATAGTGAAATGAAAAGGTTTTGCCCCTTTGAGGGATTTTTCCTCAAATTTGTGATTGTGTGCATGCTTGATTATGTATAATTACTCAATCAAAATTATTTGCAAGAGTTAGGGTTTTTATTAATAACTGGGCATAAAATTGGAATTTAATTAAACAAGTTAGTTCATTGATTTCTAGCGCACTCTCAAATTGGTATCAAAGTCTCTATTACAATTATACCGTGTAATTTTTCTGCAAAATTTTTCTGGATATAAATTTTATTTGTCTAAAAATATATTTTCTAAAAAGCACAAATTCAATAAAAACGTTGTTTAATTGGGTGCCAATTTTTGACCGGTCAAACTATGCATATTGGAAATCCCGTATGAAATCCCATTTAAAGGCCATTGATGAATGTGTTTGAGGTGTATGTGAAAGAGTATGGACTCCTCCCACTGTCACCGCTAATAATGTCACAAATTTTAAACCTGTGACTGAGTGGACTAAGGATGAATTTAAATGGAGCACATATAAGTCAAGTGGACTAAGTAAAATTTTTAGAGACGTCACATCCGACGAGTTTCGATGCATCATGATGTGTACCACGTCAAAACAAGCATGGGAGGTTCTTCAACTTACCCATGAATGTACTAATGCAGTTAAAGAATCTAAATTGCGAAATTTAACTACTAAATTTGAAACAATCACCATGCTTGAATCTGAGTGTTTTAATTAATTTTATGCACGCTTATCTGATATTATTAAGACTAGTTTCCGTCCTAGTGAACATATTACTGATGGTAGAGTAGTTAAAAAGATTTTGAGATCATTGACTAAGAGTTTTATCTCTAAAGTCACTGTGCTAAATTATATAGTTAATTTGAGTAGGTTGAAATTAGAAGAATTGGTAGGAGACCTCCCAAGTTATGAAATTGACATGTTTCCTAATACGATTAAATCAAAAGATAAAGGGGTAGCATTTAAATCCCAAGCTAGAAAAAGTGAGGGGTCAGCAAAGAAAGAGGGGTGAGTCATCTAAGAGAAAAGAGGAAGAGACATCAGATTCGGAGTTTGATTTTGATTTAGATGATTTGGCTTTGTTTGCGAAAAATTTCGAGAAATTTCTCAAATTAAAGAAAAATAATGGCAATTTCAAAGAGAAAAAGAATTATGTAACAAAGATAAAAAGGACACGCCTAAGAAAGAGGAAGAGAGATGTTATGAGTGTGACGAAAAAAGGTCATAAGTCTTTTGAGTGCCCAACTAGGTTAAAACGTCAAAGCAAAGGCAAAGCTTCTTTAAATGCCTCCCTTAGTGACGACAATGAGGTCGAGTCGGTGGATTATGGAGACGAGCCACCGCATGAAAGTGACCTCATCGCATTCATGGCTAGTCATGTGAGTACTGATAGTGCACGTCCCGATGATGAGGAAGCTACTTCACAGGGACACCTAGACTGTGAAAGCGATGTGAGTGAGGGGTAGGATACTGCAAGTTAGAGCCAGAGTGATCTACGACATGCGTATGCCGATTTGTATGTTGATTCATTTAAGATTTAACAGTGTACCGAAACGTTAGCTCTTAGGATCATCACCTTAAAGAAAGATTTGGGAGAGACGAGAGGGAGAGAATTCTCCATTAGCATTGCCTTAAGAGAGAAAGAGACTATTTGTATTGAGAGAGGCATAGAGTTTTTGTTGAGAGAGAGAGAGTCAGTTTAGAGAGAGAGCAAGTTGTTTTGAGAAAGAGAAAGGGGATTTAACCAAGAAAGTGTCTAGTCTTGTGGGTGATCTCCATTCCTCCGTGGAGGCTCAGAAGAAACTTGAAGCCCAACTCACTCATGACCTTGAGAGATCCTGGGAGGCCATGGTAAAGATAAAGGATAGATATAGAAAGATGTGAAAGATGCTCCTTGCCCCTGATTTAGGGTTTTGTGAAAGGCAGGAAATAGGTTTTGATGGTTCTTTCACGTCTTATGTTACATTGAAACCAATTCCTAAGTTTACTAGGAATCCATACAGCCATCACCCAAAATCCTAATGAAGAGTTCGACCAAGAGAAACAAACTAAGGTCGGCCTAAGACTGTGTATTTTTGTACCTACTGCAAAAGAAAAGGCCACCTTAGGGAGTTTTTCTATAGTTTGGGTCGGACATGACATACTTTTGCTTTGCCACATACCACAGGTGATTTTTCGAGTCTTAGAGAGCAGGTTGAGTTTCTAGTCGCCACATCTTAGCGTTTACTGTAAGTGTTCCAACGAATTTCTTTGCCATCAGTGGATACTTCCAAAATCCCAGCTAGAGCCAACAATGACAAGGGGAAATATAAGGTTGCCACCTCTTGGATACTTAAGCAGGACATAAAAGCCCTTGTTGTTAATGTTTCTCTGAAAGCACATAATACCTTATCGAGATATTTTGATTGTGTGTGCTCCAGGCACATGACTGGCGACATCTCATTTTTTACCTACCTAGAGGATCGTAAGGAAGGTAAAGTCACTTTTGGAGATGGGAGAAAGTCTATCATAGTAGGACGAGGTACAATAGAGATACTTGGATTTCCTAAGCTAGAGATTATTTTGTACGTTAAAGGTTTGATATTTGGAGTGATTAGCTAAAAAGGACCTAGTACGTGGCATGCCATCACTTGGGGAGTCAATTTTTGTGGTTTGTGGAACCTGTCAGTTGGGAAAGCAAGTTTGTATCCCCCAAAGGAAGTTGAATTCCATTACCACTACACGAGTGATTGACTTGATACACATGGACCTTATGGGTCCTACTCATATTGAGAGTTTAGGTGAAAAGATGTATATCCTCTGGATGGTACATGATTTATCTTGTTACTCCATAGTAGGTTTTTTGAGAGGTAAATCCGATGGTGTAGAATTTCTTATGACCACGTGGCATGTCCCTGCAAAATCAACACAGTTTCACTATTAATTGAATGCAAAGTGACAACGACATGGAATTTAAGGAAGAAAAAGTAGATCTTTATTGTGATAGCCTTAGGATCAAACATAAATTTTTGACCATGAAGACTCCTTAGTAAAATGGGATTATTGAGAAAAAGAATCGGACGATTAAGAAAATGGATAGATTTATGCTTTTAGGTCGTAGAGTTGCTAGGAGATTTTGGGCAGAGGAGGTTTCTACCGCGTGCCACAAGATGAATAGGGTTTGCCTTCGTCCACACACACTTCAGATGACTTATGAATTGCGGACTGTAAAGAAGCCAAACCTTTCATATTTCCGTATATTTAGGAGAAAATGCTACATTCTACACGATAAAGATAAATTAGGAAAGTTTGACTCCCAGAACGATGAGGGAATATTATTAGGTTATTCATCGACTAGTAAAGCATACAGGGTTTTTAACCTGGGGATATCTAAGGTTATGGAGTCAATAAATGTCACCTTGCAAGATGATAAACTTCCGACGTTTGTTGATTCTAACATTTTGTGTGTGGATGACGCACTTTCTACTGATGATTCCATTATCCCTCACACATCCAGGGGGACCCTACTCCTAATTTAGAGGACACACCTTATTGGGTTTGCAAGAGTCATAACCCTTTTACCATTCTAGGAGATCCCACCTTAGGAGTCAAGACTCGTGCTTAGCTAGAGAATGTGGTTAGCCTTTGATGCTACATATCAAAAGTCGAGACCAAGGACGTCAAATAATCACTTAAGGATGAGCACTGGATATCTGTTATGCAGGATGAGTTGCTTTAGCTTAGAAAGAATGATGTTTGGAAACTTGTCCCCCGACCTAGTGAGAAGAATGTTATTGGTACCAAGTGGATCTATAAGAATTAGATGGATAATAATGGTACGATTGTCCGAAACAATGATAGGTTGGTCGCTCAGCGATATACACAGATAGAGGGTGTAGAATTTGATGAGACATTTTCTCGTGTTACGAGGCTTGAGTCCGTATGTTTACTACTCGCCATCACATGTCATCTGCACTTCAAGTTATACCAAATGGATGTCAAGAGTTCCTTTACGAATGGAATTCTACAGGAGGAGGTTTACACGGAACAACCGAAAGGGTTTTAAGACCCTAAGCACCTTGATCACGTATATTTTTTTTTTAAAAAGCCCTGTAAGGTTTGAAGCAAGCACCCCATGCTTGGTACGAGAGGCTTATTTCCCATCTCTTAGCTCGTGGCTTCCACAGAGGTGGAGTCGATATGAAGTTGTTTATTAGGAGAGGAGATGGTGCTATATTGGTTGCCCAGGTCCATGTGGATGACATATTATTTGGTTCCATATACTTTTGACATGCTCACGACTTTGAGGAGGAGATAAAGAGTGAGTTCGAGATGAGCATCGTTGGTGTGCTTACATTCTTCCATGGTCTCCAGGTTTGTCATCTAGAAGATGGGATGTTCATCTCCCAATCCTAGTATGCTCGAGACCTAGTGAAGAAATTTGGTTTAGACTCCGCTAAGCATGCACGTACCTCGATGAGTACCTCAACTAATCTTAGCATGGAAACTTTAGGCAAGGACGTGGATCAAACCTTGTATTAGCGTATGATAGGTAGTCTTCTATACTTGACCGCTAGTTATCCCATCATTACCTTTAGTGTTGGAGTCTGTGCACAATATCAGGTATCCCCAAAAGAGTCGCACTTACTCGCTCTTAAACGTATTATCAAATACGTGAGTGGGACTCTCTCATTTGGCATTTGGTAGTTCTTTTATATCGATGACCTTTTATCCTCCTATTCGGATGTCGATTGGGCTGGGGATGCAGATGGATGTAGGAGAAATTTTTGTGGGTGTTACTTCTTTGGTAATGCTCTCGTATCTTGGTTGAGCAAGAAGCAAAACTCCATCTCTTTATCCACTGCGAAGGCTGAGTACATAGCTACTGGGAGTTATTGCCCGAAACTTCTGTGGATGAAGCAGATGCTAGAGGATTATGGTATATCACAGGACACCATGACTATTTTCTGTGATAACATGAACGCGATTCACATATCACGCAATCCAGTCCATCATCCGTGCACAAAACACATTAGGATACGCGAGAACTTTATTTGTGAGCTAGTCGAAGAGAAGGTCATATCCTTGAGTTTTGTGTCTACCGACCTCCAGTTAGTTGATATTTTCATGAAGCCTTTAGACGCCCTTAGATTCGAGAGTCTTAGGAAGTCTATAGGAATTTGCACAGTTACCTGAGGGGTGGTTACCATGTCTAGAATATGATGCATTTTTCATGTTCACATCATATTATTCCAATTTCTAGATTGTATCATTTGTATCTTTTTTGTAGTAATTTTTATTTTGGAGTCATTGAGATGTGATTAGTGATATCTTTCTACATGTTTGGCACCTTATCTCCTTTAATGCACACATGCAAGGTTTTATTTTCATATTGTACTTATCTATCACATGTTGGTTTGAGTGTTTCCATCTCAATTCTGTCTATACAACGAACCAAATACGATAAAACGAGAATAATAATAGTTGTGCATGTAAGAACCATTTACCGTGAGGATTTATATTGCATAAATAAAAAAATAATTAGTGCTCACGGGAATGGTTTGCGAGTGAATAATAATCACGTCGTGAAAGCCACTGTTTAAAAGATCCCAAGAAAAAAATTAAGGCAATAAAAAGAATCACATGCCAAAAAGGGAAGTTGACAAAATTAGACACCTCAAAAGAACTTGAAAAAGGAAATGAGTAGAAATTTGAGGGAGTTTGGTTGGATTTAACAGATTTTCACTGTCTTAAACATCTCAAAAAATTATTAAATAGTTTTGAATGTTATTGGTGTGGAAATCGCTTTGAGCTTTGATTTGATGATTAGATTGAGTCAATTTTTTATAATTCCACCATTTTTTACACCTAAGGAAGATGTTGAGTTCATTCGTTAGGAATATCCAAAATTCATCATGCGCATATGTTATGTATGTTTGCATTGATTTTCCATCGAATTTGTTCACATCCCTTCATTTTCGCTCTATGGTGTGTTTCGTTGTTGTTTAATTTTTTGTGAGAAAAATTTTGAAAAATTCAAAAAGAGAAAGTTTCCTATCTTGTGACATTCTCCATATGCATTGCTTTGTGTTCTTCATAATTGTCTGTTTCGGGACATCATAAAAATGGGGAGAACGAATTATGGGGAAAAGGTTATGTTTGATTTTATAATGGTTTGCTTGAGCTTAGTTGATATTGATTTTTTCTTATCATTATATGTCAGACTTTTGCACGTCACGAATATTGTTTCTTGTCTCGTATGTGTAGGAATAAATTTGAGGATCATTTTTGCACACCTTGATGATGACAAAGAAATATTGGAGAGTTGAAGAATTGAAGATGTTGAAGATTTTTGAAGACATGTCATTTTGTATTTCCAATTTTTGTGTTTATGGGGATATTAAACTGTATGTCATTAGTTTTGAGTTTGGGTAGCATAATTCTGATATTTGTATGTATGTACTGGCACAGATATAGAGGGAGATTTGTAAGGACATGATTTTATAAATGTCCGTTTAGAATGTAGGAAATTTTGAAAGTGTCCTATATCACAGCAAGTATGTTGTATACCGCTACATTTGGCACTTCAACACGATCATCCATGACGGCCTCGATTCGAATCTGATGCTTCACACACCCATCATCTTCATACCTATGAAGTGCAACATCATCGAGCAACGTGCAACTTGTGTCTTCAACCATTCCCACTAACTCCACTCGCTAATATGGTAAAATGTTTGATTTAGAGTTGTTAATATTTCTGTATTTATTTGGGAATTTTTTGAAAATAATTTTATCGGAAAAAATACGGTTTTCTAAGTTAAAATTAATTTCTAAAAAGCTAAAGGCGAACTTTGAAAATGCCTCTTTAGTCGTTCAAGCGACTAAGCCCTGTTGTTCAAATGACAGGCTGCTGTCGTTCAGACGACCTTATCAAATGACATGACATGTCGCGCGATAGGTCGCTTGAATATTGCTTGAAGATGTCATCGAACGAACCTTTACTATTTTGATGTTTTAACTTCATTTGATGTGTCCCGTGAACAAGGATCAAACGAAATCTAATGTCATTCCAGAGAGATTCCTTTGTTATTTGATTGATCGCACCGACTCAATTTTTTATATAAATACCTCCTTCCGCATTCAGTTTTTTCAAGTCTTTACAAACTCCAGTTTCTGTAGAACAACTGTGATTTTAAGACTTCATCTTTTGAGTTTTAAACCTCTTTTGATTCACCAAATTGTCCCAAATATATATGTGAATCATTCTAAACCCTAGTTACTCATTCTACTCATTTGGAGTACTCTTATCGAGAAGAAGGTTGTTTCACCGTTGCTGTCTATTTGGGCTCTTGCGGGATCTCTTGTCGATGACAACGAACCGACGCCTGTGGGTATTCGTGTGTCAAGATTTTTTTTTCTGTATTTTTAAGTCGTTACAAAATATAGTGAAATAAAAAGTTTTTGCCCCTTTGAGGAATTTTTCCTCAAATTTGTAATTGTGTGCGTGCTTGATTACGTGTAATTACTCAATCATAATTATTTGCAAGAGTTAGGGTTTTTATTAATAACTGGGTATACAATTGGAATTTAGTTAAACAAGTTAGTTCATCGATTGCTAGCGCACTCTCACCACCTAGAGGAGTTGGCCTCCCAGTTTTGAGATATCACCTTCTATTACTTGCCCCGAGCAAGGAACATCTTGGATGATGCCCTTGCTACCTTAGCCTCCATAGTCGACATGTCCGAGGGAACAATGATGCCCCCTTCCTTATCCAAAAGCAAGCTAAACCAAGCCACTTCTACCACATTGAGCTCATCACAAAAGAGAATCAAGATATGACCGAGTGATGGTATTACAGCATTTGGTGCCTCCTCAAGTACGTTAGGTACCCCCAAGATGCGAACACGAAAGATCGAGCAAACCTCTGCAAACTGGCTGCTTAGTACATTGTTTTGCGATAAAACACTATTCAAGTTAAACTTTGATGGAACCCACTTACACTAAATCGTAGGGGATGATATTGAAGAGACGATAAGTAAAATCCACAGCGAGAAATGTGAACCTTGCATGAATGGCCATATGCTCGCTAAGAAGATTATCTGACAGGATTACTATTGGACTTCCATGGTTCAAGATTGCACCGCCTATGTCCGGATATGCTTTAAATGCCAACAATTTTCCCATCTCCAGCACTTGCCTCCATGGGAATTATACAACATGACTTCTCTTTGGACGTTCTCCACTTAGGGCATCGATGTCATAGGTAAAGTTACACCCAAATCCTCCAATGGGAATGAGTTTATCCTGGTTGTCGTCGATTAATTCTCCAAATGGGTCAAAGCTGAGTCATACACAGTATTAAATGCTAAAAAGGTAGCGAAGTTAAATCGAAAGAATAATATTTGTCGATATGGGATCTCGCATGAGCTAGTGTCAGATAACGGGTTACATTTCAAGGCAAAAGTCACAAAATTAGTCGACGAGTATGGGATGTAGAGACATAAATATTCTTTATACCAACTAAAAACTAATAGTGCAGTTGAAGACGCTAATAAGATCCTCAAAGAAATCATTAACAAGATGACTGAGAGTTAGATTGGGTCGATTGAATCCTTTACACCCTCTGGGGCTATCGCACTTCAGTCCGAGCATCTACTGGGGATACCCCTTACTCTTTGCTATTTGGCATGTAATTAGTCCTACCAGTTAAATTAAAAATACCTTAACCACGCGTCATGCTTGAAAGAAAAGTCAACGAAGAAGACTAGCATCAGAGCCCACTTAACGAGTTGTCGCTCTTGGATGAAAGGATGCTAAAGGCTCTATATCATATACAAGGGTACCATTGCCATATATCATGATCTTTCAACAAGAGAGTCAAGGAATGTGGTGTCTAATAAGGGTATTTATCCCTCAAATAAATCATAGAACCCATATGGGACTCCAGAGGGAAATTCAAGCCAAACTAGAGTGGCCCCTACATCGTGAAGAAGATCCTATCTGGTGGCGCCGCTATGCTCACTAACCTTGATGGAGAAGAGATGGAACATCCAGTTAACCTAGACCATATCAAGAAATTCTACACCTAGTCCAAAATCTCGGTGCACTACGACTACTCTCATCCCCTTTATATTCTAAAAATAAAAAAATCTTCATTTCCCTCTACTTAGAACTACGTGGGGCCTGATCCTTTAAAAAACCTTTTTGCTTTCAAAAATGAAAATCATAAAATTTTCAAAGCACCGAGAGGTATGTAGGCAGATCATATGCTTTACATAGACACGGTCCCCTTCTTTTTCACAAAATGTTATTCTTTTCTTAGCTCTGAGAATGACAATTCATTTTATCATTTACATGAACTAAAGGATTATGTATGCCTTAGAGATTGGTATAGATAATTAAAATGTAAAACTCATCAAGAGGCACAACAATATAATTAAAATCCTTTTTATTTCATTTTAGTAAAATTCGGCACGATTATAAGAAATATAAGCGTAGGGAGTGAAATAACTATCCCCGCCAACCTAACTGCCCTAAAAACAAACTAACCGAACCTTCCCAGATTATTTCTAAAAAACCAAAAATAATCAAATACATCACCATCCTAAAAGCTTCACAAATATCACCAGCTTCATAAAATGACCCTACCCGTAGCTACCAGAAGATCCATCCCCATCATCATCTTCGCCTTGAGGCCCCAAAACTTCTCATGCCATGACAGTATGTCGAAGGCGCTCTATGGAACGATAAGCTCGGACCAGTCTAGAGAAAACCACTACGCCCCCTCCATAGTGTCAAACATGGCAAACCATCTCTGCCCAGTCTGCTCAGCCAAGATTTTAGTCATTACCCTCTGCCAAAACCATTTCATATAGTCTCCGGACATATGCCAAACCCTGCTAACGGATTGGGAAGAACGGGTTGACGATCGATGACTCTCCCATAAAGAGCCCAACCGCATGCACATGCCTTATGTAAAATCCTCTATGAGGAAGAAGTTTAGGGTACTAAAGGGCACAATTTGCTCCCATCCAACTTAGCATAGGAGGTACCAGGGAAAATAGAAGGAGTACTGTCGAAGGCCAACTAACCGAACACACCAGTATTCCCCTAGTTCCAGAATGGGTTGCAACTCCCCCCACCGGGGCAATGACACCCGTGCTCCAAAAACTAATTTACCCAATTCTCGATGTTTGAACCAAAGATTATGAAATAGAGGGTGAAGAAATTTGGCATAGCTGTCAGGGATATTCAGGAGGGACTGCTAAATGAAATCTCTCAAACAGCCACATGAACAGCATGACAGGGCTTCCTCTCAAAAAATTAGAATGGTCTCCTCTACTATCACCACCGTAGGATTGCAACATTATGTCATCCATGAGTAATGGCATCCAGTTGAGGGTCCACAAGTAGGTCCTGGTCACCAGCAGTAGCTTCAATGTTAAGCCAATGGCAATGGCATGGCCCGTATCACTAACATCTTGAAGACGCACAGAGTAAAGTACAATTTGGAGGGAGATCATTCCTCTAGTAACCAATGGCCGAGCTGCATGAAGGTGAGATGTGGAGAAATCCTGATAACATCCCCCTACGAGATCGAGAAAATTTAGGCATGGTCGTCGTCACACTAGGGTTTACCCCCAATATAACAGAAAACTCCTCATAGGTCGAGTAGACCTCGTCCAAGACAAAACAAAAAATGTGACCCTCGGGGTACCCTAATTGTGCTACTATTATCCGCATGTTCCAGTCGATGGGTGGATTGCACCATAAGGAGACCCAACGCAGGTTAAAGGCGTCAAAGTCTAAATTATACGAACACATGGTCTCTAAATTCTCGAGATAAGAGGAAAATTCCACACTTATGGGAAGGGCCATTTTGGAAATAATAAGACACAAGACAAGAAATAAGCAAGAGAAAGAAAATTTGAATGTGTGAAGAAACCTCCCCACCTTGCTCCCTTTTATACTTGAAAAAATGGGGTAAAAACAAAAAATTGCGAAATCCGAATGGAAGACTACCCCATCAAGTACTAAGTAGCTGAAGGAAGTACGATCAAATATTTTGGGGTGATTTGACTGGATTTTCTTGCCGATAGGCAGGACAAGGGGTATGCTGATCGACATCTCCTTATTTTTAGAATATTCCATATTTCTTTTTTTATCAAAATCAAAAAACTCAAAAAAAGTAATCTTTATTTTAAAGAAATTTAGGATTTTCATTCCCATATTTTTACTTATCTTAAAATAATTTTTTTCTTGAGTAACCTTAATCCTTTTTACGATCTCAACAAGCAAAGTAAAAAGTACATGTAGATTAAGTCATTTAAAGCAAATACATATAAATAATATCCCATTCATTTCATATATATGTTGTTGTCATTAATATTTTTTAAAGAAGAAGAAAAACAACAGAACTCAGCCTGATACCCCAAACTTTCGTTTTCCCTCTCTATCCCTAGGATCCCCCGTTCCTGTGACGCGCGTGCTTCACCCAGCGATAAGTTGAGGAGCCTCCGCTACCCGATCCAGATACCTCCTAAGAAGAAGTAGATGGCACAAGACATGAAAGAATCGGGATCGAATCTTGGATATGAGATGTCATAAAAGCCACCCAGTATTGGATGTCCCTCAGCCAGGTAGTCGACACCCAAACATGCTGCAAAAGAAATAAAGCACAAATCAGTCAGTTTGAAGAAAAAAGAGAAATCAGAAAGATAAAGGACATATAGATGAAAATATATACATCTGGATGAAGGACATCCTTCGTCAGCCCCAGTACCGTCGAATCCATCGGATTAGGGCAATGCTGCATGCTTACTTATCCCCCTCTAGGCAGTCGAAAATTGTAAGAAGGAGGAGCAAGTTGGAGAAATAGAACCTCTAACGTGGTTACTGTTTTGATGTCAATGCACGACTAGTGATGTGGGCAGACCCCACTGGACGACTCGTACCCCTTCCTGAAGCCATATGAGATGGAGGCAAATTCACCACATCATAGATACATGAAGACATCAACTAGCTCATCACGAAGTCAATGTAGTCATAAGTCTCCACCGTGTCCGTGTATGACGAACAGACTCGTCAATCATTATCGCCGTCCGGGCCTTGATATTACATCTTAGTTAGAATTTTAAAAATTAGCATAGTTAGTTAATTAATAATCCCTTGAAAAATCCATAGAAAAATAGAATAATATGAAAATGAATTTTACACTTTTGTCTTCACATATTTGGTTCTACACTCCTTAGAGTTGGATTGACTCCCTTACTTACCATATGCATATTTTGAGTTTTTGTGTAGGTATTCAAGGGTTTTTATTAACTTGGCTTCAACAACGACACAACAATACACTAAAAAACCAAGTTATTAAATGGTGTCGTTGTCGGTCTTTGGAGTTTGAAGTAATTGTGAAGATTTTGGACTGTACTTCATTTGCCATTTATTTTTTGTTTTTCGTACCATTTTTCATTTTGTTAGAAGTTTTGTAATAGGATTTTATTATTTTCTTGTATTGAGGTGCTTGGAGACACCATTATTTTTTTTATATTTTTAATAATTCCAAAAAAAAGTAGATAAGCATGATAGGGAAACCAAACAAGGTAAAGAGTGGGAGTCCAAAGGCGAGGATTTAGAATCCTCTCTACTTTGGGTCGGTAGGACTCCTGTGGCCGACTAAAATTAGGTGATCTTCCCCTCGGTCGGTTCAACTCGGCCTTCACCCCACGTGTGTAAAAGCCATGGGAGGTATATTCTTCATCACGCGCGAATCAAAATATTAAAAAATTAAAAATGGGGAAGTGGCATATTAAACATGTGAGTGTCTTTGACTTTAGTCTTGGCTTTATTTGGGTCACATAGAAGGTAGCTAGAATCGGGGTTGAGAGGTTGGGATTGGTTATGTGTAAAATGGAAATGGGTCTTGGGTTTTTGCTAGTTCAAATGGAGATCGGAACTCGGGTTAAGGAACGAAGTGGGTCAGAATCCGGGTTCAGATGGGATTGTTATTGACAAATGGGTTTAGTGTTTAGGTGAGTTGGGTTGGAGGTTAACTCGGTGTTGAGATGTTGGTGGGTTCGAACGGGGCAACAAGTCCGGGTATGGTCGGGTTGGAATGTAGTTGCCTGGAGGTTAGTTTCAGGTGGGTTAAGGTAGGTTTAAGGAGAGAGAAGGTGTTGAGTTTTGGTTATGGTGGAAAGAGAGAGGAGAGTGAATGTGTGGGGAAGAAGATAGGTTGGGGGTGTTTGTGTGTAGTAGGGTGTAGGATAGGATGGTGGGTGTTTAGATTTGTACCCAATTTAAAAATAAAACTATCTAACTAAAAAAATAAAATTAACAAAACTAAGAAAAATCAAAAACTATAAAAACTAAAAATTAAAATCCTAATAAAATAAAACTAAAGAAAATAGAAAACCTAATGAAACTAAATAAATTAAATTCCTAATAAAAGACAAAATAAGTCTATCCTAAAAAAATTAAAATTAAAATTAAAATAAAGATCAAATAAAAATAAAACTTACACCTAAATAAAAAGAAATATTAAAAATAGCCGACATAAATAAATCCTAAAAATATATACAAAATTCTAAAATAAATCCTATAATTAAAAACGACTCAAATAAAAATCGAAAATATTAATAAAAAAATAAGAATAAAATAAAGGGTGCAAACTAAACAGACGAGGCTCGGGAATGGGTTTAGGTGAAGGTTACGGGAGAGGGTAAAAGGCACAAGGGTTAGGTTCAGGTTTAGGGACAGGGTATTTAGCCCACATTTTGCCGCAATTTGCCCCGAAATAGAGATTTTAAATGCGCAACTGCAAGCAAGCCTACAAAACAAACAATTATGCGCATTAGACCCATTTTGTCGAGTATTAACAACTAAAAATTATCTATTTGGAATTTTATTTAAACGCTTTTGGGTGCTTATCAGGCCTACTCTGACATCTCTCGAACCCACCTCATATATCTCAAGGGCATCGCCGGTGGGACCGCCACCTTGTCCTCCATAATCTTCCAGACTACTTTTTCTCCCAGAAACTAGGAGTAGCAAAACTCGTGTGCTAGCACTCGACACATCTGCGCATGCATCTCGATCACCCTGTGTGCTGGATTGCCATCCCTAAGGGATATTAGGTCACCTGCAATTTTTCCAAGATAAAATCAATACTCACACGAGTAAAGAGAATTCCATAGAAAAGGATTCAAAAGGGAAAAGAAGAAATAACATGGTCGCTCGTCAGGACATTCAAGACCTAACGTACAACCACCAAAGAGAGAGATTTCTTCGACTTACGATTCAACTTCTGCCACCGGTACATCCGAGAGAAGTTCCCCACCAAATCATCACGTAAACCAATCAAATAGGCATTGAACCCAATTACCTCGCAGAACCACGTCTGTAAAAGGATAAAAGTCAGCAATCAGAAATAAAACAGGAAATAAGAGGAAATGCATAAAGGAAAAATTCAAAAAGAAAAATACATCCAGAAGGTATGTGGCTCTAGTAAAAGTCTGTCGACAGCACTGGCTGAAAGCATCCAAGGAAGAATAAAGGGTCCTCAAAGTTAGGCTCCCACAGTCAAAGAAAGGGATATTCGAAAATACTCTCAAATATGGTAAAAACCCATAAGTGGACGACGTTGCCGCTCGACGCCACCAAAAACCCTCCCAACAACAAAAGAATGAACAAATGGGCTATCTACCGCACCTGCAGCCCGTTAGTCTTGTCGATCTGCCGACTCAGCAAAACCTCCCATAAAAGAGAAATACAAATCGAGTCCTCTGAGACTATCCACCCCACATCGCCCAACACTGCATCCACCACCGCCGGTGTCACCCTCAGGGACTGGTCCACCTCTGTCTTCATCCCCTCAAACTCTATCCCCAGCAGCTGCTGTACATCAATAGGAGTCATCATCATCTCCCCAAAACCTAAGTGTATGGTGTGGGTAGTATCCCACCACCTCTCCCTAAGAGCGCATAAAACTACCGTAGAGTGCAGCGTCTCATCCAATGCAGATGCCACATGATTAAAACCCATGGATGAGACTACCCAACGCACCATCGTAGGAAGTTGCTCCCACACATCCCTGAATCCCGTTATCCCCCGAGGGTGGAAACTCATAGCAGCAATGTCAGTCTGTCGAAACAAAAGAGAAACCCCTTGTCAAAATTCAAAGAAATAAGAAAATGCAAAAAAAAGGAAAAGAATGTTGAAAGTCATGTGGTACTTACATAACCACTAGGGTTTATCATCCTACATGACCGATGGTGTGAAGGCGGATGCAGAAGAGTTCGGTCATCGGTAACAGGCTCAAACAAACCAAAAGCATTCTCATTGCCCAGCGTTGAGGGCGCACTGGCCCGCTATTCTAAATTTGCCCAATCATTAACACCTAGCCACACCATGTGGGTCTCGCTACTTGAGAAATCCGCCATTTTATAATCTCGAATGAGGAAAGGACGTAAGAACAAATTGTAGAAGAGAAACGAAGAAGATAAAAAATCTAGAAGTTGTGAAAAATGAAGAGGATTTTCCCTTTTCTACAGGAGGCTAAGGGGCATACCGATCGGCAGTCCCCTGACAGCCACCAATCATCACTCCCCATACCCTTCCTAAGGCAGTCCAAAATATCGTGCCATGGATGATTGGCAACCCCTACAACATGCCGGTCGGCAACCCACTCAAATTTCATACAAAAAACTGAGAAAATGCCATAAATTTCCAAAAATTCCTCAAAAAATTCTAAAATTACCAAATAAATATTAGAACATTTTTTCACCAAGATTATAATTTTTTAAAATCCCAAATCCCCATTCTGAGTAATACCACATTTTAGCCGCATCTTAAACCCCAAGAATCAACGCAAAGCCCATTATAACTCCCCAGTGGAATCTCAAAAAAATTCATCCTCGGTAGAAATCAAATGCCTCTTCAGCAGAGCTATTGGAAAAACTCCAATCTCTCCCTATAAGATCTAGAAACCTTAACCTAACATTCTCTACCCATCAATACACTCCCAAATGGAATCCTAAAACCTCCAGTCATCAAATGTTTCCTAAAGTAGAACTCCTAGACTAAGAATTCTAGATCTTCTCAAAGAACGTAATCCCCAAACAGATGTCTCTTCCCCAGTAAGGTCTTAAAAGAGGCAAATTAAAGACTCCCCAAAGAGCAACAAATGACCTCGACCCTCAGAATTCGTCGCTCCCATATTAGGTCCTCAGAATTGACCTCGACCCTTAGAATCGGTCGCCTTTAATTAAGGTCCTCAAGATTGACCTCAACCCTCAGAATTGTCACTCCCCACTTAAGGTCCTCAGAATTGACCTCGACCCTCAGAATTGGTCGCTTCAACTTAAGATCCTCAGAATTTACGTCGCCTCTCACTCCCATCTTAGCTCCTCAGAATTAACCTCGACCCTCAAAATTAGTCTCTCTAACTTAAGGTCCTCAGAATTGACCTTGAACCTCAGAATTGCTTTCTCCCCACTTAAGGTCCTCAAAATTGACCTCGACCCTCAGAATTGGTCGCTCGAACATAAGGTCCCCAGAATGGACCTCGACCCTTAGAATCAGTCGCCTCTACTAAAGATCCTCAGAATCGACTCGAACCCTCAAATTAGTCACTCCAAATCAAGCTCCTCAGAATTGATATCGACCCTTAGAATTAGTCGCTCCCATCTTAGGTCCTCAGAATTGAACTCGACCCTCAGAATTGATCGCATCTACTAAAGGTCCTAAGAATTAACCTTGACCCTCAGAATTGGTTGCTCGAACTTAAGGTCCTCAGAATTGACCTCGACCCTCAGAATCAGTCGCCTCTACTAAAGGTCCATATAATTTCTCGCTCCAACTTAAGGGCCTCAAAATTCACCTCGACCCTTAGAATTGGTCGCCCCCATCTTAGGTCCTAAGAATTGACCTCGACCCTTAGAATAGGTCGCCTCTACTTAAGGTCCTCAAAATTAACCTTGACCCTTAGAATCGGTCGCCTCTACTTAAGGTCCTCGAAATTGACCTTGAATCTCAGAATTGGTCTCTCCCACTTAAGGTTCTCAAAATTGACCTCGACCCTCAGAGTTGGTCTCTCCCATCTTAGGTCCTTGGAATTGACCTCGACCCACATAATTGGTCACTCTCATCTTAGGTCCTCAGAATTGACCTCGACCCTCAGAATTGGTCGCTTCCCACTTTAGGTCCTCAAAATTAACCTCGACCCTCAGAATTAGTAGCTCCCACTTAAGGGCCTTATAATTGACCTTGACCCTCAGATTTGGTCGCCTCTACTTAAAGTCCCCATAATTGACCTCGACCCTTAGAATTGGTCGCTCCCTAAGGTCCTCAGAATTGACCTCGACCCTCAAATTTTATCCCTCCCATCTTAGGTCCTCAGAATTGACCTTGACCTTCAGAATTGATCGCACCCATCTTAGGTCCTCATAATTGACCTCGACCCTTAGAATGGGCGCTCTCATCTTAGGTTCTCAGAATTAACCTCGATCCTCAGTATCGGCTATCCCCAGCATTACCTTAGGTCTTCATAATCGACCTAGATCATCAGGTCCCCCCTAAGCTTATCATTAGGTCACTAGAACCTATCTATTCGATGAAAAACCTAGGTCATACTCCACGTGATGATACCATAAATGGTATCACCAGGTCATAGATGTATGAAGCTCAAATATGTATACAATAATGGCAATAATCACACAGCAAATCAATAGAGAAGGAGATGAGGTGAAGAGCATGTACACCTGGATTTAAGTGGTTCGGTCGGAGCCTACGTCCACTATGTGTGTGAGTGAAATCCACTGGCAAATATGGCTTTAATGGCCTGATTACAACAAAAGCTTTCTCACTCTCTCTCCCGTATACAAATGAGCAGAGTTTTTTCTAAGGTTTCAATTATTCAACCCACTCTCATAGAGAAGATGAAGAGTATATATAGGGCTTGGGGGTTTAGTACATCCCCAAGCAAGCATGGAATGTACTTACCTAATGAGGTTATGCCATTTGTCTTACCACATGTATATCATTATGATCAAATATTCCCTCACGTGTGTGGGAGATAATACTATAACGATTTTGTATGTATGGGATCTGCAACCCACGCACACTCTTCCATGCGTTCCCCAAGCCACTCACTCTACTAGCTACCACTGTCGGCCGTACCACCCAGGCCGGGGTTGAGATGATGAGTCAACCTCCCAATGGGATTCACTGATGATGGTGTTATCTGTATCAGCCATCATATCTTGAATAAGAGGACGAGGCCGAGGATACACTTATAGTGAGATCACTAGGGTTACACATGTAGATCTGGTATTTCTGAGCAGAGGTTGAGGTGTAATATAAGAGTCATGAGGTCGAGGTCGAGCTGACATAAGATGAGTCTATGGTCGAGTTATCGAGAAAGAGTCCACTGATGTAATAACACATATCACTCTGAGGGCTAAGGCTGAGTCATTCGAGCCGAGTCCTTCGAGGTCGAGTGGAAACTTCCCATTTCTGGCCAACTGAGGACGGTCGGCTTAGGCCGAGGCCTATGATCCTAGACGAGGTGATATTTGGCATATCAATCGCCCCTAGCCCTTAGTCTCTGACATATGGATGAGGCTGAGGGGTAATGAAGTTATGTCATTTGACGACTATTGAGAGGACACATGGCAACCATCAGGTGAGTGGTAGCTTGAGTTGACAACTATCACACTTCCCATAGGGTTGTGTCTAATCGAGGTGTGAATAAAGGTTTAGACGCTTAGGTTTTCATGTTCATTATAATGAGGGTCATGGGAAACTGTGCATCACTTTGTAAAGCATGCACAAATCATTACCTGTATATAAAAGGGGTTATTTTTCAAAGCTTTTCTTCCCCGTTTCATTTCTCCAATGTGCCAACTCTTCGAACCAGAGATATTGCCCCTCGCCTCTGTGCCTCGAAGCATTTTTCCAAGTCCGTTTATGCTTCTCCATTCCCATTTCCCTTCCAGGTAACCTTATTCCACCATTGTATTCAAGATTTTATAGTTTCTTAAATCATTTTAAGACTTCATAGTTTTTGGCGAGCTCAAACTCAACTTTGGCAGCTTGACTTGCCTATTAAGGGCTTCCTTGTTGGTTTTAAGTGGGTTTTTTGAGTTGTTTTAGGCGTTCAGGGGCATTTTTTCTTAGCGCTTACATTTTTTAGGCTGTCATTTGGACCCTTACTTTTTTTCGATCGCATTTCGATTGTCCTTCATGCCAACTCTTCTTTGTTGTTCTTTGTAGGAAAATGATTCACTTTTGCCTTTTTGATTATTGAGTCAACCTTAGTCAACCCCAAAATTGTTTATGATTTCTAACTTTAACTTAATTGTTACCTCGGCCACTGAATGTTAAGAACCTTATACGGGTTAGCATTTCAGTACCCAACCTTTAGGGAGAGGTATTTCCAAGAGATACGTAAGTTAGAGGATGAGGATGAGGTTAAACGCCAAGCCGACCCTGTCTGGAGACGACCCCTCTTTCCTGTCCCCTTAAAAATAATTATACCCTCTCCTAAAGAAATGGTCAGCTCGTCTTCCACCCAAGCCGATAATAAGGATTCGTATGGCAAAGCCATGAGGTATTCGCCGACCCATCCTAGGGAGATGAGAGGGCCTGACAACATGTCCCGAGTCTCATCACCAAATTGAGCCGAGTCATCTGGACAAGACAACAGCTCTGTAGATATTCTTCTATACCCCACTGAGTTTATCATCAATACAAATATTCCCCCAGCTACGGTTCCTTTATCTACCATGACCGATGTTGAGTTCTAAAGAACTTATCCCACTACCGATGCCAGGAGTGGAGATGGAGTGGCTGAAGATGAGATGGATGGGGGCTCTGAGTCTGACAAGCCAGTGGACTGTACATACGCTGAGCAATACCAATCCTCCATCCTTGAGAATGACCTTCTTTACTTCAGACACATTTATGGAATTAAACGTGACATCACTTTGTGAGTTCCAGCCGAGGATAAGAGAGTGTACAACAGAAGAGAGGGATAAATTTCCCTCTACAAACAAATGTTCAGGGTTAGATTTTTCCTTCCTTTTGACCCAACCATGCGGACTATCCTCTCTAGTCTCGGCCTTGCTCCCACTCAGTTAGCCCCAAACTCCTGGAGGGTCATCTTGGGATACATCTCTTTATGGAGAAATAAGTATGAGGACGAGCCCTCGGTTGATATTTTCCATGCTTGTTACCATGTATCGTCCTCCACAAATTAGGCAGCTTACTACCACTTGGGGGCCAGGAAGTCTGACAAGAAGATCCTCCATGTCAATCAAACTTCCAATCATAACTAGAAGGAGAGGTCCTTCTATGCATCTGGGGCTTTGGAATTTCCTGTCGACTCCGATCATGTAGGATGAGATGATGAGTTGAGGGTCCCTCATTCTTGAGCAAAGCCCTCCATGCTCTCTAAGTCTAACCACGGCATCAGTATAACCAAGAAGGAGAAGGTTTACTTTCTCAAGGGGAAGGGAATAATGGCCAACTCCTTTCCTTTGAAGAACTGATGTCCTCAGAGTACTTATATAAGTCCGAGTTGAGGGTCGATCAACTAGATGACCTTTGTAAGTGAAACGATTTCTTTCTTTCAAGTCTTTTGTCTTATTTTGTGACTGTGACTAATAGTCCATGTTATGTTTTTGCAAACCGCCCTCCTCATATGTCTAAGGAATTTTTCAACATGCACGTTCCAAGCCTTCGCAATCCTTTAAGCAAGAAGAAGCAACTGGCCGCCAAGGGTCAACCGAAGAAGACAATAACCACAAGGCCGACACCATCTGAGGCCATCCAAAAAAGGACTAACGATAAAGTTCCCCTTGACAGTTGGCCTGAAAGGGACACTCAGAGGACAAGAGTCATCCCCCAAGGTCGTAAGTGTCGAGCAGTTCCAGAGCTTGCTCTTGTTCTGGGGATTATTTTCAGCAGTGTTGGTAGAACAACATTGCTAACCTCAGGAAGTTCCCAGGCTCCAATATCCCTTCGAATACGAGATCTAATAGGGAGATGCTTTGATTTCCCACCAAGGACAACTACGAGTTATTAGAGAAGACGGACCCTCCTCAGGTCTTTTATTGGGCCTTCATCCGATGGCTCAGGTAATTTTTTTCTGATGCATAAGTCTTTTCTCGTACTCTTACCTTATCTGTACTAACATGATTTCCTCTCTGTACAAACTATATGCACATTTGCCTCGGCCAAAAAGTGGATGGTCGAGAATTATCCCAAAGTGCAGGAGGTCAATCAAGCCCTCAGATCCGAAGAGACGCTAAAAAAATGCATGGATTCTTACTAGCTGACCTTTTATAGGCTTAGAATGATCTAATAATCAAGGATGACTTGTTGAAGATGAAAGATGACCTGCTTAAGGAGAAGGATGAGGCATTGGTCGCATTGTCCGTCACTCATACCAATGAGCTTGCTGAGGCTGTTGTGAGGGGAAAAGATGAGGCCTTATCTCCCGAGGCCCTTGAGAGGATCAGGCTGAGGCCGTGGAAGCTTTCAAAGCTTCAGATGAGTTTGGAAGCTTTGGCATCATTTATTTGGATAGAGGTGTAAAAATGGCTTATCGATGAATTTCTACCAAGTTTACTGAGGCTGCCTCTTCTATTCGGTCTGCCTTGGATGCTCCAGACTTGTCCGGCCCCCTCTCTGATGCCGCTCTAGAGAGCTGATGGCGACAGTCAAGGTCATGGCTAACATTCAGGCTAATGTCCCCACCCAAGTAATTTTGGCCGAGGGTGGAGATGAGCCTCCCACCGAGGAAACTCCCACCATCAACCTTGAGTCGATGGTGGTCATCTGTGACCAATACCCTCTTTTGACAGTACTTCTCTTTTGTCTATTTTGAACATTTTTTATTTTTGATGTTTTTCACTGTCTCTGTACTTTGTCATCTAGATGTGAAGTGTAATCTCTTATTCCTCTCTTATTTATATTCTCTCTTGCCTTTGCTTGCAAGCCTTAATTATGCTTTTGTGTTGTTCCCAAATGTTTGAATGCTATGAATTAATTGTGAATTCCTTGTCTTGTCTATGATCTGTCGTCTCGGACGAGGGAGTAAATGCACCAAATTAATGATGTTTAATAACAACCACTACTAAGTGATTTTAAAATTTGCATCCACAAAATTATGGTGTTTAGGCACAAGCCCTCATTTGTCGTTTTGAGTGTGTGGAGGGTCATCCCATCCATGCACTATCGTCTCGGCCGAGGGAGTATATTCACCAAACTAATGATGTTTAATAACAACCATAACTAAGTGATTTTAAAATTTTCATCCACAAAATTATGGTGTTTAGGCACAAGTCCTCCCTCGCCATTTTGAGAGTGTGTGGAGGGTCGTCCCGTCCTTGCACCGTCGTCTCGGCCGAGGGAGTAAGTTCACCAAATTGGTTATGTTTAATAATAATCAAAACTAAGTTATTTTAAAACTTGCATCCACCAAATTATGGTGTTTATGCACAAGTCCTACCTCGTCGTTTTGAGAGCGTGTGGAGGGTCGTCCCGTCCATGCACTGTCATATCAACCGAGGGAGTAAGTTCACCAAATTGATGATGTTTAATAACAACCACAACTAAGTGATTTTAAAACTTGCATTCACAAAATTATGGTGTTTAATAATAAATTACCTTCGATGTTATTTGCAGTCCATGGACGAGGTTGACCCCATCTAGACTGCCATATCACCAAGGCAACTTAAGCTTACTTTACCACGAATGATGTTTTGTATCTTAAGATGAATTGATACATTTAAATAAATATCTAAATAGATAATAAACATATGAGGGAACACTTAGAATTCATTTGCATTTCATTCATCTGAGTCTCATACATGTGTAATACAATAGAATTAAAAAAAGACAGCAAGGCTTTAATCTTATTGGTAATATTTCTTGAGGTGGTCAGTGTTCCACGGGTTGGAGAATGCTTCACCTTCCAGGTTTTCTAATTTGTACGTTCCTGGCACCACCTCTTCGACTACTTTGTATGGGCCATGCCAATTTGGATGAAACTTATATGATTTTTGCCATGTCTTCTTCAGTACCAGGTCCCATTCCTTCAGTGGGAGTGCCATTATGCGCTTGCTATAGAATCGTGCTATTCTTTACCGGTAGGCAACTTGCCTAACCTCAGCGTCTTCTCTTCTTTCTTCCACAAGATCCAAATCTAACCTTATTTCTATAACATTCTTTCGCGGGTTATACGTTTAAACCCTATGAGTCGGGAGGCCAATTTCTGCAGGCACCACTACTTTTGAGCCATAAATAAGCATGAAGGGAGTCTCCCCAGTTCGGTTCCTCTCCATTGTTCTGTAGACCCATAAGACATCATACACTTATTCAATCCATTTCCCCTTTGCATCTTCTAACTTCTTATTGATTCCATCGAGAATCGTTTGGTTTGTCACTTCCGTCTGCCCATTAGCTTGGGTCGGTTAGGGATGGAGAAGAATTGCTTGATGCTGACCCTTTTGCAGTACTTTTCTAGGGAGACATTCTTGAATTATGTTTCATTATCAGAAATCAGGGTGTTGGGTATGCCATATCTGCAAATGATATTTTTTTAGATGAGCTGGAAGGTCTTGTGTTCTGTGATTGTAGTCATCGGCTCAGCCTCCATCCACTTCGAAAATTAATCTATCGCCATGATCAGGTAGTGATAATTATTCACAGCCCTGGGTAAGGGTCCTACCAGATCAATTCCCCATATCGCAAATAACTAAGGAGATGTTATGGAGGTCAAAGTTTAATGAGGCTGGTGGGGTATGGTAGCAAACCTCTGGCATTTTTTGCACTTCTTGATATATACTGAGACATCCTTGGCCAAAGCCGGCCACCAATACCCCTGGGTAATGATTCTCTTAGCCAAATACCTTCCACCCACGTGACTGGAGCAGGAGACTTCGTGCACGTCCTTCAGGATGTATGCTATCTCAAATGGGTGGACACATCTGAGCAGAGGAAGAAGAAACCCTTTTTTGTATAAAGTGTCTCCTATGATGGAAAACTTAGCATCTTTATATCTCAACTTCCTTTTCTCAGTCCTAGATTCTGGAAACTCCCCACCCTTTATATACCTGATGAGGGGATCCATCCAGGAAGCTCCCATGTTCAAATTAAGACAGGATTCTAAAGCACTCTCCTCTTCTTCAATGGTCATTCGATGTAAGATTTCTATCAACACCGTCCTTCTTATCTCCGTCCTTATAGCTGAGGCCAGTCTTGCAAGTGCGTCAGTTCAACCATTGTCTAGCCGAGGTATCCTCTTCATCTTCACCTCTTTGAAACTCTTGAATACTAACCTTACTCTCTACAGATATTAGTCATCCTATCATCTTTCGCCTCATACGCCCCTAAGATCTGGTTCACCATCAGCCTTGAATCATCGGGAACTAGGAGTTGGCTAATATTTAGAGATTGAGCCAAGAAGATACCGGCTATGAGAGATTCATATTCTGACTTATTATTGGAGGCCTTAAAATTGAACCTTAATGCATATTCAATATCTGTCCCATCTGGTGCCGACACTATCAAGCCTACACCACTTCCACTCTCACAAGAGGACCCATCGACGAAGAGGCTCCAAACCATTCCATTCTCAGAAAAACTACCTTTTACCAAGGCTCTATTTTTGAAGAGGTGTCATTCCTCTTCATTATCATATACTTTCCCCTTTGTTGAACTTGTTTCGACCTTGCTCGGGGAGAGCCTACACCTTTTCCTTACCCCCAACCAGTGGTCTTAAAATTGTCATTGTCGACCTCATCCTAAGTGAACTCGGCCATGAAGTCTACTAAAGCTTTCCCTTTGATGGCCACTCCAGGATGATAGGTGATATCAAACTCTCCAAGATCTACTGCCCAAGCCATTAGTCTCCCCGACTTTTCAGGCTTGTGGATGACTTGCCGTAGTGGAGAGTCTATTAGGATGACCATTGTGTGGGCCTGGAAGTACACCTTCATCCTCCTTGAAGCGTGAATCAGAGCATAAACTAATTTTTCCATATTAGGGTACCTCTTCTCGGCCCCTAGAGCGCCTTACTATTGAAATATACCGACTTCTATACTCAAACCTCATCTTTTACGATGGCAGCGCTAATAGCTGACTCTGAGACTGCTAGATGTACATAAAGTTTTCCCCTTGGACTGGCCCTGACAATAATAAGGGATGGTCGAGGTATGACTTTAACTCTTAGAAGGCCTTATCACATTCCTCATTCCATTCGAAAGATTTTCTAAGAACTTTAAAAAATGGAAGACATTTGTTAGTGGCTCTAGATACGAACTTGTTAAGTGCTGCCATTCTCCTCGTTAGCCTATGCACATCCTTGATCGAAGTTGGAGTCTTCTTCTCCATCAATTCCTTGATCTTTAAGGGGTTGGCCTCAATCCCCATCTGATTTATGATGAGGCCCAAGAATTTTCCCTCTCTTATGCCGAACATCCACTTTGCAGGGTTAAGCTTCATCCTGTATTTATCCATTGTGTCAAAAGTTTGTCTGAGGTCGGCTGACACGACTCAGAATGTGTCTCTAAGGTGTGTACTCTCTAGGCTCAAGTGCAAGCCTGTCGTTCAAGTAATAATCCGACAAGTCGGGTATCGATCCTCAGGGAAAAAGGACAACGGAGTTGTGACGACGGGATAAGAAAGAGGAATCCTAACGTTGACTCTAAGAAGAAAAGAAAAAGATTGATTTGGTCTTTTGGGATTGATTACGCTAAATGCAATTATGAAAGTATGATGAAAAATGCAACTAACTAAATTATCTAAATGAAGAATGAAGAATTAAATTGAAAGTGTTAAACTTAAATGATGAGAAAATAGGATGGGAATACAATCCCCCAACCCTAGTGTAATGCAGTGACAACGTCAATCATAAATTTATCCGATTAATTCAAACCCGGAATTTAGTACTCCCAAGCATTATGTATACGAGGTTCAAGCCCGCGTCATACCTAATCTGAGGATGAGTAAATCGGTATCGCGGTAATTACATTCAAATTGTACTCTAAATCATCACGAGTACCCAGAGGCAAACGAGATATAAAGATCTACAATTCTTAAGAAATTACGTGATACGATTTAAATTAATCATTAAATTCAGCGGATCGACATTATACACACGCACTAACACATCAGGTTGGGTTCATGCATCCCAACCTTGAAAAACCTAGCCGGACATGTTAAATGGACTAATGCATGAAATAATAACGTTGCATGTGTATGAATTCATGATAAAACTAAATCTAAACATGTAAATACGTATTATGAATGTGAAAACAAGTTGAATCTAATGGGAAAACAAAGCATGCAAGAACAATAATAAGAAACAAGAATTTTGAATTAAAACTAGAAAAGCAAACCCGAAACAATGAATTCTTGAAGTAATTTGTGCCCTTGATGTTCCTAGATGTTCCTCTCCTTTTTCTCTATCAAAAACTCTCCAAAAATAGCCCTAAAGGCTGCCCCTAGGTTAATGCCTTCGTTCCCCACAAGTTTGGAGTCTTTAAAACCTATTAGGAGACTTGGAGACCAATCCAAATGAAAGACAAAATTCGCGTGTCAGGTACAGCGAACCGGTTCGCAGGTACAGCGAACCGGTTCGCATGTACCAGCCTGGTCTTGCTCTCAGCACTTAGATTTTTTTCTGGATTTTCTCTTCTTTTCTTGGATTTTTCTTCAACTTCAACTGAGCATAACTTTTCAACCGTAGCTCGGATTTGGGTGCCGTTTTTTCCAGTGTGCTCGTTGTTCCGAGATCTTCAACTTTCCAGAAGGCCCCACCTCCATAATCGGGCTGTAAAATTACGAAAATGCCCTTGAACTTGCCTTCCTAGCCTTTCTTCTATGATTTTTCCGCAACTTCAAGGGGTCATAACTCTTTCATCGTAGCTCGGATTGAGGTGACGTTTTTTATGGTGTTCTTGTAATTGAAAGATCTTAAACTTTCTAGTTGGACCCACTTCCGGACTAAGGCTGAAAAATTACGAAAATGCCCTTGAACTTGCCTTCCTAGCTTTTCTTGCACTGTCTTGCTTCCTCCTTTGCACTGCTTGCATAATTAACCTGTAAAACCAATAGGAGAAGCACAAAACACGCAATACTCGCCAAGAAGGTTAGAAGCATAAAATTGAATCAAATCCATATATGTTACATCATTCGGGTTCACAAAAGTACTGAAATTAGGGGGATAAATATACAATATTTATGCCCAATCAAACCCCCCTAACTTAGAACTTTGCGCGTCCCGAGCAATGTAAAAGAATGAAAGTAAGAGTTAAGGACACTTCAAGGACTTTATTGGGATAGAATGCCACTTTCGCGGGCAAGCGATTGCATTTAGCATATGCAACAAGCCTTTAAACCTCTAGGTTACCCTAGTAGGACGAGTTGTGTCTCGTGAGGGTTTGCAGTGAATATACCCACAAAATTCGACTCAAAGAAAATTCAAAATACGCAAAAATTGTACAATTCAAACTTTTCCATAAAATAGTCATCATCAAGTCATATTTACAAGTCTCAAATCGTAGTGTGTGTGTGCGAAGCCGGAAATATAACCGCCAATTTTCATCGATTGATCATTACGTTACTTATCCGAAAATTCGTTTTGATTTCAATTTCTCACGGAATGCACTCACAAACGAATCTCTCGGATTATGGCTATTCTCTCGGCATGCGTGATATAAGGAGTAAATGTAGTGGAAGCAAATACACGCATGCAATTAGAAAGACGGAAATTTTATGGTGAAAGGATCTCTTCAACGGATTACAGTTTTAAAAACGGGAACATCGCCTCTATTTCGCGCATTTAACCTCTTATATTATCTTTTGGTGTATTAACTCTCCACGCGGTACTCAATTTACGCAATTTGGACTCGGTTAGGAATTTTTCGGGTTAAAGGTTGCATTGGGTAAAATAAAGGAGGTATGGAGGGTTGGAATTGGAAAAGTCATTCGTGATGTCCGTTTGTGCATTTTTCGGGCTATTGCTCATTTTTTTCTTCTTTTTCTATTTTTTTTTCTTTTCTTTTTTTCTTTGTTGCTATTTTTGTTGAGCATTCTTCTATTTTTTTTTTCTTGCCCCCTTTTTGTTGCACTTTTCGGACTTAAATTCTGAATTTTTTTCATTTTTCGCAATTCCGGGCTATTTTGGGTTTTTCGGGTTGTCAAACGAGAGGGAAAAATATTCGGCTCAATTTGGGTTACAAAAGGGATAATTTTTCGCTACTTTTTTTCTGGCCAATATTTTTGGGTGACAAAGAGGGCCTACTTCATTGTCCAAAATACCAATTGCGTTACCATATGCGTTTCGAGGTGAATTTAAGTTTAGAGACTAATTTGGCACGATTTTCAAGGCAATATTGCACACATTTTTCAAAACCGATCAAATGAAAAAAATTTGAGATCCTTGACAACTTATTAAGCGCTAAAAAGAACTTTGAGTTAGCCATTAACTCGGATTGATTTCAAATCTCGCAAAACGTGATAGGCTCGAATCTCACCGGGTTTTGTTAATCTCCACATTTATTCGTTAAGTCGTCAATTTTCGCACAATTTCCATCTTTGGTCAATTTCGGCTTTGTGTATGTTGAATGTTTACAATTTGAGACTTTAAACCGACTTTTAATGATATTTTTGAAAAATTTAAATTCCAATTTTTATTTATTTTGAAAAAAAATATTTTTGGATTTTTCAAAATTTTTATGATTTTTTTGGAAATTTTTGGGCATTTTTTGAAAATTTGTGAAGTTTTAGAAATACGCACTTGTGACCCCCCCTAACTTAGACTTTTGCATTGTCCTCAAGCAAAAAGGACTAAAATATAATTCAAGGCGAATGAAAAGTGCGGAAAAATAAAACAAACAAATGTGAAAAATGCAACAAGACACTATATGACACTCATGCATGACTCAAAAATACAACAAAAATCACCCCATACGCGTCGGGGGTGCGACGACCTCTCATCTCTTCATAAACTCACCCGACCCCACTTATGGGGGTTGATGCTCTCCTTGTCACTCCCGTTCTAGGATCATATTCGAATAATCGAAACAAGTTGGGACCTCGCCCATAGATAAAGGATAGACCGGGAGACTCGTCGGGACTAATTGGAAAGGGATCCTCGTGATGCTGACTCAAATCATGGTCAACGTGCACTGACTCGGAGGGGACACCTAGGTTTCTTTCAATTTTTAAGACGCATGGGTCGGGCTCTAAGTCGGATGAACCACAACTTTTCTCCTCACTCGCCTTCGGGGCCTCTAGTGTTGTGGGTGGATTGTCACAACGAAGGAATTCATCAATTTTTGCTTTTAATTCACTGTCGTCTAAGTGACTACATGAATCCAATAGGGATTGGCCTTCAATAGTAATACTTTCATCCACCTTCCCGAATTCTCTTTCAAAATCTTCCATGCTCATATCGCCTAGTTCTCCCTCTCTCGTAGTGCCTACATCCTCTCTTACTTGCTCGATCTCCAACTCCACTAGTTTTCTCTCTTCTACCCCCTCTCTCTCTCTTTCAATTGTAGTCACAACACACCTCTCCCCCTCTTTGCTCTCATCGTCACATCTACCACTATTACCTGATAAAATAGGGCACACCCCTAACGGCTCTCTCTTGTGGGACCTCTCATTCTCATGGCTCGACACTAAGCAGGACCCCGAAGCATCTCCACAATCATTTTCCTCAAAGTACTCCCCTACAACCTCATCTATGAAGCTCACCGTGTGAAGGTCATCTTCTTCTTCCGTATGTTGGGTGACATGGAAGATGTTGGTCTCTAAAGTCATGTTCCCAAAGGTGAGTTGCATTCGCCCATTCCGAGTATTAATGATGGCGTTAGCCGTAGCTAAGAAAGGGCGCCCAAGGATGATGGGAACATGGTTACTCCAGTTAAATGAGGGCTCCGTGTCCCAAATGACAAAGTCTACCGGGAAGTAGAAAGTGTCAACTTGGACGATCACGTCCTCGACTATGCCTCTTGGGATCTTCACGGTTCGATCCGCTAATTGGAGAGTGACCTTAGTGGGCTTGAGGTCGCCCAAGTCAAGTTGCCTATAAATGGAGTAAGGAAGAATGTTTACACTTGCTCCCAAGTCAAGTAGGGCTTTCTCAATTTTATTATCTCCAATGATGCATGATATGGTGGGTGCACCGGGATCTTTGAATTTAGGCGGGAGATCATTTAGTAGAATGGAACTCACGTTCTGAGCTAGAAAGACATTCTTTTTAACCTTCATCTTCCTTTTTACCGTCAACAAATCTTTGATAACTTTGCCGTAGGCTGGAATTTGCTTGATGGCATCAAGGAAGGGCAAGTTTAGCTTCACTTGCTTAAGTACTTCTAGCACTTCATCACGTGGGCATCCTTTCTGTGAAGGTATCAACCTTTGAGGAAATGGTGCCGCGGTGGGTGGTTTCGCTACTACCTCAGGCTCACTAGTGTCATTTTCATCACCTTCATTCAAGGGGACATCTTCGGCCTCTTTCGTGCCGGGCGAAATCTCCTTGTCTTTAAGTATGTCTCGTGGGGGAGGTGACAAGTCAACTACCCTCCCACTGCGTAGAGTGGTAATTGCGCTACATTGCTCAGGATGGTCATGGAGTGTCGAGTTAACACTAGTTTGACCTTGGAGAGGTCTTTGGCCTTGGGCAGGGAATTTGCCCTTCTCTTGAACACTTAACGAGGATTGTATTTTAGACAGATTCGCATTTATGTCGCCGATCAGACGATCATATTTGGCATTGGTTGCGATCTGGTTTGCAATGAATTGATTCACGGTATCCTCGAAAGTTCTCCGTTGTGGCGGGATATAATTTCCATGAGGTGGTGGTACTTGCATATGTCCCTGCATGTGCGGAGCTTGTTGAAATTGTTGTGGAGGAGGAGGGGCAACATGTGAAAGAGGGTTCATTGCGGCATGTTGTTGCCCGTAGCTAAAACCGGGATGGTTTTTCCACGAAGGGTTGTATGAATTCCCGTGCGGGGCACCGAAATTACCCTTAAAGCCTCCTATCCCACTAACTTGCTCTTGCAACATTACTTTGTAGGCGGGTATCGTCGGACATTCCTCAGTTGAATGTCCCGCCTCACAAATTGCACACACCTTTTCGACGGGATTCTTGATGGATCCAACTACCTCACATAAGTCTCGCAGTCCTCTCTCAATGGTGTCCAACCGACAGTCCGACATAGAATTCTTATCTACGTGGAATAGACCGGATGTCGACGGAGCGGTGGTAGATTGTTGATTTCGGTTTTGAGCGTTCGGATCAGAGGTATACCAGGATTGGGTAGTCTCGGCAACATACCTCATGTGAAGATCAGCGTCATGGGCATCTAGATCGACAAATGGACCACTTCCCATGGTTTCAACAAGCTGTTTAGAATTAAGATTTAACCCATTATAGATAAAGGAGATGATTTGCGATGGATCAAATCCATGATGGGGGCATGAAGCCACTAACTCGTTGAAACGTTCATAACATCGATGGAAAGGCTCATTTTCTTGTTGCCTGAATGCTTGAATTTGAGCCTTTATAGAGATTGTTCGATGTGTTGGGAAGAATTTCTTGAGAAATTTAGACTGTAGCTCATTCCAGGATGGAATCGAGCTTGGAGGTAAAGACCATAGCCAAGCTTTAGCTTTATCTTTAAGCGAGAATGGGAAAAGTTTGAGGCGGATTACCTCTTGTGTGCAGGTTTGATCGTTGAGAGTATCACACACGTCCTCAAACTCCCTTATGTGGAGGTATGGCTTTTCAGAATCCATACCATGATAATGTGGTAGTGTCTGGATCATCCCATTTTTGAAACGAAATTGCCCAGCATTATACGGGAGTATAATGCATCCCGGAGTGACAGTGCGCTCGGGATATAAGAATTCTCTCAACGGGCGGTATGGGGGCTCGTCCTCACCGGTAGGTGCATTACTGTGCTGCGACATCTCTCTTTCACTCGACGATTCGGCGTTCTCACTGGGTGTGCACGAAGTGTGTCCTACGAAGGAGAAAGGAGTGTTGCTAGAGAAGGAGTGTGACGGTGTGGGAGGTGGGATCCAGAACTGTGGGGCTTGTGGAGTGTGGGGACTGTCAGGATTATACTCAACAAGTGGATTTTCGTGAATGCTGGTTGGAGTATTATGGGGTGTGGGAGTGGTTTCAGAATTTTGCATTAAGCTCAGGAGAGATGATGATTGTGAATCTTTTTGAAGTTTTATTTTTTTATTTTTTATTTTTTTTGGATTTTTTAGAATTTTTGGTCAAAGTTTTGGATTAACTCGATCTAATCCTAAGTCTACCTAATTCCCCGGCAACGGCGCCAAAAACTTGACACGACTCAGAATGTGTCTCTAAGGTGTGTACTCTCTAGGCTCAAGTGCAAGCCTGTCGTTCAAGTAATAATCCGACAAGTCGGGTATCGATCCTCAGGGAAAAAGGACAACGGAGTTGTGACGACGGGATAAGAAAGAGGAATCCTAACGTTGACTCTAAGAAGAAAAGAAAAAGATTGATTTGGTCTTTTGGGATTGATTACGCTAAATGCAATTATGAAAGTATGATGAAAAATGCAACTAACTAAATTATCTAAATGAAGAATGAAGAATTAAATTGAAAGTGTTAAACTTAAATGATGAGAAAATAGGATGGGAATACAATCCCCCAACCCTAGTGTAATGCAGTGACAACGTCAATCATAAATTTATCCGATTAATTCAAACCCGGAATTTAGTACTCCCAAGCATTATGTATACGAGGTTCAAGCCCGCGTCATACCTAATCTGAGGATGAGTAAATCGGTATCGCGGTAATTACATTCAAATTGTACTCTAAATCATCACGAGTACCCAGAGGCAAACGAGATATAAAGATCTACAATTCTTAAGAAATTACGTGATACGATTTAAATTAATCATTAAATTCAGCGGATCGACATTATACACACGCACTAACACATCAGGTTGGGTTCATGCATCCCAACCTTGAAAAACCTAGCCGGACATGTTAAATGGACTAATGCATGAAATAATAACGTTGCATGTGTATGAATTCATGATAAAACTAAATCTAAACATGTAAATACGTATTATGAATGTGAAAACAAGTTGAATCTAATGGGAAAACAAAGCATGCAAGAACAATAATAAGAAACAAGAATTTTGAATTAAAACTAGAAAAGCAAACCCGAAACAATGAATTCTTGAAGTAATTTGTGCCCTTGATGTTCCTAGATGTTCCTCTCCTTTTTCTCTATCAAAAACTCTCCAAAAATAGCCCTAAAGGCTGCCCCTAGGTTAATGCCTTCGTTCCCCACAAGTTTGGAGTCTTTAAAACCTATTAGGAGACTTGGAGACCAATCCAAATGAAAGACAAAATTCGCGTGTCAGGTACAGCGAACCGGTTCGCAGGTACAGCGAACCGGTTCGCATGTACCAGCCTGGTCTTGCTCTCAGCACTTAGATTTTTTTCTGGATTTTCTCTTCTTTTCTTGGATTTTTCTTCAACTTCAACTGAGCATAACTTTTCAACCGTAGCTCGGATTTGGGTGTCGTTTTTTCCAGTGTGCTCGTTGTTCCGAGATCTTCAACTTTCCAGAAGGCCCCACCTCCATAATCGGGCTGTAAAATTACGAAAATGCCCTTGAACTTGCCTTCCTAGCCTTTCTTCTATGATTTTTCCGCAACTTCAAGGGGTCATAACTCTTTCATCGTAGCTCGGATTGAGGTGACGTTTTTTATGGTGTTCTTGTAATTGAAAGATCTTAAACTTTCTAGTTGGACCCACTTCCGGACTAAGGCTGAAAAATTACGAAAATGCCCTTGAACTTGCCTTCCTAGCTTTTCTTGCACTGTCTTGCTTCCTCCTTTGCACTGCTTGCATAATTAACCTGTAAAACCAATAGGAGAAGCACAAAACACGCAATACTCGCCAAGAAGGTTAGAAGCATAAAATTGAATCAAATCCATATATGTTACATCATTCGGGTTCACAAAAGTACTGAAATTAGGGGGATAAATATACAATATTTATGCCCAATCATCGGCCACATGGGTGTTGGCCTTCAGACTTGTAGTAATAATATCATCAACATAGACTTTCATTGTCTTCCCAATTTTATCCTCAAACATCTTGTTCATAGGCCTCTGATAGTTGGCTCCAGCATTCTTTAAACCGAAGGGCGTGACTTTGTAGCAATAGGTCCCCTTATCGGTTATAAAGGGGAAATTTTCTCCTCATCAATCGGGTGATTGTATATCTGGTTGTAGCCCGAGTAGGAATCCATAAAACTCATCAACTCATGGCTTTATGTGGCACCAACCATCTGATCGATCCTGTGTAAAGGAAAGATATCCTTAGGGCAAGCCCCGTTCAGATCGGTAAAGTCCACACACATTCTCCACTTCCCATTAGCTTTGGGGACAATAACTGCATTGGCTATCCAATCAGGATATATCACCTCTCTTATGAAGTCACCTTTTTCTATCTTCTTCACTTATTCTCAGATGACCTCATATTTCTCTCGGGAATAGATTCTCCTCTTCTGTCGTATTGGCCTAGCATCGTCGACCATATTCAGTTTATTGCCAAAAAGTTCAGGATCTATGCCTGGTATATCCTCGTGACTCCATGCGAAGATACTATGCCTCTCTCTAAGAGTTTGATCATCTCTTCCTTGAAATATCCACTCAGGGCTTTACCGACTGGGACGGTTTTTTTCGGCTCTTCCTCATTGAGGATGATGGATTTTACCTCTTCCATGGCCTCCTCTTGTTTAGTTTGGTCTAATCCCCAAGATCCAGGGTATTAATACTGTAGGTCGTAGTTGCTTTCTTGTGATCTTCTTCTCCTCAGCTGAATTGAAGTAGCATTCACGTGCCAACACTTTGTCACCTTGGACTTCCCCTACCCCATAAGGGGTCAGGAATTTTACCATTTGGTGTACAGTGGATGGAACGGCCTCAAATTCCTTGAGGGCCACTCTTCCCATTATAATGTTATAAGTCGAGTATACACTTTCATCTATTACAAATAAATTGACCTTCTTTGTTAGCCTCTTATGCCAAACACATCCCATTCTAACATCCATTTCATATATTCCGAATGGGTCTACCTTCTCATCGCTTAACCCTATTAGAGGATGATGATAAGGGATGAGCCTTTTTTTGTTGGGTGCCAAACCTTTGAAACATGGCTATAACATAACATCGGCCGAACTTCCCCCATCGACCAATATCCTCAGTGCGTCATACCCATGCACTCTAGTTGTAATTACCAAAGGGTCATCCAGAGGAGCTAGGATTCCCTTGAGGTCAAGTCTTGAAAAAACCCACAATTAAGGCGTCCATATCCACAATTTTTTCTCTTCTCTGAATTTGGGATTATTTCATCCGAGTTAATGGCTTCGACCTTGCGAATGGCCTTAGCCTCGGCCACATGTGCCTTACGACCAACAACTTCTGCACCATCCCATGCTAGGCCTCCATAGATCATCTTCAGATCGAATGAGATCATGTGGAGTCGACCTTTTGAATCATCATCCTTTGGCGGCAGGTATGGTTTGTCATTATCATCGTCATATGAGGCATCATCCTTCCTCCCTAGGATATCTTCTCTGCACTTATCAACCCTTCTAATGTTGGGGTCATCTCATCCTCTTTTTGGGCCATCACTGCTCACATACTTCTTTAGCTTCCCAGCCTTAAGCATCTTCTTGGTCTCAACTTTCATGGCGAAACACTTGTTAGTTAAGTGCCCGTGATCTTGGTGAAATTCACACCATAAGTTCTTATTCATCTTGTAAGGGGGAGCTTTCAGCCTCTCAGGCCATCTTGGGGACCAATCATTCTTGATCTCATTAAAAATGTGCCCACAGCTGACCGTGAGAGGAGTATACCTGGAAAACTTATCATCAGTTGATCTCTTCTTTCCATCTTTAATCATCTTCTGAAACTTATTCCCCCTGCTAGTCCCTTTCTCATCCTTATACTTAGCTACCATAACCTCATCGGCATTTATGACCTTGTTGGTCATCTCCAATAGCACGTCTATAGACTTTGATGGGTCCTCAGCAAGCTTCCAAAGAAATTTCCCTTTATGCAGGCCTCCTATTAATGTTGTCATTGCAATACTTTCCTTATAATCCTCCACTTCCAACCTCTCCTTATTAAACCTCATGATGTACTCCCGGAGACTCTCATTCTTCCCTTGTTTAATGTACAGCAAGTGAGTAGTCTTCTTCTGGGGTCTTACCCCAAAGTAGAAGTTATGAATGAATCGTTTTGCGAGTTTCTTGAAATTTTCAATGGAGTTCTTCGGGAGTGAAGTGAACCATGTCTGGGCAGCTCCAGTCAAAGTGCTTTGAGAATGCACAACATTTTATCTCATCTGAGATATAGTAGATGTCTGTAGCCGACTAGTACATCTCTACATGGTACACAGGGTTGGTACTCCCATCATACTTTGGACTAACCACTGGAGGCTTGAACTTGGTAGGGGTGGATGTCTCCAATCTTATTTTCTAGCCTTTGAATTGAGTCATTCCAAGGCCTCTCGGTCGTTTCAATAACATCGGCCTGGCCAGTGTTATCCTTTAATACCTCAACTGACTGAATAGAGGGTTACCCTAATGCTGACCTGTATCAGCTATTTACTTCTTACAGGCCCTCATCTCGGAAACACGATGGTCAACTGTCTGCCCCCACCCTCCTTAAGCCAGCATTTCTTCTTGATCTGGACAACCTCTATCTCAAATCACCAACTGGGCCAAGCTTTTCAAAGGTCGAACCTCTACTTAATCGGTCAAAAGTTGAACCCCTTGGTAGGGCATTAGTACTTGGCCTCTTATCATGACCTCGACTTCCTTAGATGGGGGGTACCGTATTCCCAGATACTTTGTATGGCTCCCAGCAATCAATCTGAGCATCTTCAGCCTCATAATCATCATAATGGTCCTCTGAGCAGGGTTTGCCTTACCCCCTATGCATAAATGCCTAGAGATAGCAACGTCCCTCCGCTGTTGAAGAGGAGTTAGATCCATGCGAGGTGCCTGGTGTGGTCCCATGTCCCCTTGATTATGCTCCCCAACTGCCAGAGTAATCATCTCCGGCAGGGCTCCTGCTAGCCTGATTACCACGTTCTGGCTAAAGGCAACCAACTGCTCTTGTATTGCCTATTGTCTTACTGCCAAGGATTTTAATGCCATCACTATCTCAGCCATTTTCGACTGAGGAGGTGCATTGCTGGAATTAGGACCACCAGCTGGTGGTGGTGGTGGTGGAAATTCCGATGCCATGTATTAAACCTTACAGATGAGATACAGTCGAATATCAAAAGACTTATAGCTCAATAGGAACTCTTTGAATTATGAAATAGATCCACGGAGGGGATGACTGTTTCACCACCAGAGACCAGTGAGGACAAGCTAGAAAAGGGAAGAGACGATGCTACTCGTTCCCATAAATGACGTCAGACTAATGATACCAGAAATGGTATCACCAGGTAACAGATGTATGAAGCTCAAATAGGTATACAACAATGGCAATAATCACATAGTAAATGACCAGAGAAGGAGATGAGGTGAAAAGGATGAACACCTAAATTTAAGTGGTTCAATCGGAGCCTACGGCCACTATGTGTGTGAGTGAAATCCACTAGTAAATATGGCTCTAATGGCCTGATTACAACATAAACTTTCTGGAGTAAATGAATAGTATATATAGGGCTTGGGGGTTTAGTGTACCCTTAAGCAGGCATGTAATGTTCCTACCTAATGAGGTCATGCCATTTATCCTGCCACATGTATATCATTATGATGAAATATTCCCTCACTTGTGTGGGAGATACTGCCATAACAGTTTTATACGCGTGGGATCTGCAACCCACGCGCACTCTTCCATGCATTTCGTAATCCACATGCTCTTCCAGCTACCACTATCGGTCGTATAACCCAGGCCGAGGTCGAGATGATGAGTCAACCTCCCGATAGCATTCACTGATGATGGTGTTGTCTGTATTGGCCGTCATCTCTCGAATAAGAGGATGCGGCTGAGGCTGAGGCTGAGGATACACTTGTAGTGAGATCATTGGGGTTATAAATGTAGATCTGGTATTTTTGAGCAAAGGTCGAGGTGTAATATGAAAGCCATGAGGCTGAGGCCAAGCCGACCCAAGCTGAGTCCATGGTCGAGTTATCGAGTTAGAGTCTACTGATGTAATGAACCTATCATGTTGAGGGCCGAGTTCGATTGATTCGAGCCGAGTCCTTCCAGATTGAGAGGTAACTTCCCATTTCTGGCCAACTAAGGACGATCGGCTTAGGCCGAGGCCTATGATCCTAGACGAGGTGATATTTAGCATATCACCGTGTATCGATTTAGAGGCTATCGGGTGCTCCCGAGCCCCATTTGACTCCGATCAACTTCATTGTCAGAGAAAAAGCTCAATGGATATTCAAAGGGATCTAAATTCCCTTTCCAATTGTCCACCCCGTGTGCGAATAGGCATAACGGTTTGGATGAACGAACCATTTTAATACCAAAAATTGATCTCGAGGCCGTAGGGCGCTCCCAAGCCTCGATTTGACCACAATCAACTTCATCGTCAGGAAAAAATCTCCTTGAATACTGGAAAGGTACTAAAACCACTTTCTAAGGGTCCACTCCATGCACAAAATGGCATAACCGTTTGGACGAATGATCCATTTCCCATAAAAAATTGATTAGGAGGACACCGGGCGCTCTCAGACTCCGTTTGACCAAAGTTGACTCTTCATCTTGAAGGAGACTGAATCAATATTTTAAGGGCACTAAATACCCTTTCCAACGGTCTGACCCATGCACCAATCAGCCTTACGGTACAAAAAATGATATATTTTACTTCAAAAGGTCATCGGGCACTTCGAGCCCCATTTGACCAAAATCGGCTCTCCAAACTGAGCAAAGCTCTTTGGAACATCGAAGTACCTCTCACAACCTTTCCAATAGTCTTCTCCGTGTGTGATTCAAAATTTCAGTTTGGATGAATGATCCACCGTCGTCCAAAGATCTTTCGTATAAAGGCCTGATGGGTGATTTTGAGCCTCATTTGACCCATAGTCAACTCTCAGACCTGGGAGTGGCCTAAGGATTCTTAAAGGTCTCTGAATTACCTTTCTAATGATATGTCCCGTTCGTAATTTGTATTTATGGACTAGGATTTACGACCATTTTTAAAAAAAAATCTGCATAAGACTGGCAATTGGTAGGTCCATTTCCCCACCTATCGACAGTGTACCTTAGGCCACTTGCTGATAGGCAATGCAAGAACTATATTGATCGGCAGTCCCCCTATCGTATATAAGGAGAGCATAAGCTCACTTCGAAAGGCACCCCAGATCCATAAATATCAGTGATCTCAGCAACATCCTTTTGCAATCAGCAAGGTTTCCTTGTGTGAAATTACTTTCCACCTTTCATTCCCATCATTTTCATACCCAATTTAGCAAAAATGTCCTTCTCTCTCATCCAACATTAATCCTAACTTGCAAAGGAGCTCATCAAGGATCAAGATCAAGCCTCAAGTCTCTAAAGAAGGTCCAAACATTCTTGTCTCTTTAAATTTCTTTATTTTCGCATTAGTTATGTAAATTCTGAATTTAGCTTTTACTTTAGCTCATACACATTAATATCTCATAGTTTATTAGTTATATTGCACATAATTTATTTTCTATAAAAAAACCCAAAACAAAGAAAAAGAGGGTTACACCTATAAATTTTGACGAGATTCTTCATCACATTTTCTTAAAACTAAAAATATCTTTTTTGCACATACACACATAATAGACTCCCATCTGAATTTATGGGATAAACCCCACCGTTGTGCCACAAGCGAACTAAGCGGATTTTGATGCCTTTGTAGGCTACATAGGCGTCTTGGGCTAAAACTTGAAACTCGAGTCCTATTTTCCTATATTCCTATTTTCATCTTTATCCTATTTTATCCATACATTATTCATATATATATCATAATTGTGATCCATACTTGTGTCTTATATATTTTCATTTCATTATAATGATCAATAACTCGATAAGTGCACACAACATAATTTTGTAACTATTACTTTGGGAACATTCCTTTGGATGACCTCGCTTCATATTTTCTATGGTGAGCGTTGAGAGATTCCGATCTCCACCTACATATACACGCACACACACTCACGGAGAAATTAAGAAAAATAGTAACATAAGCCCATGAGAGACCGAAAGGGTGGGATGGGTGCCTAACTCCTTCTGATTCCGTAACTTAGCCCCCAAACCTCTGATCTAATTATTTTCGCAAGCATCAGTTTGTCTTTGATGCTGCTTTCTCGAGGCGGAAACATGTTCTTTTCCATGTTTTGTGAAATGTAGACTGACAACTCTATTTCTTTACATCACCCCAAAATCGATAACGGACGAAGCACCCCACGATGTAGTGAAGGGCGCGGGACCTTTATCCTCCCTCCTTTTTTTTCCTGCGAAAGCCCGGGGAGAGGGAAGATATCGGGATGGACACAGATAGTAATCTATCAATTAAGGCCTAAGTACACATTCACAAGTAATGGCCAACATGGGTCTACATGCTTATCGAATTATCAACTACCCACAATATGGAAATACCCCAAGGATCAAATTTGTCTAAACATATCATCACTATTGGCCACCCACATGTTGTTAACCAAGGAATCTAATGTGTCCTTATCAAAAAATAAATACTCCTTAGACATGCCAACTAAATCACCTACACCATAGTTGACTTTAAATAACTTACATCTCTAATTCAATGGATGTTTTTTACCTTCAATAGCACCTTAACGAGCCTCTGACATAATCAAAGGCTAGCACAAGTGCACCTCACACTAGAGAACGTGTGTTCACCACTAATGGCCTAAGTAGACACTCGCAAATTACTAACACTTCAACATCGGAAACGCTAAGAACTATTAATGGAAACTAACTTGGCGACCCGCTACTTGGCAATGAATTTCTTGTCATGTTAATATCTTTGAATCCATTATATAGAACATGAACCTAAACCATCACCTGTCTAGTATGATCGGCCCAAAACCAATACCAACGTCAAAGATCTGCTACCGCCCTTATAACGTCACTCTCGAATGGATCCTTGAACCTAGTGCTCAAATACTAATTGTAATGCCCCGACCTAGATTTATGGGTAACTCGTGGGTCAACTCGATCCTACCCGAACATTAGGTGTGAAATGCAATGAGATAACCTAAATAAAATTTCTAGTCTACTTTTATTTAATTGACATTTCACTTATTTAGCATGCAATTCCAATTTATGTCAAGCTAAATGTGGGACCCGTGGGAAGCATCCTCGGATCCAAGCATACAGAGCTACTAACATAAAATAAAAAGAATACTTACCTGAATAACACTCTCAAAGTACGGAATCGCATATAACCTACCGTAACAAAGGAAATGGAATGGGCAGAATGCCTAATGGAAAATACAACAATGCATCATAGAATCGGACGCCATAAAAGAGACTCTATAACGTACCACCTACATGCACATTCAAAGACCATATACATATACATGTGTATATACTAATACATGAATTCATTTATTCCAAAACGTTACTTGACTTAATTAAATCACACGAATCTTATAAAGGACCCTTCTTGCCCCTTATTATTTATTTTAACATTATTTTCCCCATTTAACACACCCAGTAAATACTTTTTTTACCGAAATTTCTCTTTTACTCATGTCAAACCCATTTTAGTATTTCCCTTGAAAACCACCTCTCAACACATGCACATTATGTGTTAGAAAATACATGTTTTCGTTTTGTAAACTATTCAGAACACACATTTGTGCTAATTATGTGGTAAAACCATATTAGGTTGGTTGATTAGCCATTAACCACTCCACTTGTGTCATTAACTCACGCTTTAATTGGACTTAGTCATTTTCACATTTCTTCTCCAATTTACCTCATCAAAACATGAACATTTATCCATTTATTTCACAGAAGTTATCTTTTCTCACTCCTTTAACACAACCAATTTATTCATCATGTTCCACTTTTAGTCATTATCTTTATTTTAGAGTTTACCACATAATTGCGTACTTTAGGTATTTCACGCTAGGGCTCCGAGCCCTTCTTAATTTTTTTTGGTTCTTATGAGTTTCTTTTATCATGTGTTTTAACACTTGTAAGTGTCCACGTTATTCCACTTTTACTGGAAAAGGCCAAAACTCGAGGACTACTTCCATATATTTGTGTTATACTTTGGAAAATCATTGTTTCTTTTTCTTTACACGTGTATGTTGATTTCATTCCGAAAATCACTCTCATTCAGGACCATTTAGTGTAACAACTTTCTTAATATTTTTATTTCATAAAAATGTACCACTTTACGTAATATTACCATTCTACTCATTTTTTTCCAAACTTGTCCTTTTCTCCATTTCCCAAGTGTTATTTCCCAAAAATATTGTTAAGTTACACACATTAACTTCTTAAATGTTTTTAACTCATTAACACTTCTCTAACACTTTGAAGAAACACGCTTCTCAGTTGAAAATCTCTTTATTTCATTACCTTTTTTGTCAAAGAAATCATTGGGCATTTAAAGACTACCTTATAAGAAAAACACCATTTTCCTTTATCATCATATGTAGTCTGGAAACATACTTTTATCACATTTTCTACACTTGTTAATGCCCTTTAATGGGCTAAAATTTTATTTTATTTATTTTAAGTTAAAACTCATCAAAACCCTTACTAAACTTGTTCATATGCTCATTTCATAATTACTACAAGTTTATATACATGGAAAGAGATTCTTTAAGTCCAAAAATCCAATCAAATGAGTTTAACACATGATTTATTCAAAAACGTTCATAGTACTTAAAAAACATGCTTTTCAAGACGAAAAGACTTTTTGTTCTTCAAAACTTGAATAAATATCGAACTTTATAGAAACCCTATTTTTTACATTAAAAATCTAGGATTTCTGCATAAATAGATCTTAACAAGATAAATGTCCTATTAAAACATTTTATTTTAGAAAATGTTTAATGTCAAGTCTTCTTGAAACATATCACTTTCTCAGAATTTTGAAAACTTATATAAAACCATTTTACATAAATCATGAGAAAATAACCTCCTACACTACAAGACCAAATACTAATGAAATAGAGTTCTTAAACTTAAAGAGTAGAGTTTCCCATGTCAATGAAGCTCTAAAAATGGAGAAAGATGAAGCAGATGATGGCAACCTACCACTTCCTAAGGTGTCCTTAAAGAGGTTTAAAAGCTCCACTAGCTTACTCCTAGAAAGCTCCATGAAAACCCCTTCAAAATCCATGAATTCTTCTTCATTTTCTCTCCAAAAATCCCCCAATAACTTCTTCATAAATCAATACCTTTCCCAACAAATGGTCTAGATGGGTTTTATAGGCTTAACTGTGGTAAAATATAAGGTAAATATGCTGGTTTAGGGTGGAGGGTTGGTGGTTCTAAGGTGGTGGCGAGGCTCAAGTGTTAGAGAGAGAGAGAGAGAGAGAGAGAGAGAGAGAGAGAGAGAGAGAGAGAGAGAAAGAAATTCCCTAGAAACCTCATTTAAATGCCCAAAAGCCTTATGGGCTAAATTCAAAAAAGGCCCCAAAGATTAATCCCGAGTTGATCTACCGTGTCAGAGGTGACAGGTGTAAAATCCAATGGTATAAGTCGTGACATTGTTTTCTCGTTCGAACGATATTTGGATCTCGTTCGAACGAGAAGTACTTTCATTCGAACGTACTTCGAAGGAGGTTGTCACGAGGGTAGGTTCTCCAAACATTTATATGTCGTTGGAAGGTTGTTTGAGTGGATGTTCAAAAAAGAAGTCATGTCGTTCGAATGACCAAAAATCTCATTCGAACGACCCAAATTTTATCCAAAATAAATATAAGGAAACTCTAAATTCAATTAATTTCACAGAGTCCATGATATTACTCAATTTTACCGACTATACTTCTCATCGGGTCTAAACCCCATTTGGGTCACATCGGGTTGCCAGTTTACTCAGGTACGATCAAAATCAATGGGGAAGGTGTGACAAGTTTTGTAAGCTCTCAACGGTGTACTAGTAAGAATGTGAGAACTTGAAAAGAAGGAGTAAAAAAATAGAGCGTCTTATATTCTTGATAAGGGCTACTCCTAGTGTGATAACTTCACATGCGAACTTAAGTATCATTGGGTGGGTGTCAACTAGGTGTATGAAAATACATTCAATAACAAAAGTCAATGTGTTGGATAGAGCCATAAGCCAAATGAATAACCACTAATAAAACAAGATAGGGCTTTTAAAATTTCAAAAGAAATTGTTATTTTAGTTTGGAATTCAAAAAATTTGATTAACACTTGTGCTGAGGGAGTTCGTAGATGGAGTAGATCTTAAAGAAAAACTCATGATCATGTTGCATTTTCTCTATAAAAGTTTGTTAAATGTTCCAATAAATTCAATTTGCTAATTATTTTATGATAAAACATATCTATGCACATCCAGAACAATATGATTTTTTTCCTACTCTTGTTTTATTTGAACTTGAAATTTTTTAATTTTCATAACATTTGTAGATAATATTGATTTCAGAAATATCAAGTGATTTTACATTCTAGCTTATGTGATCTTATATGATTTTCATGATTGTTTTGTATTAGTGATTTGATTTTATATTTCCCATATATTCTATTATTTTTTGTTTTTGTTAATGATCGTTAGTGTTTGATCTTGTTAGTGGGTGCATGAGAGCTTATTTTAGTAATTTTGGTTGAGTTTATATTAGTTCCCTTATTTTTAGAATCATTGTTTAGTTCACAACTATTTATGGCATAAATGATCCATCTTTGCTTATTATTTATGTATCTCCTGATTCCCTATATGTATTACCTGCTTATATCCCTCTTCTACTCATTTGTTTCTTATCTTACTTTGTCTTGTTTTGTGACAAAAAGGAGAAATAATTTTGATAATGCTTTTCTTTCTTGCGTGGGGGAGATATTTTTTAAATGTTTGGGGGAGAATATTGTATGGTTATCGTGATTGTGTCATGCTTGTAGTTATTTGTTCATAATAGTTTGTCCATTGTTTTGTTGTTATGCTTAGGGTGAATTTGATTAACTTTGATACTTTTTATTGGCTCAATGTATGATTGTTTGACACATGCTCTGTTTGTGATCCATAGGGGGGGGGTTTGTTATTTGGATATATATTTGATTGAGGGGGAGATTTATTTCATTATGATTTTCTTATCATATATTCTGGTCTCGTAATTTATATTTGTTAATATTATCATTTTTCAAATGATTCCGAGCAAGAAGAGTTTATTCATTTGCATGTTGTGCGTAATTGTTTCTTATTGTTGAGATTTTTGTAGGATACCCATCATTATTTAAAAGACAAAGAGCTTACATTGGAGTATTGAGTCGGTCTTATGGATTTGTATATTGCGATAAGTCTCTCTTATCATATTCCTAATATGGAGTGAGTTTTGGTTTTCATAATCAAGACATTTTGGGGGTTTCCTACAAAATAGCTAAATAGGGGAGACTGAATTCTTAACATTTTATATAATATATTAGTTGGATATCTCTCATGTCAAAACATTTTACTCATGTACAATGTTAAGACCAAAAACTTGATAAAGTAGATGAGTGAGACTGTCTTTATTCTTTACCAATGAAGATTGTGACTTGCAGACATGAAGACAACTCAAGTTTGAATCCATCCATTATTGAATTTGAAGAATATCATTTTATGGATTGGATTAAACATTTGGTTGTTGCACACACTCACTATTTACAAAAACGAGAGTTCTTTCATAAAATTTTTTTATGAAATGAGTATTAGGTGTATTGAGAATAAAGATTAAGTCTATTTTATAAAAATTTCCTTAAAATTATTATTTAACAAAATTTGGTTAGAGACATTCGAACGTTTAGGTTTTGACCCATTCGAACAGTGCTGTTCTAGGAGAAATCGTGCGCATGGCTGAGAATTGCCCCATGTGAGCTCCCCTGCCTCATTTTTAAGAAGGTGTCACAATCTCCAAAACTGTGCGCATGAAGAAACTCAACCGTCTGCAAAATGGAGTTAGAAATTAATTTTTCTATAAATATACTTCTTTCCCTCAAATTATTTACAACTCTTTTCCCTCATTTCAAAATATCTTATGAGGAGTTTTTCTTGTTTGAAAGGATAACTTTTTCTTTCTATACAAGATTTGAACATTTAACTTGAGAGTTAATTTTGAGAGGTTTCAATCCACATTTAGCCAAGTTTAAAGGTGAATTCTGATTCAATCATGATCTATACTCCGAGGACTAAAATGGAGGTGATCTAGAGTTGACAGGTGGAGCATGGTGTATATCTAGGGCGGAGAATGGAGTTTCGTGTTTTAAAGATGGATTTCTATTGCATTTATCATTAAAATGGGGGAGTGTCACCATATTCGTATGTAAATTATTATTTGTGCACTTGATCTATTTTCCTTCTTGTATTCTGCCAGAAGAACTTTTCAAATTTAGTGAGATGTTAGGTCACATCGAAGCTTTTTACCCTTAGATTTAAATTTCTTCTCGTATACCTAGTGTTGTTCATTCTTTTTGTTATTGTTTATAATTTTTATTTGATTCTTTATGTTTGAATGATTTCAATCCAACTAGATCTTCTTCAGAATTTGAAAATGGCTTATATATAGGTTTTGGTTAAAATTGGACATAATTGTTTTAACCCCCTTAGGTTATTTTAGCCTTAACACCCATATGTTTTTAATGAGGACATGTTAGCAAATTTTTCTGATGATGATTATATATTTTTTTATTTATCTTTATTGTTTGTTGATGTATTTTGTATTATTTATTTTTAGTACATTTGGGATATTTTGCACTTGATTTCTGTCACTCCTATTTGGTTTTGGAGTTTATTTTTTATTGATACATTTGATGGTTTGAATGGTTATTTATAATCCATTGTTGGTTTTCATCGATCTTGGTTCTTTTCATCTAGATATATTGTTTCTCTATATTGGTGATCTCTTTTAGTTATACTTTATGATATTATCTTGTTTCACATGCTCGCATAATTGGGCATATCTTGTTTCACTAGTTTCGATTGGAGATTCACTTGTTATTCATCTTTCTTTACCATGTATTAGATAATTATATAGAATTTTTGAGACATTGTAATCATATTCATGATGATTAACATATTTTACATTCATTTTATCATTGGTTATAAAATGTTTATCTAGCTTTTGATTTGCTAAAACTTCCTCATTGTGGTTTTATTGTTATACTATGCTATCCCATTATCAATGTCATTTCTACTTCTCTTTTATTTTCTTGTCAAAGGGGGGAGAAATGTCTAAGACAGGGGGAGATATCTTTTTGACTCCATTAGGGAGATATGTATTTTTAAATGGGAGAAACGTCTTGATTGGTGAGAGACTTTTGTTGGGGTGGGGGAAAATTTTTTTGTGAAAAGTGGAAACATCTTGATTGTTGGTTATATTGTTCGATACTAGGATTTTATTTTGCATATGCTTTCAAGATTATTACCATCTTAATTGTTCGTATTGATTTCTTATAGGAGTGTACCCAAACTAGGAGGCTTCTCTTTGTTCATGTCATACATGCATGATATTTTGGTTGTGTTTCAGGTATTTCAGGTTTTGTCATAATATTTTGGCTCAATCCCATGCTTTAGACTCGATTTTTGATTTTCGGTTGTCTTATGTATTCTATGTGCATTGTACACTCCGTTCTCATTATATTGTCGTAATCAATATTTTGTTTTTTTCCATAGAATAACCAAAGAGGGAGATTAAAGATGTAAACAGTTATTGATATAGTTTAGTTGGCTTATTTCCATATTAAAGCATTTGACTCTGTCACATAATCAATACAAAAAAATTTGATTCATAGTTAGATGATAGATAGAGAGAGTATTGTTCATTAGAATTTATGGACTTTGAAACTGAAGATCACATAACTTGTCTATGTTAAAGCTTCTGTATGAAAATTTTGATGATTTAAATATCCTTTTGTTGTAGTTTTTATTGAATTTTAATATCTTTTATTATAAATGATATTTGTGAGATTGATTAAGTGAAAGTATATTTTCAAAAATTCATTACCCTGTATGCTTATTTAGGAGAATCTAGTATTATACCTATGAGCATGTGCATGATTGGGTTTTGAATCCTTGTGCACAACATCATGGTTTATGATAGGGAATGCCCGAATTCATGCTCATATGTGGAAAACCTTGCCTTGCATAATGCATGCACATTTTTGGACTTATTATCCTTACTGCCTAGAAGCATACACACGGATGTAAAATCTTATTGTGCACATGACTATCACATGTTTATCATGACCTGGGCATCTACCCAAAACCATGTGCACATCGTAATTTTTAATTGTGCTCATTTATCAGCTTGGTTTTCAAAAAGGTTATATAAATAGGAGTTTTCCCTCCCAATTTTAGAGATCTTTTTCTTGAGTACTTCTCGCACGTAGAGAGAGTATTATTTTTGGGCAACTGATCAGAGAAACACCTTTCAATTATCAGTTTCACTTGATATACACAATTTTTAGAAATAAACTTGAATTTATACTTGTTTTATGATTTGTGAGATTTGAGTTAAAAACTACATAATTCAATTCTACATGATTCTTTTTTAAACTTGAAGATCTAAACTCCTGGTCTAAAATGAGGTTTTTAAGATATTATGGAGCTCAAGCATTGTGCGCTCTATGGATGGAGAACGTGACTTCCATATCACTTTTATGAAGCTTTGGGAGGATAACTTTTTTAAAATAGGGGAGAGTTTTAATGTCCATAGGTAACTTCTTATTAAGTAACAAAAGAGGTGCATGGATGCGTTTATAAACATGCTTTTCAAACTAAACGAAAGATTGGGATGAACGAGGTATTTTCACCCCTAGGTGGGGATTTTCCTCGTAGATCGTCACATGTGCCTCTTATGTAGTTTATTATTGATGTACATATTTGATATCACCTAGACACTTAGATATAAGTTTGGATCCAACATGATCCCTTACTATAATTGACTTAGGGCTTGCATTTAGTCAAGTGACATAATTAACTTGGATTTGTTTTTAATTTTCTTAATTGATTAAATATATTAGATTTATCACCTAGATCCATGTTTCTAGGTCGAATTTAAAAATTTGCCAAGTGAATTTTAAAATTGGTATGATTATGAATAAAATCTATTCACCCCATCCTAGGTTTCTTTGAGTTTTACACTTTATCTAAAAAAGCACCCTCATTGGTATATCTAAATACCCTAAATCCTATTAGTATAGGAGTGAGAAGTCCAAAAACAATATCCTGATGCATTTGTCTCGGCTCTATTTATTATATGTATCCTAACCCAACTATGATGCATGTGAGATGTTTAGGTTTCTAGTAGCACTTTGAGAGGAACATTTGTGGGGGAACCAAACTTCTTCACCCCATTATATTAAAATTCTCCTACTCCTATAATATTTTTTTGGATGGATTAGGTTTGGTAAAAACAAAAAAAAACTAAGATAACCTTTCTTGTGGAAATGCGTAGACCTATATGGTTGGAAATGTATGGGAATGATGGGGAGTTTGAGAAGTCATTTCTTTCACTTGAAACAAATATTTCAAATAAATGAACTTAACCTTGTCTTTGATCTTTATAAGTGTGGTAAAATGGGTTGTGATCTTCTGTTTAGAAATATAGTTTGGCCCTAATTGATGAAGACTTACCATTAACATAACATATACCTCATTTTTTATTTTAAAATTTCCTTGGACCTAAAGTAAATTTCCCAACTTTTGAGATCTATCCGTTAAATTTAACTTCAAAATTGATACAGATAACATATCTATCTCAAGAAAATAGATTATTTTCATTAAGCACATTTTAGAGATATCAATTGCTTGTTAATATTTTCTTAAGTATTCAAACTCATTACGAATAAGGATGTTGTTATTTCGCTATAAATTAAATTGATCTCCAAATATCACTCTCTGAGCATCCAAATTTCTCACACTACTCTCGGTCACAGTAGCCCTTTCATGTTTAACAATGTCTAACATGGTGGAGAGTTCTATGTTATGCTTCCCGATTTTTATTGACTCCTAAAAAGAAATTGCATAAGAGATGCTAATATCATTTTCCATATCTTCACTATAATCAAAATTGGTGCCAGATGGAATCATGAAATCATTGATGTTCATCGCTTAAGTAATGTGAAAGTCCTCCAAATTATCTAACTTTTGAAACTTTTCATGATCCATATGTGTTGTAAAGTTGTTTTTTGTATACTATTTATTCGATTAAGAGTCCTCATCACTCAACATCTTTTGCTACTCATTCTTTCCACTACCTTGACCCTGTTTCAAAATACATTTCTTTGAGACATGGATTTACCACTATAAATGAAACATGTAATAGCATTTGAGATATCATATTTTATTTCCACACCTCGGTCGGATTCAATCTAACAAGATATGGTTTTTGTCTTCCTTAGGATTTAAACATTTTTGCCACATGTTGGTAAAATTCTTAGTAAATGGACACATCCATGCTACTAATAGAAATGGATCAAGATGGGATGACTTTGTGATACTTCGTTTTAAATCTATGCTCTTTTTTAGATAGATCATCCTTGTAAATAATTCAAATTTTCTTTTTGGGTTTGAAGAGATCCAAACAATTAATCTACACACTTGTCTGACTTAATAATGGCACGAACTTATTCAACAGAATCAACCTTGGCAAATAAAGAGAGATCTAATAATTTTGTCAAGCATGATATTGTAACACCCGTTAATTTTTATGATTTTTATATGGGATTTATTGGGGTTAATTAAATTAAAATGAAAAATTAATCAAAATTAAAATAAATATTAATCAGCGAGACAAGGAAAGATCCATTGACTTCAGCCTATTACTGTTTTTAGTCCTCCTATAACCATCAATAAATCTCAGTAATGGTACCGACCAAGAACTTCTCCTACCTAATAATAATGGGCTCGCCCTTAGGAGATCACCTTTGTAAAAGGAAAGATCCATTGACTTCAGCCGACTCATCCCATAGGTATACGGAGGTAGCATTCTCTGTGGCGCAGGCGGCAATGCTCGGTGTCAAGGTGAGTTTACTTTACCTTTCTCAGCCTTTACTTCTACTGTTTATTATGAATAACTTATATTTTTCTTTTGCGCAAAGTGTGCAAGTTACTCAAGAGCTCGCTAACCAGGTTATCAACTTAAAGAAGAGCATTGACCAGCTTACATGCTCAAATTCCTTCCTAAAGGGTTTACTTATCGCCAAAAATTTAGGGTTATGGCATGGACAATAAGCTGAAGGAGGAAGTGGATGCCAAAAATAAGGTGACTAAGAAGCTGAGTGGACTCATAATGAGTTTAGCGGAGTGGACATCGAGTTTTTTAAGTTGAAGACCTTCTATTTTCGTAAAATCCTCTAGAAGGTCAAAGAGGACAATCTTTAGAAGTCCTACAATGAGGTTTTCGAGGCATCAGTTTAGGAGATCACTTTGTAACTGGACTATCACGAGTATTTTTCTTTTAGAAAGGGATGGGTGGACGACCTGCAAAAGGGGAATATCTTTGAAGGAGATTCGACCTAAGACGAACACCCCCTGGATAACCCCTTAGGGGAACTCTAATCCCCCTGCCTCTAATCCTCCTGCCTCCAATCCTCCAATAGTCTAAGATCATGGGATTATTACCAATCAATCCACTAATCCCGAGGAGCCACCTGTTGCGACTAGACATGGAGAGGCCACTCCCAACCCTTAGGTTTTTTCTTATTTCGATGTAAATTTTGTAAACCTTCGAGGTCATTTACCTTGTAGGCCTATGGCCATTATATTAATAGTGAAATAAAATTAATTTACTTGATCTCTTCGTTGTGCACTTTTTAATTTGTTTGACATATTTAGAATTATATTCTTCCATTTATGCCTTGGTGATTTGTGTTAAGTAAATCGTGTAAAGTTTATGACAAGCAACATAAGTTTAGTCCTTTCAAACTTTTTAGACAATCAAATGTTTTATAACTTGTAAATTTTAATGAATAGACTTTGGTTGATTATCTCTATTCATTTTTAATCAATTCTCTTGATTATACCGACCGCATTTATTCATTTGCACAACATATGGCAGTTGCGTTTCAATCTAACTCCTAGGATTTCTAGCTTTGCATATGTGTTAAGCCTTTATCAGGACAATTAAACAATACTTGGTATGTATTGTCATTTGGTATCAAACATGGGCGACCAACTCACGTCTGAGTTATACCACACAAAACTTACGTAGGTTTCTGCCAGATTCTCAAGCGATGAACCTACTCCCGATCATACCACTCCTTGAGTGGGTTTAGTGCCAAATTCATGTTATCAACTCATTCTTGAGTTATACCACGAAATTCTTACATAGTTTTATGTTTCTTGTAGGCCATCCATCCCTATTTGTGTTGTACCACCCTTTCCAATGGGTTTATTTACAGATTCTCAAGCGATCGACCCACTCGAGATTATGCTACTACTTGAGTGGATTTAGACCAAAATGTAGGCAACTCTCTGTTTTTTAGAAAAAGTGGAGACACCTAGATTAAATTAGAAAATAGAAGGAAAGCCACCCACCCAAGAGCATGTACAAACATTAGACTTTAAGAACAAACATAAGGAACACCTTGAAAATATAATCTAAAAGACCTTTTATAAGCCTACTAACTTGATAGCTAAATTGACTCCAGTTAAAGAAATACTCTAAATGCATCAAAGAAAGACCATAGCTAGCAATCTTCTGAACTAGTGAATTGGTTTCTTTAGGAAAAACAATAAGAATTGCATCATTTTCTTCTAGATATTTCTTGATATGAATAATTCTATAGGCCCCAAAACCATGATCACTTCTTTGGATCAGCTCAATCATGACCTTAGAATCAACCTCAATGGTAATAGGAAAGCATACCATCATATTACACAATGTAAGGCCTTTCTAATAGCTTCAATATGTGCCATATCTTCATCTAAACCCCAATGAGGACTTGAGAAAACCCTAAGGAAAGACCCTGAATTATCTCTAATAATCCCTCATGAAGTATCCCCTCTAAAAGTAGACCTCACTATTTTAACATTAAGCTTGAATTGAAAGGGCTCTATAGGAATCCACCTTTATTTCCATCTCTTCTTTCCTTATGCATTAATCTTGATACCAAACACCTTGGCCATGTCACTATCCATATCTGGAACTTTCTTCTTGAATATGATTTAGGAGCAAAGGCTCTTCACAACTATATAAATGTTGTTAATGACTTGATCTGAATTTGTCTTAAGATTATCAAAAGTTCTTTTCACCTAGTAGTCCATAGCTCCCATAAGGTAATCATTGCCAAAACTTTGTAAATAAATTGACTATAATCTTTCTTGGGGGTATAACACCACAATTCCATCAAAGGGGAGTGTATCCCAAGTCTGTTGTGAGTAATAACTAGCATATTTTCAAAATAGATCCAAATCTTATTGGAAAACTTAGAGTCACAAAATAAGTGGTTATGTGACACAATACTCTGCAAGCACAATTTGCACTGGGAAACTGTAAGGACACAAATTTCCAATTGAGTCCATATATAGTTTTGGCTCAATTCCGGACAAAAACATTTATTCATAGGATTGTATTAAATTGTAATATTCTCAAGCCTATGAAGTGTATGTTGAAGACGTAGCGGCAAAGAATATAAAGCTTCATCTAAATGCCGGTTTACGTGCCTCGTTTCTACGTCATCATCTAAGGTTCCTTGCTCCCAAGGTATGAATGTAATTATATTTATATAGGAGCTGGGAACAATATTTATTGGGTGTTAGGTTCAATAAAAACCATGTTTTACTTTCAGAATAATTTAATTGGAACTTTAATTTAACATATATAAAGTTTCTGGGCCAAAATAGAATTTTAGAAAAAAATTCTGGAAGTCGTTCGAAATCTCGTTCGAACGAGTTTTTCGTTCTAACGAGGTTTCGTTCGAACGAGACTGCCAACGAACCTAATCTGGTCAGTCGTTCGATATGTCGTTCGAACGAGTTTTTCGTTCTAACGAGGTTTCGTTCGAACGAGTTTGCCAACGACCCTAAACTGGTCAGTCGTTCGATATGTCGTTCGAACGAGTTTGGTCGTTCTAACGAGATATCTAACGAGTTTCTAACGAGCCCAGTCTGGTCGCTCGTTAGAAGTCTCGTTCGAACGAGAGTCAAGTTCGTTCGAACGAGATGCCAGGCGGGAACAGTTTTGAGCAGTTTTTGGCAGTTTTCACCCCATTATCCCACTTGTTTCTTAACTGATTTTTTAAGGCTTAATTAAGGACGGGAATCATTTTTGAAGGTGTATCTTTTTCATACCATACAAACTCCTAGAGAGTGTTTTGAGAGAAAATTTGTTTAAGGAAAAAGATCAAGTTTTGAGTATTATTCTTTAATAAAAAAATCCTACACACTCTAGTGTTTACACCCAATAGTTGTTTATCCAAGTTCTATATACATATCTTTACTTGGAGTTTTGGCACCGGTTTTCTCTACCGAATTGAAAAAGAGACGTTTCGGGTTTCCTTCTACATCCCATCACAAAGAAGACTTTTTGTTGAGATTCTACCCACTTGGAGAAAGGCTCCATACTTGGGTGACGGTGACCATATAAAGTCCCATCGGTGGATTCCGAGACCGCGGTGGTGTTCCGAGGTTGTTCGCTAGGAAGAGGTTTCTACGAGAAGAAGCGTCGAGGCTTGAGAGGGATCGAGTCAGTCGTTGTAAGTCTATCTGTCTTGTAATTGTAATTCCATATCTAGTGGACTTGTGGCTAAGGCCATCCGAGGTTGTTCCCCGTCTTGGGTTTTTCCTCGTACATCTCGGTGTAGTGTGATGTTGTTTATTTTATCTTGCTTCATAATTTAGAACGCATGCTTAGGATAAATTCAAGATAAAATTCGGTTTAATTTATCACACTCAATCTAATTGGGATTTATATTAAATGTTGGGTAATGTTTGGTTTAATTCAAGTCACTTGCTGAAATTTGGTTTCGCCTAACTTTGGATATTTGATAATTATGACTTAGGCAAATTCTAGGACTTGGATTAACTTATTTGAATTTGTTTTGAAGAAATTAAAATTTGGCTTTGTTTATTTGTGAACCATCACTTATATACGCTTCCGCATCATCTCGTGTTTTACATAAAAAGGAAATTATTGATTTTGTTTTTAATTGAGAAAATCACCATCCGGGAGTTCCAGCCTTTTCAAATTGGTATCAGAGCCAAAGCGATAAATTATTTCGTTAACGATCTTTGGCTAAAATGGACTTTTCCCCATTTTCAAAATTTCCTATTTTCGATGGTTCAAACTACGCGTATTGGAAAGCGCGAATGAGATCGGCACTAAAATCTATCGACGAGAGAGTTTGAATGTCTGTTGTTATCGGGTACTCCCCACCAACTTACTTAGTTGAAAATGAACGTGTTATCAAACCCGCCGATAGATGGACTGAAAATGAGTTTAAACTTGCTAACTTTAATTCCTGAGGTTTAAATGCCTTATTTAGCGCTGTCGCACCGGATGAATTCCGACGTATTATGACGTGTGAAACTGCTAAAGAAGCTTGGGACATTTTACAATTAACTCATGAAGGAACTAGTGTCGTTAAAGCTTCAAAACTCCAAAACCTCACCACTCAATTTGAAACTATCAAAATGGATGAATTAGAAACTTTTGATAAATTTTATGCTAGACTTTCTGATATTGTTAATTCATCTTTTAACTTGGGAGAGAAAATACCTGACGACCGTGTTGTAAAGAAAATTTTAAGGTCCCTACCCGATAGATTTATTCCAAAGGTGACCGTTTTAACTTCTTTACCCACTTTAGCCTCTATGAAATTAGAAGAGCTTGTAGGTGATTTACAAACCTATGAACTAGATATGTTTCCCTCTAAAACTGAAAAGAAAATCGAGAAGGGCGTTGCTTTAAAAGCCCGAAAAGAGGTCAAACAAGTAGTAGAGAGCGAGAGTGATAGTGACTCGGAAGATATGACTTTGTTTGCTCGCAAATTTAGAAAATTTCTTAAATTTAACAACGAAAAATTTAAAAATGATTTTAAGAAATTTGATACTTCTAAACATGATAAAAGCGAGAAGATTTCTAAAGCCGAGAGGATCCCTAAACCTAGTAATGACAATTTAGATAGGGACGAGTCTAACAAGTGTTTTGGTTGTGAAGGTTATGGCCATCGAGCTTATGAGTGCCCCACTAAACTAAGGAAAGAGGGTAAATGACCCACTGCATATAATGCAACCCTTAGTGATAGTGATAAGGAAGAAAAGCCCGATTCCCCCACTAAGAAAAATTTTGTGGCTTTTATGGCTAGTCATGTGAGTGATAATGAGAACTCATCGATTGATGACACGATAGCACATGCCACTTCCAAGGTCATTGTTCATGATTCCCTTGTTTTTAACGATAGTGAGAGTGGAGAAGAAAGAGGGAGTGAAAATGAAGAAGAGGTTGATGAGAGTGAACTTCAAAATGCTTTTCATGAATTATATAAAGAATCTATTAAATTGAAAAGAGCTAATTTGAAGTTAGAAGCGAGTTTAAGAGAGAGTGTCAAGGTCATTGATGAAAGTGCCTTAATAGAAGACCTCAGGACACGTGAGAGGACTCTTCGAGAGAAGTTAGAATACGTAGAAGGCGAAAGAAATAGCCTTAGGAGTTTAATGGAATCCTTGAAAAAGGAGCTTCTTGCTTTTGAAGAGCGTAATTTTTTACTAGACTCTAACATTTTAGAATTGGAATATAAATTAAAAGATTCTAGTAATGTCAAATTTGATTTGGAATGTCGTTCGGAAAAACTTAATAAAATGTTAGGAACGGTCCAAGTTAAAAATGACACTTTTGGTTTAGGCTTCAATTCTTGTAATGAATTTAACCCTAAAGTCAAAACCAACATTTTAGGAGAATCTACTAGAAATGCATTTCAAGATCACTCCTTAGGTAAATCTTTTCGACATGTTTTCACTTGTTTACATTGTGGTCGAAAAGGTCATCTTAGGAAATTTTGCTTTGATCTTAAACGAATTCCTAGAAAATCCCATAGTAAAGTAACCACGATAGCTAACGTTCCTACACCCCAAGATAGTCATGCTTCATTAATTTGGGTTAGGAAATCCGACTTGGTTGCCTTACAAAATAGGGATTTTGATTCTCAGTTACTTTCACATGCTTCCTCCCTTGCTAAATCTATAGGATGAATGTGTTAGTGTTATGCATACTTTAGCCTTTGTACTTCATGCTATATTCACATGCTAAATGTATGCTTGTTTAGTCATTTTCTAGTCATTGCCTTATTTCATATCACATGCTAGAAATCATGACTTGTTTATCTTTTTGTATTATATCTTGTGTTTGAATTAATTAAAAATATAAAAATATTTTTGTTTATCATTTGTGTTATTATTTCATTTAAGCTTAATGAAAAATACAAATGATTTGTGTTTAGTCTTTTGAGTTTTTAAGCTCAAAAAGATTTTATTTTGTGTGTATTTTAGTTTGACACACTTTATGTGGCATATATTTGTGTTTGGATCCCATATTTTACGCTCCCACGTGGCTAGAACTTTTGGTTTAAATTTTCAATCCTTAAAATGTTCTTTACCATGCTTTATATGGAGTAGTTGGATTTTGTGTTGTTTAAATGGATTCTATTTTTATATGCCTCTATTCACACATGCACGAGCTCTTTTGAAATCTTAATGTCACATGTTATATTTGAGCTTTTTGAGGTGTTCTCCTACCAATCTAGTCATCTACATATCTTTGACCTAGGAGGACTAGTGCATGTCAAAACTCGTTGCATGAGAGATGTGTGTGAAAAATGAAAACATGATAAATCTAAATGTGCACGGGGAAGGGCTCCGAAAGGATGAATTAAATCCTTTGCAATAGTAAGCCACCGTTTATTGGATCTAAAAAAAATACGTGATCCAAAGGCCTAAACACAGAATATTTGGCATTAAAAAGAAAACAATTGCGAAGGCCTATGTTTGTTTGATATATTCTTTCCAAAACAAAAGAATATATATGCTTTTTGAGGGAGAATTGGATGGTATATCAACGGTTTGCACAATGTCCGTTTATCCTAGTTGTCTTTAATGTCATGACTCTATTTGGTTTGTAGAATCATCATCATGCTAGGCTTGTATGCATTGTGTATGTTTGTTCATTGAGTTCAATCTTTATATTGTCACATGAGGTTATATTTAACTGTGATGAAGTTTGCAATCAAATGAGAAATTCGTGAACGTTTATTAAGTGTTTGGGTCTAAATTTAATTGTTGCTAGTTCACACCCCTACACTTCCGTTTCCATATGACACATTTTTGCCATACGAGTGTGCAAACTTATTGTATTTTGTGTCATGTGTGTGTTTATATCTATATATATATGCAAGTGCTCTATTGATATATTTTTAGAATCTATATATATGATATTTTTTGTCTTTGCCTTGCTTTTATTGCCCATATGCTGTCTTGTCTTTTCTTTAAGCGTCCACATGCTTTTTATTAGTTATTTATCCTTTGCCTATTCCTGAACAAAAAGGGGGAGAATGATGATAGGGGGAGAAATGGTATCTAATCCTATTATTATTGTATCTTAGTTTGGGGAGATTTATCTTAGGGGGAGACGTCTTTCTAAGTAGGTCTTGTGTTTTAAAGGGAGAATTAATTTAGGGGGAGTAATTAATTAATTGCATTTAATATTTTGATATTCCCTATGCATTTGATGAGTTTGCTTAATTGTGCAGGAATTATTCTAAAGCGGCATCTTTAAATGGAAAAGCGTTTGATCCTTGGGTTGTGTCAAGTTTGGGCGGGTTATGTTTTGAGTCTAGTAGAGCTTGACGGCCCTTTAGGATTTTTGTTTGGTTTTTGTCCCGGAATAGCCAAAGGGGGAGATTTGTAAGGACACAAATTTCCAATTGAGTCCATATATAGTTTTGGCTCAATTCCGGACAAAAACATTTATTCATAGGACTGTATTAAATTGTAATATTCTCAAGCCTATGAAGTGTATGTTGAAGACGTAGCGGCAAAGAATATAAAGCTTCATCTAAATGCCGGTTTACGTGCCTCGTTTCTACGTCATCATCTAAGGTTCCATGCTCCCAAGGTATGAATGTAATTATATTTATATAGGAGCTGGGAACAATATTTATTGGGTGTTAGGTTCAATAAAAACCATGTTTTACTTTCAGAATAATTTAATTGGAACTTTAATTTAACGTATATAAAGTTTTTGGGCCAAAATAGAATTTTAGAAAAAATTTCTGGAAGTCGTTCGAAATCTCGTTCGAACAAGTTTTTCGTTCTAACGAGGTTTCGTTCGAACGAGACTGCCAACGAACCTAATCTGGTCAGTCGTTCGATATGTCGTTCGAACGAGTTTTTCGTTCTAACGAGGTTTCGTTCGAACGAGTTTGCCAACGACCCTAAACTGGTTAGTCGTTCGATATGTCGTTCGAACGAGTTTGGTTGTTCTAATGAGATATCTAACGAGTTTCTAACGAGCCCAGTCTGGTCACTCGTTAGAAGTCTCGTTCGAACGAGAGTCAAGTTCGTTCGAACGAGATGCCAGGCGGGAACAGTTTTGAGCAGTTTTTGGCAGTTTTCACCCCATTATCCCACTTGTTTCTTAACTGATTTTTTAAGGCTTAATTAAGGACGGGAATCATTTTTGAAGGTGTATCTTTTTCATACCATACAAACTCCTAGAGAGTGTTTTGAGAGAAAATTTGTTTAAGGAAAAAGATCAAGTTTTGAGTGTTATTCTTTAATAAAAAAATCCTACACACTCTAGTGTTTACACCCAATAGTTGTTTATCCAAGTTCTATATACATATCTTTACTTGGAGTTTTGGCACCGGTTTTCTCTACCGAATTGAAAAAGAGACGTTTCGGGTTTCCTTCTACATCCCATCACAAAGAAGACTTTTTGTTGAGATTCTACCCACTTGGAGAAAGGCTCCATACTTGGGTGACGGTGACCATATAAAGTCCCATCGGTGGATTCCGAGACCGCGGTGGTGTTCCGAGGTTGTTCGCTAGGAAGAGGTTTCTACGAGAAGAAGCGTCGAGGCTTGAGAGGGATCGAGTCAGTCGTTGTAAGTCTATCTGTCTTGTAATTGTAATTCCATATCTAGTGGACTTGTGGCTAGGGCCGTCCGAGGTTGTTTCCCGTCTTGGGTTTTTCCTCGTACATCTCGGCGTAGTGTGATGTTGTTTATTTTATCTTGCTTCATAATTTATAACGCATGCTTAGGATAAATTCAAGATAAAATTCGGTTTAATTTATCACACTCAATCTAATTGGGATTTATATTAAATGTTGGGTAATGTTTGGTTTAATTCAAGTCACTTGCTGAAATTTGGTTTCGCCTAACTTTGGATATTTGATAATTATGACTTAGGAAAATTCTAGGACTTGGATTAACTTATTTGAATTTGTTTTGAAGAAATTAAAATTTGGCTTTGTTTATTTGTGAACCATCACTTATATACGCTTCCGCATCATCTCGTGTTTTACATAAAAAGGAAATTATTGATTTTGTTTTTAATTGAGAAAATCACCATCCGGGAGTTCCAGCCTTTTCAGAAACAAGTCTAATTACTTTTCTTTGAATATTGGTATCAACTGGAGAAGTTTTCTTTGAGATCATGCAAGTATTAACTAAGATTTTGAGAGGAATCTTATGGTCCCATATCCACTGGAAAAACCTTGAGGTCATATACCCTCCTTAATCACTTCTTTAGCAGACTTCATAGAAAATTCCACTGAACAGTCCTTGTTCAATCTCCACACATCTTCCATCTTTACCATGTTATCTTAATAGATGTATTTAACCCCAATCATTCTTTTCCAATTCGTAGACCCTCCTTGATCATACTCTTTACTACCTCTATATATATTAATCATGAAGGTAGCCCATTTAGAATTCTCAATCTTAATCTTCCAATACATCTTTGTTGAGAAAACGTATGGAACCACATTTAGATCGGTTAATCCTATAACCCCCTCGTATCTATCCTTGCACATATTCTCCTAAGACATCCATTAGAATTTCCATCCTTCTGATTGAGATCCTCCCCAAAAAATTAGAAAATAATGAATGTATGCTCTTCACAACACTTTTAGGAGGATTCAAAAATACCTGCAAATAGAAAGGAATATAGGCCTACATTCATTACATCAAAATAATTTTGTCTCCTTTAGATAACTATCTAGTACTCCACCCACATATCGTCAATCTAATTGATTCAATAAGAGGCTTTAAATGATATTTAGTGACCCTACCTTTAAAAGAAGGCATCCCAAATGCTTTAAACGACCTAATTTAATATTGAACCATGTTATATCCTTAATCACGACATGTCTATTGAACTGAGATCCAATAGTTATACTATATTTTCTTTCACTGATCTTATTCCCCGCACCTTTCTCATATAATCGTAAGAATCTCATGAGCCTTACCAAGCTTTGTTTATCCCCTCTAGAAAAGATAACAATGCCATTAGCATTGGCTAAATAAGAGATTATAGATCTCCCATTAGGATGATAATAGGGTTTAATGACCCCATGTTCCATCAAACAATTGATACCCCTACTAAGACACTCTACTGCAAGGATGAAAAAGCTTGGAGATATTGGATCTCCTTATTTCTCCCCTCTAGAAGATTAAAAGAAGCCATTGTCTTAGCTATTAATATTAATTAAAAACCAGCCTCCACATAAAGTCAATAAACCTTTCCCCAAACCCAAATCCTAAGAACTCGATTAAAAAATATCCAATCTAGTCTTTCAGAAGCCTTCTCCATATCAAGTTTAACAATAATGTTACCTCCATCTACCTTTTTATTAATATTCTGAATCATCTCTTGGGATAACCATATATTTTCCTGTATATTCCTCCCCTTAACAAATCCACTTTGATTCTGAGGAATCATCTTGGGGAGAATTATATTCAACCTTGAGGATAGGGCCTTTGAAATCACCTTGTATGAAAAGTTGCATATGCTAATTGGTTTGTATTCGTCATATTTAGAAGGTTGGAACACCTTAGGAATCATGATAATTCGAGTATTGGTCTAACTTTGAGGGATCTCCTTACATGCAAAAAAGAGTTAGTTACACTTATAAAACCATTTTTTATAATTTTCCAACATTGAGTGTACAATTCTCCACCGAACCCATCTGGACCTGGAACATAATCCTTACTTAACCTTTTGATTGCAGGCTATCTCTTGTTCTGAAGCAAAACTCTCTCGCTTGTCATTCTCAACTTAGTATACCAAGTGAGGAATACATTTCAGCAACGTGTAGTGGTTCTCAACCTCTCCGGCACTTAATATATGTTTGTAAAACTCCACCATATGAACGACTATATTTGGAGGATTCTCTAGGACTATCCTCCTATTGTTTGTAATGTAATGAATTTTTAATTTTCTGTGTCTGGACTTGACCACAGAGTGAAAGAACTTGGTGTCAAAATCCCCTTCTTTCAACTAGTTAAGATTGGCCTTCTGTTTCCAATACATCTCCTCATCTTTCAAATCACTCAATAAAAGAGCCTTACTCTAATTAATCTTGATCCTTAAATAATCAAATCTAACCATTTCATATTGAGATTCCAAAAACATACCTCATTTTTGGGATCTTTTACTTGTTGAAAACTATTCTTATAAGCACTTTTACTCCACTCTTTAAGAACCATTTATAATCTTCCCAACTTATTATGGAATAGCACCATACCAGTACCTTTGTAGACTGCCTCCCAATATCTTTTAACCAATTCCTTGAACTCTTTGTTATTATACCAATAATTCAGGCACTTCAAAAATTTGGGCACACTATCAACCCAAGTTTTAACCTCCACTAATAAAGAATGATGATCTGAACAAGTGTTATTTAAATGAGATATTATAGAATTGGGGAACTTCAATCTCCAAGCTTCATTCTACAGACCCTATCTAGCCTTTATAATATTATATTATCCTCACATTGTTTATTATTCTAAGTAAATCTTAAACCCCCTATACCCCATATCTATTAAACCACTCCTATCAATACATTCATTAAAGTCCACGACTGCTTGAAAATTAATTCCATTTCCCCCACATTTCTCTTCTTGAGATGAGACTATATTGAAGTCTCCAATTATCATATAAGGAAAATTCTCATTGATATCACCTGTAGCGATAATATCCTCCTAAATATATTTTCTTTCTTGAGTTTCACACTTAGCATACACCACTTCTATTTTAACCGGATGGCCTAAGATGGGCCATCCACATCAATAGATAAAAGTTGATCAGAGTCCCACCCTAAATTAACTTTCACCCAAAATCTCCAAAAAAAATCCAAACTTTGACATTCACATTTTAAATACACCCCTTCATAAACCATTCACAATTAGTTTATCCATCTTATCTTTCCTAATCTTAGTCTCTAACAATGCAATAATAGGACACTTATGAGATTTTAACAGTTTTTTAATTCTTTTAGAAGAGGAAGCATTCCCTACCCCCTAACATTTCAAATAATGAGGCTTAACATCTTAAGTTGTTGGATTTGATGCTGAGAGCTGAAGCTATAGTAACTCTTATATAACCTTTTCCTTTACTCTTATTTTTATCCCCTTTGTTGGCTACTGGAGTCTTCTCAAATCACATCGTTTTGGCTTTAGAGACACTATGATTCTAGTTTTTCATCTTGAGCGCCATCTCAATTTTTTTTAATTCCTGAACATGAGTGCTTTATCTAACCAAGATTGTTGATTCATCAGCTGCATGCACTTTTCCTTGGTGTACTTAACATTTTCAATAGGAACTTATTCTGCTCTGACATTAGTTTCTTTAACTAATGCTCCTTTATTAATATCCACCTATGATGCTCCTACATCTTCCTCTGATTCCTTTTGTTCATCTTAGCATCAGAGAAGTTATCCAGACTTTGGAACTTGTTATTTAAGATTAAACCTCCACCTTACAAGTTTGCATTCTCTTCTGACAACTTTAAGAACCATGTATTAACCATATTCTTGGTAGAATTGACCTCCTTTCTCCAAAAATCTATAAAAAGGCAGTGATCTTCTTTTGGCCTTCTATATTTTAATTATTGTTCATTTGGTTCTCCTCAATTTTGTGCTCATCCTTCTTGTTATCCTTAATAAAGTTTTTAATAACCCATTATTTTGTTCCCAATTTCTCTTCCCTTCTACTCTCAAGTCTCTCCTTTTTTCCAATCTCTTTATTTTCCCTCTCCTTACTCTCCCTGATCTCATTTTTTTTTCATATTCTGCGCACTCCTTTTTTTCTGCCTCAAAATTAGATTTTTTTTTAATTAGTTTTCACCTTATTCTCCCTGCTCTCCTTTTTATTTTCCTCTCTTAACAACTTGTTCCTACCCTCTGGTTCAATTCTTCCATTCTTATTCTCCCTCCTCAACATTTTCTTCTCTTTTATTCTCACATTTTCCCTCCTTATTTTAATGGCTCACTCTTAATATTAGCATTCTTACCCTCATAGTCCAACCCTGGATCCTTATTTCTTTAACATGAAATTCTTCTCTACATGAACTTTCTTTTAGCCGTATGAACAATATGATGGGATCTCTTCATAATCAAAGCATTTCCAGAATCCTATATCTTTATTTTTGTTAGCAATCCACACACGTACAGGATGTTCCTTTTTCTAGATTTAATTCAAGACATACCCTAGCCAGACATACTTGGGTGAGCCAAAGAGGTTGTGGCAGCATCCATCTTCAAAGGGGACCCAACCACATTGCATATTGAAAATAAAGATTCTTTTTTATAGAACTGTATAGGCGAAAGAGGTAACTTGATCCATATAGGAAAAATGGAGGATTCATCATTTGGATGGAAATCTGAATTCAAATTAAAAATCCCCATAGGGTATGGATTGATCCACCATGTCTCCTTCATTTAAATTCTGTGAAAGACATATTTATGATCCAGTAAACCAATACTATCCTCTGACTTTAGGCCGATAGCATTGATTGCCTTTCTAAGATCTTCCATGTGAGGTCTCCTATGTGAAAACTTCCCAACTAACGAGTATTTATAGGGGGTATGCCATCTGCTTGATTTCATGATTGGTGAAGAACAAATCTCCTTGACCTTTGTAGTTTTCCATTGACCTAATGGATATTTTGGTGCTTTCTCTGAAGAATCGGTTGGGAGAAAATATGGAAAAAATCAAAATGAGATTCAAGTCAGTAATTCCTTTGAAGTATTACTAAACTTTGAAGATTCATCTACTCTTAGAGAAAAACAAAATCTAAAAATGATATTCAAGTCAGTAACGAGGAGACATTGGTTATTAAATATAATTTAAGGCATTCTTATTCTCGTTCAAGAATTCATAATTTTTTTTAATTTGTTTTCCCTTTCTCTTATAAGAGCCCTAAGAGAGGCTTTTTCTCCTATGTTTATATATAAAATTTCCTTTAAAAAGGGATATTTTGATATTGTATCTTTTTCCTACTACATCTGCACAAAACATCTTAATAGTGACATGTGTTGGTCAAGGGGGTTGTTAATCAGGCAGGGGTGGAGGGGGTTTTACGGCTTCCACCACCAGAGTGGAGGCAGTCGCTAAGGTGGCCATGAAGGTTAGGGTTTGTGTGTCCATACCAACCTCTCTTTTTCCCGGGGAGGGGGGAGGGAGTGATGGTTTCGTGTCCTCTTCCTCTAAGATTTCTTTGGTCGTCGTCGATGTGGGGTGAATGTAAAAAGATGGAGTCTAAAAAATTACCAGTGAAGTCGTTTAATTCAAGATTAGACTATCTAAATGGATCCGAACAGTTTGTTGAAGAAACTCTTTAGTCAAAATAGATTTCTTAACACAAGATGTGTTTAAAACAATATGAACGAGTTATTTAAGGTATAGGTTTACCAGTTTAAAAGACCAAAACTTATAAAGAAATTAAATCAACACAGCCTCAAGAAAGGGATGAGAGGAAGATTAGGTACTCAAGTGCACAAAGATTTTTAACGTGGTAAAAACCCGCCCAATTAGGGAAACATCCACGGAGGTCTCTACAAATCAAAAGTAAAAATCCACTAAAATAGAGTAACATGTAACAAAATATTTAATAATTAAGACACACAATCAAGATTAATCTAAGTTCAGAAATTATACCAACTCCTCTGGCATTTTCTGACTTCTCTCAAGGCTCTGATGTTGTTGATGTTATCTCGGCCTTTTAACTCCACTCCTTTTAGCTTTGCAACACTCCTTCAAGATTTACGTCCACTCAAATGCTCAGAATCTCTCTACCAACACCTTTTAGTGTTGTAGTGTGAAAGTGTAAGTGGTGATAATCACATGCATGCCCCCCCCCCCCCCCCCCCACACACACACACTTATTAGAAACCAAATGATTATCAAACTACAAATAGATTTTGAAATGCAAAGAATATTTCTAAAATCAGTTTGATTGAAACTCAGACTTTGGGCCTTTCAATTTATCCACATATCAAGAGGGAATCTTTCTATATAAAAGAGACAAGATCCTAAACACTTTCGTTATTCGAAAATATTTTCAAATATTTCACAAAATGTGAAATAATTGAAAGTGTAAATCCCCAATGAAAATCTTAACTAGATCTAAGTCCAAGTACTCTCAAAATTTGAAATCAAAAATGATTTTGTTGGTTTAGGGTTTGAAATAAACATAACAGTTTAAAATAACCAACAAAATTGAGATTTCTCGAAAGAAGAAATCAAAACCAGTGAGATAAAATGTCAATTGTATCACAGACTCACAAATCTTAGATTTCTATAAAAGAAAATGATATTTGGAAAACGTGACTTGGTTGGACAAGAGATTAAGAACAAGAGAGGATGGAGTTTCTCAAATCTAGAACTAACTCAAGTCTTAAAACTATTTTCAGGTGAGATTTGGCCGGATTTAGGTTAGGGTTTTATTTTCTCTCTCTTTTTCTTTTCGCTCTCTCTCTCTCTCTCTCTCTCTCTCTCTCTCTCTCTCTCTCTCTTACTCTTTTTTAAAATGATCCAAGGGTTCTCAATCATTCTCAGGTATGTGAGTGTAAAGAAACACAGATCCAACCGTTGTAAGTCCAACACGTGTAAGGCTGAGATGACTTAAAAAATGCGTGTTTTTGGTCTTTCAGAAATAAAAATTTTACCCACAATATTATCTAGAGCTTTCGAGTTCTACCCTGGTGAAGTTTTAACAACTTCTACTAATTACAAAATAACCCACAATGATTTGTAAAAACCAATTTAAATATCTAAAAAATATTTTAAAAAATCCTAAAAATTATTTAAAATATCCCAAAAATTATGGAAAAATTATTTTAATAGGATTTAACTCACACACACCCATATTATGAAGAATGCGACACATATATGCAATCCTAGGTGAATGTGTTAGTGTTTTACCTTTAGGAACAATTTGAGGAATTCAAGTGAAGAGTCTGAAGGCTTTTTGGTCAAACTAAAATATGACTCAATTTTGTCACTATTTCCAAACTAGATGAGCACCTATATAATATAGACTTAAGTGAGTAAAAGATATGGGGATTCAATCTCCCCTTTTGGAAATATGAGATAAAATCTCCTTTGAGACTTCGAGGACTCTTAGGGATACAAAAGATTTAAGAAAAACCTATTCCTATACAAAATTCTATATACCCAATATCCTAGAAAAAGAAAATTACACAACTCAACTATTTACATACCAATACCCTATCGAAATTCTTTTGTAAATGAAGGTACTGATTCCTGAAAATGTGGTAACTAAGATCAAGCTTTTTAGTTGAGAATACATCAAGAATGTCCAAGTAGACTCAAATTTCTCCCCCATTTTGTCTCAAATGGAAAAAGGGCAAAGAAAACAGGTATGAAACAAAAAAATCATTATTCAACCATATCCATACCAATAGATTTGTGCAAAGATTCAAATCGAAGATAATCCACTGGTTTAGTAAATAAGTCAGCTAATTGCAATACAGTAGGTAGGCAATTAATTTCTAACTCCTTAGATTCAACTAACTCGCATATGAAATGATATATGATTTTAATATGTTTGGTATGAGAGTGCTGAACTGGATTTTAGGAAATATTGATCGCACTTTGATTGTCACAATAGAGATGTAACTTATCTTCAGTTATACCGTAATCTTTTAGCATTTGTTTTAGCGAAAGTAATTGAGCACAACAACTTCCTGTGGCAATACATTCTGATTCGGCAGTAGACAAGGAAGTACAGTTTTGTTTCTTACTACTCCATCCTACCAAATTGTTACCAATGTAGTAACATGCTCCTGAAGTACTCTTACTATCATCGAAACAACCATCCCAATTAGCATCGGTGTAACCTACTATAGTACTAGAGATGTCTTTAGTGTACCAAATTCCTAAGTTTAGAGTGTCGTTAATATATTTGATAATTCTTTTAACGCATAATAAGTGACTCACTTTAGGATTGTTTTGATATCGAGCACACATGTAAATAGCGTACATGATATCAGGACGAGAGGCAGTAAGGTAAATTAAGCTTTCTATCATACTACGGTATAAGGTTTAGTCGATGGATTTACCATTCTCATCTTTAAAAAGTTTGACAGAAGTACTCATAGGAGTCCTAGCTTCTTTTGCTGTTTCTAGGCCAAACTTCTTTGAAAATCTCTAAAGTGTATTTGGATTGCGGTACAAATAAAACGTCTAATTTTTCATAACTTGGAGTCCTAAGAAGAATTTAAACTCCCCCATAAGTGACATATGGAATTCTTTGTCCATAATGTTCGAGAAGGAATTAACTTCTAAAGGGGAGGTGGATCCAAAAATGATATCGTCTACATATACTTGGGCTATCGTAATGTTTCTCTCAAAATGTTTGACAAAAAGAGTTTGATCATTCCCTCCTCGTTTAAAACCATTATAGTCATAGTATTCAATGACACATTAATCTATGAATTCTCCTCCTCTATCACTACGAATTCTATCTACTTGGGAATCCTTTTCATTTTTTATACGAACTAAGATTTTCAAAAACTTACAGAAAGTTTCTGACTTGTGTTTTAAAAAAGCAACCCAGGTAAATCGCGTGAAGTCATCAACCATAACTAAGATATAGCTGTTTCCATAAAGTCTAACAGTACGAGAAGGACCCATTAGGTCCATATGGATGAGGTCTAGAGGTTTATTAGATAGAACTTCTTTAACTTTCTTGTGGGGAGCCTAAATAATTTTTCCTTCTTGGCAGGGACCACATATGATGTTTGAAATTGGTTTGATCTTAGGAAGACCTCTAACTATCTCTTGGGAGCATAATTTACTAATACTATCATAATTAATGTGACCCAACCTATTATTCCATATCACATTGTCATCCATTCTTGCAATGTTACAAACCTCTGTAATTGGATTGACTGCATAACAGTTATCTGGAGTACGGAGTCCTGTAATAATGCAATCACCTTTTTCATTTAAAGTTTTTCGATTGTTCTTTGAAAAGGTGACAATATGTTTGGAGTCACAAAATTGTGATATACTTAGTAAATTGGCTTTAAGACCTTTTACCAAGAGAATATCCTCATGAATGGGTAATCCTTCTTCATGGAGTGTTCCTATACCAATGATCTGGGCTGATACACCATCTCCAAACAAGACTTTTCCTCCATAGAAGTTAGTTTTGTTTGAAAGTTTTGAATTATCCCCGGTCATGTGTTTAGAACATCCAGAGTCTAAATACCATACAGACATGGTGTGTTCAGCTTTAAAATCACTGATCACAATGTTGCATTTCAACTGGGGTAATAGATCATCTTTTCTAACCCAAATTGCTCTAGCTTTCAATTTACGCTTATTAGCTTATATTTGATAAACCTTGCGAGCTTCTATTTTTTCTTTAAAAGATTTTTGCCCAGGTTTATGAGAATTATAAACATTTTGAGAAATTGGTTTAGAAAAGACTCTAGGATTCCTTCTTGTTGATGGTCTTTTAGTATTAGTCCTTCTCTTTATATTTCGATAGTTAGAATTCTTGTCCGACTGTCTAGGAAGGACATAGTTGTTTCGGCTTCTCCAAGAATTGTTGAAGTTATGGTAAACAGGAGAGTTATAGACTGAATTACATAGACATTAGGAATAACAACCATCAAGGGAGTGTCCATAGACATCACAATAACAACAGTAAAGATGGCACGTAGAAGTCATAACCTTAGGAAAATTGTTATTCGAAGGCTTGTCTAGGTTTTGAGCTCTAGTCTTGTTCCTAGTTGGCACAGGATGAAATGACGAATCAGCTTGTCAAATAGGGGGTCAGATGTATTTAGCCTTATGTTCAATATTATGCTTAGAGTTACTTGATTCAACATTGTCTAACTTTTATTGTTTTGAGTCAAAATCATTTTTCAAATTTTGAAAATATGGACAAGTTTCAACAGGTCTTTTACCACCAGAGACAAACTTGATAGGTTCAAAAGTTTTTGTTTGCTTGGAATTGTTGGGGCAAAAGCCTATTCCAGTTCTGTCATCAGAATTGGTCTTACTTTCAGCAACACAATCTTCAAAACATTTAAATATATTTTAAAATTTAGCAAACTTTTTAAAGACTGTTGATGTCTTTTCTTTTGTTTGTTCCAATTCTAACAACGTTCATTTGTATTTCTTTTCCAGAATTTCATTTGAGTCAGACAATTCTTTCAATTTTTGTTCAAAATTTTAAGTTTCATTCTCATGAGTTAGACATTGAGAAATGTACTCTTCAGCATTCTGTTTGATCATATGACTTAGGTTTTTTATCTTCTGGGCAAGATCCTTGACAATCTTTTCATGTCTAGTGCTTTTCTTGAGAGTTTTTGTGTACAGTGTGTGAATGTTAGGAAGGTCTTCATTATCGGAGTCACTAAGGGTGCAGTGTGCAGTGTCCCCTAGTGGTTCCTTTTTAGGACTCACACACCCATTGACATCAACAATAGAGCGCTCCCTTTGACTCACACACACCACATTTGAATCAGTATCAGCATTCTCAAGTAACAAAGCATACAAATCAGTAGGAATAGCATCATTTAACATAGCATGATCAGGTTCCTTGTCATCAGCGTATATGATTTTAGCAAAGAAGGACATAAAATGGTCATAAATGTTAAATGACTCAGGTTCATGTTTTTCTAATTCACTTGAGTCATCTCAACTCTTGCATAGATGAGCCCTATTATGTTTGTGAATTTTGTCTAAGTTAACTCTACAGTCACTAGCCATGTATCCTAACTTCCCACATCTATAACATTTAACATTTTTAAGGTCTCTCTCAGGACTCTCGTGATTATCAGTCTGGTGTTTATCTTGTCTTCTCTCATGATGCCTATTGTTTGATTGGTTTGGTTAAGTAGGTTTGCCTTGTCTTTTGCTATTTTATTTCGAAATTTCACAATTTTCTTAAACTGTTTAGACATTAAGGCAAGTTGATTATCCTGACTATCTAAATTATAGCCCTCATCATAGTCTAAGTCAATTTTAGGTATACTAAGTTCAGGTGTGGTCAACTTAGATGAAAAAATAAGATTAGAAATAGCCTGTCTCTTTTGGGACTGGGTTAATTGTTTTTTAAATTTGAATTCCATTTCCACAGTTCTCAATTTGCTATTGAGGAGTTCAAGTGTGAGATTTTGATCATCCATATCCTCAATTGCATATTTCTTATTATCAAATTTATGTGGAAGTGATCTTAGTATTTAGAGACAATTTATTTTCTATTATAAACTATCCCATTGGCATGCAGCTTAGTCACTATGTCTGTGAACCTAATGTAGAAGTCATCAAATGACTCAGCCTCAGTCATGACTAAAGTGTTGTAGTGATGGATTAACATATGGATTTTAGCAGCTTTAATACGTGTGTCTCCTTCATGTGTAGTCACTAGGCTGTCCCATGCTTCCTTAGAAGTAGTACATAATGATATCCTCTTAAATTCGTGTTCATTCATGGACATGAATATGGCATTTTTTCCTTTGTTATTATTAAGGGAAGTCTGTTTCTCTTCTTTAGTGAATTCACCTAGTAACTTTCTAATCCTCACAGTACTTCCCTCAGTGGTTGGTTTAGTAGGAAAAGTATAATCATTTTCAATAGCATCCCATACATCATCTCCCAATGTCCCTTGGACAAAACAAACCATCCTCACTTTCCAGTAAGGGAAGTTGGTTCCATCAAAGAGAGGGGGCCTAGACAGGTTACATAATCTCTAAAATTTCTCATCCATAATTTGTTTTGATAGCCAAAACTTATAAAGAAATTAAATCAACACAGACTCAAGAAAGGGATGAGAGGAAGATTAAGTACTCAAGTGCACAAAGATTTTTAACGTGGTAAAACCCCACCCAATTGTGGAAACATCCACGGAGGTCTCTATACCTCAAAAGTAAAAATCCACTAAAATATAGTAACAGGTTACAAACTATTTAACAATAAAGACACACAATCAAGTCAAATCTAAGTTAAGAAATTATACCAACTCCTCTGGCATTTTCTGACTTCTCCTAAGGCTCTAATGTTGTTGATGTTCTCTCAGCTTTGTAACTCCACTCCTTTTAGCTTTACAACACTCCTTCAAGCTTTAAGTCGACTCAAATGCTTAGAATCTCTCTACCAACAACTTTTAGTGTTGTAGTGTGAAAGTGTAAGTGGCGATGTGCTCTAAATCACACGCATGCAACCCACACACACTTATTACAGACCAAATGATTATCAAATTACAAGCAGATTCTAAAATGCAAAGAAGATTTATAAAATCAATTTGACCAAAACTTAGACTTTGGACCTTTCAATTTATCCACATATCAAGAGGGAATCTTGCTATATAAAAAAGCCAAGATCCTAAACACTTTCGTTATTTAAAAATATTTACAAATATTTCACAAAATGTGAAATAATTGAAAGTGTAAATCCCCAACCAAGTACTCTCAAAACTTGAAATCAGAAATGATTTTGTTGGGGAAGAAACATAACACTTTGAAACAACCAACAAAATTGAGATTTCTTGAAAGAAGAAATCAAAACTAGTGAGATAAAGCGTGAAGTGTATCACAGACTCACAAATCTCAGATTTCTATGAAAGAAAATGAGATTTGGAAAACGTGACTTGGTTGGACAAGAGATTAAGAACAATAGAGGATGGATCTTCTTAAATCTAGAACTAACTCAACTCTCATAATTATTTTCAGGTGAGATTTGGTCGGATTTAGGTTAGGGTTTTATTTTCTCTCTCTTTTTCTTTTCTCTCTCTCTCTCTCTCTCTTCCACTTTTTTTTCTCCAAAATGAGGTGAAAAAAAAAAGTTGGAAATGAAAGGAACATCCAGTAATTCTTTTATGGTGAATATAAGACATAATGTTGATGATCTGTAAGCTCACCAATTTCTAAGGTTGAGGGGTCTTAGTGTTGAGCAAGATAAATAGTGATCAGAGAGTCCCTCTAAATATGGTGTTGAGTTTTTATATCAACAAGGAGAACATATATATATATATATAGACACACACACAAACACTAGTGGTGACCCATGCGATGCATGGGCAAGTGTAACGCATTGTAAGTGTCAAACATACATGTGAATCTTTAATGGATCATAAATTCAGTAAAGTAAAATATATGAAATCAAAATAATAATTATCTAAACATATTTTCATATTTATAATAAAGAAATTTTTAAATATTTCATAAGATATGTTTCCTTTAAAACTTACAACGTACTATCAAATAATTTGTATGACATATATTTTAATTGATTAAAATTTTATAATATAACATAAAACTTGCATTAATTGACTTATATAGAATTCGTAAACAAAAGATTAATTATGATAATCTTAACACCACCAAGCCCAAAAAATTAAAATACTTAGTCCCGTACGTAAGGAGAGTTGTAGAATGTTTAAGTACAAAAAATACAATTGCATGAATTAATCTAAATTTGAGAAAAATCAAACCCCTTGTTCCCAAGTCACTTTCTAGTGACTATAAATTAACTTATTGTTTATACATTTGGTTCCTTTAAGGGTGAAGCTATCAAATTGGTTAGATCTTCTTACCACAAATTCATTAAACTAATGTAAAAATCCTATACAAGAAAAAATATCTCATATAACAACACCCAACCAAACAAACTCAGATTAAAAGTAATTCCAGTCAACCAAACAAATCTATCTAAAAAAAGTAATAACAAGTCATTTAAGCAAGTACAATTATGAAGCAATTAGAATTTGAATATGACCACTACTTTTCAAGATCGGGGTATAATTAGTTTAGATGCAAGGTGGAAAAATATTTATAAATCCAAATTGTTGAAAGAGCATGTTTTCAACAATTTATTGGAAATCAACGTCAGTCACAACATCATTCAGAAAAATATAAAATCTTGTTAAAATAATACTCTGATAACAATACAAGTACCCAAAGTTTTTCTACGGTGATCGTATGAAACTAATTGAATGAAAAAGAATGTCTCGATTAAATTTCAGGAGTTATACTAAGGAGACCATATGACACATATAGTATAAAAATATAATATTACTATTTTTTTCTACTCAACTTATCCTTTCATGTGAAACTATCAAATAAAAAAATAGCATCTACAACAAAATATTATAGTAACAAATAAAATTATTCAATTTAATAGAAGCCCTTAATGTTTTACACTCAGTGTAACAAAAATATTTACAAAGATAAATGAACGCTCTGCATACTTGGGAAGTCTTTATTGAGCCAATGTACTGTTTTACGCAATGCAAAAAATAAAATAAAAAATTGCATCAGAAAAACGTCTTTGTGTATAATATAAGCTATTATAGTATGTTAAGTTTCATGAATAACATAAGTTTTGCCATGGATAATATAAGTTGGTTGACTGAAAAAAGAGTAAGACTTGAAAATTGACCAACAAGAATAAAACACCAGGAATAAGAAATCATCAAACTTTTTAACTCACATTATGATAAAGCATCAACCAATAAATCAATAACTTAAATTAAGGCATGAATACAATGTTGGATTTTTGTTATGGAAAGAATGAAATATATTACTTAATTTTTTCAAGGCACGTTCTTGGAACGCTTTCTTTTAGGCAAAATTTCTCCCAATCCGGTTGAGACAGAACCAGAACAGCGAGTACACTATGGGTTTTATAGAATCTGCCTTCAGGATACAATGCAGTGTATGAATAGTTGTTTGATTCAAACTATGTACTGTTTGATCAAATCGAGAACACTATGAATTTGTAACTTGATAATGCCAAAGTATAGAGGACGGAGAGAGGAGAAACTAGCAATTTTTGGTGTCCAAAACAGAGGTCTGGAACTCTTTTTATAGCCATTTTTGTGACTGCTCTTCAACAGTCACAGCTCTTCATGGAGTGACTCAGCAACCGTTGGATCGTGCTTGTTTGGAACAGCTGCGATCTAACGGTTCAGATTAGGCGTCCCATCGTAAGCGAATGGACATCCCCTACACGAAACGCTACAAGTTCATCTGACGGTTTAGATCAAGTCATTTCAGATTTTAAACCTTTTGATCAGATCGTTTAATCACAACCGTTGATCTATTTTACCTCGTCAAAACATTAGGCTCCCACGTTCCAAGCGACGATGCACACGTGCGAAGTGCAAAGTGCGCGTCAAAGCGTGCAATGCGCCCTAAGTCGCCCAATCTCCCTTTCACGCGCCGCGTGTCGCGCTTACGCGTGTCGCGATTGGTGGTGCTTAAGCACCACCGCGATGCGTAGGATCATAGCCTCTTATTTGACTTGTCAACTAAGAATCTTAGTTGTCCTTTAGTTGATATACCACTACTTTTTGTAGTATTCTTCCAATGTGGTACAATATGGGATTTTGAGCACTCCCATATCTTTCACACCCATTTTCTCATGTTTCTACCTTCTAAATTAAAACCCAAACTATGTTTAAAATAAAACACCAATAATATAATAAAATATTAACAACTAAAAAATAAAATATCAATAAATATTGGAATTTATCCAACATTCCCCCACCAATTTCAATATACACAAGAGAGCAAAGCAAAAAGACAATAAATAACTTTTGGCATTATCGCTAAAATCTAGTACATAAATGAGAAGTGTCTTTCGGACTTGAACTTCCATATAGTGAAAATAATTCAAAGCTTCATCAAGGTGCTGTGGTGAACGTATCTTGAACCAAGGACCTTTTGAGACTAGCCGAAACTGTCACACATACCGATTTCTGAGTTTATAAGTGTTCTTCTAGAATGAACTTTTATGGCTTTATGCTAATCCTGATTTCACGAGCGCTTTATGATGGGTCTTGATTTCATAGAAAGCGGCCACACTTTCGACACTCGTATAGGTAAATCAACTTTAGTGATTCTGCGAGTCACACGTATATGATTTATTAAGAAGTAACCATCATCCTCTAACATGCAGAAAACCAACACTAGGCACATAGGAATGAAACTTTTTGTATAAATTCCTAGTGTTCCATAACTATAATTTAACTTGTTTGTACCACATTGAACTCTATCTATATTTTCAAGATATGAGTTGGGTTCCCATTAAATATAGTTGTGTTATTTAATAGACCTTAGTCCCATTCCTTTTTAGCTGATATATATCATCTCTCTAACAAGACCTTTAGTCAGAGGATCTGCTAAATTCTTGTTCATTTTAATATAGTCGACTGTAATTACTCCTTCCTTGAGTAATTTTCTTATAATTTGATGCCTTAGACTAATGTGTCTAGATTTTTTGTTGTAAGTTTTGTTCGAAACTTTATAAATTGTGGCTTGGTTATCACAACTTATCATAATAGAAGGTGATGGCTTTTTCCATAAAGGAATATCATACAACACATTTCTAAGCCATTCTGCTTCTTTACATGCATCTGCTAGGGCTATAAATTCAGATTGCATTGTTGAATCTGATACACATGTTTGTTTCTTGGATCCCTAAGAGATAGCTGCTCCTCCTAGCGTAAAAATCCAACCAGTAGTTGACTTGGATTTTGATTCTAGATTATTCCAACTTGAATCACTATATCCTTCTAAAACATATGGATATCCTACATAATGTAAGCCATACTCCAAAGTCCTCTTCAGGTATCTAAGCACCCTAAAAATTGCATTCCAGTGCTCTTGTCCTGGATTACTTGTAAATCTACACAATACACTCACTGCATAAGCAATGTCTGGTCTAGTGCAATGCATGGCATACATTAGACTCCCAAAAATACTAGCATATTTAAGTTGGTTCATAGCACGCCCAGAATTTTTCATTAATTTGATGCTAGGATCCACTGGTGTAGCAGCTGGCTTAAGTTCAAAATGATTATATCTTTTTAGAACTTTTTCTATATAATGAGATTGAGATAACGCTAAAGAATTATCCTTTCTCACAATTTTGATTCCTAAAATCACATCATCTTCTCCAAGATCTTTCATATCAAATTTTGATGAAAGAAACCTTTTTGTTTCTTCAACATATTTGAGATTAGACCCAAATATTAACATGTCATCCACATATAAGCAAATAATATAAACCAACACCATTTTCAAATTTACTATATATACATTTGTCAGCATCATTAACTTTATATCCATGGGATATAACAATATTATTAAACTTCTCATGCCATTGCATAGGAGCTTGTTTAAGGCCATAAAGAGATTTAACCAATTTACACACTTTCTTTTCTTGGCCAGGCAAAAGAAACCCTTTGGGTTGTTCCATGTAAATCTCTTCTTCTAAATCACTATTTAAAAATGCAGTTTTAACATCCATTTGATGAATAACTAAATTATGAATAGAAGCAAGAGATATCAATATCCTAATGGAAGTGATTCGAGCAACAGGAGCATATGTATCAAAGTAATTAATTCCATGTTTTTGCTAACAGCCTTTAGCAACTAGTCTTGCCTTAAATTTATTTATAGAACCATCCGGATTTAATTTTCTTTTACATATCCATTTTCACCCAATAGGTTTAGTCCCGGGGGGAAGATCGGAAATAACCCAAGTTTGATTTGACAAAATTGAGTTCATTTCATCATTTATTGCTTCTTTCCAAAAGACAGCATCCCTAGATGTTACCGCTTCATGAAATGTGGTCGGTTCATCTTCTACATTAAGAACAAATTTGGTTTTGTTCTTAGTCTCATTTAAATCCCCTTCAACTAAATAAATAACAAAGTCAGGCCCAAATGTTTTTTCAGTTCTTTGTCTTTTACTCCTTCGCGGTTCAACGTCATTCGTTGTTTCCGAAGAAGATATAGGTTGTGAATTTTCTTCTAAATTTGAGGAGTCAACAGTCGGATTATTATTTTCTAAACCTTGATTCAAAGTACTAAACTTCGTTAGATGTTCAAAGAATTGCACATCTACCGACTCAATGATTTCTTGAGTTTCAAGGTTTAAAAATCTATAAGTCGTACTGTTACTAGAGTATCCAATAAAAACACATTTGTAAGTCCTATTTCCTAGTTTAGGCCTTTTAGGTTCGGGTTTTCTTACATAAGCAAGACATCCCCAAACATTAAGACGTCTAAGATTAGGCTTACGATTAAACCATAATTCATATGGTGTAATATCCTTGTTTTTCAATGGAACTCTATTTAAAATATAATATGCGGATAAAACCGCTTCTCCCCACATCGACAAAGGTAAACCAGAACTGATTAACATTGAATTTATCATTTCAACTAAAGTCCTATTTTTCCTTTCCGTCGTTCCATTTTGTTGTGGCGTATATGTCGCCGTAACTTGATGGATTATCCCATGAGTATTACAAAATTGTATAAACTCATTCGGGTAATATTCACCACCCCTATCGGATCGTAGGACTTTAATTTTCCGATTTTGTTGAGTTTCAACTTCTGCTTTAAAAATTAGGAATTTCTCAAAAACTTCATCTTTACTTTTAAGTAAATATGTATATGCATACTTAGAGTAATCATTAATGAAAGTTAAGAAATATTTATTTCCACCGCGAGTCATATTACTCTTCATATCACATACATCACTATGAATAAGATCAAGCATTTCGGATTTCCTCTCAACAGATTTGAACAACTTTCTAGTTATCTTCGATTGAGCACAAATTTCACATTTAGAAAGGTTATCAAATTTACAATCCGAGATTAAGTCGAGATTAGTCATATTTTTTATACTTCTATAATTCACATGACCTAATCTACTATGCCATAAAGAAATAGACTCAGCCATATAAGCAGAACTAATATCATTGATTACATTAATTTTGATCATGCCGTTACAAGAGTACCCTTTGCCAATAAATTGGCCATTCTTAGACAAGACAAACTTATCAGACTCATACACTAGTTTGAAACCTCTCTTATTGAGAAGGTCCCCAAACACAAGATTTTTACACATATCAGGTACATGAAGTACATCAATTAGAGTAAGTGTCTTTCCAGAAGTTAGCTTCAATTCCACTGTGCCTTTTCCAACTACATTGGTGCAAAGATTATTTCCCATCTTCACTTATTTTCCATCAATTTCTTGATATGTTTTGAATGAAGAGCGGTCTTTTCATATGTGGATCGTTGCGCCGGTATCCAGCCACCATCCACTTTCATTATCAATTGAATTTGCTTCGCAAACAGTAGCAATAATATCTTCAACATTGTTGGTTTCCTTCGACCCTTATTTTTCCTTAAATGCCTTCTTTTTAAGACGACATTCTCGAGAATAATGGCCCGGTTTGTCACAGAAGAAATATTTTCCCTTCTTTTTCTTATTCGCACCTTGGTTCTTGAATTTTGAATCATTCTTTGCTTTAAATTTTGAGTCTTTGGTAATCTCGGATTTTTGATCCTCAACCATATTAGCTTTTGAATGACCCTCACCTTGTTCATCCTTCTTTTCTCGAATACGAGTATCTTCTTCAATACGAAGGTGATGAAGAAGGGATTCCACAGTATAAGTCTTTTCATCATGATTAATTTTCTTCTTAAAGCCATTCCAAGAGGATGGAAGTCTTGAAACAATCACCCCTACTTGAAATTCATCTTGAAGATTAATACCGGCGACTTTAAGGTCACCAATAATATATTGGAGTTCATGGGCTTGTGCAACGACAGATTTATCATTACTCATTCTAAAATTCATATAGTTTGAAATTAGAAACTTACGATTGCTCGCTTCCTCGTTTTGATACTTTGTCTCCAAAGCCTTCCATAATTCCTTTGTCGTCAGAATCATTCGATGAGCGCTATAAACAGTTTGAGACAAAGCATTTAGGATGTGTCCTCGACACATAAATTCGTCTTCTTTCCTCTTCACACGTTTTTGCTTTATTTCTTCGGTGTCTTTGGGTGTGCGCTCGGGAATTTGTTCAAGGTTATCATCTAGAATGTATGAAAGTTTTAGTGATGTGACGAAGAACATAACTTTCTCTTGCCAACGGGTGAAATTTTCGCCATCAAAACGGTCGAGTAGGATTAAGTCTTGAGTCATGACTTGGATAGATTGTGCCACAGTTCCTTCCATTTGAGTGGAGTAATAAGAATAAGATTTTGCCTAAAACTATTGGATTTTTGTTATTGAAAGAACGAAATATATTACTTAATTTCTGCAAGTCACGTTCTTGGAATGCTTTCTTTTAGGCAAAATTTCTCCCAATCCAGTTGAGACAGAACCAGAACCGCGAATACACTATGGGTTTTATATAATCTTCCTTTAGGATATAATGCAGTGTATGAACAGTTGTTTGATTCAAACTATGTACTGTTTGATCAAATCAAGAACACTCTGAATTTGTAACTTGATAATGCCAAAGTATATAGGACGGAGAGAGGAGAAACTAGCAATTTTCTGTGTCCAAAACAGAGGTCTGGAACTCTATTTATAGCCATTTCTATGACTGTTCTTCAACAGTCACAGCTCTTCATGGAGTGACTCAGCAACCGTTGGATCGTGCCTGTTTGGAACAGCTGCGATGTAACGGTTCAGATTAGGAGTCCCATCATAAGCGAATGGACATCCCCTACACGAAACGCTACGTGTTCATCTAACGGTTTAGATCAAGTCATTTCGGATTTTAAACCCTTTGATCAGATCGTTTAATCACAACCGTTGATTTATTTTACCTCGTCAAAACTTTAGGCTGCCACGCCCCAAGCGACGATGCGCACGTGCGAAGTGCAAAGTGCGCGTCAAAGAGTGCAATGCGCCCTAAGTCGCCCAATCGCCCTTTCGCGCACCGCGTGTCGCGCTTACGCGTGTCGCGATTGGTGGTGCTTAAGCACCACCGCGATGCGTAGGATCATAGCCTCTTATTTGACTTGTCAACTAAGAATCTTAGTTGTCCTTTAGTTGATATACCACTACTTTTTGTAGTATTCTTCCAATGTGGGACAATATGGGTTTTTGAGCACTCCCATATCTTTCACACCCATTTTCTCATGTTTCTACCTTCTAAATTAAAACCCAAACTATGTTTAAAATAAAATACCAATAATATAATAAAATATTAACAACTAAAAAATAAAATATCAATAAATATTGGAATTTATCCAACATTCCCCCACCAATTTCAATATACACAAGAGAGCAAAGCAAAAAGACAATAAATAACTTTTGGCATTATCGCTGAAATCTAGTACATAAATGAGAAGTGTCTTTCGGACTTGAACTTCCATATAGTGAAAATAATTCAAAGCTTCATCAAGGTGCTGTGGTGAACGTATCTTGAACCAAGGACCTTTTGAGACTAGCCGAAACTATCACACATACCGATTTCTGAGTTTATAAGTCTTCTTCCATAGTGCACTTTTATGGCTTTGTGCTAATCCTGATTTCACGAGCGCTTTAGGATCGGTCTTGATTTCATAGAAAGTGGCCACAATTTCGACACTCGTATAGGTAAATCAACTTTAGTGATTCTGCGAGTCACACGTGTATGATTTATTAAGAAGTAACCTTCATCCTCTAACATGCAGAAAACCAACACTAGGAACATAGGAATGAAACTTTTTGTATAAATTCCTAGTGTTCCATAACTATAATTTAACTTGTTTGTACCACATTGAACTCTATCTATATTTTCAAGATATGAGTTGGGTTCCCATTAAATATAGTTGTGTTATTTAATAGACCTTAGTCCCATTCCTTTTGAGGTGATATATATCATCTCTCTAACAAGACCTTTAGTCAGAGGATCTGCTAAATTCTTGTTCGTTTTAATATAGTCGACTATAATTACTCCTTCCTTGAGTAATTTTCTTATAATTTGATGCCTTAGACTAATGTGTCTAGATTTTTCGTTGTAAGTTTTGTTCAAAACTTTATAAATTGTGGCTTAGTTATCACAACTTATCATAATAGAAGGTGATGGCTTTTTCCATAAAGGAATATCATACAACATATTTCTAATCCATTCTTCTTCTTTACATGCATCTTCTAGGGCTATAAATTCAGATTGCATTGTTGAATCCGATACACATGTTTGTTTCTTGGATCCCTAAGAGATAGCTGCTCCTCCTAGCATAAAAATCCAACCAGTAGTTGACTTGGATTGTGATTCAAGATTATTCCAACTTGAATCACTATATCCTTCTAAAACAGATGGATATCCTACATAATGTAATCCATACTCCAAAGTCCTCTTCAGATATCTAAGCACCCTAAAAATTGCATTCTAGTGCTCTTGTCCTGGATTACTTGTAAATCTACACAATACACTCACTGCATAAGCAATGTCTGGTCTAGTGCAATGCATGGCATACATTAGACTCCCAAAAATACTAGCATATTTAAGTTGGTTCATAGCACGCCCAGAATTTTTCATTAATTTGATGCTAGGATCCACTGGTGTAGCAGCTGGCTTAAGTTCAAAATGATTATATCTTTTTAGAACTTTTTCTATATAATGAGATTGAGATAACGCTAAAGAATTATCCTTTCTCACAATTTTGATTCCTAAAATCACATCAGCTTCTCCAAGATCTTTCATATCAAATTTTGATGAAAGAAACCTTTTGGTTTCTTCAACATATTTGAGATTAGACCCAAATATTAACATGTCATCCACATATAAACAAATAATAACACCAACACCATTTTCAAATTTACTATATATACATTTGTCGGCATCATTAACTTTATATCCATGGGATATAACAATATTATTAAATTTCTCATGCCATTGCATAGGAGCTTGTTTAAGGCCATAAAGAGATTTAACCAATTTACACACTTTCTTTTCTTGGCCAGGCGAAACTCCATGTAAATCTCTTCTTCTAAATCACCATTTAAAAATGAAGTTTTAACATCCATTTGATGAATAACTAAATTGTGAATAGAAGCAAGAGATATCAATATCCTAATGTAAGTGATTCAAGCAACAGGAGCATATGTATCAAAGTAATCAATTCCATGTTTTTGCTTATAGCCTTTAGCAACTAGTCTTGCCTTAAATTTATTTATAGAACCATCCGGATTTAATTTTCTTTTAAATATCCATTTTCACCCAATAGGTTTAGCCCCGGGGGGAAGATCGGAAATAACCCAAGTTTGATTTGACAAAATTGAGTTCATTTCATCATTTATTGCTTCTTTCCAAAAGACAGCATCCCTAGATGTTACCGCTTTATGAAATGTGGTCGGTTCATCTTCTACATTAAGAACAAATTTGGTTTTGTTCTTAGTCTCATTTAAATCCCCTTCAACTAAATAAATAACAAAGTCAGGCCCAAATGTTTTTTCAGTTCTTTGTCTTTTACTCCTTCGTGGTTCAACGTCATTCGTTGTTTCCGAAGAAGATATAGGTTGTGAATTTTCTTCTAAATTTGAGGAGTCAACAGTCGGATTATTATTTTCTAAACCTTGATTCAAAGTACTAAACTTTGTTAGATGTTCAAAGAATTGCACATCTACCGACTCAATGATTTCTTGAGTTTCAAGGTTTAAAAATCTATAAGTCATACTGTTACTAGAGTATCCAATAAAAACACATTTGTAAGTCCTATTTCCTAGTTTAGGCCTTTTAGGTTCGGGTTTTCTTACATAAGCAAGACATCCCCAAACATTAAGACGTCTAAGATTAGGCTTACGATTAAACCATAATTCATATGGTGTAATATCCTTGTTTTTCAATGGAACTCTATTTAAAATATAATATGCGGATAAAACAGCTTCTCCCCACACCGACAAAGGTAAACTAGAACTGATTAACATTGAATTTATCATTTCAACTAAAGTCCTATTTTTCCTTTCCGCCGTTCCATTTTGTTGTGGCGTATATGTCGCCGTAACTTGATGAATTATCCCATGAGTATTACAAAATTGTATAAACTCACTCGGGTAATATTCACGACCCCTATCGGATCGTAGTACTTTAATTTTCCGATTTTGTTGAGTTTCAACTTCAGCTTTAAAAATTAGGAATTTCTCTAAAACTTCATCTTTACTTTTAAGTAAATTTGTATATGCATACTTAGAGTAATCATCAATGAAAGTTAAGAAATATTTATTTCCACCACGAGTCGTATTAGTCTTCATATAACATACATCACTATGAATAAGATCAAGCATTTCGGATTTCCTCTCAACAGATTTGAACGACTTTCTAGTTATCTTCGATTGAGCACAAATTTCACATTTAGAAAGGTTATCAAATTTACAATCCGAGATTAAGTCGAGATTAGTCATATTTTTTATACTTCTATAATTCACATGACCTAATCTACTATGCCATAAAGAAATAGACTGAACCATATAAGCAGAACTAATATCATTGATTACATTAATTTTGATCATGCCGTTACAAGAGTACCCTTTGCCAATAAATTGGCCATTCTTAGACAAGACAAACTTATCAGACTCATACATTAGTTTGAAACCTCTCTTATTGAGAAGGTCCCCATACACAAGATTTTTACACATATCAGGTACATGAAGTACATCAATTAGAGTAAGTGTCTTTCCAAAAGTTAGCTTCAATTCCACTGTGCCTTTTCCAACTACATTGGTGCGAAGATTATTTGCCATCTTCACTTCTTTTCCATCAATTTCTTGATATGTTTTGAATGAAGAGCAGTCTTTGCATATGTGGACCGTTGCACCGGTATCCAGCCACCATCCACTTTCATTATCAATTGAATTTTCTTCGCAAACAGTAGCAATAAGATCTTCAACATTGTTGGTTTCCTTCGACCCTTGTTTTTCCTTAAATGCCTTCTTTTCAAGACGACATTCTCGAGAATAATGGCCCGGTTTGTCACAGAAGAAACATTTTCCCTTCTTTTTCTTATTTGCACCTTGGTTCTTGAATTTTGAATCATTCTTTGCTTTAAATTTTGAGTCTTTGGTAATCTTGGATTTTTGATCCTCAACCATATTAGCTTTTGAATGACCCTCACCTTGTTCATCCTTCTTTTCTCGAATACGAGTATCTTCTTCAACACGAAGGTGATGAAGAAGGGATTCCACAGTATAAGTCTTTTCATCATGATTAATTTTCTTCTTAAAGCCATTCCTAGAGGATGGAAGTCTTGAAACAATCACCCCTACTTGAAATTCATCTTGAAGATTAATACCAGCGGCTTTAACGTCACCAATAATTTGTTGGAGTTCATGGGCTTGTGCAACGACAGATTTATCATTACTCATTCTAAAATTCATATAGTTTGAAATTAGAAACTTACGGTTGCTCACTTCCTCGTTTTGATACTTTGTCTCCAAAGCCTTCCATAATTTCTTTGTCGTCGAAATCATTCGATGAGCACTATAAACAGTTTGAGACAAAGGATTTAGGATGTGTCCTCGACACATAAATTCGTCTTCTTTCCTCTTCACACGTTTTTGCTTTATTTCTTCGATGTCTTTGGATGTGGGCTCGGGAATTTGTTCAAGGTTATCATCTAGAATGTATGAAAGTTTTAGTGATGTGAGGAAGAACATAACTTTCTCTTGCCAACGGGTGAAATTTCCGCCATCAAAACGGTCGAGTAGGATTAAGTCTTGAGTCATGACTTGGATAGATTGTGCCACAGTTCCTTCCATTTGAGTGGAGTAATAAGAATAAGATTTTGCCTAAAACTATTGGATTTTTGTTATGGAAAGAACGAAATATATTACTTAATTTCTGCAAGGCACGTTCTTGGAACGCTTTCTTTTAGGCAAAATTTATCCCAATCCGGTTGAGACAGAACCAGAACCGCGAATACACTATGGGTTTTATAGAATCTGCCTTCAGGATACAATGCAGTGTATGAACAGTTGTTTGATTCAAACTATGTACTGTTTGATCAAATCGAGAACACTCTGAATTTGTAACTTGATAATGCCAAAGTATAGAGGACGGAGAGAGGAGAAACTAGCAATTTTCGGTGTCCAAAACAGAGGTCTGGAACTCTATTTATAGCCATTTCTATGACTGTTCTTCAACAGTCACAGCTCTTCATGGAGTGACTCAGCAACCGTTGGATCGTGCCTGTTTGGAACAGCTGCGATCTAACGGTTCAGATTAGGAGTCCCATCGTAAGCGAATGGACATCCCCTACACGAAACGCTACGTGTTCATCTAACGGTTTAGATCAAGTCATTTCGGATTTTAAACCCTTTGATCAGATTATTTAATCACAACCGTTGATCTGTTTTACCTCGTCAAAACTTTAGGCTCCCACGCTCCAAGCGACGATGCACACGTGCGAAGTGCAAAGTGCGCGTCAAAGCGTGCAATGCGCCCTAAGTCGCCCAATCGCCCTTTCGCGCGCCGCGTGTCGCGCTTACGCGTGTCGCGATTGGTGGTGCTTAAGCACCACCGCGATGCGTAGGATCATAGCCTCTTATTTGACTTGTCAACTAAGAATCTTAGTTGTCCTTTAGTTGATATACCACTACTTTTTGTAGTATTCTTCCAATGTGGGACATTATGGGATTTTGAGCACTCCCATATCTTTCTCACCCATTTGCTCATGTTTCTACCTTCTAAATTAAAACCCAAACTATGTTTAAAATAAAACACCAATAATATAATAAAATATTAACAACTAAAAAATAAAATATCAATAAATATTGGAATTTATCCAAGATACAATATTTGAAGCCAGACATTATATCTAAATTAAATTTAGCACTGACGCATCTTCATAATATATTGTTCAAAGTATCTATAAAGGCTTGTATCAAACATAAAACAAAAAAAATACATAATCAACAATGAATCAAAATACATTAAACCATTAAAAAATTCAAAAGGAAAGATTCATATAAGGGAAATAACAACAAATGTGACTTTCTTTTGGGGAATATACCAAATAGTTCCTTGAACTTTTTTTAATACACATTTAGCCAAAGTCTTTTTATTTTGCACCAAAATGTCCTTCACCATGACAAAAAGACTTTACCATGCTACTGGCATGGTCCTTTAAAGATAAGAAAATAAGGGACTTTTTGATACAAAATAAAAAAACTTGGACTAAATGTGTATTAAAAATATTTGAGAAACTTTTTTATATTCGATCCCTTTCTTTTTGGGTCGATTTTGTACAGATCGTTATTGCTCGATTCAGCGTTGGATCATCAATTTAGATCAGATCAGAACACCAAACTTGTTGTTTTTGGTATCATTATTTTTTTGGCCGAACTTGCTTTTTACGAGATTGTTGGTTTTTGGCCGAAGATTTTTTTTACCATTTATGTTTAACCGGAGTTTTACCATTTTCGATGGGACTGGATTTATCTTATTTAATTGGAGTATAGATTGAAAACCCGTATGTCTTCTTCCCCGAGACTTTACAATACCATTTGACATACCTTAATGTAAAATATCACATAAATTTCAGTGATCATGAGGTTATAAATAAGTCGACCCCCGTTTATTTTTACTTAAGACTGCAATACGAACTTAGGCCTTCTCCAATCATCGTTTCTTTCTTGATAAATTTCTAAGTTAGAAAAAAAAAATGGGTAAAATGTTTCCTAACGGGAGTTTCTAAAATGCAGCGGATATGATATGGCATATGAGCCCTATAGATTTTTTCTATCACAATTTCTAGATGTAGAAATAGAGAAGCAGTTGGCGGATCTGACATGTAAGTCTAAACAAGAATCACGTCTTCTTTTGGCCCTAAATTAAAGTAAAAACTACCCTCAAGAAATAGAACCGCTGGAGAAGTGCTTTTAGAACCATTTCTATATTGTTGAAAACCATCACAAAGTGAATAGAATCGTTTCTAAACTCACACAACCAACTAGGATAGAAGCTCTTTATGGAAACCAACCACTGGACATGGCCTAAGAGATCAAGAGAAATGGAGAGGGTTATAAATAGTAGCATAATGTAATACTTGTAATCTTGAAAAATTAGAAATCCTTAATTATTAACTTAAATATGTGTGAAAAGAGAGTGAAACAAACAAAACTGAGAAATAGTGAGAGAGTGAAATCCTTACCTAATTTATTATCAAGGAAAAAGACGGAAAGTAAAGTTGTATGATAGAGGTGAGAGAAAGGAGAGTTGTAGTTTTAAATAGATTGAGAGTTTTAAAAAATGAGCGTTGCATTATTTTTTGGCAAAAGTTATGAATATTGTGGTCGGTCATTCTATTTTTTTTAATATGGAACATGCGTAGGAAGTCTGGATGATAAACACGAGTATTTATTAAATTAAAAAAATAAAAAATCTAGAACATTAGGGATAGGATATTGGAGGCTCGATATATATATATATATATATATATATATATATATATATATATATATATATATATATATAGAGAGAGAGAGAGAGAGAGAGAGAGAGAGAGAGAGAGAGAGGCCCCAATTTATGAGAAATAGTGATTTTTTAATGGAGAGATATAGAGATTAAAGATAATAGTATTTGAGAATCAATTTAGGTTTATGCCTAGGAGGTCAACAATGGAAGCAATCTATTTATTGAGAAGATTAATGGAGAGGTATAGGGAGAAAAGAAGGATCTTCATATGATTTTTATAGATTTGGAGAAGGCGTATAATAGGATACCCAGAGATATAATATGGTGGGTTCTACATAAAAGAGGAGTGACTCGCAGATATATTGATGTGATCAAGGATATATATGATAGTGAGATGACTACAGTAAGAACATCAGCCGGAGAAAGTAGTGAATTTTCAATTACGGTAGGTCTACACCAAGGTTCAGCATTAAGTCCTTATCTCTTTGCTCTTGTTATGGATGAGTTGACTGGACAAATACAAGATGAGGTGCCATGGTGTATGCTATTTGCAGATGATATTGTTTTAGTGGATGAGATTAAGACGGGAATTAATGCTAGGTTAGAATTATGGAGAGAAACTTTAGAAACAAGAGGATTTATAAGCAGAACTAAAACAGAATATGTGGAGTGCAATTTTAGTAGCAATAGTAGGAAAAATGGAGATGTGGTGAAATTGGAGGGTCAAGAGATACCTAGAAATGATCATTTTCGTTATTTAGGATCGATTATACAAAAAGATGAAGATATTAGTGATGATGTTACTCATAGGATTAGAGCAGACTGGGTTAAGTGGAGAAGTACTACCGACATTTTGTGTGATAGGCGTATACATTTGAAGTTAAAAGGTAAATTTTATAGGACGACCATTAGACCCGCCATGTTATATGGGACAGAGTGTTGGGCAACCAAGAAACAAAATGTGCAGAAAATGAGTGTGGCGGAGATGCGAATGCTAAGATGGATTTGTGATAAAACTCGAAAGGATAAAATTAAAAATGAACAAATTTCATGAAACGGTAAAAGTAGCTCCTGTAGAAGATAAATTGAGAGAAAATTAACTTAGATGGTTTAGACACATCAAGCGTAGACTAATGGATGCTCCTGTAAGGAATAGTGATTTAGTTAATATTGATGGTAACACAAGGGGTAGAGGTAGGCCTAAATTGACTTGGTGGGATGTTATAAAATAGGACATGATGTCATGTGGTTTGACCAAAGATATTGCACTGGACATAATGGAATGGAAAAATAGGGTTCATGTAGCCGACCCCAAATAATTGGAAAAAGGCTTTGTTGAGTTGAGTTGAGTTGAGTGATTTTTTAATTTAATCTGACACTTCATTGGTCTAAATCGAATACAGTGGTCAGATTCATAGCACTGCCTTTTTCCATTACATTAGTTAGTGGACACAATTGATAATAAATCCAAACTCTACTTCACCAAAGCTAGTCTGCATTATAACAAAAATCATGGTTACCCACAAGCCAATAAAGGGTGAAAGGCATTCATCCTGTATTGTTGTAAGTGAGGTGTCTTTTTAAACACAAGGCTAAAATACCATCATTAAACTGATCTAGAAACCTCTAAATGATGATTCGATAAGGCGCTACGAAAATAGGTTATAAAATATATTTACTATTTACTTAATTCCATGTGACATTCTTCAAAGAGTTTCATAAACTTGATCTTAAAGGTCAACGCCTTAAACTTTCGAGTGAGCTGGTTAGAACTATTGGGAAGTAAACTTAGGCAAAAAATAATCATAAGATTGAATTTTAATCTCTCAAAGTATCATACTTAGACAAAATGAGAAACTATCGATATGCCTTGCCTATTAAGATTATTTGTGAAAATAAGTACTTTATGGGGTCAAATTTTGTGATCACATGAAATGTAAAAGCTAAAATAGAATAACTTAGATAATATGAAATAAAATTAATCGTGGGCAATGTTTTCTATAATGAGTATTGATATTCAGCTCATATGCTTAGTTAACTCAAGTAATACACTGTATTTTCTTAGAGCAATGCTAGGGAGACTCAGTTTTTAAATCTAATTTTAAAAAATGGTGATGTGTCATCATCACATTGGGTCGTGTGTGTAGATCACATGGATTCCACTAAAAACATTATCAAATATGTTGATAACACATCACTAGGTATCAAAATTGAGTCCAAAAATTAAATCTCCCTATCATTTTCCATTTTCTTATTCACCTTGTTATGACAAAATCCCTTTGATGGATATTGATGTAAAGAGGAGATCAATCAACAAATGAACCTCATCTTCAATGGAATCAATCCTATAATGTGATGTTTAACAACTGATCTACTTTATTTAAATCTTATTGATGAGCCTCACACAAATTAATAGGGGTAGTGTGCTTCAATGTTTCATTAATGAATGAGTGACCTCACACATCTTCGTAGACAGAGGACTTTTTGATAAATCTATTCAACTCTTTCTGGTTCTTTAGATGTGCCATTTCAAAAATATTGTTCTTGTTATCTCTATCCATTTCCACTCATTTATTATTCACCATAAACCCCTATGAATTTCACTTCCAAAGGAGAACTTAAGTGAATTCATATAGAGTTTAATACCTCATCGATCGAACACCCTGCGTAGGTCCATTAGGTGTGAGTCAACATTCTCTTACTTGATGAGAAAATCATCAACATATAATCACATCCATGATATTAATCATGAAAAATGGCCATTATTGTTCATTAATAAGTTGGACTTGCATTTTTTAATCAAAAGGGCATGCCACTATAATGAAATTTCCCAAGAGAATTCTAAATATACCTCTTTACTTGATCCTAAAATATAATTCTTCATTGTATGTTGTGGTCTACTTTACTTGGATAACTAGGGGAAAATGTTCAAATTGTCGTTTCTTACCTTTTAATCAAGTACATACATCTCGGTGTACTTCATGCAAAACTACTTTTGTACTCTTTGATATAATTGATTGGGGACTTTCTTCCTTCATCCAGAGCCTTTGATATAAATATTATCCTCTCTTGTTAACTTTCATCTTCCAGTTCAATCCGACTCCAACTTTTGAAATTAAGTTTTGGGTTGGTTTCATATGAAGTCATTTTTCTTTTTTTCTCCATATTCTCGAATCTTTTAATTACTAATAACTAGATACAATTTTTAGTTATCATTGAAGAAGAAATTGTATTTTGTCTTTGGGTAAGGATGTAGATAGGGAAGGGGTCCTAGGGCGGGGCACCATCTCAAAATTGTCAACTCATCCCATATTTTACAATCCACTAACTCTAAGCCCACCCCGTGAAGGAGCCCATAGGCAACTCCGATTCATTCCCAGAATATGTCACGCAATGGGACATAACAGAGTGCAAAAAAATAAGTACCAACTTGTCTAACATATTCGTTATGAAAACATAAATAGAATCGCTTGTAAGAATCCATTGGTTATAAAACTAACATTTTCTCTACAACATGATGAATATTTCGTTAAATTTTCTTGCAATATAAAATTGAACTTTTCGAATATCAAAATTAATTATCCCAATAAACATAAAATTAAATATCCCAAACTAAATTCCTTAAATAACATTCATAACATATAAATTAAACTTTTCATTCAATATATAATTCACCACCACAAGTAATACAATCACAAAAGGCATGAAAATATTGAAAATATTTGGGTTTCTCTTTTGATTTATATTTCACCTCCTTTCACCCTATTTTTATGTTCATGCAATGACTTGACCCCAATGTTGCTAAAATATTTAGTTTTGTTTGAAAATTATTACAAATAATCTCTCATTAATTTATGTTTTTTTGCAATGAGACCAAACATCCCGAGGTTAAAGTCATTTCTTCGTCTCTACTAAGATCGCATCCATTAGCATTTGGATCATTTCGAGATGAAGGGAGGTTTAGTCTTAACTGAAGTTTGACTTTGATCATCACCTTGTTTGGACATTTTCAACTTTGACAAATAGTGTTCATAACATACATAAAAACAAGAAAAAGAAATTTATGATTTCATGTTTGTGAGTAAAAGAAAAAAAAACAGGCATGTATATGTGTTTAAAATTCTGAACTTAGAGTTAAGAAATAATTAAAATCATAGTTTCTCACTAACTCAGAACAACAAATGTTTAGGTTAGAGGAAATAATTCAAATTTTATGAATTATGGATACAATAAAAAGGAGAACTAAGTATTCTCCTAATAATCTCAATGGCTTATTACTGACATTTAATTGAACCCAAATAAACCCTAATTTGTTCTAAGTTTTCAATGACCTATGAATCTGATTAGGCTTTTTTTCCATTGACATAACTTCTCATTAAATAATCACAATAAAATGGTAATTAATTATAAGCATACCATTTTACCCAATAAAATTTTACCAATCATTTTTTATGGATTGAGATATGGGATAAAGTGTAGAGAAGTAAATATTCACTAATTGTTGTCCAAAGTTCTTGGAATGACGGGGTGCGTGAAATGAATTGGGATGTTAAATATTTATTATGTTAATATTATATGAACATTGGATTTTAAAAATCTCGTATAGAAAGACCAAAAGAAACATGTTATTCAAATATTTTTATTGATAAAAAATTTCTATTAGTTGACAATTACATAAAAATTGGAGTTAAATTTGCATAAAAAAACTAATTGATATGAAATCCACTTATATCAAATAAATAGTACCCAATCTTTTATGATATAATACTCTTTTCATGAGGATTGCGCCAAAAAAAATTTCGATATAATTCTAATTGAATGGTTTCGCACCCAACTACAACTCAATGTTGGAAGCTATGTAATGATGAATATTTTGTAATTTGGTTATAGCCTCAACCAACCTAATTCTTAATGGTGACGAAATGAGATATAACATAAAGTGTTTTTTATCGTTATTATTACTACAAAATAAAATAATCAAATCATCAATTTAGTTGAGCAGCACTATTTCTTTTATTTAAGTAAAAAATAAAAACGCATTTCTTCTTACAAAGTAAACACACAAACATAGTTTAACTTCTCATATATATATATATATATATATATATATATATATATATATATATATAGAGAGAGAGAGAGAGAGAGAGAGAGAGAGAGAGAGACTCTCACACATATCACATATAAGGTCCACCAATGCAAACCATTTTTTTAAAATAGTAATTTTTTTTTTTTTTTGTGATGTTTAAACATTTTAAGGGACTCCACAAAAGAAATCAGTTCAAAATAAATGTTTAAACATTTTAAAAATATCGGTCAAACATTGTGAGTTTTTAAGTTGTTAAAAATTGACATAGTTTGGCTAATTTTTATAAAATATCAAACTAAATTGTTTTGAACTGATTTATTTTTGTGAGGTTCCCTGAATTGTGTAAATACCACATAGAAAAAATTAATTCAAAAATATTTTTAATATATATAAGTATAAAAATGGTATCTCTTCATCTCATTTTTTAAATTTCAAATAATTTAATGGGGGAGTAAATTAGAAGAGCCACGTGGAGAAATTACTTTAAGAGACACCATTCTTATATTTATATATTAGATGTTAATATTATACAGACAGTAAATATTTACTATCTGTCTCAAAAATGAAGAATAAACAACATTTTTTTATATTTTACATTGAATATAGGTTTTATTTTATAGGATTTGATTAATAACATTCAAACATATAAATTTTTAAATTGTATATCGAAAGTTATAGTTCTTTAAAAAAACTATTATTTTTAATTTTGAAGGAAATATAAGAAGAGGGGTATATTAATAAAGAAAAAATCCGTAAATTCAAGAATAAGACTTAATTAATGGTTGACTTGTCAATAAAACTTAATTAAGGAAAAAAACTCTCAAAATGGGCCTTAGATATAATAATCACATTGTTCAATAAGACCTACAATTTTGTTTACTTCAATGGGTCCCATGAAAAAAGATTTTTACTCCAATAAGTCATAATTATAAACATGTAGTGAATATTCATTACATATATAAACAGGTTCTATTGAGAAAAAAAATATTTTGATAGAACCTATTACGAAATATCTTAGGTAAATATGACTTATTTGTCAAGCTCCCTTTTTTTATTTAAACCCTTAACCCGACTCAACCTCATCTGCTATCAACTAAATCCGCACCATTAAGTTCAGAATGGGTATCCGTTAAAACCTGTATTAAACTTGACTGGTTTTCTTATTTCAACCTCAAACTCGATCTCAGCCTGTTAACTAGCCATAAATACTCTCCATTATGGGGTACTCATCAAAACTAACATTGTATCCCTATCTTGGCATATGATATTCATCATAAGGGGTTGTTTGCTCTCACCTCCATATTCGATGGTGTTGATTAACCACCTATGCCAAAATGCACACCTCCACACCACGAGCAGGGGCATTGAGGACATCATAACCTAACTCATCTTTTCCACTTATAAATGAAAGATTAAATTCTCACACTAGGTTGGGATAATATTTCTCGATTTGAGAACACAAATCAACCCACCCATATCCTAGAAAAATCTGACTCTTTTAATTTTCGAAAAGAGATTAGTAATAATTTAAGTCAATGAATCTTATCTCAAGATTAGTAAACTCATTAATCATTAAAAAAATTATCCACGAACCAAAAAATCTACAAAACCAAAACCTAAGATCTATGAAGAGATCCACAAAATTTAGGAAGAAACTTATCATGATGATGAATAACTATCATGTAACACCCCCTATTTTTTAGGTGCCAAGTGGTCAGTCTGTACGCCAAAGATTGGGGGCACTAAACAATTTGTACAATTCTAAGCATCGATGATAACTAATAAAAACTAAAACCATCCAAAATAGTAAATAAAAGATGAAAATAAAACGAAATAATAAATATGAGTCGCAAACACTGAATCAATAAAAATGTATAATCGTTCATAATAGTTAATGTCTCGATACCAAATGTGATAACAACTTTGGAACGAACCACGATCCCATAAATAAAATATCTGAAATAATAAATTAAGAATATCAAATAAATGAAATCCTAAAAGGAAATAAATATCTTATATTTAATGATAAAGCGCTATATACTCAGTTCAATGCAAGTCTGTTTGCTCAACCTTACTGCTCCAGCTTTGATCACTTGAAGAAGTTTGTTTTAGAAAAATATTGTGGCTTAAAACCCACATTTTTTAAGAAATATCTTGATTTACATTAATAATATTAAATGCTAATCAATTACATCTCATGGCAGCCTTGTCGGCACTCACAGCCAAAATACCTCACCTCACCTATAACTAAGGTATATTCTAGTTTGATGTCCAACTACACTAGACATAGCTAAAACGTGTGAACCTAAGTCCCAACCCTAGCAAGTAATCTACATGATCTCAATATAAAGCTACGATATAGTATCAAAAATTATAACTATGTACTATGTAAGGACATATTTTATAAGTCTTGTTTACATTAGTGTATGTCGTATACCGCTACAAACTATGGCAGAAAAAATTCAAGTTTGAAGATACATAAAGACGGACCCAAGTATCAAAGTTCTTCAACATTCAAGCCTCGACTAGACAAATATTGGTATGATTTTGTTTTGGTTACTTAATGGTTCATTTAAAAGTGTTGGGATATTTTTCTAAAATATTTTTGAAGTGTTGAGGCATTAATTTTTGTCAAAAACAAATTTTTCCAAGTGTTGAGGCAGAGTTTTTTTATCGAAATAAAAAATTACTTTTTTCACTAAGAGTCATTTGAGCGACTGCTCAATGTCATTCAAACGACATGATCATGTCGCGCGAAGCCTTGTTCGAGCGACATCTGTCCTCATTCGAGAGACTTTCCTATTTCGTTCGAATGACGCGTCGACTTAACTTTTCTATATAAAGAGTGTTAAACCACTCCATTTTCATTAAGAACACCTGGCGAATTTCTCTCTGTATAAACTGGTAACAACTGATTATCTTTGTCTTCCTTATTTAGGATTCAAATCCTTTTGTTTTCAATTCACAAAATTCCAATCTTTTAGTGAATTGTTTTAGAACCCAAGATACAGTTTTGACGGAGTTTCTCTGGTAAGGAGGATAACCTACTGTTGATCAAGGTGCCACTTGAGGGAGGTGTTGAGCTGATTTGATTGTGTATCAAAGGGAGTACTCGTGGGTGTTCCTGGGCCAACTGGACTACTTGTCTTTGCGGATCTTCTGACATTGATTCATTACTGATTTAGGTTGCTTCTTATGAGAGTTTGTTGTAGTAAATTCTTTGCAGATTTCCCTTGTAATCATTGTGAATATTATTAGTGAAATAAAAGGTTTTGCCCTTCGGGAATTTTTCTTGAAATCTGTGAGTCAGCAATTCATGTTTATTTATGTTGGCATGATCCACTACACCTAGATGTTTGTTTAGGGTTAAATTAAAATTGGGTTTAATTAATTCGGTATAAAATTGACAATTGATTAAGTAAGGGTTTACTTGGAATTTGCAAACTTATTCAAATCACTACCACACAACATTTACAAATTGGTATCAGAGCGGGTTTCTCTAATTTGTCGAGTGATCCTTATTTTTTGCAAAATTGTGTGATATTAGTTTTTTTGAAAAAGTCAATTTTTGAAAAATCGTAATTTTATTATGGAGCACTTATGTAATCGGATGCCCCCTCTCAATGGCACGAATCATAGTTTTGATGATTTAAATTGTTTGAATTTGACGTTTAAGAAAAGAATTGATTTTTCGAAAAAATCAAATTGTCGTTTTAAATTTGCTATGGATCTTTTGCTAAAGGTTCAAAATCAAAGAGATTTTTATCGTGAGAAATTTGTTGCCTTGGACCACTACTTTAGAAAACTAGAATTGTCCAAAAAGGAGAGTGAAGATAGAGTCCTATTGTTAGAAAAAGATTGGAGGATCTTAAAAATACCAGTGTTTGTGTTTGTGACAAAGAGGATGAAAATATTTTAATCGATGAATTTGTGGCATGTAAGAAGACTCTTAAGGATAAGTGTGAGTATTTTAAGGGAGAACGTGATAACCTTCTACGAATAATTTAAAATTTAGAGAAGGCGTCCCTAAAATTCGAAGAGTCTAATTCTTTGCTTGAGTAAAAAAATTTGGATTTGAAAAATAATTTAAATAATGTAAGTAGTTTGTGTAGTGATGGCTCGTCGTATTCTAATGCTCCCGTTGTCAAAGTCGAGACCATTATTTATTTTAGAGGGTCAACAAATCCCAAGGATGTTAAAAAAGGTCAACCCATAGGTGTCATTCCACCCGTTTACACATGTTCACATTGTGATAGGAAAGGTCACCTTAGGCATTTTTGTTTTGATCATGGAAGAGGTCCAAGGAAGTTGAAGTCTACAGTTCCTTTGGTTCCACAAACCCATAGGTGAGGAAATCACTTTTAGAGGAACTAGATGGTAAACTAGTTGATTCTCACATGCTTGCACATGATGTGTCAGTTAATATTTCTTATGGATAGTTGCATTCATGCTTTGTTTATCATACTCTAGTTGTGCTTCATGATATCTGTTTGCTAGTGTTATGACATGTGTACTTTTTATATTAGATTTTTATTTTTGATAAAACTGTTGAAAAATACAAAAATATTTTCATTTTTTTAGAAAATTGAAAAAGACAAAAGATTTTTGTATTTTGTTTACACCATTTATGGATGGACATTTAGGATGACCGAGTCACAATTTCATTCCATATCCATGTGACGATTTGATAGTGTTTTGATATGCATCATCATTTTATTTTTGTGCTTTACAATATTTGGAGTCATTGAGATGTGATTTGTTATTAATACCTACATGTTTGACTCATGAGTCCCTTTAATGCACACCTGCATAGATTTGTTTGATTATTGTTCTTGTCTATCACATGTTGTTCGATGTGTTTTCATCTTAATTTTGTCTTTAAAATGAACCAAATACGATAAAACTTGACAATGAAAGTGGTGCATATAAGAACTGTTGATGTGAGAATGTGTGTTTTTGAAAAATGGGTAAGGACTATGAAAGGTACTCATTTATCCTTTGCAATTAAGCCATCGTTTAAATCGGACCTAGAAAATGTATGGCACAAAAATAAAAGCCAAGGTTCAAAGAGGTTGAAAAGAGTCCGAAAAAATTTAAAGGCAATAAAAAAAAATTATGCCATAAGTGGGCCAATTTGTTTAGTTTCATCACCTCAAAAGAAAAAGAAAAAGCATTATTATATAAGAGGGGGTATGGATGCAATATAAAACGGGTTTGCACGTCCTAACAAAGTCATGAAAAGCCGTTACATAGTTTTAGACGTTATTGGTGTGGAAATCATGTTTGACTTTGATTTGTCGATTTGATTAAGACGGTGTCATCTAATTCTAAATTCACATTTTTGACACTTAAAGATGATTTTGAGATTCATTCGTTAGGATTAAACATATTCATCATGCACATATGTTATGTTTGATTACATTGATTTTCCTATCGAATATGTTCACACCCATTCATTCTGTTTCCATGATTTGGTTATCTTAGTGTAAATTCATGGTGTGTGATTTTTGTAAAATTATTTTTGCATTTTTGTTTGAAAAAATTGAAAAATAAAAAATAGTTTATGGACATCTTTGAGTATATCCTTATAATAGTAGTTGTTTGCCTTGCTTGTCGTGACAACTCCATGTTTGTTTTGTTTATTCATTTCCATGTCTATTTCGGATAAATAAAAAGGGGGAGAATGAATTATGGGGGAATTTTGCATTATGGGGGAGATTTGAGATTTGATATTTGTCATAATTTATGTTTATCTCACTTCAAACTCGATACATCACGAAGGTATTTGCTTTGTCTCATGTGTGTAGGTAAAAGATTAATGATCATATGTTGCACACCCTGATGAGAAAAGCTTCAAGATTTGAAATTTTTTTGAAGATGAAGACTTTTGAAGAAAAGTTTTAGACTTACATGTTTAGCACCTTTTCAGTTTTGGGATAATGGGAGGGTATTAGATTTGTATAGGCATTTTGATTTGATAATTCAGATGTTTTTATTTTGTACCAGCATAGACATAGGGGGAGATTTGTAAGGACATATTTTATAAGTCTTGTTTACATTAGTGTATGTCGTATACCGCTACAAACCGTCACAGAAAAAGTTAAAGTTTGAAGATACATGAAGACGGACACAAGTATTAAAGTTCCTCAACATTCAAGACTCCAGGAGATGAATTTTAGTAAGGTTGTGTTTTGGTTATTAATGGTTCATTTAAAAGTGTTGGAATATTTTTCTAAAATATTTTCTAAGTATTGAGGCGTTACTTTTCGTTAAAAAGAATTTTTTCTAAGTATTGAGACGGAGTTTTTTATCAAAATAAAAAAAAAAATTCACTAAGGGTCGTTCGAGTGAATACTCAATGTTGTTCAAACGACATGATCATGTCACGCGAAGCCTTGTTCGAGCGACATCTGTCCTCATTCGAACGAATTCCCTGTTTCATTTTAACGATGCGCCGACTTAAGTTTTCTACATAAAGCGTGTTAAACCACTTCGTTTTCATTAAGAAGACTTGATGAATTTATTTTTGCATAAACTGCTAACAACAAATTATCTTTGTCTTCTTCATTTAAGGTTGAAATCCTTTTGTTTTCAATTCAAAAAATCCTAATCTTTTAGTGAATTATTTGGAACCCAAGATACAGTTTTGCTAAAGTTTCGCTTGCAGGGAGGATAAACTACTGCTAATCTAGGTTCCACTTGAGGGAGGTGGTGGGCTTACTTGACTACGTGTCAAAGGGAGTACTCGTGGGTGTTCCTGGGCTGGCTGGACTATGTGTCTTTATGGATCTTCTGAGGTTGATTCATTGCTAATTTAGGTTGCATCCTATGAGAGTTTGCTGCAGTAAATTCTTTGCAGATTTCGCTTGTAACATTGTGAGTATTATTAGTCAAATAAAAGGTTTTGCCCTTCGGGGATTTTTTTTTAAATTTGTGAGAATGCAATTCATGTTTATTTGTGTTGTCATGATCCACTACACCTAGATGTTTGTTTAGGGTTGAATTAAAACTGGGTTTAATTAATTTGGTTTAAAATTGACAATTGATTGAATAAGGGTTTACTTGGAATCTGCGAACTTATTCAAATTAGTATCACACCGCATTTAAAAATTGGTATCAGAGCTTTTTAAGCGATCACCACTTTTACACACTAAGATTCATAACCATACGTAGTACCCATATACTAAATCGTATACCATAAAGTAACTACATCACAATAAGAGTAGCAACACAATCAAAATCCTCTTATGGATATATCCATTGCCAAGACAAAACTACATTTATAAGTTTAACATGAATATTTAATTTTTGGGTACTTATTATGTCTCTATCGGGTCAATCCATAGGACGACCCACTCAAAAAGTCCTGTAAAACAAACACACGTCAAAGAATGGGAAATCACTATGTCGTTACACTATCGTGGAACCATATACAATGATTACAAGACATATTAAGCCTCTTATGTCTCCTTGTAACAAGATGGTTTACTAACTGCATGTAGGATCAGGATATATATATACATCTACACTTGGCAATGGATAGTGTCGAGTCGTATTCGTGTCGATTCATATCTTGTTCGGGTCTTATCGGGTTCGTGTCTAAACAAGTGACTTCTTTATCGTGTGAAAAAACCTTATTCAAACCCGACCTATCATCTCGTCTTTTACCACAAGTAAACCGAATAATTCATTGACATTTCTAACTCTCTCATTTAGTAAAAATAGTTATGACAAAATTAACATCAATCTATATAAACTCTTTATAAGTCACAATAATATATTTTATTTCCTTAAATTAATGCATGTTAACGGGTCTTATTGGGTATTAACGGGTGAAGAGGGTCAACACTAACCCGACCAGTTAACTATCGTGTCTTATTGAGTTGGTACTGATATGACCCAAAACCATTACAGTTCTACCCATTAACTTATAAATTTTTGTTGGTCCGTGTCATGTTATCGTTTCGTGCCTCATTTTTCCAAGTTTATCTACATCATTAGCAAGGGGTGTAGTACCTAGTCTCGATAACAATCGCATCAAATCCTCACCAATAGATTCCCCACAAATGTCACACACACCAAACATGTCCAAAAATATCACACAAAGCATATAATTTACCAATGTGTTTAAACAAATATGATATACCACCCTAACCATGAGTATCGACTGCAAGTCCCCTCGATAAATACTCATTGCCATAAAACATAAATGTATCATATTGGAAACCTAATATCCCAAAATTAACTCTCTAGAAGCTCTCATTCAAAGTAGAGGGCAATCTTTTGAATAAGAACTTGTTCATACCAGGTCTACCCTCGTTTAAACGAAAGATGGTAGATCTAATTAGCCCATCGAACCCAAAATAATACCATAATACAAATTTCAGTCTAGAATTTAGTTTTTCAAATTTACTTTATATTAGATCGTAACTAATGGTTCTCCTAGCCTATAATCACTCCCTAAAAAGATGTTAATAATAAAAATTACTATCAAGATCAAATCTAGCATTATAAGGGCTATGGGTTCAACTTAATTATGAAATTAATTAATTAACAACATATTTAATCATGATTTCTCAACCTAATAATGTTACTAATTGGAATCTATCAATCATATAATGAATTTATAGAGATCTAGGCATTAAACATGAATAAACCTAGTCTTTTCCATGATTTATCATAAGATTCAACCCTAGCATGTGACTAAACTATTATAGATCTAATTAGCAATTGAACATAATAAAGTTACAATGAGTATGTAGTAAAGCAAGGTATTTTGTACCTGAAATTCATAGATTGAGTCTCTTATTAAGATCCTTGTTGATTATTTTTCTCTCCAAAGATTGCCTTTGCATCTATGATTTTTTTCTTGTGTTAAGATATGTTAATTATGAGAGCTAGGTATCTATTTATTAGACTTGTCAACGAGTCGTGTCGGCTCGTGTATGGGTCGGGTTAATGGGTCGAAACTTCCTTGACCCATATACAACCCGTTAAGACTAACAGGTCTAATGACAATACCCAAACACGATCCGTTAATATTAACAGGTACACAACCTGAACCGCTAGCACTCACTAATATTAATGAATCAGTTTGGGTCTAAATTGGCAACAAGTTAGGTGACCCTATAGTACCCGTTAATATTCATTAGTTTAAAAATAATGGGTTTTAATGGTTATTCTTATTGGGTATAGGTTGGGTGAACCTATAGTACTTGTTAGTTTTAAAAGATTTAGATATAATGGGTTTAATGGTTATTGTTATTGGGTACGGGTTGGGTGAACCTATAGTACCCGATAATATTAATGGGTATCAATGGGTAGAAACGAATAAAAATAGGTATAAATAAATTTCCAAACCCGAACTATTAGTGTTAACAAACCCGTTAATGACCTAAACCTAATAAAGGTAAACTCATTAACTTATAATTTCGTGTCGCGTTGTGTCATATTAACAGGTTATCTCGTTTTTTAACAGGTCTACTATTTACTTTCTAATTACCATAAGGTCTCTGTAAGGTGCAACCATAATGGCCCTAATACTCAGCAGCCCAAACAGGCCCAACCTAGAAGAAATAAAACATGTTGTTCTCTTTATTATTGGCACACGTGGATAATCATGGAGGATCATTCTTGTTATCTGTGATCTCGGAGGAGATAAGTATGGATCAACAAACGAGCCAATCAAAAGCTAGATGCGTTTGAACACAACTCAACCACCCTTATCATTATAAATAAAACCCTTACCCTGAGGTAAGGGGTTATGTAATTCTTTATTTCCATACTCTTAAAGAATTAATAAAAACTCATAAATCCTCTGCGGACATTGGTAATTAGCGAACCACGTAAGTCCTTCGTGTTGTGATATTCCTATACTCATTAATTATTTTTTTTGTTGTTAGGACCATTCATTGTGATTATTTATACTCACAATTGGTGTTGTCTGTGGGAGGCGATTCTTTTTCTTCTAAAAAGCAAATCACAAGTAGCGAGTTAAACAACGTGTCACACTCACAATACATCTGTTGAAGCCAATCTGTGAGCTAGGATCTCATTACATAGTTTAAGATCTGATATCTTTCGTGATAAAAATTAGGTCGATCATCATTTACAATTTTTCCCACAAGAGAAACCCTCTAGGCAGAGCAACGAGCATCCCAAATCAATGCATATCTCGTGACTGGTCGATGACTATGAGGAACAACTCAATCAACGATAGGAATCAAAATGCCTTCGGGTTGAGGAAAATGCATGTCTCTAGTGACGTCTAGAAAAATTGAATGAGATATTTGTGTAGAAAATTGCAAGCACCGTTGCCAGATGTCTAGTCCTCTAGCGAGCAAAACTCGCATCCAAGGAAGGAGTTCACGCCGTGAGCAGGAACATTCAGAGAATGAAAGACATCTGATAATGAGAAACCAATATAAAGGATTCTATAAGCACGATATATGAGGTCTGACCCGAAGAGAAATGGACCAAAACCCAGCTCATTGCGAGGATAGATCCACCAAGAATTGGCGAGAAGGGCGCTCATCACTCAGATGCACTTCCCCTTTTCAAATCCCTCGGCGGTGATAAAAAACCTTCAGATAAAAAGTTAGGGCCAAATTGGTAGGGACATTTAAAATCATTAGAGACGATTTGTAAGGATCCTACCACTTAGAAATAATGGAGGGCAGAGAACTACCAAGAGCATGGAACGCAACCAACCTCAAGAATTTTCATTTTTGAATTTTGCTTAAGTTATTTAAATTCATTAATAGCTTAAATTTTTAAAAACTTTTGAAACTGTTCTAGATATTCTAATAACGTACTGGCCCAAGGGGTTCAGTTAATTATTTGACATTGTTCCAAAATGGAAGGCTTACACTTTAATAAATGGTCAAGACATTGATCATCATCACTTTAGTTTGATTACAATTAATAGTTGTTTAATTAATTAAACTCAAGATCTTAAGGTTTTCATTGTGAAAAACACGAAGACCTCATAAATTTTCTAGGGAAATAAAAGACTTGCGAGGGATCCCTAGGCACTAAGTGAATCCAACTTTAGTTTGATAAAAATCCTGAACGAGTAGATGGCCCTAAGACCAGGTGCATTTTTGCCAGAGTTTGTTTTAGGCCTAAGGTTATGTGACAACGCAACCTAAAATGTAAGATAAGACAGTAAAATAGGTGCTTGGATTAATGAAATGGAAAAAGTACAAAATAAAAACATTATATAACTAACTTGTTATTATAAAAAAGTTATGATTCATAAAAATTCCATTTACAACAATAAGAAGGGGAAAAAAGTCTATGATTATCCTTGGCATGCAATTACCCTGGCAATATATTATCTTCGACTATCATCTACATATGCTTAGAACTCATCGTCACGCTCATGCGAGGACAAATAAATCTTAGCCAATTGAAAAGGAATGACATCCAGTGGAACCCAACTCTCTTCACTTCCAAATGGTGAGTGGTTATATATTGGATAATAAACTTGGTACCAGTACCAAATCACAGAGTCTTTGGGAACTTTTAAGACCCTAATATCATTCAGCTAACCATGCTTGTAAGCCAGTTTCTTTGTGTCATCTAACTTAATGGGTGCACCCATCCACCCATCCTCATAACGAGCAGACCATATTGTCCTAGAAACCATCCTAAAAAGATATTAAAGAGTGAGTATGTCATGGCTAAGCCCCATCTTGATAACACCATCCTTTTTTCGGTCATCCTCGGCCCCTAACGAGTTATTTCTTAAGGGAATCATTCTCATCTTGTAAAAGAGCCCCAACACCTTCAATGTACTTGGTTTCAGCGAGATTCTTTTTCGAGGAGTTCACTTCCCCCTCTATAAGAGTTCCCACATCACGAAAGTCCTTCACGTTATGCTTCAGTATGGCCACCAAGGCAAGTTGGCCTTTATAGGATTCGACCATCTTTTTAAGAGCTTTTCGAGAAGAAATAAACATGAAGAGCTTGGGAATTGGTCTCTTATCGACGAATGGTATCTAAATTGTCAGTGAAAGAAGGAATTTCTCCAGGAATATATAACCCCCCCATTATTTTGAGGATTTAAAACTTAATTATTTTTTGGGAGAAATAAAAATATTTGAATTGGAGAAACATAAATTTATTATGTAGAGAATTTATTTGAGTGAGAAGAATTATTTATATTTGGCGACGTTGAGTTAAATTGTTCGAATTAATGTGCGTCGCATTTTTGAGGTCAAAACTGGGGAATGTTATAAAGTATTTTGGATGACAATTCTAAGTGCGTGGTTGAGTCCGGATGGATCGAGATAATAAAAAAAGAGTACTCGAGGATAGTAATCGGGCCTCGGGGAATTTTTTGGCATAACTGGGCCCACACGAGGTGATTCGGGCCATTTTAATTAGGCCCATATGGCCAAAAACGGGATTAGGGGTTTTAACCCTAATTCGGGAAGTGTTGAATGGAAGTTAACAATTCTAAACCTAGGGTTTGAGATAGACACAGAGGAAACAAATCAAGAAGCAAATTGGGGACCTTTTTGGATACAAATCGAGGAACAAAGTGAGTGTTCGTCATAGACACCTTTTCTACACCAACGGATCAGAATCTACGAACAATTAGAGGTAAGTGGCTAACCGTTGTTATTTTAAATTGATGATAATCAATTCATACTATGGGGGGTGTAAACCAAAATTCGTTTTGGGTGGGTATTCATGTAAAATTGGGTTTTCAGTAATTGATACACTTTAATGGGATTAAGGGTGAAATTTATTATGTTTATGATTCTGGAATGTAGAGGTGTGAATCGTATGTTAAAACCAGTAATAATCGATGGTTAATTTCTGTTAATAGGAATGAAAATCGTATTGGAGATTTGAAACCCGGATAAAACCCAAATTGGGAAAATGTTGGAATTAATGGAAATTAGTTGATTAATTAAGGTCTCTAGGATGTTTAGACCCTTTTATTATGTGGAGATAATGTTGGTTGTGATTGGGTAAGGGTTTGGAATGAAATAAAATGCTTGAGGGTTCATCAGTGGATGAAACAGCAAGACAGAGAAGACAAATACATGTTCGATCGACCGATCGACCTAGGGGATCGATCGATCGAGGGTCCCAGAATTTTGGCAGTTCAGCCTGTTTATATATATAAGGGAAATTAATTTAGGATTTAATCCCCTACTTTTATTTAGTGATAAATTCAAATGTGACACATATTCCTTAACAATTATAAGGGGATATAATTGGGTTTAGGAGGGTGATAATTGTATGTCACGAGACGATTAAATTTCAGGAATTAATTCGTAGATATTGGTTTTAGACCGAGGGAAAAGGTTTGGATATTTTAGTTGAGTGGAACTACATTATTAAAGGAATCGAGGTGTAATTAATTAGTTAAGGGGGGAAATATAGAATTGGGTATTAACGATGGTACGAGCCAAGTGAGCGAGTCCGGGTATAATGGTTGGGTGACACCAAGTGTTAAATTAATTGATGTGTAAATTAATTAAATTAGAGTCGTACCATAGACTCGGATTGGTAATGATTAATTAATGTGTAAATTAATTAAATTAGAGTCGAATCATAGACTCGGGTAAATATTATATAAATTAATGTGCAAAGTATTTATATAAGAGTCGGACCATATACTCGGGAAAATATTATATTAATTGATGGGTGAATTAATTAAATTAGAGTCGGACCATAGACTCGGGGAGATGATAAATTAATAAGTGAGAAAATTAATTAAGTTGAGTCGGGCCACAGACTAGGGAAATTACAGGCTAGTGTTTTGGTTTTTTTTAGTACACGGTAAAGTCGAGGTTTATATTATATATACGGTGTAGTGATAGTATATATATATATGTGTGTATATATTGTGTGTGCTATTAAATATTAGTGACTAGATATTTATTTAATTTATATACTCTAGTGCTATCAAGGGAGGTTGCACGATGTGGGTGAATCCCCTAGCTTGAGGAGTAGGGTGAGTATATCCCCAGGTCATAGTTTTCGGTATATGGGTGAGTGATTTATCTCACTTTCAGGGAAGGAATATGATCGCTTCCACTACGTTTATATTTTGGTCTAAGTTGGTGAGCGATTCCAACTCGGGTAACTAGGTTATGTGAGCACACCAAGTAAGATAGCACTTTAGAGGGAATTATCCGGTGAGGGTATACTCGGAAGGATGGATGTGCTTATATATATATATATATATATGTGTGTGTGTGTGTGTGTGTGTGGTTGTTCTTAGTAAAGGTACGTATATAATGGTAGTAAATATTATATGCGGGAAATAATATAGTGTGTGACGTATATACTTTATATAAGTTGTGTAACAGTTATATGTTATGATTTAAAGGAAATTAATTAAGTTAATTGGTGAGATATATTATAATTCAGAAATTATTATACTTGGGTTAGAGTAGTATGACAGGGGGATTTTATACCAGGACTAGTTGGACGGGGTAGTACAACTAGGTTGGGTTAAGGTAACCGTTAGGTGTGCACATTAGTGGAGGGGTGAGTATGTCCTCAAGGGAGTGCGACACTAACTTAATTATGAAGCGCATTCATGCATTTTAAATTACAGCAGTTAATTCACTTGCTAAATATTTTTAAAATGTTTTGGGTTCTAACCCTTGCTATAAAACTATTTTCAAAACCTTTTAGGTGTCCAGCCACAGGGACCCCGGGATTGATATTCTATTCTAGGGATACAGAGCTGCGGCTTGTGTGGATGCTACCAGGAGCTTGGATTAGACGCCTCATTCATTCTTTCCTAGAGTAGGAATCATCTATCAGTTTCAGTTTACTTAGGGCATGTCGCCCAGACTTCTTAGTACAGTTTTCAGATTTATTTATTCAGGTGTTGGATATTTGTATTGGATTATTTGCTTTGGTGGTCGATGATTTATTCAGCATGTCGTTTTAGTATTTGTTCAGTTGATTTAATTCAGTTGTGTGAATTGTTTATAATTATTTCCGCATATACTGTTTGGTTTAATTAAAAAGATCAAATTTGGCACCAGCTTTTTGATATATTAGGTGGTTAGTAAGTTAAAAAGATTTTCGACAGTGATGTTGTGGATGAAGCAACTGGGATTCCTATTTTAATTTGGTATAGGACTGATCACCCAGTATTTTATTAGGCGAGGTGTCACATATGGTATCAGAGCATCAAGTTCTAATGTCCTTAGGATCTGTGCATCTTTTCACTTTTCAGCTTAGCGTCCCTTGATGTAGAGCCATATCATAGGTTTGTTTTACTCTTATACGTATGCGCATTTATGTTTTTCTTCCAATTACTTTATATTTGAGGGTGAACTCATACGTTTCGATTCTCATTTCAGATGCTGCCTAGGAGAGAGAGTGCAGCTTGGGCTGCAGGGGGAGATGAGACTAGGGAGGCTCATTGGGAGCCAGAGTTACCGCAGTAACTAAATTAGTAGCACAGGAAGTTCAAGCGACGATGATCATAATGGCAAGGTACTTTCCACAAGATCAGCCACAGGCGTTAGTGGTACCGGATGTTCAGGTCCACCAGGGGCAGTCGGAGTGGCAGCAAGTACGAGAGGTCTTTCAAAAGGGCCACCCACCAGAGTTTCGAGAGGGTTCAATTGTGGTGCTAGTGTGTCAGTGGAAGAGGGATATCCAGTATCACCTAAGCATGGTAGATTGCAACTAGGTGCAGAAGCAAATGCTATCCACTTTTAGGTTAGTGGTAGCGGCGCTTCAGTGGTGGGAGTTGATCACCACAGTTGAGGAAAGGGATACATTAACTATTATAGAGTTTTGGGTTCAGTTCGACCGCTAAATGAGGAGAAAATTCAGTGAGGTGACTCAGGGGGACCGTTCAGTGGCCGATTACGAGGAAGAATTCACTCGTTTGGCAAATTTTGTACCGAATGAGGTACGCGATGAAGAAAGAAATAAGTCAAAGTTCATGGATGGGTTTGTATGGAGGATCTGACAACATTTGATTGGTAATCCCGCTTTAGTAGCTTATACGGACGTCGTTAATGCAGCACTCCTGCACTGCCAGGAATATCGCTTCCATATGAAAGGAAGCAAGAGGGGAGTGGAACCCAGTCAGTCGGATAAAGCAGGAGGGAACAATACCAGTGGGGTATCCCACCGACAGACAGGGGGACATCAAGTGTAGGATTTTCGGTAGGGAAATTAGGCCAAGCGATTTAGATCTGGGGACTATCGACAGGATGGCCAGGACTTCCGACAAGGCTAACAAGGAATGGATCAGTGGTAGGGTGAATTTATTAGGAGGTGTTTCGTTTGTGGGGAAGCGGTACATGTGAAGAGAGATTGTCTTAAGAGAGGCAGGGGTCAACTATAGGATGAGGTCCTGGATGTACAGCCACTAAAAAAAGTCATGGGTGCATTCGGGGAGGGGGAAGCTGCTCAGGAACCCGAGGATCAGCCATTGCAGCTAGAGTACGGAGGTAATTATCTTTTTATCCTATGGGCATGGGGTATGTTTTGAGTGACAGTGAGGGTGTCACAATATAAGAATTGTTTTCACTAGAGTCCGCGGGTAAGTCGAATTTAGTGAGTGCGCTGGCTATAGCAGCCATATTACTTATATAATTATGTGGGATAATGGATTTCTGTAGTGTTAACCAAGAGAGAGTGGGGGTATGCACAGGGTTGGGATTGGTATTATGCGAGGGGTTACTACTTTCGAGAATTATGGAAGTAGGGTAAAAAAATTTATCGGCTGTATAGCAATGGATTTGGAATATTGTAAATAGTGGGGGTAAGTTTTGGTGTTCGTGACACCAGGGTATGAATGATTTTCACTAGGTACCACCTGGGATGGCGTCTAGCCTATATGTATGTGTATATATATTGTATTGTGTGGTGCGATAGGCACATAGGGAGGTCTTGTGTTCTCATATTTTATCCCGTTAAGTAAGGGAGTCTACTAAAGTGAATCAAGGTGGTTAAATTTATTTTCGAGCAGGGAAAGATAGCTTGGGGTTTATTTTACGTAAGATCAAGTGATAGCAAGGGCACGGTAGTTTATGTTGTCTTTTGTTGCATAAGAGTAGGCGTGTATGCTTTTACGTTAATAGACTAGTATTTGGGGGTACGTACTATGGACTGAGGGTCTAACAGATCCCAACGACCGACAATGTTAGGTAGTAGTGTATCGGGGGGATTCCTTGTTTGGATTTCGCTTGCGAGATGTCCCAGGCATGAAACTTAACGCAACGTTGGAAGTGGGGAGATGTTTGGTCGTTAGTACATGGGTTGGGTACCCCGATTATTATTCATATATTTGATATGACTACGGGTTTGAAGTTATATCACGGGTCACGGCTAGCATAGTTGGGTAACTTTCGTGCGGTAAAGCACGGGGATAGGTTGTATGGGCACCCGGGTTAATTAAGGCAATTTTTGTGCGGTCAAGCACGGGTGTAGGGTATATGGGCGCCCTGGTTAATTAAAATACATAATTGTGTAACTCATAGTTAGAAGCAGGATAGATAGATGTAGCGAGCTTAGAGGCACAAGAATAGGGAGTGATACAAGAGACTTGGAGTACTAAGCTTATCTTAATTCGAGGATGAAATTCCTTTGTAACGGGGGGAGTATGTAACACCCCGTAATTTTGAGGATTTAAAATTTAATTATTTTTTGGGAGAAATACAAATATTTGAATTGGAGAAACTTAAATTTAGGATTTACAGAATTTATTTGAGTGGGAAGAATTATTTATATTTGGCGACTTTAAGTTAAATTGTTCGAATTAATGTGCGTCGCATTTTTTAGGTCAAAATTGGAGAATGTTATAAAGTATCTTGGATGACAATTTTGAGTGCGCGGTTGAGTCCGGATGGGTTGAGATAGTCAGAAAAGAGTGCTCGGGGGTAGTAATCGGGTCTCGGGGTATTTTTGGGCAAAGCCACCGGGCCCACACGAGGTGATTCGGGCCATTTTAATTAGGCCCATATGGCCAAAAACGGGATTAGGGGTTTCAAACCTAATTGGGGAAGTGTTGAATGGAAGTTAACAATTCTAAACATAGGGTTTGAGAGAGACACAGAGGAAACAAATCAAGAAGCAAATTGGGAACCTTTTTGGAGACAAATCGAGGAACAAAGTGAATGTTCGTCATCAACAGCTTCTCTACGCCAACGAATCAGACTCTACGAATAATTAGAGTCAAGTGGTTAACTGTTTTGATTTTAAATTGATGATAATCAATTCATACTATGGGAGGTGTAAACCAAAATTCGTTTTGGGTGGGTATTCATGTAAAATTGGGTTTTTAGTAATTGATATACTTTAATGGGATTAAGGATGAAATTTATTATGTTTATGATTCTGCAATGTAGAGGTTTGAATCGTATGTTAAAACCAGTAAGAATCGATTGTTAATTTCTGTTAATAGGAATGAAAATCGTATTACGGATTTGAAACCCGGATAAAACCCAAATTGAGAAAATGTTGGAATTAATGGAAATTAGTTGATTAATTAAGGTCTCTAGGATGTTTAGACCCTTTTATTATGTGGAAATAATGTTGGTTGTCATTGGGTAAGGGTTTGGAATGAAACAAAAAGCTTGAGGGTTCATCAATGGGTGAAACAGCAAGCCGGAGAAGACAAATACCTGTTCGATCGATCGATCGACCCCGGGGTTCGATCGATCGAGGGTCCCAGAATTTTGACAGTTCAGCCTGTTTATATATATAAGGGAAATTAATTTAGGATTTAATCCCCTACTTTTATTTTGTGATAAATTCACATGTGACACATATTCCTTAACAATTATAAGGGGATATAATTGGGTTTAGGAGGGTGATAATTGTATGTCACGGGACGATTAAATTTCGGGAATTAATTCGTAGATATTGGTTTTGGACCGAGGGAAAAGGTTCGGATATTGTAGTTGAGTGGCACTACATTATTAAAGGAATCGAGGTGTAATTAATTAGTTAAGGGGGGAAATATAGAATCGGGTATTAACGATGGTACGGGCCAAGTGAGCGAGTTCGGGTATAATGGTTGGGTGACACCAAGTGTTAAATTAATTCATGTGTAAATTAATTAAATTAGAGTTGGACCATAGAATCAGATTGGTAATGATTAATTAATGTGTAAATTAATTAAATTAGAGTCGAATCATAGACTCGGGTAAATATTATATAAATTAATGTGCAAAGTATTTATAGAAGACTCGGGGAAATATTATATTAATTGATGGGTGAATTAAATAAATTAGAGTCGGACCATAGACTCGGGGAGATGATAAATTAATAAGTGAGAAAATTAATTAAGTTGAGTCAGGTCACAGACTCGGGAAATTACAGACTAGTGTTATGGTTTTTTTAGTACACGGTAAAATCGGGGTTTATATTATATATACGGTATAGTGATAGTATATATATGTGTGTGTATATATTGTGTGTGCTATTAAATATTAGTGACTAGATATTTATTTAATTTATATACTCTAGTGCTATCAAGGGAGGTTGCACGATGTGGGTGAATCCCCTAGCTTTAGGAGTAGGGTGAGAATATCCCCAGGTCATAGCATCTGGTATATGGGTGAGGGATTTATCTCACTTTCAAAGAAGGAATATGACCGCCACCACTACGTTTATATTTTGGGCCAAGTTGGTGGGCAATTCCAACTCGGGTAACTAGGTTATGTGAGCACACCTAGTAAGATAGCACTTTAGAGGGAATCATCCGGTGAGGGTATATACTTTAGAGGGAATCATCCGGTGAGGGTATACTCGGAGGGATGGATGTGCATATATATATATATATATATGCGTGGTTGTTCTTAGTAAAGGTACATATATAATGGTAGTAAATATTATATGCGGTAAATAATACAGTGTGTGATGTATATACTTTATATAAGTTGTGTCACAGTGATCTATTATGATTTAAAGGAAATTAATTAAGTTAATTGGTGAGATATATTGTAATTCAGAAATTATTATACTTGGGTTAGAGTAGTATGGAAAGGGGAGATTATACCAGGACTAGTTGGACAGGGTAGTACAACTTGGTGGGGTTAAGGTAACCGTTAGGTGTGCACACTAGTGGAGGGGTGAGTATGTCCTCAAGGGAGTGCGACACTAACTTAATTATGAAGCACATTCATGCATTTTAAATTACTGCAGTTAATTCACTTGCTAAATATTTTCAAAATGTTTTAGGTTCTATCCCTTGCATTAAAACTATTTTCAAAACCTTTTAGGTATCCAGCCACAGGGACGCCAGGATTAATATTCTATTCTAGGGACACGGAGCTGCAGCATGTGTGGATGCTAGAAGGAGCTTGGATTAGATGCCTCATTCATTCTTTTATAGAGTAGTAATCATCTATCAGTTTCAGTTTACTTAGGGCATGTCGCCCAAACTTTTCAGTACAGTTTTCAGATTTATTTATTCGGATTTTGGATATTTGTATTGGACTATTTACTTTGGTGGCCAATGGTTTATTCGGCATGTCATTTTAGTATTTGTTCAGTTGATTTAATTCAGTTGTGTGAATGGTTTATATTTATTTCTGCATGTACTGTTTGGTTTAATTAAAAAGATAAAATTTGGCACCAGGTTTTTGATATACTAGGTGGTTAGTAAGTTAAAAAGGTTTTCGATAGTGATGTTGTGGATGAACCAACTGGGATTCCTATTTTAATTTGGTATAGGACTGATCACTCGGTGTTTTATTAGGCGGGGTGTCACAGATGGTATCAGAGCATCAGGTTCTAGTGTCCTTAGGATATGTGCGGCTTTTTACGTTTCAGCTTAGCGTCCTTTGATGTAGAGCCTTATCATAGGTTTATTGTATTCTTATACGTATACGCATTTACGTTCTTATTCCAATTACTTTATATTTGAGGGTGAACTCATACATTTTGATTCTCATTTCAGATGCTGCCCAGCAGAGAGAGTACAGCTAGGGCTGCAGGGGGAGATGAGACTAGGGAGGCTCATCAGGAGACAGAGTTACCGCAACAACTGCCAGAGATGATTTTAGCTGCACATGTAACTGAATTAGTAGCACAGGAAGTTTAAGCAACGATGATCGCAATGGCAAGGTACTTTCCACGAGATCAGCCACAGGTGTTAGTGGTACCGGATGTTCAGGTCCACCAGGGGCAGTCGGTGTGGTAGCAAGTACGAGAGGTCTTTCAAAAGGGCCACCCACTAGATTTTCGAGGGGGTTCAGATGTGGTACAAGCGTGTCAGTGGAAGAGGGATATCTAGTGTCACCTACGCATGGTAGATTGCAACGAGGTGCAGAAGCAAATGCTAGCCACTTTTAGGTTAGTGGGAGCGGCGCTTTAGTGGTGGGAGTCGATCACCACAGTTGAGGAGAGGGATACATTAACTATTGCAGAGTTTTGGGTTCGGTTCGACCGCTAAATAAGGAGAAAATTCAGTGAGGTGACTCAGGGGGACCATTCAGTGGCCGATTACGAGGAAAAATTCACTCGTTTGGCAAATTTTGTATCGGATGAGTTACGCGATGAAAAAAGAAATAAGTCAAAGTTCATCAATGGATTAGTCTGGAGGATCTGACAACATTTGATTGGTAATCCTGCTTTAGTAGCTTATACGGACGTCGTTAATGCAGCACTCGTGCACTGCCAGGAATATCAATTCCACATGAAAGGAGGCAAGAGGGAAGTGGAACCCAGTCAGTCGGATAAAGCTAGAGGGAACAATACCAGTGGGGTATCCCACCGGAAGACAGGGGGACATCAAGTGTAGGATTTTTGGTAGGGAAATCAGGCCAAGCGATTTAGATCTGGGGGCTATCAACAGGATGGCCAGGACTTCCGACAGGGCCAACAAGGAAGGGATCAGTGGCAGGGTGAATTTATTAGGAGGTGTTTCGTTTGTGGAGAAGCGGTACACGTGAAGAGAGATTGTCTTAAGCGAGGTAGGGTTCAACTACAGGACGAGGTCCTGGATGTATAGCCACTTCAACAAGTCATGGGTGCGTTCGGGCAGGGGGAAGTTGCTCAGGAACCCGAGGATCAGCCATTGCAGCTAGAGTATGGAGGTAATTATCTTTTTATCCTATGGGCATGGGGTATGTTTTGAGTTACAATGAGGGTGTCACAATATAAGAATTATTTTCACTAGAGTTCGCGGGTAAGTCGAATTTATTGAGTGCGCTGGCTATAGCATCCATATTACTTATATATTTATGTGGGATAGGGTATTTCTTTAGTGTTTACCACGAGAGAGTGGGGGTATGCATAGGGATGGGATTGGTATTATGTGAGGGGTTACTACTTTCGAGAATTATGGAAGTAGGGTAGAAAATTTTATCGGCTGGATAGCAATGGATTTGGACTATTGTAAATTATGGGGGTAAGTTTTGGTGTTCGCGACACCAGGGTATGAATGATTTTTACCAGGTACCACCTTAGAGGGCGTCTAGCCTATATATATGTGTATGTATGTTGTATTGTGTGGTGCGATAGGCACATAGGGAGGTCTTGTGCTCTCATATTTTATCCCGTTAAGTAAGGGAGTCTACTGAAGTGAATCAAGGTGGTTAAATTTATTTTCGAGCAGGGAAAGATAGCTTGGGGTTTATTTTGCACAAGAGCTAGTGATAGTAATGGCGCGGTATTTTATGTTGTCTTTTCTAGCATAAGAGTAGGCGTGTATGCTTTTGTGTTAATAGACAAGTATTTGGGAGTACGTACTATGGACTGAGGGTGTAACAGATCCCAACGACCGACAATGTTAGGTAGTAGTGTATCGGGGGGTTCCTTGTTTGGATTTTTCTTGCGAGACGTCCCCCGCATGAAACTTAGCGCAACGTTGGAAGTGGGGAGATATTTGGTCGTTAGTACATGGGTTGGGTACCCCGTTAATATTCATATATGTGATATGACTACGGGTTGAAAGCTATATTACGGGTCATGTCTAGCATAGTCGGGTAACTTTCATGCAGTAAAGCATGGGGATAGGGTATACAGGCACCCGGGTTAATTAAGGCAACTTTTGTGCAGTCAAGCACGGGTGCAGGGTATATGGGCGCCCTGGTTAGTTAAAATACATAATTGTGTAACTCATTGTTAGAAGCGGGATAGATAGATGTAGAGAGCTTAGAGGCACAGGAATAGGGAGTGATACTAGAGACTTGGAATGCTAAGCTTATCTTAAATTCGAGGACGAAATTCCTTTGTAAGGGGGGGAGTATGTAACACCCCGTAATTTTGTGGATTTAAAATTTAATTTTTTTTTTGGGAGAAATAAAAATATTTGAATTGGAGAAACTTAAATTTATGATTTAAAGAATTTATTTGAGTGGGAAGAATTATTTATATTTGGCGACTTTAAGTTAAATTGTTCGAATTAATGTGCGTCGCATTTTTTAGGTCAAAATTGGAGAATGTTATAAAGTAATTCGGATGACAATTTTGAGTGTGCGGTTGAGTCCGGATGGGTCGAGGTAATCAAAAAAAGGGGACTCGTGGGTAGTAATCGGGTCTCAAGGCATTTTTGGGCATAGCCGAGCCCACACGAGGTGATTCGGGCCATTTTAACTAGGCCCATATGGCCAAAAACGGGATTAGGGATTTTAAACCTAATTGGGAAAGTGTTGAACGACAGTTAACAATTCTAAACCTAGGGTTTGAGAGAGACACAGAGGAAACAAATCAAGAAGCAAATTGGGGACCTTTTTGGAGACAAATCGAGGAACAAAGTGAGTGTTCATCATCGACACCATCTCTACGCCAACGGATCAGATTCTATGAACAATTAGAGGCAAGTGGTTGATTGTTGTGATTTTAAATTGATGATAATCAATTCATACTATGGGAGGTGTAAACCAAAATTCATTTTGGGTGGGTATTCATGTAAAATTGGGTTTGCAGTAATTGATACACTTTAATGGGATTAAGGGTGAAATTTATTGTGTTTATGATTCTGGAATGTAGAGGTGTGAATCGTATGTTAAAACCAGTAAGAATCGATGTTTAATTTTTGTTAATAGGAATGAAAATCGTATTGGAGATTTGAAACTCGGATAAAACCCAAATTGGGAAAATGTTGGAATTAATGGAAATTAGTTGATTAATTAAGGTCTCTAGGATGTTTAGACCCTTTTATTTTGTGGAGATAATGTTGGTTGTGATTGGGTAAGGTTTTGGAATGAAACAAAAAGCTTGAGGGGTTCATCAATGGCTGAAACAGCAAGCCGAGGAAGACAAATACCTGTTCGATCGATCGACCCAGGGGATCGATCGATCGAGGGTCCCAAAATTTTGGCAGTTCAGCCTGTTTATATATATATATAAGGGAAATTAATTTAGGATTTAATCCCCTACTTTTATTTAGTGATAAATTCATATGTGACACATATTCCTTAACAATTATAAGGGGATATAATTGGGATTAGGAGGGTGATAATTGTATGTCACGGGACGATTAAATTTCAAGAATTAATTCGTAGATATTGGTTTTGGACCGAGGGAAAAGGTTCGGATATTTTAGTTGAGTGGCACTACATTATTAAAGGAATCGAGGTGTAATTAATTAGTTAAGGGGTGGAAATATAGAATCGGGTATTAACGATGGTACGGGCCAAGTGAGCGAGTCTGGGTATAATGGTTGGGTGACACCAAGTGGTAAATTAATTGATGTGTAAATTAATTAAATTAGAGTCGCACCATAGACTCGGATTGGTAATGATTAATTAATTTGTAAATTAATTAAATTAGAGTCGAATCATAGACTCTGGTAAATATTATATAAATTAATGTGCAAAGTATTTATATAAGAGTCGGACCAAAGACTCGGGGAAATATTATATTAATTAATGGATGAATTAAATAAATTAGAGTCGGACCATAGACTCGGGGAGATGATAAATTAATAAGTGAGAAAATTAATTAAGTTGAGTCGGGCCACAGACTCGAGAAATTACAGGCTAGTGTTACGGGTTTTTTTAGTACACGATAAAGCCGGGGTTTATATTATATATACGGTGTAGTGATAATATATATATATATATATATATGTGTGTGTGTGTGTGTGTGTGTGTGTGTGTGTGTGTGTGTGTGTGTGTGTGTGTATATTGTGTGTGCTATTAAATATTAGTGACTAGATATTTATTTAATTTATATACTCTAGTGCTATCAAGGGAGGTTGCGCGATGTGGGTGAATCCCCTAGCTTGAGGAGTAGGGTGAGTATATCCCCAGGTCATAGCGTCCGGTATATGGGTGAGGGATTTATCTCACTTTCAGGGACCGAATATAACCGCCTCCACTACGTTTATATTTTGGGCCAAGTTGGTGAGCGATTCCTACTCGGGTAACTAGGTTATGTGAGCACACCTAGTAAGATAGCACTTTAGAGGGAATCATCCGGTGAGACTCGGAGGGATGGATGTGCATATATATATGTGTGGTTGTTCTTAGTAAAGGTACGTATATAATGGTAGTAAATATTATATGCGGTAAATAATACAGTGTGTCATGTATATACTTTATATAAGTTGTGTCACAGTTATATGTTATGATTTAAAGCAAATTAATTAAGTTAATTGGTGAGATATATTATAATTAAAAAATTATTATACTCGGGTTAGAGTAGTATGGCAAGGGGAGATTATACCAGGACTAGTTGGATGAGGTAGTACAACTAGGTGGGGTTAAGGTAACCGTTAGGTGTGCACATTAGTGGAGGGGTGAGTATGTACTCAAGAGAGTGCGGCACTAACTTAATTATGAAGCGCATTCATGCATTTTAAATTACTGCAGTTAATTAACTTGCTAAATATTTTCAAAATGTTTTGGGTTCTAACCCATATTATAAAACTATTTTCAAAACCTTTTAGGTGTCCAGCCATAAGGACACTAGGATTGATATTATATTTCAGGGACACGGAGCTGCAGCATGTGTGGATGCTAGCAGGAGCTTGGATTAGACGCCTGATTCATTCTTTCATATAGTAGGAATCATCTATCAGTTTCAGTTTACTTAGGGCATGTCGCCCAGATTTTTTAGTACAGTTTTCAGATTTATTTATTCAGGTGTTGGATATTTGTATTGGACTATTTACTTTGGTGGCCGATTGTTTATTTGGCATGTCATTTTAGTATTTGTTCAGTTAATTCAGTTGTGTGAATGGTTTATATTTATTTCCGCATGTACTGTTTGGTTTAATTTAAAAGATAAAATTTGGCACCACCTTTTTGATATACTAGGTGGTTAGTAAGTTAAAAAGGTTTTCGACAATGACGCTGAGGATGAACCAACTGGGATTCTTGTTTTAATTTGGTATAGGACTGATCACCCGGTATTTTATTAGGCGGGGTGTCACAGAATATCTCTATGCTATAAAATAAAAAGGGGAAATTCACCATTAACACAAGGTAGGAATGAACATTATAGTATTTCATTAATGACTAACATGGGAAAGGCCCTTATAAACGGTGAGCAAAAGAAAATACGGGGATTCACAAGCTAATTATTTTTAACTAGTCTCCTTGCCCTTCACTTGCTCTTGTGTTTTTGAGACTTTTTCCCTTATCAGCCTCAGAGGATGTATAGTGGACAGTAGCATATGTCGCATCTTCTTTATCTACCTTTGGCGGGGAATCGGGATTGTGCTTGCCAAAGAGTTCAAAATTGGCCAGGATATTTTCCCTCATCAGTGCAGCATCCCAGCCTTTCTTGAAGTTGGAATTCCTAATGAAATCCAACTAACGTTTTGCATCATCAAAGGCTTAAACATAGCCCCTTTTATAACTTACCTCCTTAGATGCAGTAAGTTGGTTACGTTCCTTCTTTAGGTGGTCGCGTTCAACTACAAGTTCAACCTTTAATTGGTCATTAATAACATTTAGCCGATCGCGTTGGTTCTTCAGCATGTGTATGGCCACACTGGTGGACTTGTTCTCCTCATTGTATGCCCTTTGGAAAAGAGAAAGAGCTTTCTTGGACTTGTCTAAATCCTTTGTCAGGTCATTATTGACCTTGGACTACTCGAAGAGATTCTCCAAAATGGCGACAAATTCCTTCACAAATTGAAAATATAGTAATACGAATATGTCAGAATAAAGAGTTAGAAGTCCAATAAGTCAAGGAAGAATAGAAGAAAGGTTGGATTACCAGAGACAACTATTGAGCGGCTTGAGTAGAAAGTTAATCGTGAGTCAACTGATTGACTTTCTCGTGATCAAGCATGAGGACTCCTCCTTCAGCAAACTAAAGGCCAAGGAGGGGCTCTAGGCTACTAACATCACCTATTGTATCCTCCCAGGATTATGGGCATCACCCTTCTTGGAAGTCATCAAGTACATTGAGGAGTGAATTTTTTCCTTGCTACCCTTCTCTTGGACTAATGAGTTTGGCACCAATTCAGAGGCAGAAGGGCCCTCATGCTCATTTCTCTTAGAGGCCTTGGGCTTGGGGGAGGCAGGATTCACATCATCATTATCAATCAAAAAAATCTTGTTCCTATGTGAAATTGAATCTTCCCCGGCAATAGGAATAGACTCAACGTTCAAGGATTCAAATGAAGAAGAGATAAAATCTTCCTCACTTGTAAAAGGAAGTCGAACCTTAGGTACTGTATCTACCGAACGAGTTGTGAAGATGCTGGTAGAATTCTTACATTCAAGAAGGAATGAGGGAGATCGACGATACTCACTACCTGGAACTAAATTCCTCCTCAGCTCCCAAACTTTGAGTCACGCCTCTCTGTTGATATGGTAAAGAGAGAGTTATTTCTTATTCGGTCGAGCTAGACAGAAGAAAATAAAAATTCATCACTAATCGTATAATTCAAAAGTCGCTGCTTCAACTTCAGAAACTCGAATTTTTTATATTCCTTTTTATTTCTCATCAAACTAATGGCATCTTCTTCTAGAAATCCTATTTATTCTTAGATTGATATTAAGGAATCAAGTAGAGCTCAGAATAAGAAGAAATAAATTTAAATTGTGTCACTCCCCCATTTTGGGCACATAAACACTTGATATTTCTCCCCCTCGGGGAGAGGTGGATGATGCCAATTCCAGACAATAAAGCCTTGTTCCTAATACCCATTATTATAATCAGGGAGGTGACAACCAAAATCCTATCAGGTTTCTTCGCCTTCAGGTTTAAAACACCATTTATAGTATGGGACTAAGAATAGCAGTACCTAATCTCTGGAATTCCTATCTTGGTTCCATATAGTTCATTTATTTTATGAACTCCTTTCATAATCCTCCATGTGTTTAGGCCACATTGGGTGGGAATGACATCAAATAATTCATAGAACTTCATGAACCATTGATTTAGGGAAAAAATTATTCCCCCCAGGCACTGAGAGAGTATGGATCTAATGACCAGCCTCAATAACATCGCAATTTCTGGACACTGGGGCATACTCAATCGTCACCCAAAGGGGAATTGAGTATATTTTTTAAACTCTCCTATGGTCCTTTCACTGATAGCATAAATCATTTTTGAGAAAGAAAGTACAGGAAAAATGGCTATTCAACGAAAATGAACAGGAAGGAGTTGAAAAGCTAAGAAAAACAAGCAAAGACAAAGAAGACATACAAGCAGATTGTGAAGACAAAAGATCCAAATTATATTTTTGAATGACGAAGATTATGGAAATGATGGTACAGAGTTTGGAGTAAGCAAATGCCAAATTCCAAGAGACTAATCATATAGAGCAGAGCCTAAGATCATCAATGCAACTGGCGGTTCATTTTTCAAACCTCGGACCAATATACACTTATCTTGATCAAATAATTACAAAGCATACCCTTATGAAAACTCAGATATTGGACTTATCATTTTGGCCAGCAAAATGTATAATATCCTTCAGCTCCTTACTGGTAGAGAATTTTAGGGAAAATTGTGGGGTGCAGATCATAACAGGAAATATTTGGCACCCAAACAGGCCCAAAATAGAAGAAATAAAATGTGTTGTTTGATTTTTTATTAGTATCACGTGGATAATCATGGAGGCTCATCCTTGTTATCTGTGATCTCAAATGAGATAAACATGGATCAATAAATGAGCCAATCAGGGGCTGGAAGCATTCGAACATGGCTCAACCATTATAAATAAAACCCTTACCCCTGGACAAGGGGGCATGTAATTATTTATTCCAAGACTCTTAAAGAATTAATAAAAACATAGAAACCCCCTATGGATGTAGGTAGCTTCCGAACCATGTAAATCCTTTATGTTGTGATGTTGCTTTACTCATTAATTATTTCTTTGTTGTTCATAACCATTCATTGTGATTATTTTGCACTCACAGTCTCCTAAGGGATAGATTTAAGACCTCACTATAAGCCCAAAGCACTACCCATAAACTCAAAAAACTTATCCCAAAGGGTTACCTAATCTCGAGGACCAATCCATCATACTAAAAATACCACTTTAGGCGTCTGTATCCTCTAGACCTGGTCTAATGATACACACTCGCAATACCAAAGAATTAATATTCTATTACTAATTTATGAGATGTTCATGTATAATTAAATTTCACGAATTAAAATAAATTTTAACATGAAGTAATTTTAATGGTAAATCACACAACTATCATTCACACACAACTACCATTTACACGAGTAATGATAATCAATATGTGTACTAATGAAATTATGTACTTGCAATTCAATATGTGTTTTCATGTCCTTGGAAGTTGATATATACAGGCCTATAAGAGTTCCAAATATTTTTTCACATGTCACTCTTCCTCTACCACGTAGACTTTGCCTCATTATGGTGACCCCACAGAACAAGCTCTAACGGGATGACTATGGAATGAACTATGGAATGAAATATGTGATCTTTATAAAATAGAATCTATCATGGTCTCTCATCATAACTTTTATCGGTATGAAGCTCAATATTAGATCATTGTGTTGGTACACCATGTCATCTCTTAGGAATATTCGAAGCAACGAGACATGGAGCATGTCGTGTGCCTTCAGGATATGAACAATTAAGGTTAAAAGATAAGAAATCGGTCCCACTTGGTTGATGATCAAAAAAGGTCCAACATATCAAAGATCCAACTTCCATTCCTTACCAAATCGCATCATTACCTTCATAGGAGATTCCTTGAGTAACACTTGATCCTAAACTAAAAACTCGAGGAATTTTTTTCACCTATTCAGAGTTCTTTTCCCTAATCTATATGGTCCTTATCCTATCCCTAATAAACCATACATTCTCCAAGGTATCCTGAATATAATCTAGTCAAAGTACCCTGTTCTCCCTCACCTCTATTCAAAAAATGGGAGAATGATAAGACGTTCTACACAGTGACTCATAAGGTTCCATGTTTATGGTCTGCTAATAACTTTATTATCAAAAAACTCAACCAACGGTAAATATTTCTCACAACTACCCTTAAATTCCAACATACACATGCCCAAATCATATCCTCCATAACCCATTTCACCCACTCTATGTGACCGTTAGTTTGTGGGTGATGTAATATACTCAATCACAACTCAGTACCATGATATCAAGTCATACTCCACGTAACCTCAACATCTATGCTATGAAAAACTTGGCATACTACTTTATTGTTAAGTCTATTTAAGCTATAAGTAAATAGTCTACCTTAGTCAACCAGTCCATAATAACTTAGATGTAGGCAACCCTGTAAGGAATTCCATGAAGATTATCTCTTACTTTTTCACTAAGACCTCAAGACGATGTAGATTACTCGGCGTTTATTAATGATGTACTTCTACCAACTGGCATGTAGCACACTTGGACACAATCAATGTAATTTCCATCTTAATGCCTTCCCACAAATATTGGGGCCTTATATTCTGATACATTTTATCACCATCGAGATGAAGTGTAAATCAAGACCCATATATCTCCAACAAAATGGATTATTATAACTCCCTATATCCTAGCACAACTAACCTAATATAAAATCATTGATCCCCTCTAAACCCAATCAAATATAATGATGACCCCTTAATCAATAACCTTCGACCTTCTCTTGGAAAGTAGGGTCTATAGACTAGGCCTTCATAACCTGAATAATGACCTTTGTTATGGTAAAGACTACCATAAATGCAGTTTTTAACTCATCTAGTGTTGGAAGAGAACCCCACTATAACTTTTAAAACGTGGGTAAATTCACTATTAATCCAAGGCTCAAAGTGTTTGGCACTATATTAACCTTGCTTGGATTATACTGGATATCAAACTGATAGTCCTTCATAAATTTCAACCAGCTTTATTGTCTCATGTCTAACCCACTCTGCATGAACAATTACTGTAGAGCTCTTTTAGTCAGTGAATAAATGAAATGTAATACCCCATCTACCACCATTGATATTATCCTTAGTTTTCCACACTCACGTGAAGCACTCTATATCTTTGACTCACTTGAGCTGATATTATATAGGTGCTCATCTAGTTTGGAAATAGTGACAAAATTGAGTCATACCCTTTCAAACCAAAGAACCTTCAGACTCTTCACTTTGAGTTCCTCTAATTGTCCAAAAGGTAGTACACCAAAACTTCACCTAGGACGCATTCATGTGTTGCAAATGTGCTTGCCTTATTCATTATTTGGTTGTGCGTGAGTTAAATCCCTCTAAAATAATTTTCTACAATTTTGGGAATATTTTAAATAATTTTTATAATTTTTTAAACATTTTTTTGAAATTAAAAATTGGTTTTTAAAAAGGTTGTGGGTTGATTTATAATTTCCATAAGCTGTTAAATTTATGCTTGGGTAGCAACCGAAAGCGTTTGAAAATTATGTGGGTACAATTTGTATTTTTTAGAAGTTCAAAAACACGTGTTTAAAGTTCAATCTTAGCCTTACACGTATTGTCTCCACAAAGACTAGATTTGTGCTTCTACGCTATCACATACCTGTGATTAACTATGAAACCTTGGATCCTTTTAATCAACAACCTGCATGTTATCTGAGATGATCCTTGTGTAGTTTGGATAAACCAATGAGGGTTAGCTTTTGAGCGGTGCAACCTTAACCCTTGGATTTGCTTCGTTCTTTTAAACTCAATCCTGAGCATTGATTTGCCTCGAGTTTCCAGAGCCTTCCATCTCTTACTGTAAATAAAATCCATATGTTATACGTTTACAATCTTTGGCCAACCTCACTTCTGAGAGAAAATAGAGAGAAGAGAGAGAAATCAAACCCTAAACTAACTCCGGCCAAATCCTTCCAGAAAACCTTTTCTGTGAGACAGTTAGTTTGAGATTCGAGTAGATCCATCCTCTTCTATCCTTTATCTCTTTCCCAACTTAATCACGTTGGTTAAATCTCATTTTCTTTTATAGAACTTTGAGATTTGATCTCCGTGATACATTTCACTTAGATATTGTGTAGTTATGATTTCTTCTTTCGAGAAATCTTGTTTTGTTGGTTGTTTTCTAACTAATATGTTATTTTCAAACCCTAAACCAACAAAACCTTTTCTGATTTTAGTTTCTTTGAATATTCAGACTTAGATCTAATTGAGATATTGATTGGGGATTTGCACTTTTATATATTTCACATTTTTTGAAATAAGTGTAAATATTTTTAAATAAGAAAGTGCATAGGATCTTGGCTCGTGTATATAGCAAGATTCCCTCTTGATCTGTGAAAATTTTAAAGATCCAAAGTCTGATATTTTGATTAAACTGATTTTGGAAATTCCTTTGCATATTTGTGATTTGTTTTGCATAATGTCTGTAATTAAGTGTGTGAGAGTTGCATGCATGTGATTTAGAGCACATCACCACTTACACTGTCACATTACTATACTGAAAGGTGTTGGTATTGAGATCTTGGATATTTTGAGTTGACGTGAAGCTAAAAGGAGTGGAGTTACAAAGCTGAGAGAACATCAACAACATCAGCGCCTTGGGAGAGTCAAAAAATCCAGAGGAGTTGGTATATTTATGAACTTAGAATAAGGTCTAATTGTATGTCTTGATTGCTATATAGTTTGTAAACTGTTACTCTATTTTAGTGGATTTTTTACTTTTGAGGTGTAGAGACCTCCGTCGATGTTTCCCCAATTGGGTGGGGTTTTACCACGTTAAAATTGCTCGTGTATACTTCCTCTTCCTCTCATCCCTTTCTTAAGGCTGTGTTGGTTTAATTATCTTATGTTTTGTTTTTCAAAACTGGTAAACCTATACCTGAAATAGCTCATTCAAACTATTTTACACACCTTGTGTTTAAAATTTATTTTCAGAAAAGAGTTTCTTTAACAAACTGTTCGAAGCCATTTAAATAGTTTAATCTTAAATTAAACGACTTAAGTGGTCTTTTTTTTTATCACGGTGGTATGTGATTTTTTTCCAACTCACACCCACAAACTAGTGTCAATGGGGTTTGAACACAGGACGCATAGTGTCATACACCACATATCTTACCAGTGGAGGTGAAAAGGTCTCAGTGTCAGAAGATTGAAAATCTACATATATGAACCGTTATTTTTCCCTCACTCAGGCGATGTGTGATGTAACTCTAAATATTAAATCAATTATGGCAGCAGTATGTTACAATCCACCCCCTTAAGGATCCCAACAATTCTCATTGGAATGAAATCAATCATCACCCAACATGTTAGAAGACTTATTCTAGATTAATACTAGCTTTGATATCACTCTGTAATACCCCACTCTACCACTATCGATATTGTTCCCAGTTTAAATACCACTCATATTAATATGGGATTTTTTCATCTCACATCCACAAATTGGTGTCAACGGGGTTCGAACCCTAACATGTGGTGTCATAAACACATTTTCTACCAGTAGAAAATGGAAAAGAAATCAGTGTTACAAGAATACAAATCTACATATATGAACCATTACTTTTTCCTTACGCAGGCAATGTGTGATGTAACTCTTTGTCTAATAAATCAACCATGGCACTAGTCTGTTAAAATTTGATTGATGATGCATATGTCAGGGTTTAAACCCCACTTACACTGTTTTTATATTTAGCACCAATAAAATCCTATACCATTGTGTATGGTGGTTAAATTTGGGATACTATTAGGGGTGGAAGAGTGGGTTGTTGCATAAAATCTCTCTTTTAATTATTGATGCCTCCACACTCGAAGATAACATACCATTGCTACTGACTCAAAGTCATGGGTGATAATTCCCTTTGTCAGGATCAAACGTCCTATAAGTGTAAGCTATAGCTTTCTTCTCTAATATCAACACGCCCTCCAGTTCATATAGTGAGGCATCAGTATACACCATGTAGTTAACCACACTATGAGGTAAAGAAATTTATATAGATTAAGTCAACTTAGCCTTCAAATCATCAAAATCCTTCTAAAAAAACTCATCCAAAATAAATGGTACCCCCTTATTTTTTAGGTTAGTCAAGGGCCTCGTAATTTCTAAGAAACCCTGAATGAACCCATGATAGTACCATGCAATCATAAAAAACTTTACAGCTACATTGATGTTGTAGTCTATATCCATTCCAACACTGAATATGCCTTTTTTTAAGACGTCCCTCAAGTTTTACGCATGCTTATCTGTTGTTCAAGGAAATTCCATATCATCATCAATGAACACGATGACAAACATATATAAAAACTCATTGAATAACTGGTTAATCAAATGCATGAAATTCTTTTAAGCATTGTCAAGATGAACCATAAACCCATATGAACCATAACATGTTAAAAAAAATTCTTCGATCCATCTTTCTCTTGAATACATAACTAATGATATTCCAATCTCAAATAGATCTCTGAGAAGTGAAAAACAACTCTTAACTAGTCAAACATGTCATTAATATGACATTACAGATAATCATTATGTATATAAACCTTGTTAAAATCCCTATATAATCCACACATAATCTCAACAATCCATCCTTCTTCTTCACTAAAAGATCGGAGCTCCCCATGATAATGTACTCCTCCGAACGAATTCTTATCTAAGAAATTAAAAAAAAAATCTTTTATCTGTGCTCTCTCATATCTAATTGAACCATATAAAATTATGTTCGGGATCTCAACATAGTGAAAGAATCTAGATCAATAATAAAATATACCTCCTTATTAGGTGGTAACCCAAGGATCTCCTAAAAACCATTAGGAAACTCTCGAACACCTATAATAGAGTCTAACGATACAATGAATCCCTCTGAATAACTCTCATCAATATAATAAAGATGCTTACTCAAACCTCCCTCGGGCCATGGCATCACAATCAAATACATATCGTACTCTTGAATGGAAAAAACAATGGACTTTCGAAAAATATTACACACTAGCATGATATTAGGATAATAATTCTACCCCCAAAATAACATCGTATGTAGACATATTATAAGGATAAATTTCCAAGTAGTGTCAATTTGTATGTATTGGCATTATTCCAGACGAAACCCAATTTGAGTCATAGATAGATTTTTACTTGTCACGATTCCCACATGGTCTATGAATTTGTTTGAAGACATAGAGGCCAAGCTTCAAAAATAGATCATATCGTGTCTGTTGGTGCATGTTTCAAGTCTTCACATCATATTTCATTTTGAGAGACTCTCACATATGAACGCATAATGTTTATGGGACTCGAAAAATATTTTAAGGATGTTATTTTGTTTAAAATGATTTTAAAATGTATTAAATTCATTTTTCTAAAGATAACTTAGTTTATTCTAAGATAAACATGTTTTAGAGTCGTATAGATATTTCCCTTGTGTTTAGAAAGATCAAACGACATCAACAATCGTTCAAATGACATGGACAAGTCATTCAAACGACCTACCAACTTAAGACTTTTTATTAAATGTGATTTCTTCTCAAAATTTGTGGTGTGTAGAACAAAGATTACTAAACATAATAGTTTCATTTTTCTACACTTGTTTACAAAGGTTTTTCAAGATAAAAACATCCTTTGTGTTTTAAGATCCAATCTTTCATATACATATGCTATAGAGATCTTATGTTTATCACCATCTAGAGTTTGTTTGCCTCATTGAACATTGTTTTGTCAAGTTTTGTGGTGAAAAAACGGTGGCCTCCGTGTTCCTAATTGTAAACGGTTGCCAAAGCTTCATCGGTGAATACCAAGACATTCATGGACTCGTGTGTTGTGGACCTGGCATGCAAAGATTTTTGAGTTACATTATGGAAGAGCGATTGAAGAATAGAAGAGCGTCAAGACTTGTGGGGTATCGAGTCATTGAGTAAGTCTATTGTATGTAATTTGTAGAACCATATCATAGTGATTGTCTGGCTTGGGCCATTCGAGGTTTTTTCTCTTAGTGGTTTCGTCGTACATCGGCGTTGTGTGTGTGTGGACTTGACGTATTTTACTTGTTTAATCACAATATATGCATGTTTAGGATTAACAAGATAAAATAGAGTTAAGTAAAATTGGTTCACAAAATTGGTGAGAATTAAATTTGGAAAAAGTTTGTTTTTTGAAAAATTGTATTTCACCTAAAGCACACATAAGAAAAAGGGTCCTACAAATCGGTATCAGAGCTAGAAACACTTATTTATTGTGTAGATCCTTGTTTTTCTTCTTTTTGTAGTCGTGTTTTTTTATAACTCTTGGGGTGTATTTGTAAAGCGTGTGATACCGATTAAAACTAACTCGCAAGTTTCCAATCAAACCTTATTTAATTCAGCCCCTAAAAAAGCATTTAAAGTGTGTGTTTGTCAACCCATAAATAAATATAAAGCATGCAACACAATAAATATGTTGAGACACAGATTTCAGGAAAAAAAAAATTCGGGTAAAACCTTTATTTCATTATGAATTCATAAATCGCAACTTACAATTACATAGAGAAATCTGCAATGGATCAATACGCAGCCAACCCACAAAGACTCGTAGTCTTGAACTCAGCAAGAGAATACACGCAACACCCTCTAAGGACTCGCAGCCCAATCTTCAGCAAAGAATCTTCATGCAGCAAGATCCTCAATGACACGCAACCATATGGTGTAGAGACGCACTCCACAAAAGATGAACAAAAGCAAAGTGTTCTTGAAAATAAAAACAATTCACTAAAGCATATGGGAGTTTTTTGAATTGAAAACCAAAAAGGGATTAAAAAATCTAAAGGAAGAAGCCTAAAGAATTCTGCTTTTGCAGTTTTTCTGTTCTGTAAAACGCTGGGACTTCTTTAACAAAATGAAACCACAGAATGAGATTTTATAGAAAATCGTGCCACCTCGAAAACAGTGCTCGTTCGAATGAGATCAGCATGTCTCTCGAACGAAGGATAGTTGTCGTTCGAACGAGATCGCGCGACATGGCTATCTCGCGTGAACGACATTGCTCTGTCGCTCGAACGACTGTTGCGTCAAAAAATATTATTTTAATATCCGCTTTAACACTTAGAAAAAATACTCATTCTCAAATTTTGACGAAAAAGTCCGCTCCAACACTTAGAAAATATTTTGTAAAAATATCCCAAAAGCTCTAAGTGAATAGTTAAGGTATTAAAAGCATAACCTTACCAAAGTAAACTTCGCGGAGTCTTGAATGATGAAGAACTTGAGTAATTCGGATCTGTCTTTGATGTAGATGTCTCTTGAATGCTCTTCGACGGTGTAGCGATATATGACATAATAAATTGATAACAGACCTATGAAAATATGTCCTTACAGTATTTTTCTCGATGGATTCTCAAAGTTTTGACGAGTTAAGTCTTTTGAATTCGAAGTTTGCAAAACGAATAGAAATTTTTGAAGAAGAAAATTCTCGTTTTAAACATATTATTGAATATTTGCAAACGTTTCAAACTCAAAGAGATATCATTCGTGAGAAGTTTGTGGCTTTGTATGATAACTTTAATTCTTTGAAATTCGCCAAGGAAGAGAGTGAGAAGAGAGTCCTTGTTTTAGAAAAAGAGTTAGAGGACCTTAAGAATTCTAGGGTTTATGATGTTGAAGAAAATATTTTGATTAATGAATTTAAGGCACGCGAGAAGACTGTAGGGATACGTTTGCTCACATTGAGGGGGAGCAAGATAACCTTCTAGGGGTAATTGAAAATTTAAAGAAGGAGTCCCTAAAATTTGGGGAGTCCAATTCTTTTCTTGAGTCTAAAATTTTGAAGATGAAAAATAATAAAGACTCGAATAGTGTGAATAGTGATGGTAGTGGCTTATCGTGTTCTAGTGCTTCTAATGTTAAAGCCAAAACCATAGTTTATTTAGAGCGTCAACCACATCCCAGGGTGTTATAAAAGCTCAATCTAAAGGTCCCGTTCCTCATCGAGCTTACGCATGTTCACATTGTGGTAGGAAAGGTCAACTTAGGCATTTTTGCTATGATCTTAGAAAAGGCCCTGGGAAGTTTAAGTGTAATGTCCCGTCGATTCCCAAAACCCATCAGGTTAGGTATACACCTGTTTGGGTTAGGAAATCTATTTAGAAGATGCTAAATGTTAGGTTGGTTGATTCTCACATGCTAGCACATGATGCTTCACATGCTATTTCTTATGGATGATTGTATTAGTTACGTTTGGCATACGCTAGTCTTTACTTCATGATTAATATCTTGCTAGTGGTATGACATGTGTATCTCTTTGTATTATATTTTTCATTTATTTGAGTCTTTTTTTAAAAATACAAAAAAAAATTAGTTTTATATATTTTTGAGAAAATACAAAAAGATTTTGTTTTTTTAGTCAAAAATATTTTTTTTAAAACCCAAAAAGATTTTCGATTTTTTTTTGTGTCATGAGTTTACATGTATGAGGTGGCATATTGGTGTACTTGTACCCCCATCATTTAATTATCCATGTGGCTAGGACATTTGGTCATAATTATAAATGCTTATAATGATCTTAACAATTGACTAATGGGGTTATTTCGAAGTTGATTTGAATTTGGATTAGATTTTGTATATATGCCATCAAACACACATGCACGAGTTTATATGAATATTTGACTTTTCATGCATAGTTGAGTTTGGTGAGATGTTATCCTCTCAATTTTTTCATCTATGTGTAATTATACTTAGGAGAAGGTGTTCATGTGAGAACCATTTTTTGTAGGGAATTTGTTTATATTGAAAAAAGGATGTGTGTTCACGGGAAAGGGCTACAAGAGTATAATAAACTCGTTGTGAAATCCACCATCTAAAAGACCCCGAGAAAAAAATTAAGGCAATAAAAATAATCATATGCCAAAACTAGGTCCAATAGGATTTCTCTAAGGTGAGAAAATAGTAACCTCAAAAGAACTTGAAAAAGTAAAATGAATATATGAGGGTGTTCGGATGGAAAAATAACAATGGGCTTGCACCACGAATCCTAATGTTGAATTTTTTTTAATGATGCTATTGTTTGTAGAATCATCAAAATTTCGAATTTCTGTGAATATTATTTGTTTAATTCATTTAGATCAATATATTAATTGTCACATATGGCTAAAACTTAGTTTGATGGCATTTGGCTATCAATTTGAGCTTCTTGATCATTTCGATGTGTTCAAGTTATGATTTATTTGTTTCATTTCACTCCCATTCATTCCATATCCTTGTTTGAGCACATTGATACTATGTTAGCATGAAACTCATACTTTTTATTTTCTGTTTTGAGTATGTTTTGCGACTGTTTTGATTTTTCAGTTGCTGTTTTGATGAAATTTTTTCATTGGGCAAATTCTGCATATTTTTTTACTTGGAAAACAACGTTTTTGAAGCCTTCCAAATGACTTGTGGATACCGTTCAAACGATATATCCATGTCGTTTGAAGACTGGATCAAGCGACCTATCTCGAGAAGTGTTAAAAGTGTCAGGTATGGTCGTTAGAAGGGTCGTTTCATGATTTGCAACACACGACACCTTACTATTTTGGGTCGTTTCTTGAATTGATCGAAGGAGCTCTTATCTTGTTTAAACGACAATGCGTTGTCATTCGAACGACCTGAGTTGACCACAGTTAACTTTTTGACTTTTTGGTTCTGTTTTTGTACATGTGATGATATTACACTGTTTTGGTACATTTGTACTGTTTATATGCAGTCGATAGTGATTATTCATTCTTGACATACACTGCATTGATTCTTTTAATCACATCATTCCTAATATTGATGATTCATATTTGTGTGACTGTTTGTTAGTTGTGATTTGGTATTTTCTGATTATTATTAGCTGGCAACATCTGTTTATCTAGATATGCAACATATGATTATTTTCATTCTAGATATGTGTTTGTTTATCTTTTTCTCTGGTTGTATATTCGAGACAAAAAAGGGGAGAGATTGTATGTGATGTAGGGGAGTTTGGTGAGTTTTTATTTGATGCGAACATATGTTTATCATGTTTTGATTATACTGTTTACATATTGATATTTGATTTGAGCTATTTGTTTATGTATACAAATTGGTATCATATGTTTTTGCTCACATGTTTAACAAATGGTTTGTTTTACAAGTTTATTATATCATTTGTACCTCCATACTTCACATGGTATTTGTTTGTTCATGTGTGTAGTGATTATTCAGAGACTGGCGATTTTGCGACTACATCACATGAAGACAAGTTTATGTTGTCGGTCTAATATTTGTTTACTAGATCGTGTCCTGTATTTTCTTTTTGGGTTTACGGGATGGGATTTAGGTCATTCGACTTGACGAACCGGCTTAGGCATTTTACTTTTTTGGTTTTGTCATGGAATAGACAAAGGGGAAGATTTGTAAGGAAAAATTTTCAAGTAATGTCAATTTGTATGTATTGGCATTATTCTTGAAAAAACTAATTTGAGTCATAGATAGATTTTTAGTTGTCACGATTCCCACATAGTCTATGACGTTGTTTAAAGACGTAGCGGACAAGCTTCAAAGATAGATCATGTCGTATTTATTGGTGCACATTTCACATCTTCGTATCATATTGCATTCCGAGAGACTCTCAAGGGTGAATGCATAAAGTTTATGGGACTCAGAAAATGTTTTAAGGATGTTGTTTTGTTTAAAAATGATTTAAAAATGTTTTAAATTCGTTTTTGTGAACATAACTTCGTTTATTCTGAGATGACCATATTTTAGAGTCATATAGATATTTTCCTTGCGTTTAAAAGGATCACACGACATCAGAAATCGTTCAAACAACATGGACAAGTCGTTCAAACGACATGGCCAAGTCGTTCAAACGACCTAGAGATATCATTTAAATGACCTTCCGACTTAAGATTTTTTATTTAAGGCAATTTCTTCTCAGAATTTTGTGGTGTGCAGAACCAAAATTACAGAACAAAACAGTTTCATTTTTCTGCACTTGTTTACAAAGTTTTTTCAAGATAAAAACATCCTTTGCATTTCAAGACCCGATCTTTCATATACATATACTATAGAGATATTATGTTTTACACCATCTAGAGTTTGTTCATCTCATTGAACATTATTTCGTTGAGGTTTACGGTGAAAAAGTTATGAAATCCATGTTCCTAACCATAGACGATTGCCGAAGCTGCATTGGTGAATACCGAGACATACGTGGATTCGTGTGTTATGGACCTGGCGTGGAAGGGTTTCTGCGTTTCACTGTGGAGGAGCAGTTGAAGCATTGAAGAGCGTCAAGACTTGTGGGGTATCGATTCGTTGAGTAAGTCTATCATCTATACTTTGTAATACCATATCATAGTGATTGTATGGCTTGGGTTGTTCGAGGTTTTTCCCTTAGTGGTTTCCTCGTACATTGGCGTTGTGTGTTTGTGGACTTAATTTATTTTACTTGCTTAATCACACTAGATGCATGTTTAGTATTAACAAGATAAAATTGAGTTAAGTAAAATTTTTTCACAAAATTTGTGCGAATTAAATTTGGAAAAAGTTTATTTTTTGAAAAACTGATATTCACCTAAAGCACGCATAAGAAAAAAGGGCCTACACATATTTATCAAAAAGGTTGGCCATAAAGCCCTGTCACCTAACATCTACCCTTATATCACGACATACATGACATTTAAGTGTACCCAAGCCCAATGGTGAATGTATGTGCAATAAGATATCAAAGGCTAAGTCTACCATCCCAGCTAATAGATCTAAGGATCTTGATTAGTCACGTGAATTTTATATATTTCTCCTTTTTTTTTTGCATATTTTAGCATATACAAAGCCATAAAACCCGTACTTACATTATGATGTTAAATAAACCCAATGTTCTTACATAATCACTTGCATAAGATATTTTGGTGTCATTAAAGGCACTGGGAAGATAAATGCGAAGTATGAAATCATTCGAATCAATAATCGTCCACAACGTGCTTCCAAGGGCAAAAAGGGAATTTCATAAAGACGGTGTCGGACTTGGACTCTTCATGAATAATTTTGGCCTCAAAGTGAGGAATGCCTCAGTTCAAATGGCAAATCAATCCAATATAAAATGAGGAAGATATGAAGAGTAAAATACTGAAGTCAAAGAATTCAAAAGTCAAAACCTCAACTCTAAGTCAAAGGCAAGTTTGAACGGATCAACCCAATCCTATTTCGAATAGATCCGACATATCAGGATCACCCACTTGCTTCAAAATTCCCTATAAATAGCAAGCCCTTCTTTCAGTTTTTACCACCAATTCACTACTTTTACTTCTCTCTCTAGAAACTTTTATTCTTAGTTTTTAATAAAGTTTTAGTTTTTGTATAATTGTTTTATTAATTAGTTTATTTATTTTATTTAGTTATTTGCTTTATTTCTTTGCTAATTAATTTAATCTAGCTTATTTCTTTATTAATTAGTTTATTTATTTATTAATTAGTTTACATCCTATTAATATGTTATGAATTGGAGAGTTAATTATCACATTTATAACTATGTTTCACTAGTTAAAATAGGTTGGGGATTATCAACCCACCCTTTGAAAATAGTGTTTTCCATTGAGATTTGTAAGCATAAGAGTATATTCATAGCTTAATATATATTGAATTTAATACTATGGAGGCTTCACATATAATGTCAAGCATTATATGTTTTCAAATTCTTAGTAAGAGATGCAATGTATGTTAATTTTTACACTATGATTATTAAAGCCTTCATTAAGGTTTATACCTTATTTATTTGATTGCTTGCCTTAATGAGTATGTAAAATTTTAAACAACTTTAACTTTTCTAGCTTGGATTTACATATTTCGAAGGTCAGAAAGTAATCCACAACCTCCCTCACATCTAATTTATAAGTATAACTTGTTAAAATATCTTAAATCACTAAAACCACACAAAACCCAACAACTTTTATTTACTTCTTTCTATAATATTTTAAATAAAAAATCAAAGTAATTTTAAAGTCTTTGTTGTTATTTTTCATTTGTCAGTGGATACGATACATACTTCTCACTGTATTTGTTTAGTGTAATAAGTTGTGGTTTTATTTGTATTTGCGTGTTAAACCATCTGCATAAAAATCTTCTTACACAATGTTCAATTTGTGTCGAATAAAATCTACTAGCAGAATAATGTGCATGTGCATCCTTTATTAGTTCATGTTCATCCTTCAAATTTATGTGATACACATGTCATACTGTCGTTATGGTTGGACTTGTTACTGGGTCGGTGGTGTTGCTAATATTGTTGGAACTACCACAAAATATAGGGACAATAGATTCTGACAATGGCCTTGAGGTACCCGATACCCATGTTATCCACTCTTCCCCTAGGCACCCTGATTGCCCCTAGGGAATCTCTTGGATTTATGTCCCACCACATCATAAACAAAGCAAGTGTTGGAAAACCTCATTTTCTAATGTTTTCCTTATTATTGGCCCGGCTAGCCTCTAGCCCTAGTGAGTCTATCGTCCTTGGACCTGATGGACCTAATGAAGATTCATCGTAACTCGTCTCTTGTGAGGATGATCCCTATATTATAGCCCTTTGGATGTTGAGCCTTTGAAGACTCTCTTTCACTACCTCTTGTATTTCTATCCGTGTCTAGATGCGTCTATATTGGACCAGTTCTCTCCATTTATCTTATGAAAAGCGTGATGGTAATAGTAATGAATTACAACATCATTAACCACCTGAATATATAGGGTGTGAGTAAGGTTCCCTATCAGCACTTGTCTAATCCTCCATGTTATACTCGTGATGAAGCACTCCATCCTCTTAGCCTCAGTCTCTAGCTCGTAGGGTGAAAATAAAGAGAATCTAGTGAACTCCCCCTCACACGCGTTAACTATATATTTACCTTACTTTAATTTTTAAAAATACCTCTTCTTTATCTCCTGCGTCAAATCTGATCTGAAATCTGCAATGGGCATAATACTCCTTTTATCAATAATGGTAGTAGACCTCCACCCTTGCAATGCATCTTCCAGATTAAAGTTGGATAACATCATCAGTTAACTATTAGTGCACTCTTCCAGTGGCCATATGGGATTCGACAAGGTTTACCATGAAAAGAAAAGGATCTAGCATGCGCATATTAAGGAAGTAAATTATCTTTTTATCGCTTGTACAATACTCGTGGACTCCCACGGACATAAATTCGCCATCGTTAAAGGGGTGAAAATATAGAAAATGGAGTCACTGGCCCATTTTTTTCAAAATAGGAAAAAGATGTAGCCGTCATCGAAGAAATAGCATCAGAGACAAACTAATCAATACAAAACCAAATAAGTCATGATTCCAGAGACTAAGTTATGGAATGGGAAGGTGTTGGGCACCCATTATGCCCTTTATATTTCTCATGGGTTATAATAATATTATTCTTTTTCTACAAAATTCAATTTGTGTGTATAATGTGTGCTAAGTTAATAGGTGAGAAAAGAAATCATCATACTCGCACCCTGGAAAATATGGGGATGAGTCTATCTAAGGAGTATATATAAAAGGAAAGAAAATAATCTAAAAGGTAGCCTAAATGTGAGCAACTCACCACATCACAATCCATCGTAAATAATGAAATACCCATGTATGACGGGGATGATAAAAATATAATAAAGAGAAAAGACTATGCTATATGCAATACACCAAATAATAATACACTATGAGGAAGTGGATATGCGTGTCTGAAGGGATTGCGAAAATAAAATAGAATAAAAAATATGAAAATATAATATAATGTGAGCAACTCACTAGATCACGATTCACAATAAGGAAGTAAATATGCATGTCAGACAGGGTTGTTAAGAACATATAAACGAGTGTGTGTGTGTGTGTGTGTGTGTGTGTGTGTGTGCGCATATGATACTAAAAAATTGAGAATGAATAAAGTGAAAAAAATAAGAAAATAGGACTCAAGTCCCGAAAAAAAATTGAGACTCTTACGTAATCAAAAATGGAATTAAAATTCCACGTAGTTTTACAACACATAAGAGTGGGATTTAACCCATGAACCAAAAATAAAATTTCCTTTTTTTGTCAAAAAACGTGCACGGTGTAAGTGTAGTAAAAATGGAATGGAAGTTCTAATTTGTGGTTTAAGTATTCAATAGTGTATTTAGGTTTTATAAGTATATGAAGATAAGTTTGGTAAATATATAAATATTAAAAGAGTTATTATGGTGAGGAAATGATAATTAAATGTAAACAATATATTAATAGGTGAAAGTGAATAACATCACTAAAATAACAAGTTTGAATAAATAGGATTTGGACCTTTTATGCAGCTTGATTCTGACTTTGATGGTGATGTAGGTCAATTTTTGGGGTGATGTAATTGTGGTAAGGAGAGGGAAGAAATGTGGGTTGTGTGGGTAATGAAATGATATGTAGGAAATATATTTTGAAAAGGATGTGTAAAGGACTACGCACTAATTATGAGGCAGAGCTTTCTTAGGATCTGGAAAGGGTGTCCTTTCAAATGAGATCATGCTTCCCATAAATAACAAACCTTAGGGTTAGAGTCTATATCGATTATCATAGTCCTAAGCCTATCGATCAGCACACCCCTGACTTGGGGGGCCACGTAAAGTAACACTTTGTCTATAGGCATAGGGCCATGGGTGCTTATAGGCCGTCCAAATGGATTTTTTTGAGAAAACGGGCATGAAATAAAAACTATAAGTTCGAATCATGCATGAACATGACTGTTGGAAAAAGGATTCAGAGATCTTCAAAATTTCATTAGGGAACGCTCATGTCCAAGAGTTTAATAAAGTCAAATATAGATCGAAAGAAATCGGTGACCTTTAGATTAGGGTTTTAGGGGAAACATCAGGTAAATGCAAAAACATAAGGCCAGTTCATACACGGTACGAACCATTAGAAAGGGTATTTAGAGATCTATGAAAGTTCATTCAATTAACCTTTCTTTTAAGAGTTTCTCGGGTCAAATATAGATCGAAAGCATTTGGTGGTCTCGAGATTAGGATTTTAGATGGAAATAATAAGTAAATGTGAATTGAAAGGTGTATTAACGCACAATATGGACCTTTATAAAGGGTATTCAGAGACCAATGAAATTGCTTTTTGTTACACATGGCTTTGAGAGTTGACCGGAGTCAAACGGTGCTTAAAAGCATCCAGTGGTCTCTTGATTAGGGTTTTGAAGGGAGAAGGCAAGTAAATGCTCTCCATGAGGGAGATTCACGCATGGTATGGACCGTTAAAAAGGGTATTCACAGCCCTGTGAAAGTTATTTGGATTAGCCTCAATTTCAAGAGTTGAAAAGGTTAAACGGGGATCAAAAGTGTCTGGTTGTTTATAAATTAGGGTTTCGAAGGGAGGATCGGGGTTCAATGGTTGAAGGGATTATGCTTGGTACCTATGAAGGTGTATGACGGTACAATAGTTTGGTGTCTACAGATCCCCTCAATGGGAGAGCTTGGGATAAGTGAAGGTCAATGAAAGATAGACACATTGATAAAGGGAGTGATGTGGGGTAAAAGTATGATTCTGAGGAACTAGAAAGGAGAAGTGATTGGTTCCGAGGGTCGAGGAAAATTATGTGGACCTATGGAGGGTGAACGGCCGATTCAGAGTATCGAGGCCAATTATGCAGACCTAAAGAGTGTGAACGACCGATTCAAAGGGTCGGGGTCTGATGGAAACGTAGGTCCCCAGTTTTAAAAATTTTAAAATGAATTTCCTTTAATGCGAAATAAAGATGGTTCAAATAAATACACACCTTCTAAATTTTAATTTCTTACAAATTAAAATTAAACTAAGATTCACATTAAAATATTACCATTTTAATTCTACCAAAATTAAAATTAAACTAGACCGGATTTTAATTTTCTCAAAATTAAAATTGCTCTTAAATACAAACTTGTGAATTTTCAACTTTTAGCCCAAAAGAAATTTAGCTCAAGTTCTAGAAATTTGCCTAACAAATAATTAATTCAATTTTGCGACTTAGGCCAAACCAAATTTTATTCAATAAAAATAATGACTTGAACTAAATTAATTAAATGTTACCCAAATTAATCTTAGCACCAACTAAAGCATGAGTAGTGATTTAAACCACATCTTATCTTTTAGTCCTAAGCATGCATATAGGTGATATAGCAAGATAAAATTAATCACAAATCACTACGTCGCGATGTACGAGGAAAACCCACAATGGGAAAAACCTCGAATGGCTCTAGCCTTCATTCCTCGCATGGTTTTATGATTACAAGACAGATGACTTATGCAACTCGACTTGACTCCGTCCAAGCCCCTAACGCGTCTTCTTGTAACTACCTCCACCTAGTCAATAATCCCGGAGTCCACCGAAACCTTGAAATCCACCAATGAGGCCTTTGGAACAACCATCAACCCGCACCCGAAGCCTTTATCCAAGTGGGAACGCCGCAGCAACAAACAAGTCTTCTTCTATGTGGGATATAGAAGTAAACCCAAACAACTCTTCTAACGGTAGAGTAGAACCCGGTGCCAAAAAAACTCCAAGCAAGATATATATATATATATATATATATATATATATATATATATGTGTGTGTGTGTGTGTGTGTGTGTGTGTGTGTGTACGAACTTGGATAAACTAAAACCATGTATTGGGTGTAGAAACCTTGATTTTGTTCTTAGGATTAAATCATGTTAACAAAAATCAAGGGGACTTTTTCTTTGGAAGAATTAACTCTCAAAACACTCTAAGTGAAGAAGAGGTTATGAAAAAGTCTTCTAAAAAATGTTTCTCCCGCACTAGTTAAATCTGTCAAAAAGTTAGTGGGGAAAAAGTAGTGGGAACATGGAGAAAACTACTAAAAAATTGTTCCCGCCAAACTCGTTCAAACGATATTTTCGCTCGAACGACTTTACTAACGATAATCCAGTGAGAAAAATGAAATCTCGTTAGAAGTCTCATTCGAACGACCTGGCAATCTCGTTCGAACGAGATTCCAGTTCATTCGAACGACTTGTCAGAAAATGGAAAATTCTTTGTAAGCCCAAAACTTTTTATGAAAATTTCTAAAAAACTATTTTCTGAGTAAAACAAAGTCGTTAAAACTATTTATAAAAAAATTTATAAATACACCCAATAAATTTCCAAGCTCCTATATATATATATAATGCATTCATAACTTAGGAGCATTGGAACCAATGTTGTTGATGTAGAAACGAGGCACAATAAACTCGGCATATGATGAAGCTTTATAATCTTGGCCGCTAAGTCTTCAACTAACACGTCATAGGCTTGGATGGATACACTTGAACACTATCCTATGACTCAAATATTTTTGTTCGGAATTGAGCCAACACTATATTAAGACTCAATCGGAGACTTGTGTCCTTACAAATCTCCCCCTTTGGCTATTCCGGGACAAAACCAAACAAAAATCCTAAAGGACCATCAAGCTCAACTGCACTCAAAAACTTCTCCTTTATCAAATAAAAATACAATGCTTAACTCAAACCCAAGGAAAAATATCTTTGTCGATGAAAAGTTGCCTCTAGATTAATATCTGCACACTTAAGCAAAACATTAAACACATAGGGAATATCAAAATATTAAATGCAATTATAATAAATACTCCCCTTAAATTAATTCTTCCTTTTATCAAATAAAAGACCTACTTAGAAAGACGTCTCCCCCTAAGTTAAATCTCCCAAACTAAGATACGATTACAATAGGATTAAATACCATTTCTGTCCCTATCATTCTCCCCCTTTTTGTTCAGGAATAGACAAAGGATAAAAGAACTAATTAATTACTCATTTCTCCCCCAAGTTAACTAAGTAAGTTCTCCCCCTAAAAACTGTATAAGGGTATAAAAAAAGGGACAATGAGAAAAACAAAAGTGCATAAAGTGCAAAGAACATGTAAACATACGGGCAACAAATAACTAATCCAAGCAAGAATAAAGGATGTTAACTATGATGCGAATAAAACGATATCAATTTGAAACATAAGAGACTAAGCATGTGATATCAAACAAACATTTTGCAACAAGTTAGATACCATTTATGAGTTAGAAGCATAGATGGATGAGCTAGCAAGGCAAAGACTTAAACAAAACATCACTCACACATATATATACACAAACAATATCAATGAAGTTCACACACACACACACACACACACACACATATATATATATATATATATAGAGAGAGAGAGAGAGAGAGATAGATAGATAGATAGATAGATAGATAGATAGATAGATAGATAGATAGATAGATAGATAGATAGATACACCAAAATGACACACACAAAATATAATATGAGTTTTTCATACTCTTATGGCATAAATGTGTCACGGGAAGAGGAAGTGAAGGGGTGTGAACTTGAAACTAATGAATTTAAAACTCAATCACTTAAACATGTTCACGAAGTTCGCATTTGATTGCAAAACTTTATCAACTCAAATTTAGGCTTTAAGTGACAAGATAAAGTGAACTCATGAACAAACAAACACAATGCATACAAGCCTAGCATGTTGATGATTCTACAAATCAATAGAGTCATGGCATTTAAAAAACAACTAGGATAAATGAACATTGTGCAAACCGTTGATATATCCTCCAAACTCACTCAAAATAAGAATATTAATGTTTTTGAATGAATATATTAAACTAAACAAAATAAGACTTGGTAAATATTTTTCTTTTCATGCCATATTTTTCTTTTAGGCCTTTGGACCACGTATTTCTTTTAGGTCCATTCCAAACGGTGGCTTACTCGTAAAGGATAATATTTCCTTTCGTAGCCCTTCCCCGTGCACATTCATATATCATTTTTTTATCACACAAATCTCATGTGAAACGGAATTAACATGCACAAATCCTCCTAGGTCACAAGAAATGTAGATGAGTAGATTGGTAGGAGAATACCTCACAAAGCTCAAATATACATGTGAAGTTAAAATTTCAAAAGAGCTCCTGCATGTGTGTGAAGGCATATAAAAGTGAATCCATTAAGCGAGTCAAACTTAAACTACTCCATGTAAACTTGATAAAGAACATTTTAAGGATTAAAATTTTAATTAAAAGTTCTAGACACATGGTAGAGGTATGAAGGATTCAAACACAACATATGCCACAAAATGTGTGTAAAACCAAAATATTCACAAAAATAAAATCTTTTTGAGTTTTTCAAAATTTTAGGAAGAACAAAATTTAACTCAAAGGACAAACAAAAATCATTTTGTATTTTCACATTATACCCAAAAATGAAAAAAAAATACAAAAGATAAACGTGTCATAATTCTAGCAAAGTTTATATAATAAAGCATGGGCTTGAATATGACAAAATAATATACAACTGGTAAGGATATAACATTAGGCACGACTAATGTATTTAAACATGCAAGCAATTACACATATGATATAGCAAGTGAGGAGTCATGTGCAAGCATGCGTGAACCATCAAAAACTGAATATTTCGAAAAGGGAATATTTTCCATTTTACAAACTCAAAAGGATCATAAACGCAATAATTTAGTGATCCTGCTCTTATACCACTTGATGGAAACGTAGGCCCCTAATTTTGAAAAAAATCAAAATGAATTTCCTTTAATGCAGAATAAAGATGGTTCAAATACATACACACCTTATAAATTTCAATTTCTTACAAATTAAAATTAAACTAAGATTCACATTAAAATATTACAATTATAATTCTGCCAAAATTAAAATTAAACTAGATCGGATTTTAATTTTTTCAAAATTAAAATTGCTCTTAAATACAAACTTGTGAATTTTTAACTTTTAGCCCAAAAGAAATTTAACTCAAGTTCTAGAACTTTGCCTAACAAATTATTAATTCAATTTTGCAACTTAGGCCAAACCAAATTTTATTCAATAAAAATAATGACTTAAACTAAATTAATTAAATATTACCCAAATTAATTTTAGCACTAACTAAAGCATGAGTAGTTATTTAAACCATATTTTATCTTTTAGTCCTAAGCATGCATCTAGGTGATATAGCAAGATAAAATAAATCAAAAATCACTACGCCACGATGTACGAGGAAAACCCACAACGGGAAAAACCTCGGACGACCCTAGCCTTAAGTCCACTAAGTATGGTTTTATGATTACAAGACAGATGACTTACACAACTCGACTTGACTCCGTCCAAGCCCCTAACGCGTCTTCTTGTAACTACCTCCGCCTAGTCGACAATTTTGGGGTCCACCGGAACCTTGGAATCCACCAATGAGGCCTTTGGAACAACCGTCGACCCGCACCCGAAGCCTTTCTCCGAGTGGGAACGCCGCAGCAACAAATAAGTCTTTTTCTTTGTGGGATGTAGAAGTAAACCCAAACAACTCTTCAAACGGTAGAGTAGAAATCGGTGCCAAACAAACTCCAAGCAAGATATATATATATATATATATATATGTGTGTGTGTGTGTGTGTGTGTGTATGTAGGGACTTGGATAAACTAAAACCATGTATTTGGTGTAGAAACCTTGATTTTGTTGTTACGATTAAATCATGTTAACAAAAATCAAGGGGACTTTTCTTTGGAAGAATTAACTCTCAAAACACTCTAAGTGAAGAAAAGCTTATGAAAAAGTCTTCTAAAAAATGTTGTTCCCGTACTTGTTAAATCTGTCAAAAAGTTAGTGGGGAAAAAGTAGTGGGAACATGGAGAAAACTGTCAAAAACTATCAAAAAACTGTTCCCGCCAAACTCGTTCGAACGACTTTACTAACGATAATACAGTGAGAAAAAGGAAATCTCGTTAGAAGTCTCGTTCGAACGATCTGGGAATCTCATTCGAACGAGATTCCAGTTCGTTCGAACGACTTGTCAGAAAATGGAAAATTCTTTGTAAGTCAAAAACTTTTTATGAAAAGTTCTAAAAAAAATATTTTCTGAGTAAAACAAAGTCGTTAAAACTATTTACAAAAAATTTTATAAAATACACCCAATAAATTTCCACGCTCCTATATATATATAAAATGCATCCATACCTTAGGAGCATTGGAACCAATGTTGTTGACGTAGAAATGAGGAACAATAAACCCGGCATATGATGAAGCTTTATAATCTTGGCCGCTACGTCTTCAACTAACACGTCATAGGCTTGGATGGATACACTTGAACACTATCCAATGACTCAAATGTTTTTGTCTGGAATTGAGCCAATACTACATTAAGACTCAATCGGAGACTTGTGTCCTTACAGGGTCAATTCTATAGATCTAACGAGTGTGATCGATAGATTCAAAGGTTCGAGGCCAATTATACGGACCTAATGAGTGTGAGCAACCGATTCAGAGGTTCAGGAAAAATTTTGTGGACCTAAGGAGTGTGAGCAACTGATTCAAAGGGTTAACGCTAATTTTATGTGCCTAAATCAATTTTGCATACCTAAAGAGTGAAAGCGACCAAATCAGAGGGTCGGGGCCAATTTTATGAGCTTAGGCCAATTTTGCATACTTAAAGGGTGAAAGTGGACGATTAAGTGTATCGAGGTCAAATCTGCGAACCTAGGTTAATTATGCGAATCTAAAAGAGGGAAGTGATCAATTCAAGGGGTTGAGGCCGATTCTTTGGGCCTACATTAATTTTGCGGACCTAAAAGGGGAAAGTGGTCGATTTTGAGGGTCTAAGCTAATTATATGGGACTAGATCAAGTATACGAACCTAAAGGATGGAAGCAATCGATTCAGAGGTTTGAGGCCAATTATGTGGGCTTAGGTCAATTCGACAGACCTAGAGGATGGATGTGACCTATTCATAGGGTTGAGGCCAATTTTATAGGTGTAGGTCAATTCTACCGACCTATGGGATGGAAGTAATTAATTTAGAAGGTCGAGGCCAATTCCACGGACTTAAAGAGTGATGGCACAAATGTGATATGTATTTAAGAATTCCATTGATTTATTAATGCTTATGTCTTTTGATTTTTGATTTTTGATTTTTATAAATTTTTGGAATTTTAAAATCTTTTTTAATACATTTTGTATTTTTGATAACGGCTGATATTTTGGAAAAATAGTTTTCTTTTATGAATTTTGAGGTTTTTGACTTTTTGGAGATTTTGGGGAATTGCTCTGGAAATTTTAAGGCACATTTTGGATTTTTCTATGACAAAATTTAAGGGGGTCTATTGATACGCATAGGCAAGGGTCTGCTTACCAAAAGTGGCACAGAATACAGAGGGATTTCGAGAATAGCATGGGCCCTATCGATCGACATATGTCTTGGTTCCTCATAAAAATGGGGTAAGCTCCTCATTTCCTTCACAAATCCAAAACGAAGATCTCCCTCTTTCTCTCTCCAAAAAATAACCTTAGCCACTTTTTCCTTTAAAATATTCATGAAAAATGTGGCTAACAACCCTTTTAATTGTCATCGATGAATGATATTGAATATGTGGATGACGAGAGGATTCTTTTGAGGGAGCCTAGGAATCACCACTCTGCGAGCGCGAAGAACCCGAACGACAATGTTGGTGTTCTTTATTATTTTTTGGAATTATTCTTTCAGATTTATTTTCCGTCGGGGATTAATTATTGTTACTCTTATGCTGGTGGATGTCACTTAGTTAGGTATATGCCCTGGGGGATCGACTTCGATTAAGGAAGAATGCGATAAACTCCCCTGTAAAGTGAAGTTGATGGAGGATGTGGGGTTCGATCCTCTTGCGTGGGTTTTCGATGACACGCCGAGATCGTTGGATGTTCTATGTGGTTTGGGAGAGAGATAGTGGGAGACCACATACACATTCCATCTAGGCATGGGTGAGATGGAAGTCACTCTATTATATGTGCATCAACTAGCGGGATGGGAGTGTGAGGGTCAGTAGATCGTAGTGGATCAAATATTGCGCATTTATGAGACTGCGATTTAGGCTGCGCTAGGGGACTTTGGGTGGATTGTTTCTGGGGAACCCATGAGGATATCGGTGCATAAGGACACCTTGGTGATGAATAATATAGATGACACGAAAGGTCGGTAGGTGAAGAAGGCATCCCGCATGTTCATTCTACTTATGTTGGGATGTTTTATAGTGGCGTCGAGTGGTGATGTCATTCTACAAAGATAAATTTTCAATTGACTCAATTTGTATGTATTGGATTAATTACGAACAAAACACTTTGAGTCATAGGTTAGGCTTTGTGTGTTTACCTTTCAAGCATATGACGAGTTTAATTGAAGGCATAGTGGCAAAGCTTCAAAGATTGCATATTGTGCCATGTTTGGTGCCACGTTTCGTCTTTATGTTTTCGAGGGATCTCTCATGTATGAATGCATATACATTTTGATCCTTATAATTTTATTTTTGATGTTCATTTTTATAAAATGTCTGGACCTATTTTGAAAGATTTTAAAACATTTTTTAATTTTGAGGTAGTTCAAACGACTATACTAGTTTCGTTCGAACGAGTTTAGCAGTTAAATGATCATCAAACGACATTTCTTTATTAGTAGAACAAATTTCGCTCCAATCTCATTCAAAGTAGTTCGAACAAGATTGGTTGTTCATGCAAATGACCTTTGAGTTGGTTCAAACGAGATTGTGTTATTCGAATGGACTCTTATTTTTGTTCAAAGGAATTTTCTCAAAAAATATGTTGCCTCGAAAAATGTATTTTCTATATACAGGGCTTTTGACATTTATTTTTAAGAGACTTTTGGCAAAATTGTTTTCTTATACATATTCAAAATATCCCAAACCCTAGTTTCACCAAAACTTTTAAGATCCATGTTTCATTCCAATATACGCTTTGAGATCTTGTTTGTGGGTGCAAAGAAGTTTATTATCTTCATTTTGATTGATAACCATTTCGTGTGTAGGATTCTGTATCTGATTTGTTCTTTACACGCAATGGACTCTGTGGTTTTGTGTTATGGTGAAGAAACGGTGGACTTTTTATTCCATAACCATAGATAGTTATTGAGATTTATCGGTGGATAACGAGGCATGTGTAGAATCGCACGTTATGGAAACTTATGTGGGTGGATTCCTACGTTGTCATTGTGGAGGAGAGGTTAAAGATCGAAGATGCATTAAGGCTTGCAAAGGCATCGAGTCTGTGTTGTAAGTCATTTGTCGGCTCTTCGTCATAATGAATTTGAAAAAGCACTAGTCGGTACAAAGGATGGTCTAAAGAAAAGTCATTTTATTTTATTTTTTCCAATTAAATACATAACCTTAATAGAATTAACCCAAATAAAATTTAGCACCATTTTTAAACCCATTATCATGACAAAAAAAACCTTGGATGGCCTAGCCACGCCTAGTGCTTTTTCACATTAATGTATGTTTCCTACCCTTTCTCAGGGTCATATCTGAGATTCACATGTATGACTGGGAGAGCTTCATGCTAGCATCCTTTAATGCTTTATTAGATGCTTTCAGCCAGTGTTGTGGATAGACTTTCATGGGCCCTCATCTTTTCTGGATGTAGTCTTTATTATTTTTTTATATTTTCTTCTTAATTTTGCAGATGTGGTTTTACGAGGTGATCGGACACAACACGGGGTTGGTGTCTCTGGAGATGAACGAGGCGGGGGAGTTACCAATGATGAGTCGGTGGAGGAGATCAAATAAGGTGTCAAAATAATTCTTAGTCCAAAAGGATTTGTTGGTGGTTTTTAATGAACTTACTAGTGATTAGGTTAAACTTTATTTTATTTATTTTTGTGCATTTTTTGTGTATTTTTCTTATGTTTTGGGGGATTTTATTAATGATTAATTTTATTTTAGGACATGTGACGTTCTATCCTTAGCATTTTTCCAAGAAGAGCAGGTGTGATGATCGTGCACGCATATATGTAAAGGTTATTGGTCCTCGAGTTCGAGTACATTTTGTACTTAGGATAGAGGGTGGTAAGACAGGTGATAGAGGGTGAGGTTGAGGTCCCACCGTTGGAACCTCATTCTTACGTGAGAAAATTAGGGGAGTTGTCGGATGAGGCCAGTGCGGCAGCAATGGAGGGTGATCCCTATATGCTCTACACCGATACGATGAAAAGGTACGATTATTAAGACTCTGCAACTAGTTGATTGATGATGTCTTCGTCCATATATGACATAAAGGATGTGCTTCCACTATCTTCAGGGACTAGAGGTGGCAGCAGTGTGCTAGGTTCTTTAACGCAGACGTCGGGGAGTAGTGCAGCGGCGGCGGGGGTAATTCCTATCCAGCACTTCTCAACTCCTTCTTATCACATCTAGATGGGTAGGACCCTGTGGTATCAGTGCCCCATTGTCCTCAAGAATTGATATATTGATTTCCTCCATTTTCCGAGGTGGTTCTTCAAAGAGAGGCGTGACCTTAGCTTTCGATTCCAGCGCTTGGATTATGATATTTTCCCCTATTACTCACTTTCTTATTTTTACTTATATGTTCTCTTGTAGACTGAGGGCGTATTGATGTCTTGGCTGCATGACATCAGAGATTGGATGGCTTCCTTTGCTGATCACATGAGGCAAATGGCTCGATCTTATATGGCGTTGTCAGTTATTGCTGAGGATCATGAAGAGGGCTCTAGTTCTGAATGCGATGGGTCCACTTCTCACTATCATGGGAAGAGTGTGTGTCGGGATCCTCCAGAATATGGGTCCTAGTCACAGTAAGTTGGAAGTCTGGGTCGTGTTCTGGAAATTTTGGCCTTTTTTTTCTTTTTTCTTCTTTTTTCCGGAAAAAAATGTAAATGCAATGACACACATATATAAAATGATTTGGTTTATCTTGAATTAATGGTCAGGTTTATTCGCACTTGTGATTCTCCACTGGGTATTTTATTTAATGACAAAAATTAAGAAAAAAATGTTAAATATATAATTTTTAAAAAACTTCTAGAAAGAATGGCCCGAGAAACCCTCGTTGCAAAAGGTTAATTTTTTGAAAAACAAGGAGGAAAAAATGAAAAAGGGAATCTTCCCAAAATAGGGGTGAACCTATCTGCATACCGCTTGGCATGACTATCATCATACCCCAATAATTAGGGTTGCTCTTCAGTCATGACTGTCCTCTTTCGACATTCCTTGGTACTTAGGAATTGTTGTTGCAGCAACAGATTGATTTCTTCCTCTTCAAGTATAAAAAGGGTCTTTGCGGTGGAGTTTTAAACGACACTTCAACTTCTTCCTTCTTTCTTTGTTCCTCTAAGCTTCCTTGCTGTTTGAGATGGCATTTTGATTACTGAAACCTTTGTAACTTATCTTGAGGGTTTGGAGGCCATGTGTCTATACAACGTCAATTATGAGGCATTCAACTTTCACCCCACTACTTTGTGGCACAACTATCCAATTGACTAGAATATTTTAGAGACGGCTTGGTAGTTCTGGTACCATAAAGAGTATATTTTTTCTTTGTCCTGTATGAGGTGTGTACTACTTGTGAATAATTTTTTATCATGATGGGTGTCAATATAAGAGTTTCTACCACTATACCTAACATATCCCATTTTCCTCGGGTATCATTAATTAAATTGATGCATGTCTCTTCTTCTATTGCTCAATCGCTGGTGCATGGAGGAAGTATCAACCTTTCAATCATGCTGAATTATATGCATCAAAGCGGGTGCAATGATAACAGCTTTATTGGCGCCATAGATTTGGGACTAACTCCTAGGATGATTTTGGTGATAGGTGATATAACCGTTAAACCCCTGGTTGACACTATTATGTTATGGACATCTTATCATCGTTACCATACATACGAAGATGCTAAATGGGCTTGACGATTGAAAGGAATCACGGGCAAACAAACTTCTTACATGGCAGACTTGTGATGTTATTCATGTGGTTTTCACAGAGATTTAATTTGATGGCCCCTCCTAAGTATCCTCTAATTGTTGTTATGAATTTCTTTGCACAACATTTTAAGAATTCTAGCCCTTCTATAGGGAAATGAGTTCATCGAAGAAAGATATAGACTCCAATACATATTAAGAATAAGCTTTACATTTGTTTACTACTTCCTTCTCATCTTTTTCTAGGGCTTCCCTCAAACTCTAGATGGTTTTTACATCAACGTTGGTCTGACCTTAAAAATTTTGAGCTTCTCATCATTCATACTAAGATCTTGGTTGTCTTAATGGCTTCCTCTTGTAAAGTAATCACCCTCCCACCAAAACTTTTTACCTGAGTACGAAGATCTGCATTCATTTTCTTCTCACTTTCGAAGTTCCAAATAGTAGGTGATTTTGTGATGGCTTTCTCCCAAAGAATCGTGGCTGCCATGCCACCCTAAAAAAGAATGAAGAAAATGAGAATGGTGAGCATCTAAAAACACAAAAAATAAATAAAGTATAGAAATCTCACCAAGAACATGTTGTGTGGGGTAAAGGTCCAAAGGGCATTAGGCAGATTATTGATGATTAATTTCTTATCCTTCTTTAACATATAAGGAATTACTAGGTTGTTGGGGTCCTTTTTGAACTCCTCAACCATGGGATATTTCTAATACCCATTAGACTCCTTCGCTAGTCGATGCGTTAGATACCCATCAATTATCACAGTTATCTTACTTATCCTCTTAGTCGTCGCCTCCTCCAGCGTAAATTTTTATGATGAAGCTTGGAGATGGAGAGGCCAACTGACCTCTTAAGTGCAGAAGCTGAAGACTCCACCATATGTTAAGTTTTCTTGGATTCGTAGTGAGCCGTTCTATCTTTTTCAGAGCCTCGACTTGAGCTTGTTTTTTCCTTAGCTTCAATTTTTTTCCCACTTCAATTTTTTATTCGAGAATAAGCTCAAGGGCTTGGTGTTTAGGTGTTTTGGGTTCCATCTCCTAAGATCGTTCGATATGAAACCCCGAGGTGGATGGAGTAGAAGTTGTATAAGAAAATACAAAATATGGTAAAACTACAAAGGAAAGACGAACTTACACTAAAGAAAATTTCCTTACCTTTTTCAATTTCTTGCTTGGCCTCGGATAGAGCTAGTGCATGAGCTTCTCCTTCATCTTTGACTAACCCTGGAGGGTTGTAATAGCTGAACTCTATAAACTTTCCAAGGTCAAAATATCCTCAAAAACTTAAGGATCGACAACACAAACCTTATCCACGAGTGTTTTCAAATGGGAAAGAGCTTGGGAGCACCCTTCACCGCACAAAGGTAAATGCAAGTTAAAATACAAGTCAGTTAAGAAAAGAAAAAAATAAAGATTGAAAGTATATACCAATTTTATTCGGTTCACTCGAGTCACGAAGAACATTGATAGTTCCATCCCTTTTATTTCGGCCGAACTCCCAATTTCCCTTAGAATATTGAAATTTGTGTTTCCAAAAATGGTTACTTGTTTGGATCACTTTTTCTAACTTTTGGCTAGAATTCTGAGGTGAAAGGTAATAATACCTTGGATCCTTGGCATTGTGTTTAATATCATGTATATGTTTAAAAACTTCATCAATTATATCAAACTAAGAGTGCTCCTTCCACTAAACCATGGACCCGAAGATTGTCATGTACGCGTTAAGGGGAAGCTGTGTTCGAGATATTCCATAACCCTTTTAGATTACTCTTATGATAGGTTAAAAGATGAGGACCCACCTGCATAGCCCAAATGGGAAAGCAAATCTCGTCAACTTGATGTCGATTATAGACTCTCTCTGCACGGTATGGCAACCTACATCTTATTCATAAAAGGATGCTTTACAAATATTTTATATCTAGAAGCTCATCCTTCGAAATATCACGGGCGTGATACCTCGCCTCGGTGACTGAAGGATAATATGAGCTATTAAACGACCCTGACGCCTCCACAAGAACCATTACAGGTGAGCTAAGGGGTTCGAAACATGGTCTTCATTCCATGGCTTCCTCAAAGAAAGTCTTGACCTTACTTATTGACACCTCTGAGGTCATATCAACGTAGTTCCTACCTTTTAATTGACGGTTGGAACTGTCAGAACTTCTAGATACTAAGAATTCAGATTTATTATATTAAAAATTTGGGAAGTGAGGAGCCGACCCAATAGATAATCTCAACATCATATAAGTATTGTTTCTCTCGGTGGATAGATGTTTATTACAGTGGCAAAAAATAGCTAAAGATTGGTGGACATCGAGACACGGGAGGTGCATGCATTATGAAGATCGTGGGTAGATTCATATGTTATTGCAATAAAGAAGATTCGAGTAGTGAAGACTGCATCAAAGATTTAATCCATCGATTCAACTTAACTAATTTTGTTTGTCACTAATGTATAAACCTTATACATAATGAATTTGCATAGGCTAGGCCACCCAGGGTTTTTCCTATTGTGGGTTTTCCTCGTACATCAAGACATTATGGTTTGTTGATTTTATTGTTGGAAATATCACTTAGTTGCATGCTTAGGCAAGATAAAATTTGACTAATGTTTCAAAACATATTTTAATAGGTGCATAATTTAAAATTGGTTAATTAATCACTTCGCTTCATTTAATCAGAATAAAATTTGATAACAGTAGCACTAGCCTTCTCAAATTGGTATAAGAGTGGGTGCACGAAGTTATCGTGTTGATCCCTGTTTTAGTGCATTTTAGGGTTTTACATGGATTTTAACCATGAGGGAAGTTCTATTAGCCTCCATTGTGTGATGGTTCAAACTATTCCTATTGGAAGGCGAGGATGATATTTTCTTAAAATCTATCAATGAAAACATTCGGAACTCCATAGAGCAAGGGTATCTTCCTCTCACTGAAGGTGGTTAACCAAAAGTGTAATCCCTTTGGACAATATCTGAAAAGAATGCTCCTAACTTTAATTCCAAGGGTGTGAACACGATTTTTTTTGCTGCCACGATGGAAGAGTTTAGACAAATTATGACTGTTGAAAGCGTAAAAGATGCAGGGGATATTTTGAAATCCAAGCATGATGGTACCGATACAGTTAGGGTTCCCAAGTTATAAAATTTGACAATTAATTTTGAAACGATTAAAATACAAGAGCATGAGTCATTTGATGATTTTTATGAATTTTTTTGGATATTGTTAACTCCTCATCTAACTTAGTTGAACCTATCCCTGAATCATAGTTGTGATAAAAATCTTGAGGTTGTTGCCTGAAAGATTTAATGCCAAAGTCACGGTATTAGATTATTTTGCCGATGATGATACTATGCAGGTCCAGGAACTAGTAGTTGATCTCCAAACCTATGAGATGAACTTTTGTCCTCCTAATAAAAAGGATGAAAAGAAAGAGAAAATATTTTCTTTGAAAATAAGTAAAGAGGATGTGTTGAGTTCGAATAGTGAGCGTGATTTAGATGTGATACCCCTCCTAATTAACTATCGGGTGATCAGTCCTTAATTAATTTATTTTAGACTATCAAGTTGGTTCAGATAACGCATCACTGTCGAAAAATCAAATTTTAATTTAATAAAAACTAACCACCTAATATTTAAAAAGATTGGTGTCAAAATTTTATCTTATTATTAACCATCATCAATAAAGGGAAAAATATTTAATCATCACCATACATCACAATAATAATTAGGAAATAACTAACGGAATTAAATAAAGAACTGGAGTAAACACATCCAGTAAAAATCCCACACAATAATCCAATAACGTGAAATCAAAGTCTAATGATAAATTAAAACAACTCTAAATCTCTGAAGGTAAAATAGGAGGGACTACATGTCCAATGAAATAAATGACTGATAGATAAGGAGAAATAGACTCAGAAGCATCTACTAGCAATATCCTATAACTTCCACATCAACTACAGCTCGACAAATGAATGGAATCTCCTAAGTCTAGTGCCCCTGTGGCTGAGCTCCTAAAATAATAAAACAAGAAAAGAGATTTGCAGAAAAACGGGTCAGAGCCCGAGTAGAAAACAGTTTAAATATAGCAAGTGATTAAATTGATTAATTAGCACAATATTATTCAAGTTAACTTAGCGTACTCACTTGAAAAACTCACTTCTCATCTAATGTGCGCACCTAGCGAGCCTATCCACCCATACTAGTCTAACTATAAGTGGTACAATCACCATCCAATGGAGTTCTTCTTTCTCTTTGTCTCTCTCTCTCTCTCTCTTTCTCACACACACACACACATAGGTTGAAACTGGCAGTAACCTCTAACCTACGTACAACCTTTATTTTAATTCCTAATTTTCATCCATTTAAATTCCCAAAATTATTAAAAGACCTAAATATCCCTCCGGGATGTCGTTTTGGGCTAAAATGTCCTGGACTCCAAATAAGACACCCGAGTAGTGTTTTCTGACTATTTCGATCCTTCCGAACACTGGCGCACTCAAAATAGTTGTTCGAGTTATATAAAAAGAATTTACCTTTTTTAACCCTCAAATATATGATAGTGACGCGACTCGTATGCGCATCTCGAATAATTATATCTTAATTGCCGTGTATCTCATCCCCGATCATATTATTATTTCGAAACCATCTATTACGTTACTCACTATGTAATGTTCAATATAGTTATTACTCAACATGATTTCAACATAATTATTTTTTATAACTACTAACTCTCGTCACGCTAGTAATTATTACCATATAATTGGATTAATTACAATTAAATTTTCGCTCTTAAATTAATTAATCCCAAATTTCCATAATTTCATCATAAAATAAATATGTGTAAAAATACGGGGTATTACATACTTTCCTCCTAATAACAGAATTTCATCCTCAAAATTCGGAAATGAAAGTATACCTGGCAAGAATAACTCTGGATAACGTTCACGTATGTCATCCTCGCGTTCCCTGGTAGATTCCTCAACATTATGGTGCCTCCACTGAATGCGGACTAGTGGTACTATCTTCGACCTCAACTCCCTCTCGCTACGGTCTAGGATAGCAACCGGCCCCTCCTCATAGGAGCTATCAGGTTATAAGTCGATCTCCTCTAATGCAATGTGAGTGTGGGCCAAATCATCCAGAAGAAATCTCCTCAGCGAAGAGATATAGAATAAGTCATGGACTCTATGCAAGTGCTCCGGTAACCCAAGTCTATAAGTAACTGGCCTAATACTCTCGATAATAGGGAATGGCCCTACATACCTACGCGCCAACTTTACCTTCTTCAAAAATGCTTAACTCCCTTCATAAGAGACACCTGAAGTAACACCTGGTCCTTAATATTGAACTCCTTAAAATACCGCTTGGCATCGGCGTAGCTCTTCTGCCGATCCTGAGCAACCCAAATTCGATTTCGAATCAACTCTATCCTCACCTAAGTATCCTGAATCACCTCCGGACCAAGTAACTTATTATCCCCCATCTCTAACCAACATACTGGGGAACAATAAGGTCTACCGTATAGTGCCTCCAATGGAGCCATACCGATAGTAAACTGGTAGAAGTTGTTATAGGCAAACTCCACCAGTGAAATATACTTATCCCAGCCTCCGCCAAAATCAATGATGCGCATACGCAACATGCTCTCTAACATCTGATTGGTCTGTTCGGTCTGTCCATCCGTCTGCGGGTGATAGATTGTACTCAGTCGCAACTCCGTACCCATTGCCTCCTGGAAACTCTCCCAAAATCGAGACACAAACACCTTATCTCTGTCAGACACAATATTGAGAGGCACCCCGTGCAGTCTCACTATCTCTACTATGAATAACTGGGCATACTGTCCCGAGGTGTAATCCGTCCGAATTGGCAGAAAGTGGGCTACCTTGGTTAGTCGATCCACTATCACCCATACTGAATCATGACCCCTCTGCGATGTAGGTAATCCCATGATGAAGTCTATCGAAATACTCTCCCATTTCCACATGGGAACCTCTAATGGATGTAGAAGTCTCGTTGGTTTCTGATGGTCCACTTTTACTAGCTGACAAGTGGCACATTTCGAGACGAACTCGACAATATCCTTCTTCATCTCGTTCCACCAGTACTGTCTCCGTATGTCCTGGTAAATTTTATCCCCATCGAGATATATAAAAAATTGTGAACCGTGCGATTCTATCATCACCTCATGTCGTAAGTCTTATCCCTCAGGAACAACTAACCTTCCATTGAAATGGACACCCCTATCTGAACCCATGGTATAAGACTCAGCCCCCTCTGCTAAAAGTTGCACTATCTGACTCTGGTAGAAAGGATCAGCTGCCTGAGCCTGTACTACTCTCGTAATAATTTGGGGCGTAACTGTCATCATAGACAAGAACGATCGAGCCACCGCATCCTGGTGTCCTAACTCCATTCATTTTTCTTTCAACACCTTGGCCATCTCCCTCACCGGCCTTCGACTCAATGCATCTGCTACCACGTTAGCCTTTCCCGAGTGGTATTGGATATCAAAATGATAATCCTTCACAAACTCAAGCCACCGACGCTGACGCGTATTCAGCTCCTTCTGTGTGAAGAGGTACTGTAATGACTTGTGATCTGTGAACAAGCGAAATTTCTTCCCCATGAGGTAATGTCTCCAAATCCGAAGTGCAAACACGACCGCCACTAACTCTAAGTCGTGGGTGGGGTAATTCCTCTCGTGAAACTTAAGATTATGGGAGGCATAAGCTATATCCTGATCCTCCTGCTGAAGTACACCCCTAAGTCCTAATAAGGACGTATTAGTGTAGACTAAATACTCCACTCTCGGCCTGGGCAATGCTAACACTGGTGCTGAGGTTAACTTGTCTTTCAACTCATCAATGGCTAACTAACAGGCGTCACTCCAGATAAACGGCACCACTTTGCGAGTCAAATGTGTCAATGGACCCGAGAATGAACCTCCTATAGTATCCAGCTAGGCCCAAGAAATTGTGTATCTCGGTCAGTGTCGTGGGCTGTACTCACTCCCTCACTGCTGAAACCTTCCCCAGATCCACGGATATCCCTCTGTCAGAGATGATATGTCCCGAAAATTAGACCTCCTTTTTCCAAAACCCACATTTCTCGAATTTGGCGCACAACTCATGCTGACGCAGTGTCTACAAAACCTGCCTCAAGTGTTAGGCATTCTCCTCCTCGGTCTGCGAGTAAACCAGAATGTCATCTACAAAGACGATGATCAACTGGTCCAGGAACTCTCTGAACACCATGTTCGTCAAGTCCATAAACACGGTTAGGGTGTTGGTTAGCCCGAAAGGCATAACCCTAAACTCATAGGAACCATATCTCATTAAGAAGACAGTCTTCGACACATCCTACTCCCTGTTACGCAACTGATGATACCCCGATCTCAAGTTAATATTTGAGAAGAAGGCCGCTCCTCTCAACTGGTCGAATAAGTCATCTATTCGAGGCAACGGTTATTTGTTCCGTATCGAGGCTTTATTCAACTCCAGGTAATCGACACATAACCTCAACGATCCATCCCTCTTCTTAACGAACAGTACAGGAACACCCCACAACGAAGTACTCCTACGGATAAACCCCTACCCTAATAACTGCTCAATCTAGTCATGTAACTCCCTCATCTCTACTGGAGCCATGCGATAAGGTGCGTGGGCTATCGGTCAAGTGTCCGGTGATAAATCAATGGAGAAGTCTATCTCTCTACTCGGTGGTAATCCTAAAATCTCCTGAAACACATCGACAAACTCTCGAACAACATGAATCGAATCAAGCGGTACCACCACCTCTCTAGAGGTCTCATCCTCTATATAGTATAAATGTGTGAAGGATCCTCCCTTAGAGCAAGGCATCACCACCAGGAACATCTCCTGACCGGGTATGGTAAAAACTATACTTCTACTAAAACAATCAATCATGGACCTATACCTGACAAGCCAATCCATACCTACAATCGTGTCATACTCGGACATATCAAATACGAGCATGTCAGCGGGTAAGATAAACCTCCCAATCTCTATACCCACTCCTTGACAAATAAAAGATATAACGAAACCTCTACTCAATGGAGAATCCACACGAGTAATCGTACTCTCTGCTATATTTAATAATCCCATAAAATGTGCAAACCCCATGGAAATAAAATAATGTGTGGCCCCCGTGTCAAATAAAATGCGCCCTAGAGTCCCCTGGATAGAAAACATACCCTCTGCGGGACTGCGGCCTGGTAAAGATTGTAAACTTGTCCATACTGAAGTTGCCCCTGCTGAACTGGGATGGCTAGAATGGGTGGCAGTGTTGGCATCTGTGGTGGTGCTGGGAGAGCTACGAGAAATAACGATCTCTGGGGCTCCTGACGAGCACCCTGCTGCTGCTGCTGCTGGTGGCCTCTACCCTTCTGAGGGTAGTCATGACATTTATGGCCAGTGTTACCATAAGTGAAACATCACCCTAGGAAGGGTCCTCCCCTATATCCCTGTTGTCCCCGGCCCTGATGGTTGTTTCCACCCCTCCCTTGACCATGTTGAACCTGCTGCTAGCCCTGATGGCCATGCTGACCCGACTGGCCATGTCTAAAGCCTCCCTGCCCATGTCTAAAACCTCTTGATCTCAACCTCTTAGGATCCCCCTACTGGAACCCTGATCATTATGTCTATGCTGACCCTGAACTGTCTGTGCCCCACTGGCACCATTTCCTCCTGTCATGCCCTGCTGGCTGGAATCTCCCACTCGCTTAACCTCTGTCAGATGAAAACAGTGGTCGTAGCAGTGGAGTAGTGCTGCATTAACCACTCCAAATAGGTAGCCAAAGAAATATTGCCTATCAAATGCTGGCGAATCCTCCATGTCAACCCATCCATAAAATGCTGAATCTGTTTCTCCTCAATCGGGATCTCATCTGGCACAATGTTCAGAAGACTGATAAACTCTGCCTTATATTCGGCCACAGTCTTTCCCTCCTGCTTCAAGTTCACCAACTTTCGTCTCATCTCTGTCTAGACGGCCGAGGAAAAATACTTGCGGTCAAACTGCACCCAAAAGTCTCGAATTGTGAGTGTCTCTGTCCTCAACAGTGGTAATAAACTCCCACCATTACAGTACTGCTCCCACTAACTTGAACGTGGACAGTATCTGACTCTGTACCTCCATGCACTCATGCATCCTCAAATGACTCTGTATATCCTTCTTCTATTATCTCCAAACTACCACATCAGATCTCCCTGTAAACTCCAGAGGATGCGCCTTCTGGAAGGCATCCCTAACACGTTCCCAAGCATACGGTAAGGCATGGGCCTGAACTAGAGCCACCACTGATGCGCGAAGTGGTTCCTATTGCACAATTGCCAATGCCTCATTTATCGCCTGAGCTACAATGGCGGAAACTTCAGTGGCATTTATCACACCATGAGCTGGTGCAGGCTGAGGCTCGGGTTGGGCATCCCTGGAAACTCTCTATGCACGTCGAGGAGGCATCTAAAAGGATAGAAAAGTTTCATAAGTCTACAGTTATTATCTTAAAGTAGATGAAGAACATGAAATGCATAAAGATTTCAACAATCCTAAAATATAGGGCTCTATATCAAAGGACACTACGCGAAAACATAATAAGCCGTACAGATCCTAAGGACACTAGAACCTAATGCTCTGATACCACCTGTGACACCCCTCCCAATTAATTACCAGGTGATCAGTCCTTAATTAATTAATTTTAGAATATCAAGTTGGTTCAGATAACGCATCACTGTCGAAAACTCAAATTTTAATTTAATAAAAACTAACCACCTAATATTTAAAAAGATTGGTGTCAAAATTTTATCTTATTATTAACCATCATCAATAAAGGGAAAAATATTTAATCATCACCATATATCACAATAATAATGAGGAAAGAACTAACTGAATTAAATAAAGAACTGGAGTAAACACATCCAGTCAAAATCCCACACAATAATCCAATAACATGAAATCAAAGTCTAATGATAAATTAAAACAACTCTAAATCTCTGAAGGTAAAATAGGAGGGAATACATGTCCAACTGAAATAAATGACTGATGGATAAGGAGAAATAGACTCAGAAATGTCTACTAGCAATATCCTGTAACTTCGGCATCAGCTACAGCTCTGCAAATGAATGGAATCTCCTAAGTCTGGTTCCCGTGTGGCTGAGCACCTAAAAAAATAAAACAAGAAAAGAGATTTTCAGGAAAACGGGTCAGCACCCGAGTAGAAAATAGTTTAAATATAGCAAGTGCTTAAATTGATTAATTAGCACAATATTATTCAAGTTAACTTAGCGTACTCACTTGGAATGCTCACCTCTCATCTAATGTGCACACCTAGCGAGCCTGCTACCCATACTAGTCTGACTATACGTGGTGGATATAATATTTACATACCCCGAATATAATATATCTCTATTATTTAAGATTAGGTTTAAAGATACTATAACTCATCCTCACAGCATTCTTAATTCTCCACGGGTGACCCCATAAATATATACTTTAACAAAGTAGCCAATATGCAACACTGAATAGGAACTCAGTATACATATAAAAATCTCATTATGTATACAGATTAATACATATATCAATACTGTACCCATGGTTAAGAAACCCATGGTGCTAGGCATACTCGGTTATCTAGTCCCATTGCAAACGGTCACGCATGAAGGACAATAGGTTCAATCTCTCAGGAACCAATAAAACATATACACATATTGGAGGCAAACATACTTCCAAGCCGATGGGCTACACACATACCTATACACCCATACGACCGTCATCACTATCATTCTCATAGATAGCCCGAACCTAGGTTCCATGCTCTAGTGGTACGACTCAAAATCCCTCGAAGGCACACAAGATATGATCGTCCACAATGCTTTAACCTCCGTTCGATAGCCAGTAGCTAGGTATGTCATACACATAATATTCTAAGTAATATGCACGCACACAACTTATACAACTTAATAGGTATTCACGTAGCCCAATTACTGTAATACGTAAGTAATATTAACGTCATTACTCTCCACGATATCCCTATATATATAACCTCTCTAGAACTCCCATTCTCTCCTAGGTTTCTATACAAGATCAATACCTCGAGGATTATTACCCCTTTAATTCCCTAAAACATTGAATTTTAAGTCATTCGTTACTCACATGGGTTAATACACTCGCTTGGATAAACCTAGGATGGTTTTTAACTTGATCGGACCCTAAAAACCCATTCTGGAATCTCGTTAGAAGTTCCAGGATTCTTGTTCGAATGAGGTCGTTCGAACGAGTTCATTCGAACGAAGTTCCCACTTCGAACAAACTCAGCAACTCATTAGAAGGCTTGTTCGAACGAGGTCGTTCGAATGACCTGGGCAGGTCTTCGAACGAGATATCTGAATTGGCCCCGTTCTTCCCCAAACTTGTTTTTCTCTAATTTTCATACTTCAATATCATTCCAAACTCAACCCAAATCTAATGTAAAATTTTCTAACTATTCTAAGTTACCATAAAACACTTTCTAACACAATTTAGAGGTTAAATCCTCATGGAATCAAGGGAATCCGACAAATTATTCAATTTCTTATAAATCTCTTTGATATGAACCCTCAAACTTATATTCCTCCAAGACCCCCCCAATTAATTTTGTGATTTTAATTACCAACATTAACAGTTCTAAGAAGTGAATTCCTTTTACATTCCAACCTATCTCCAATTCATGGGATTTCTTTACAAATCAGTCCAATTAAACCCTCATTTTCATTACAACAATCTCATATTATTTAATCTAAATCAACAGGAATAATATATGCTAAAAGAGGATCAAGATAAACACTTGCCTTAGAATGGATTTCTAGTTCTCGAACAAAAATTTGGATAGGAACGATCCTCTTGACACGATCTACGCGCTGGTGTAATTCTTGGTGTGGAAGCTTGAGTTTTTGGCTTAGTTCTCCAATGGAGTTCTTCTCTCTCTCTCTCTCTCTTTCTCACGTAGTTTGAAATTGGCAGTAACCTCTAACCTATGTACAACCTTTATTTTAATTCCTAATTTTCGTCCATTTAAATTCCCAAAAATATTAAAAGACTTAATACCCCTCTGAGGTGTCGTTTTGGGCTAAAATGTTCTGGACTCCAAAAAAGACACATGAGTAGTGTTTTCTGACTATTTCGACCCTTCTGGACACACTGGCGCACTAAAAATAGTTGTTTGAGTTATATAAAAATAATTTACCTTTTTAACCCTCAAATATATGATAGTGACGCAACTCATACACGCATCTCGAATAATTATATCTTAATTGTCGTGTATCTCGTCCCTGACCATATTATTATTTTCAAAACCGTCTATTATGTTACTCACTACGTAATGTTCAACATAGTTATTACTCAACATGATTTCAACATAATTATTTTTGAAAACTACTAACTCTCATCACGCTAGTAATTATTACCATATAATCGGATTAATTATAATTAAATTTTCTCTCTTAAATCAATTAATCCCAAATTTCCATAATTTCATAATAAAATAAATATGCGTAAAAATACGGGGTATTACATTAAATCCCGAAGAGATTGCTAGATTTTCTAGGAAGTTCACTAAATTTATTAATGTGAGAGAAGATCAGAATTTTGGTAAGAAATCTAAAATTTTCAACACTAACCATGATAAGAAGAATAGGGATAACCCTTAGAAGTTGGATGGCCAGAACGAGTGTTATTAGTGCCTAGGGTTTGGTCATCATGTACGTGAGTGTCCCACTTATTGAGAAAAATAACTTAGGTTGACATTTAAAACGCGAAAAAAATTCATCCCCAGAGATCTTTGATTAATCATGCACTAAAAATAAAAAATAAAACTTGGTTTAAAGATTAAACCTAAGGTTCAAGAATATAATACCATAGTGAATCATGTTGTGATTCATATGAGGAGACAAAGGTATAAGATGATGAAATCATTGTTGCCCTCCAAGGTCTCCGAAAACCTTACGTAACCTTCTAAATATCACGTATCTTCAAGTGTATGATCCTCCTAAAAGCTCGTAAGGTGTGTGAGAACCTTTTGAGATGAAAACCCTTCCTTATGAGTGTGATATAACAGTCTCTCTTTAGGCCTATTCATAAAAATGTGAATAGTGTTTTCTCCCACCCCCTCTTCAATCTAAATAATGAATCACTATTAATAATCCCACACATTTATATACAGGTATAAAAGGTGGGCTTGGTTTAAGTTTTTTTAGAGTCTCGATCTAACTACTTGGGTATGTAGACTACATAAGGGAACCAAGACAAATAATTAAATTAGATTCCAAATAAATACTTATAAATCCCAAATTACAATTACCATAACTTATTTCTTTTATTTATTTAATCATAATTATCTCCACTAAATAATTATGATTGCACTGCAATTTAATTATATAAAAAATACTTGAATATAATGAGATTTTATTAGCAAAGTTTATTATGGTACATAATATGATTCCCTGCGTTAAATGTTTGATACCCGCTTAGTCAAATCAATTTATTGTTAATTGATTTTAACCAAAATCTAATAAATTACTTGATCCTAATACTTAACTTATTTTCTTTTCCACGGGAATTATAAAATAATCCACCGACCGAGTTTTACTTGGTGGAAATAAAACATATGAGCCTATCAAGGGGATATCACAATCCACGGTATTCCTTTAATGTGAATTCCTCTGAATTACGATCTCAAACCTACTCATACAATTGTCACTCAATATGCGGAGATCACTTGATCCACTATAAAATTAGATCGCAACCGTAGCAATCAAAGTGATATTTGTGCAAACATTCCAATCCTCGTATTTCTCGAGATTAAAATTCTATGCACCCTTTGCAAATGGTGTTAGATTGCTTGAGTCCAATCAAGACATCTCTTAGACTCAAATCTCATGGGTGTCCCTGTTCAATAATTTCCTGGAATGTATTAATCAAAATCTTTTCTCGAACTATCGAACAAGTTATCGAACCATCAAACAAGTTCTCAAAGTTTGACATAAACTACCCAAGACTACACTGAAATTGTTCTGATATGATGTCAACTCCCTATCTAGATTTTGAACATTTTAATAGTTTTCAAATCGGAATTTCAATCTCCTAGTGATCAATCTTAAGCTGACTCATCAGAATTCCTACTAATCTCTATTGACCGACATGTCTACAATATATTTAAACCAAATATAAATCATTCTCGTAACCATGAGGCTTATTTCAAAATGAGCTGAAAGACCTTTACTTAAAAGTAAATGACACATATGGTTTTAAGTATAAAACCCTTACAATCCCCCCACTTAGTCTTACAGCACATTATCCAACTTCCAACCCATCTATTCGACAGTTTGTCACGTATTGGTAGAATGACTAATTGGTTGTCATCTGATACAACCTTGGTCATAAACATATCACTTTCTTGTTCAATTTCTCGAACTAGGTTAAACCTACACTCAATGTGCTTAACCCTTTGATCGCTTACGGATTCTTTCGAACTTACCATTGTACCGATATATACACCGAAAGTCTAATAGCTAATTTCACTTGAAGGCACATGACGAAAGTTACTTTGGAAGAAATTGAGCCATATATCCTCCTTAGTTATTTGTGAAGTGATAACAATTTTGGCCTCCTAAGTGGAGTCATCAATCCAGGATTGCTTCTCACTCCTCCAGCTTATAGCTCAACCTCTGTAGGTAAACACATATTCTGAGGTAGAAAACTTAGAATCCTTATCTGATTGAAAACTTTGTCTTTATGCCTAAAATATACAAGACTATTAGAAAGAAATTTATTGATAATGCCAAAGGCATAAAAGATTTTGGTCTTTGCACACAATATATATCATTCATGAGGTTGCCTACCGTTGAAGCATTACTTATTTTCCTCATTCCTTCCATCTAATCAAGTTTCCTGAGATAATGATTCATAGATATAATGATTCCATACATGAAAGGAAACTATTTTAATGGAATCCCGATGCTAATTATGTGTATGAAATATTGATATAATCGACTTGGGATAAGCCCAATATCCTTTGAAACCGATTTAACGTTTGATCATAAAGATGGGTATGGCTTCTGATAAGAATATTTTATTGAATATCTACACAAACGCATTCCTACGTAAGATAATACTCCCACCTCGTTCCTGATTAGGCAAATATTATCCATAAATTGTACTTATAAATACCACCATGTTTCCGTCATGCTTCTTATACTAATAAGTCTTTTCAAGATTTGATCAAAATCAAATCTTGATAACCTGATCAAACCGAATAACCCTTTATGTCTTAAATCCATAAATGTATTTCACAAACTTACATCACTTTGCTTTCTTGACTTCTTACTATATATGTGTCAAGACGATCGTTTAAGAACACAATCTTTACGTTAAAATAATCTAGATAGAATTTAGCATGCCTACCATGAGAAAGTTTACTCATAGTCAATCCCTTTCTTTCTGACTAAGCCATTTCATAAGCCTTGCCTTGAAGGTTTTCACCTTTTGATCCATCTATCTTTTAATTACTTGCAGGTCCAATTGCTCCTGATGGTTTTTAACCCATCAACAAGTCTGCAAGTCCCAAAACTTAATTTGAATATATGGAATCCCTTTTGGTATCCATAGCCATAAATTAAAGAAAAATTCCTTATTTTCGGATGTTTTGTTACAGTTCTTGGGACTCGGTTCGTGGTTTTACGATATCATATCTAAGTGGTCACCTAAAACACTAACCATTTAGGATGACTCCTGTGCCATGCTATCCAGTATAAGTGACAAGTTTATCATGATTATTAGTAATTCTCCCACAAAGATAAGGTAGTGTATTATCGATATCAGATTGTATTTCTTCTTGTACAGATGGATAAGAAACATTGGTAACATAAGGTTTATTTTATATTGTAAGACTAGCTTACAATTGGGCCCGCGATTTATTACATACTCCTACTACAAAACCTGCCTTTGATGCAATCAACATCCTTCTTGTACTAGAAAAATATAATATAAAATACCTTTGTTATCTTTGGGATAACCAACAAAGAGACATACATTTGTCCTTAATTTTAACTTCCTTAGTTATTTTCCACAGTACGAGTGTTGGGTCTCTCCAAATCTGAACATAAACTAGAATGATCTTATGCCCAATCTAATGTTCAATTGAAGTTGAAAACACCGATTAAGAAGAAATTAAATTAGAATGCATATGTCCGTCTCTTAATTCAAATTCCCAATAAGAAGAAATTAAATTAGAATGTTCATGCCCGTCTCTTAATTAAAATTCCTAATAATAATGTTGCAGTCCTGTATAACTTAACATAGACCCTATCATATCTAAAAGAGCCTTATTCCTTCGTATTCTCTACAACATTCCAAAGTAGAATACTCGATGTAGACACCTGAGATAAAATCCTAAACCTTTGATAAATGAACCCTTGACTATCCCAAGAGGTAAACACCTCTAAAATCAAATCGTATAACTTAGATTAGTTTACCTCACCCATGATCCACCTTAGCATTTCACACTTTAAACTAATCAAAATCTTCAGACATGTTGTGCATAAGGTAAACAAATCCATACCATTAATAGTCACTAATGAAATTAATCAATCACTCATGACCACCTCTTATCTGGATAGTCGCCGAATCATAATAATTAAAATGAATCATTTCCAACATATCTTTGGCCCCTCAGATTTTGGGTCGTGAAGGTCACCATGGTAATTTTACCTTATAAATGGGATTCAAGACTAGAAGTGTCTCAACTTTCAATGAACTCAATTGTCCATTATAAATCAGTCTTTGAATTCCTTTTAGAACAAAATAACCTAAGTGTAAGTATACAAAATGCATTTGGTTATGGAAAGGAACTTTCTCTTTAATGATATGTCTTTAAATTATTCATATCAATATATAGCAGTATGGGTGCGACAAACCTTATAATGTATAAATTATTTTCCAATGTACCAAAATAGATAAAAGATATCGCAATTTTGATAAAATAAGTTTATTAAATCAATCGAATATCTTTTCAAAACCAATTTAGAAAAACGAAACAAACTTTTTTGAAAAAATAGGTAAGATAAATAATTTGTCAACATTAACTTTAGTTTTCACCATATCAGGTTACCTGGAACATTTACAATAAGTTACAGTCCTGATTTTTGGTTCTTGATGCTTCATATCAGGTTGCCATAGATCGGAGCATAAATCATGTATTTAATTTTAAGAGATAAACCATTACTATGTCCTTTTTCTTACAAAGCAAAGAAAAAAAGGACATCGTTACTATTAAAGTAACACCTGCCTTTTGGCTATTTCACTACTATGAAGGAATATGAACCTTTCTTAACCCAAATTGTTGTATTTGATACATAGCCTTATCCTCCCACCTCTCTTTTAGGAAAGATGTAAATCTCTTCTCAAATAACTAACACCAACCTTTGTCTACTGATGATTCTCACTCCCGATTTACGAAATGGTTCCGAGTTTTCCCACCATGTCTAATCCAAATAATCCTTCATCCAATCAATGATAAGATCATTCTAAAGCATGACTTTTATTTGAGTGTAATCAACCAACATAGGATAGAACAATTGAACATTATTTTATTTGAGTGTAATCAACGTAACACCATCCCCGATCCTCACCGCGGACGAGCGTGTGAAGGAAGGATCCTCGGGTCCCGCGCATCCCTTTCGGGAGTGCTTCATCCAGCGTCGTTTGAGATGAGGTGTAAAAATGTAGAGAGATTTAGAGTCGCCAGTCTATTTTATTCAAAACAGACAAAAGAAAAAAGGGGAAGCCATCCCGAAGGATGACATCCAAAGACATACTGGTGCATACGAAACCAAAATGATTCGAGAAGGGTTCGGAGGCTAAGTTACGAAATGGGAAGGTGTTAGGTGTAATACCCCGTAATTTTATTGATTTTTATTTAAGTGATTAATTAAATTAAATGAGAATTAATTGGGAATTAATCTGGGTATAAATACTAGCGAGATGTGAGTTAGTATTTGATTATGATGTTAAAATTTAATATTTCTAGGTATGTATGGTAATACATGGGTATTGAAAATATTAAAATTTGTCGCGAGGCAGAAATACGACAATTTGGAAATTTAGTTGGGACACGCGTGTCAGTCGCGTCAGGAATGAAATTATTTAAATTAAAAAGTGAATTATATTTTTATCAACCGAATGGTTATTTTGAGTGGGCCAACGTGTCCGGAAGGGTCGAAATAGTCAGAAAACACTAGCCGGGGGTTTAGTTTGGGTCCCGGTGCATTTTTAGGCCATACCGGCAACCCAAAAGGGTAGTTTGGTAATTTTAAAAATAGGGGAATTAAAACCCACGAATTTTAGAGGTTAATTTTATTATAGTAATGAACCCATTAAGTCCATTATCAGCATTTATCAAGTAGTGGGCTACGGGAGTTAAAGGGAGAGTCCTAAGAGGTTCCAAAAGAAACCCCTAGCCACCATCACCATCTTTGGAGAAATTTGTAGAGAGAAAGAGAAGAATCAACCTTCATCCTTCAACATCAAATCAGAACATCTAAGGCAAGTGGTTTAATTACATGAATTCAAGTGAATGTTTCCTCCATGCTTAGAATTGAATATATGTCTTATATTGAAAGTTTGATGAAAACCCATGAAATTGGAGATAGAAGTTGCAATCTTATGAGAATCGCATGTAGAATAGTTACGGACGAATTTCATATCCAAAATATATCTATTGATGATTTTAAAAACAGATTTATAAGAAATAGTTGTAGACATTAAATTATGTGTTCATGTTTATAGGGTTTGGGACAAGATCTGGGAATTATGATGATTACATGTTGATTTAGGAGGTATTGTCCCCATATATATGTTAAAAAGTGACCTAGGACGATTTAGTGTAGTTTAAACACATTAAAACTTAGTTTTGATGATCATAGGATGGATTTAGAGAAGAGAAGAATGAAGAAAAAACGAATTTGGAGATTTCTGGGCGCAGTCTGCCATCTCGTTAGAAGACCTGCCCAGGTTGTTCGAACGACCTCGTTCGAACGAGTTTCTAACGAGATGACAGTATCCCTTCTAACGAGTTGGTAGTTTGTTCGAAGCCTTTCGTTTGAACGACACTTGTTCGAACGACCTCGTTCGAACGAGACTTCTAACGAGTTGACAGAATGTCCTTTTAGGCCTGATTTTATTTCAAATGTCCCGTAGACTTAATTAATGAAGAATTAACCTTCCCTTATTGACTAGTGGGTATAATTGTGAGGATTTGGGGTACGTTAAGGAGTAGAACTTAAAATCTTATAGTAGACCGGATGACAATTGTGGATTTGGAAACGAGTACCTAATTACGACGTGAGAAGAGTTGACAACTCTAATGCATTTAAAACGGGAACTTATAAACGTATAACAGTAAATGATGGGATAAGAACGAGAAGTATACCTCTATTAATATACTGAAATATCTAAGAAGTGTGAATGTTTAGTATATGTGGTTATCTGTGTATAACATACCTACCATGCTTACTATCACGGGAGGTCGGCGTTCGATTCAAGGCCATCTAATCTTTGTGTGCCTATGGGGGGATTTAGATTGGTACCTCGAGGACATAGGTCAGAGAAGGACTTATTGAGAAGTTAATAAGTCTGCTGATCATGGAAGCGTAGGTATGTGCGTGGCCCATGTGATGTGAACTATGTTCGCCTCCACTATGTGTGTTTGTTACTTGTCAAAACGGTTCCTGAGAGATTCGGAACACGTGATCCTTATGTACATGATGTACCGGGATTGGATAGCAGAGTATGTGCGCACCGCAGCTTAGTCTAGGGGTGCCAGTATTGTATAATTCTGAGAAGATTGATGCAATGAAATATTGATGCGAACTGTCTTTATAAGTGCAAGTGTGAATTAATGTTACATCCTGTAGAATTAAAAATGGGAAAACGCTTAGAAATTGTTATGATTAATTTCGAGAATTAAATGAAAGTAAAATTCCCAGTTTATATAAAGGCGTCGGGAATTAAACCATGATTAGTTTAGTAAATACCAAATATTAAAGCGGACTAGTTTGATAGTAGAATAACTAGATTTGATTACGGATACGTTAGGAGTGCACAGATAGTCGAGAGGTGAGTATTTCATGTGAGAGCACGTCTTAACATGTATTTTTCATTTATTGTTTAATGTTGTTAAAACACTTGTTATATTTTAAACTATTTTCACACTCGGGCTCTGACCCGTTTGCTTCCAAATATATTTTCTTGTAAAAACCTTTTAGGTGCCCAGCCACAAGGACACCAAGCATAGGAGTTCCATTCAGGTGACGTACTGTAGCTGCTGTGGAAGTTACAGGACCTTGTCAGTAGACGCCTCCACTTTCAAATCTTGACTCTATATTATCAGATTTTCTCATTTGTTGGGCATGTCGCCCCATTTCTTTTAGAGACATTTTATCTATTCAGTTATTTCAGATTTTGGGTTGTAATTAATTTAGTGATGCAGACTTGGTATTTGTTTATTTCAGTATTCGGATTGTTGTGAGGAGTATTCCTCCATATTCATTATTATTTCATGGTTATTCTATTGTGACTATGTTGTGGTGGTTATGTTAGCATTTCATAATCTACTTATTGCATGTTAATCGGATTTAATTAAAATTGACAACTCACTTTTTAAATATTAGGTGGCTAGTAATTATTAAAACGTTTTTCGACAGTGATGCTATGAACTGAACCAACTTGGGATTTTGTATTAATTTAATAAAGGAGTAGCTACCCGGTATTTTATTAGTCGGGGTGTCACATTAGGCACCCATTCCTCCCTTTCGATCTCTCATGGATGTTAGCTATTTTCCCCTTTTATTTTCTCCGTGATATGTGTGCATGTGTATATATATAGTGGAGATAGGAATCCTCGACTTGTATCATGGAAGAGATAAAGCAAGTCATCCGTAGGAAGGTATAAAAATAATATTAGAAAAAGATTTACTCGATTACTCTTACGTTGATCGTTATAATGGAACGATAACGCATATAGAGTGATACGTCACTAAGAAAAAGTATATAGAATATAAGAAAATTGGATTTAGAGAAGATAGAAAGTGAGGGAGAAAGTAAAAATAGGACTTGAGTCTCGGGTTTTAACCCGAGACACCTACGTAGCCTATAAAGGCATCAAAGTCCACGTAGTTCGTATACAAAATGAGAGGTGGGGTTTATCCCATAAATCCAAATGGGGGATCTCTAATTTTTGAGTGTGTGTGTGTGTGTGTGTGTGTGTGTGTGTGTGTGTGTGTGTGTGTGTAGAAAAAGTGTTTTAGTTGTGAGAAAAGTATGAGAATCCCTATTTGGAATTTATGAGCAAACCCTCTTTTTCTTGTTTTTTGGGTTTTATTTATATGAAACTAAGAGATGTGCAATAATACTAAATAAAAAGTATATAAGGATGTGTGATATGAGATAATAAAAGTGCTAAATAATAAAACAAGTTATTGCGAATTTAAGAGAATTTGAAGAGAAAGTTGAGAAAGTTGGACCTTCTTAAAGATCTTGAGTTTGATATTGAATGTTGGAGAGCAGCCCTTGCACTTGGATGATGATGGAGAGTGGCTAATTCACCAAGTTTGATGAAAAGGACGATAAAAAGTGGAAGTTAGAAAGGGATTTGGATGTTGAAATCGCGTTGTCTTCGAGAGAGGTTTTGGGATTCATTGAGAGCAATTTTTATCAGATCTGGGCTCCCCTTGCAAATGAGGTGAAGGCCTCCTTTTATAGGCCCAGGTCACTGCCAATCGTCATAGACCTTGTCCTGCCTATCGACACCTGCCGATAGGCAGGGTCTGGAACCTGCCATTTGGCAGTGTGTTTCAGGCTTTTCGGAAAATTGGTTGCCGAGGGCAAACCGTTGGTCAGAATCATGCAGAGGGCAGACCGTTAAAAAGGTAATTCAGAGACCTTTGAAAGTCCTTTGGACCGCTCCCGGGTTTGGGAGTTGACTTTAGGTCAAATATGGCTCGGAAGCGTTTGTCGGTCCATTAGACGGGGAATCATTCGGACGCAAACAGATCGTTCATCCACGTGGTAAGTCCGAATCATGCACGGGGCAGACCGTTGGAAAGGTTAGGAGATTTACTTTGACATTCCAAAGAGTTTGACCCGGTTTGGGGAGTTAACTTTGGTCAACCGGGCCCTGGAAGTATTCGGTGACCTCTTAGAGTCAAACGGATCGTTCGTCCTCATGGTAAGGTGGAATTGCGCATGGAGTGGACCATTGGAAAGGGGTTTTAATGCCCTTCGAAGATTCATTCAGCCTTGGTCGAGCTGAAGAGTTTGACTTTTTGGTCAAACGGAGCCTGGGAGTGCCCGATGACTTCTAGGTCAGTACTCGGGGTATGACATGGGTTTGTAGTGATGAAGGGAGGTACTAGGGACCTAAAGAGAGTTAGGGGTAACATAATGGGGTGTCTACAGAGCCCCTCTACGGGTGAATTTGGAACAAATGATAACCGTCGAATAGACACCACATGATGCCTTTGAGGGAGCGAGGGTTGAAGCAGATTCTGAGGACCTGAGGGGTGTGCTGGGGATGGTTTGAATGACGATCAAAGGTTTAGGTCTATTCTGAGGACCTGAATTGATGCTGGAGGATGACCAATTTTGTGGGTCAAAACCAAATCTGCGGGCTTAAGTGATGAGAGTGACCAATTATGCAGGTCAAAGCCAATTCTGTGGGCTTAGGGTGAAGATTTAATAACCGAGGTCAATTCTGACCTAAAAGTGGTGATGACCGAGGACCGAGGTCAATTCTGACCTAAGAATGGTGACGATCGAGGATCGAGGCCATTTCTTGACCTAACTCAGGTGACGATCCAAGACCGAGGTCAATTCTGACCTAAGAGTGGTGACGACTGAGGACTGAGGTCAATTCTGACCTAACTCAGGTGACGATCCAAGATCGAGGTCAATTCTGACCTAAGAGTGGTGACGACCGAGGAACGAAGTCAATTCAGACCTAACTCAGGTGACGATCAAAGACCGAGGTCAATTCTGACCTAAGAGTGGTGACGACCGAGGACCGAGATCAATTTTAACCTAACTCAAGTGACGATCCAAGACCGAGGTCAATTCTGACCTAAGAGTGGTGATGAATGAGGACCGAGGTCAATTCTGACCTAACTCAGGTGACGATCCAAGACCGAGGTCAATTCTGACCTAAGAGTGGTGAAGACCGAGGATCGAGGTCAATTCTGACCTAACTCAAGTGACGATCCAAGACCGAGGTCAATTCTGACCTAAGAGTGGTGACGACTGAGGACCGAGGTCAATTCTCACCTAACTCAGGTGACGATCCAAGACCGAGGTCAATTCTGACCTAGGAGTGGTGATGACCGAGAACAGAGGTTAATTCTGACCTAACTCGTGTGATGATCTAAAATCGAGGTCAATTCTGACCTAAGAGTGATGACGACTGAGGACCGAGGTCAATTCTAACCTAACTCAGGTGATGATCCAAGATTGAGGTCAATTATGACGACCGAGGACCGAGGTCAATTCTGACCAAACTCAGGTGACGATCCAACATCGAGATCAATTCTGACCTAAGAGTGGTGATGACCGAGGACCGAGGTCAATTCTGACCTAACTCAGGTGACGATCCAAGATCGAGGTCAATTATGACCTAAGAGTGGTGACAACCGAGGTCAATTTGACCTAACTCAGGTAACGATCCAATAATGAGGTCAATTCTGACCTAAGAGTGGTGATGACCGAGCATCGAGGTTAATTCTGACCTGATTCAGGTGATGATCCAAGACCGAGGTCAATTCTAACCTAAGAGTGGTGACGACCGAGAACCGAGGTCAATTCTGACCTAACTCAGGTGACGATCCAAGACCGAGGTCAATTTTGACCTAAGAGTGGTGATGACCGCGGATCGAGGTTAATTCTGACCTAACTGAGGTGACAATCTAAGACTGAGGTCAATTCTGACCTAAGAGTGGTGACAACCGAGGACCGAGGTCAATTCTGACCTAACTCAAGTGACGATCCAAGACTGAGGTCAATTATGACCTAAGAGTGGTGACGACCAAGGATCGAGGTCAATTCTGACCTAACTCAGGTGACGATCCAAGACCGAGGTCAATTCTGACCTAAGAGTGGTGATGACCGAGGACCGAGGTCAATTCTGACCTAACTCAAGTGACGATCCAAGATCGAGGTCAATTCTGACCTAAGAGTGGTGACGACTGAGGATCGAGGTCAATTTTGACCTAACTCAGGTGGCAATCCAAGATCGAGGTCAATTCTGACCTAAGAGTGGTGATGACCGAGGACCGAGGTCAATTTTAACCTAACTCAAGTGACGATCCAAGACCGAGGTCAATTCTGACCTAAGAGTGGTGACGAATGAGGACCGAGGTCAATTCTGACCTAACTCAGGTGACGATCCAAGACCTAGGTCAATTCTGACCTAAGAGTGGTGAAGACCGAGCATCGAGGTCAATTCTGACCTAACTCAAGTGACGATCCAAGACCGAGGTCAATTCTGACCTAAGAGTGGTGACGACCGAGGATCGAGGTCAATTTTGACCTAACTCATGTGACGATCCAAGACCAAGGTCAATTCTGACCTAAGAGTGGTGACGACCAAGGACCGAGGTCAATTCTGACCTAACTGAGGTGACGATCCAAGACCGAGGTCAATTCTGACCTAAGATTGGTGACGACCGAGGATCGAAGTCAATTCTGACCTAACTCAGGTGATGATCCAAGACCGAGTTCAATTCTGACCTAAGTGTGGATAAAGATTGGATTTTGATTCTGCTGGAAAAAGTGCTTTGTGATTTTGATCTGAGCTGGGAGCTGTTAGCTGGGGAAGTTTTTCCTTCTCAAGGAGGCCTCGTAGAGGGGAACAACCAATTTTGGTGCTGTAAAAACTCCGCTGGGGAATTGATCAGGCGATCCTTAGGGATCCTCTAGGGCTTTTCCGGGAGGAGATTCACTTGATTTTTGAGGATTCCGTTGGGAAAGAGGGGTTCCGCTTGAGGGAATGCAAAATTTTCCTGGTGAAAATGTTTTGAATCCTTCCTGGAATTTTTTGAGGATTTTTTAGGGCTTTCTGGTATTTTTTAGGAATTTCTGTACGAAATTTAAGGGGGGTGCCGCTCGGCATGGTATGAGGGGTGCCATTCGGTAGTGGCACAGACTTTTGGACTGCCTCGGGAAAGTAAGGAGTCAGTGCCGATCAGTATGGTTGGGGTAAGTGCCGGTTTTCATGGCGTTTGGCATCCTATATAAAGGGGGCGAATCCCTTCATTTTTTCACAGCTTCTTTGCTTTCTCTCTTTCTGTGATTTCTCTGCAAATCATTCTAGCATTCCGACCTTCAATAAATGGCCGCCTTTGTGAGCACTGCAGTCCACAGGGAGTGGTTGACCATTGATGACTGGGCGAACGTGGAATGGAGGGCCAGGGCGCCTCTTGCTTTGGGGAGTGAGAACTCCTTTGATGCATTTAAGCCTGTTGCGGATGAGCAGATTTTGTTGTGGGAGCCATCGCGTCACCGCTCTTCGAGAGTGAATCCTGGTGGTTATGTAAGTAACCCGACTTTTGGTATTCCTTTCTTTTTGGTGATTTTTCTTTCTTTCTTGACTTCTGATGAGATTTTTCCTTTTTGCCTGTCTGATATTTCTTTGAAGAACATGCGCGCCCGTGAAATGACGGGGCTCAGGGATGTCTGGGAGCATCTCCCACTTGTGGTGTGTTGGGTGATATCATCAGCGGGTTTTGGGAGGTTGGCATCTACGCTGGATGAGACACCTCGTTCGACAGCGATCCTGTGCGCTTTGGGGGAGAGGTGATGGGATACTACCCACACCTTTCATTTCGACTTCGGGGAGATGACTGTGATTCCCATAGATGTGTAGCAGCTGTTGGGGCTGGATTGTGATGGAGAGCAGATAGAGGTGGATCGCTCTTTGCAGGTGAGACCGGAGGCAGTGCATGTGGCACTTGGTGATGTAGGGAGGATAGTTTCTGGGGATTTTATCTGGTTGTCCCTGCTGAAGGATGTCCTGTTGGACAGGGTGATTGATGTGGAGGACGGGCTGCAAGTGAGGCAGATGTCCCGGTTATTTATTTTGCTGGTATTGGGAGGTTTTATGGTGGCGTCAAGCGGCGACGTCGTCCATTTATGGTTCTTTCTGTACCTGAGGATGTTTTCGAACATCCCTTTCTATGACTGGGGAGTCTGACTTTGGCAACCCTTTACTCTTCTCTGGATGCATTCAGCCGGTGCTGCCGGCAGACCTTTATTGGAGCCAAGTACCTTCTTAAGGTTTCTTATGTTTGCGCATTTTTTTTCATGCATTCACATTTTCCTTTCATGCATTCGCATTTTCCTTATGCGTATCTTATGTTTGTGAATTCTTATCTTTGACAGACGTGGTTTTATGAGGTGATTGGGTGCAATACCCCGTTGATCTCTCTGAAGGATGACACTGTTGGGGACTTCTTTCGATTGTATCGATGGCGCAAGGCCAATCGGCAGTCGAAGGGATATCTCTCTCTGGAGGCGGTGCGTCAGGTCTTGAATGACCTGACCAGTGGTAGGGTAAAACGCTTTCCATTTGCAGTCTTGGTTTTTGCGCCTTTTGATCTTGTATTGATTTATGTATGCTTGGAGATTTTCAGGTGACCTTTTATCCCTGGGAAACAGTCATTCAGGATGTAGGGACTACCGGGGTGAACGCGCAGATGAGGCATTTGCTGGCACATGAGTTCGGCCATTCCTGGTATCTCGGGGAGAGGGTGGTTCGCCAGATTACTGAGGAGGAGGTGGTGGTGCCACTTGCACAGCCTCCTACATCTATGAGGCGGGAGCGACTGCTGTCGGAGGATGCGAGGATCGCGGCGATGATCAGCGAGTCCTACTTGTTGTACACTGATACGACTGCGCTGTATGACTATATGGACTTTGTGACGAGATGGTTTCTAGCGCCCAGCATATATGATGCCCTGCTTTTCCCTCCTGCGGGTTCGAGTCGGGCAGTGGGATCTTCCCATAGTGGCGACGGTCCGACGGCATCTGCGGTGGCGGTGACCTCAGAGGTTCCTTTTGTGCGGTTGCATACTCCTTCGTACAACATTCGGCGGGCTGATGGAGGGATGGTGCCTATGTTGTACCGTCCTCATGCGATGGATCCGAAGGAGGTTGGTTTGATAGAGGAGGTCCTCCGACCTGCGGTATTCCTTTATGTTCTTCTCTTTCTTTCTTTTCTGTTTTGGCCATCTCTGCTTAGATACTGATTTTGCCTTTTTTTTGCAGCAAGTCCGAGTGTCAACCACTTGGCTAAGAGACATCAGAGACTGGATATCTTCGGCGACTGCTCATATTCAGGATGCAGTTCCTGTTCCTTCTTACTTGGTGACATCTTCTTCGTTCGGAGAAGACTCTGGCTCGGGTAGTGGTGGTGAATCGTCTCGCCGTAGGGGAAAAAGAGAACGTCGCCGGGGTGGAAGCTCTTAGAGAGAAAGGTAGGTGAGAGAGAGAGAGAGAATGTGGGTTCAGGCTGAGTCCCATTGTTTTTGTTCTTTTTATTTCCTGCAAAATTGATGTAACACAGAAAACAAATAGATGCAATGCAATGGAGTTTTTTATTATCTTTTATTAATGATGAATGCATGCACATGCGCTTTTTACTTTGCTGCTGAGACCGTAAAAAGGAGTATTTTTGGAATTTTTAAAGGAAAGTTTTTAATTAAAGGGGGAAATTATATAAGGAGGAAAAGGGATTTTGAAATTCTGTTGAGAATATCAATTTATTTTTATTGAGTTTTCTGATTTGACAAAAAAAGGAAAAAAGGGAAAATTTCTAAAAATGGGGGGTTGCCGATCGACAACCACCCTGTCCTACCTATCGTCAGTTCAGTCCAGTCCCATCAATTCAAAGCTTTGATTGGTACCCTCTTCAGCCTCTTGTATTTTTTGGGGTAGGATTACCTTCGATTTCTGCTGGGATTATGTCTCTTGTGAGGGTTCTCAAGTATAAAAAGGGGTAAGGGTGGAGTGTTTTCATCACACCTTCGCATTCTTACTTACTTGCCCACTATCTCTTATCCTTGCAAGATGGCTCTCCCTGGTAGCATTGAGATTGCTAACTACCTCGAAGCCTTAAAAGCAATGTGCTCTTATAATGTCGACTATGATGCCTTCAACATGCGTCGAGTCTCCTTGTGGCGCAATCGGCCTATTGAGTGGAACATGATGATGGTGGCGGTACAATTCTGGTACCCCGAAGACCATGTGTTCCGCTTTGGGTTGGATGAAGTTTGTCCTACGTACGAGGAATTTTTTTCCATGCTGGGTATAAATCCCAGTGTTGTTGCGGCTTTGCCCGAATTTTCCCGTTCTCCCAGGGATTTGTTGACCGGTCTTCTTCATATTTCGCCTTCGGCAGCCGGATCACTAGTTGCTTGAGGAATGATCTCCCTCCCGGCAATGCTGCAGTCCGTGCATTTGTAGGAAGTAGGTGATGCTGGCTATGCTGGAGTCGTTGCTCTGGGACTGGTTTCAAAATTACTGCTGGTGATTGGGGAACTACTGGTGGATCCGCAACTTGCAGCCATTACTTTGTGGATGTCATACCGTCGCAATCCTACAGCGGTGATACTGTCGGAGACCCTGAATGGCCTGGATGCCTGGAAAGAAGGTCGTTCTGACTTTCTGAGGGGTAGCCCCATGATGTTGTTCATGTGGTTGTCTGAAAGACTCCGCCTGATGACCCCTCCAGAATATCCTTTATCGGTTGTACCCAACTTCTTTTCGCATTACTTCTTCAGCGTTGGCCTAGATATTGCGAGCTGGGAGAATTGGTTTGTGGAGAATGGGGCTCGAAATTTGTACTAGTCAGTGCCTTGGTGGGGGCAGTTGCTGCCTGTTCTGGAGCTAGGAGAGTACTCATATGTGTGGTTGGTTGGTCTCAGGAAGACCTCTTTTTATTTCCCTTGGTTCTGTGCCAATTTGGCTGGGCACAGGCCGTCCCACCTTGGAACGCAAATTTTTTTTCGGTGGAAGATTTGACTGAGTGTCTGCGCTTGCGGCTTGGCTCCTTATGGGAAAATCGGCGTCCGTCGACCCGTCCCTCTCAGTCTGTTGGGAGAGTTTGGCATGTCCCTGGGGATTATATGAAGTGGTTGTGGAGGAGACTAGTCAGCAAGATGTTGGCAGTGGAGACTGGATAAAGGTGGTTTGTTTTATTTAACACCATGGAAGGGGGTGTTGTGGTTTTTTCGAAGTTGGTTCAGGCTTATCGATCCATGGAGTGTTTACGGCACTCTGTTCAGGCAGGGGAAATTTGGGGACCCCAGGATATAGATGATGAGGGTGCAGGCTCCTCTGGTAGCTGTGGGTAGGACTCTTGGAGAGTTTATTTGTGTAATAGGGAATATATGTGGAGATTTTATTTGGCTTTTTATGGCAGTAGGGGAAAGGGAGTTATCCATTCCTTTTCTTATGTAATCTATGCTGTAATTTCTTATTTACGAAATAAGCAAGTTTCTGATCATCCAGTTGTGCCTTTCGATGAATATTGTGTTTTTGAATTATCTATACCGATCACTAAGGCATACATAATCCTTTTGTTCAAGTATTTGTTAGAATGAACTGCTGTTCTCGAAGATAAGAAAAGAATAGTATTTTGTGAAAAAGAAATGGTCGTGCTCCTGTAAGATGTATGAGGTGGCTACGTACCTTTGGGGTTTTTTGAAATTTTTTTACTTTTCTTGAAAAATGGTTTTTTGTTGTAGAGGATCAGGCCCACGTAGTTCTGGGTAGAGGGAAATGAAGAGAGTTTTTTTTTAAGAATAGAAGGGAGATGAGAAGAGTCGTAGCGCGCCGAAATTCCGGACTAGGGGTAGAATTTCTTGAGACGGTCTAGGTTGACTGGACGAGCCATCTCCTCTCCATCTAGGTCAGTTTGCATGGCGGCACCGCCGAATAAGATTTTTTTCACAATGTAGGGGCCACTCCAATTGGGCTTGAATTTCCCTATGGGTCCCAGATGGTTTCTATTATCTCCTTGAGAGCTAATTCCATTTCCCGAACACCGCGGTCTTTGACTCTCTTGTTGAATGATTGCGCTATTCGGCGATGGTACCCCTATATGTGGTAAAGTGCTTTCAATCTCCTTTCATCTAGGAGGGTCAGTTCGTCGAGACGGCTTTGGCACCAGTCTTCTTCGCTAACTTTGCTTTCGAGCATGACGCATAGCAAGGGTATTTCTATCTCCAAAGGTAGGACGACTTCCATGCCGTAGACCAGAGAGTAGGGGGTAGCCCCAGTAGAGGTTCGAATTGAGGTTCGATAGCCCCAGAGGGCGTATGGGATCCGGTCGGCCCAATCCCTACACCTTCCGGTCATCTTGTTGATGATGACTTTGAGGTTTTTATTGGCGGCTTGAACTGCACCATTGGTCTGAGGTCGGTAGGGAGAAGATTTGTGTCTCTGAATCCCGTACTCATTGAATACTTCTGTGACTTATGCTTCGAAGTGCAACCCGCTATCTGACACTAACTCGTGCGAGACCCCATATCGGCAGATGATATTTTTCTCGAGGAATTTTGCCACTTTCTTGGCGTTCAATACTGCATATGACTCAGCTTCGACCCATTTAGTGAAGTAATCAATGGCAACTAGGATGAATTCATGTCTGTTTGAAGCCTTTGGTGTAACCTTCCCTATGATGTCGACACCCTAGATGGAAAACGTCCAGGGAGAGGTCATGTTGTATAATTCTCACGGAGGCAGGTGTTGAAGATTGGAGAACTGTTGGCATTTGAGGCATCTCCGGACATAGGCGGTGAAATCTTGGGCCATGGTGGTCCAGTAGTAGCCATGTCGGATCATCTTCTTGGCAAGCATGTGACCGTTCATGTGGGGCCCGCATTTCCCGCTGTGGATCTTCTGCATTATCTTCTCAATCTCAGCCCCTACGATACAGTGTAGATGAGTTCCATCGAAGTTCCTCTTGAGTATATCTTTATGACAGATGATGTACTGGGCGGCCAGTCTTCGGAGGGTTGTTTGGTCTTTCTTGTTGGAACCCTCGGGATACCTACCATGTTTGAGGAGGCACCAGATATCATAGTACCAATAATCGGCTAGTTCGGGATCTTCGGTGGAGACAAGCTCAATATGGTAGCAGTGGGTTAGTTTGTCTTGCTTTTGAACTAGGAAGGGGGTCATTGTTATTCCTTCGGGCATGTCGACCATGGAGGCCAAGGTAGCGAGAGAATCGGCTAGGTTATTATTTGCTCGAGGTAGATAATGGAAGGTGATATCTCGGAATCGGGAGGCTAACTCTTCTAAGTGGGCATGGAAGGGCTGGAGCTTTTCATCCTTGACTTTCCACTTTCTGAGCACTTGATCGATGATGAGGGCAGAATCCCCGTAGACATCAAGGTATTGAATACCTTTCTTGAGAGAAACTTTGAGGCCCACTGTGCATGCCTCGTATTCCGTCATGTTGTTGGTGCAAGGAAAATCCAATTTAATGGCGATGGGAGTATGGGAGTCATCAGGGGAGATCAGAAGTATCCCAATGACATATCCCTTTTTGTTGGCAGCGCCATCAAAGAACATTTTCCATCGAAGGTGGTCTTGAGCGGTGCAGAGGATATTTTCATCTGGGAATTTGGAGATCCAGACATCTGCTTCTTCTACGGGGTAATCAGCGAGGTAATCGGAGATGGATCTTCCTTTAATGGCTTTCTGCGTGACGTACACGATATCGAACTCGGTTAGGAGCATCAACCATCGGTCCATTCGACTGGATAAGGCGAGTTTCTCAAGCAGGTATTTGATGGGATCCATTCGGGATACAAGTTTGATAGGGAAGGCGAGCATGTAGTGTCGCAACTTTTGGGTGACCCAGACAAGTGCGACATAAGCCTTTTCCAAAGTAGTGTAGTTGACCTCGTACCCGACCAATTTGTGACTGGCGTAATAGATGGATCTTTCTTTGCAAAAGTCTTCAAGGTATTGGGCTAGCAAAGCCCCAACTGCAGTGTCGGTTATGGTTAGGTATAGGAGAAAAGGGAGACTAGGTTGTGGTGGCATGAGCACTGGAGGTTAGGTCAGATATTATTTGATTGGTCAAAATCTTCTTGGCTGCCTCATTCCAAACCTTTGTTTTATCCTTTTGAAAGAGCTTGATGATTGGTTCACAGATGGAGGTTAGCTGGCTGATGAACCGGCTGATATATTATAATTTCCCAAGAAAATCTCGAACTGCTTTCTCTGTTCGGGGTGGTGGAATCTCAAGTATAGCCTTCAACTTTGTGGGATCTGCCTCTATCCCTTTCTCACTGACCATGAATCCCAAGAGTTTTCACTTTGTAACGCCGAAGACACATTTCTGTGGATTGAGTCTCATCTAATACCATCGCAGTCATTCGAAGAACTTTCGGAGAGCGGGAACATGACCTTCTCTAGTTTTGGACTTGATAATTATATCATCCACATAAACTTCAACTTCTCTGTGAATCAGATCATACAGGATGGTTGTATCAGCCCTTTGGTAGGTAGCCCCAGCATTCTTGAGACCAAATGGCATGACGGCGTAGCAAAAGGTTCCCCATGGGGTGATGAATGCATTTTTTTCTTGGTGGTCTGGGTGCATCTTGATTTGGTTGTATCCGACAAACCCGTCGACGAATTACTTGAGAGCATGACTGGTTGTGTTGTCTACGATCATGTCGATATTGGGTAGCGGATAATCATCCTTTGGAGAAGCTTTGTTTAAATCTCGGTAGTCCACACACATTTGAACCTTCCCTCCTGATTTCGGCACAGGTACTATGTTGTCTAGCCATGTGGGATATTCGATCACACGAATGAAGCCCACGTTCAACTGTTTGACCACCTCTTCTTTGACCTTGAGCGACCATTCGGTGCGGAGCTTTCTCAATTTTTGTTTAACCGGCTTGTAATCTGGGAGAGTGGGGATCTCGTGCTGAGCTATTTCAGGATCAATGTCGGGCATATCATCATAGGACCATGCGAAGACATCCACGAATTCCTTTAGCAATTCTTCGAGTTGTGCGCGCTCATGCTCGTCAAGGGTGGCCCCTATCCTAATCTCGCACAGTTGGCTACTAGAACCGAGATTAATAACAACAGTCTCTTCTTTATTAACTTGAATGCGGTTATGTTGTTTATTATTAACCTTATTTAGATCAGTTAAGAATTGTTCATTTGCAAAATCATCATCATCACAAGTTTGATTAGAATCCAAACAATTGATGTAAGGCACATCAAGATACTCAAAATCTTCGTTTATTTCATTGATAGGAAAAACAGGATTGAGAACCTTATCAAAAGAGGTCTCAAATACATTTGAACAAGGATAGACAACAGAAGAAGAAATAGGGTAAACATTGGGGTTAGGGGAGATTTCAAGAGGTAGAAATAGCGCAGCATGCCAGTTGAGGAGGGGTGTATCAGTAGCTTTAATCAGATGGGATGGATCCATTGATGTAGTGCCTGAATGAACCATGCAGAGTGCTAGCCCCAGTGTCTGTAAGTTAGAGGAATCTTAGGAATCACCTTCCTCAGTCTCTTCGGTATCTTTGATGAGCGGTTGTACTCGGTGTTGGAAACTTTCAGCCCATGGGTAGCATCTTGGAAAAAGATCTCCATTCCAGGTTTCATCTTTTTGTCTGTGTGGTCATACCATGGTTTTGGAAAACCGCAAAAAGGGAAGTCTTCGCCTTCTTTGATGAATCGTCCATTCAAAGAGTCTCCTGGGATAGTTTAGATGCAGTCTAATCTTCTCTTTGGTCGAGACTGGTGTATCATTCTGAGTTCTTGTTCGGATGGTCGATACCCCAAGCCACAAGGAGGGAAACATTTCTTCAATTCGATGGGATCAAGTATCCCTTACTGCCTTTGCCCTATCCCCAGTCTGGTCATGAAGTGCATGTTTTTGAACATCAGAATCACATTGACATTGTCATGAGGGTCATATTCTAGACAAATCCTTTCTTTGAAACCGTCCCCTACCGGGAGTAGGAGTGGCTCAACTCGAAATCCTGATAGGAGCATATCATTTGACCCGTGTTGTATCTCAAGGATTGGACTACTGGTGCTTGCACCCTCGACATTTTCATCGTCGCCCAAAATGGTGATGACTCGCCTGTCGGCGAAGAACTTCAATTTCTGATGGAGTGAGGAAGACACACCCTTGATACTGTGGAGCCAAGGTCATCCGATCAACAGGTTGAAACAAGCTGGGATGTCTATGACTTGGAATTTAACGACATGGTTTGTAGGGCCAACCCCCATTATAATTTTTATGGATCCCATCACCTCTCGGCGGGTATTATCGTAGGCACGTACAGCGGCGGAGGTTGGAGCGAGGTCGCTTTCTTTCAAGCCTAAACACTTGAAGGTTCTCAGTGGGCAGACATTCAAGGCGGATCAGTTATCGATAAGAGAGAGTGGCAACCTTTATACATTAGGTATTTACACTCTTACATTTTAATTAGTAGCTGGATATTATCCCCGTACATGTTTATGGCAACTGTAGAGAATCTCATGTGTGTTTGTTCATAATATTGAATGTTCATATTCATAAAGGTGGCCAACTAGCATGTTGACCAGTGAGATAATAATGTTGATCACGTCCTCCTACTATTTATGGACCCACCGAATATGATGATAGGTGTCGCATTTTTATTAGTTCACTTGGTCGTGTTATTTTAGGTTACAACAGGGGTGAAATAGATGTGCAATTTGAAAATTGATTGAAACCTAAATCCTTTTCTGCTTGTAGCTCGTATGAATTTCATAGATTTCTTCATTACGAGTATCATTTGGGTTGGACCAGTGACACAGTTGGTGGAGGCTTAATGGGTTTATGCCCAAAAATGATGATAGGACAAGGAACATCGGGTATATAAGTGTTTTGAGCACCATCAGCCACCGTGTTTTGTGTTTCTTCAAACGTATTATAAGTGATTTTTCACCAACCATTTTTATAAGAATACCTCCTAACGGAGTTTCCTAATGTAGGGGTAGTGTGATGAGAGGTGCTTTAGAGTAGAGAGTGAGGGGTAACCCATATTAATTGATGGTGATTAACCACTATAAATATATGAACAGTATAACAAATATCGATAATAACACTTCTTGATGACAAAGGACCCGCCAGTAAAGATAGGTTATACGGAGAAAGAACAAGCATTTCAAGTATAATGAAATGACGAGATGGAGGAGCAACATAAGCTCGATGACAATGTTTGTTATAAAACTATCTCACTTGGTATAAATCATTCTTATAGATAAAAATCTTATAATTCTAAAGAGAACAATCATAAAAGTATGACTATTACTAACTCTATAATAAGTTCACTCTCTCTAGGAGATACATGTTGTTATGTAGTAGTTGTGTGTTAATTTTGAAGAATTAATGTTTCTGTAAGGATTAAATGCCATAAACCTCTCAAGTATATAACTCCATCTATTTATTAAATCCGATGCAAATCACGATGGTGATTCAACCACTTTGTGTGAGATAAAGTCGACGAGAAAAGGCATATCTGAATACTTGGTTGTCTCTTTTAATTGATCTGATGTAAAATGTGATGTTATAACATTGAGTAGTTCTATATGTACATAGGATTTGTACAAAATCATATGTACAGACTGACGTGTCCTATCTGTATTGATCTGTATCTTGGGTCCACTCAAGATAAGGATCAATAAAAATACGACACGTCAGTCTGTACATACGATTCTGTATGAATCCTATGTACAAATAGAATTTTCCTACAACATTAAGTATATATGATGTGATCTTTCTAGGGTATTTATACCATCTTTGAAAATAGGAATGTATTGTATAATAAGGCATGCGGGTGAATATGGAGTAACCAAAGTGAGGTTATTAGAAAGGCCTTGGTGTTGTCTCTCTCATATTTGACATGGCCAAAACTTGACTTAGTGATTCATCCCTTTTCTCTAATTCCCCCCACCCACCCACCCAAGACCCAAAACGATCTTGCTTAATAAAATTAAAATGAGCTCTCTTGCCTAACTAGGCCTTGTTATAGTCATGAGGAATCTAATATAGTTGTCACTTCACTCGGCTAACTCTCACTTGTTCGTTTATGAATTGTTCTGCTCCCCGTGATTACATGTTCACGGTTAATAACATAATGTATGATCAAAATATCTATAATAGTTTTTCCCAAATTATGAGGTCTTTCAAGAGAACCCATCGAACTTTATCATAAGTAGTTTAAACTGATTAATCTAAATTAGCATGTTAATTGAGAATTATTGTAATACCCATAAACGAGGTAGAATTCAAATTAACTTATGTAAAATTAGTACTGAGATTGAGATTTATTTTTCGAGTTAATTACACTTGGGCCCCCTGAACTATACCTCTACTAACACTTCACCCACCCACCCATCCTAAATTCTTTCAATTTTTTCAAATATCACCATATCCATTCACTACCAATGCAAGTTGCACAAAAACGTGACATACGTTAGTTTTTTGGAGGGAAAATGGTCACATGTGTCTTACATGGGTTTTAAGTGAGGGCAACTTGGTCATTTAAGTGAGGGGATATTTTACCTTTTAAAAAAAAACTACACTCATACACACGCGATTTCTTTTTTCTCTCTCTCTCTTTCCACACCCACAAATAGATCTGGGGGAAGAAAAAAAAATCCATTGGTCGGGCGACTGGGAAGGGCTGGGGGAGGGAAGGGTTTCTTGATCAATTTTTTTTCTTATATATAAGAAAGGGGGGGAGGACAACTGCTGTTGTTAGGGTTTTTATTTTATTTTATTTTGCTTTTTTTTCTAAAATTATTTTTTTATTTGCTTGAAAAAAAATTATCTTGGGAAAACCATTTTTTGTTTGTTGGATTTAAATTTTTTATTACGAGAAATCATTTTTTCTTGCTGAATATAATTTTGCGTTTGCTGGAAATAATATTTTATCTTGGAAAAACCATTTTTTGTTTGTTAATAATAGTTTTTTCATTACTGAAAATTATTTTTTATTGCTGAAAATGATTTTCTTATTGTTGGAAATCAATTTTTTGGCTTAAAATAATTTTGTATTGCTAGATTTCTTTTATATTTCCCGAAAATAATTTTTTATCTTGGGAAATCATTTAAACTATTTGTTGAAACCATTTTTTTATTTATTGAAACCATTGTTTGTTTGTTAATAATAGTTTTTTAATTACTTAAAGTCATTTTTTTATTTCTGAAAATTATTTTCTTATTGTTGGAAATCATTTTTTATTTGCTAAAAATAATTTTTTATTGGTGGAAAAGAAACTTATCGCTGGAAATAAATTTTTATCATGGGAAAATCATTTTTGTATTTATGGAAACCATTTTTTTATATATTCGTATTTTTCAAATGTTTTAATTACTGGAAATAACTATATATTCATACTTTTGAAATGTTTTAAAAAATTTGTAAATTTTTTCACATTTTTTTTATATTTTTTTGATATTTTTTGGTATTTTCTTAATTTTTAAATATTTTTCCTGTTATTTAAAGATTTTTTTTCAAAAACATTTAAGTTTGGACAAAAATGCCATGCACATGATTAACATTTTTTGCTAAAAATTAACGGAGTTAGACGACAAGGAGTTACTTGTAGCCGTTTTCAAATGGGGTTTCTAAGGGCACCACAACATATACTTCAAAATACCACAAGGGAAAAAAATATTTTTTTTCTAAGGGCCACCACATCATATATATATTTTTTACACACCATTTTCAACACAAAATACCACACATTTTCTCTCTCTACACTACACTCCCAGCTCTCTATTTATCTTCTTCAACCAACCATCTTCAACATTATTAAATAACTAGGGTTTATTATTTAAATATTCAAAAATCAATGGATATTCCCCCAAAAGATAATGACAACACCTCAAAAGCAAATGAAAACTCTCAAAATCACATTTTTCTTCTTAACTTTGGGTTCCATTATATATATATTTGTTTATTCATAGGGATTGAAAATATAAAAAATCACAGAAATCGTCCAGTGGTTCGGGGTCGGACCCTTGAAAAAGATGATGATTTTCGGGGTGATTATCCCGAATCAAACTAAAAAAAATTGAAGAAAATTTTTCATTCGGGATGATTATGCCGAATGGAATGCATATATTCAAAATGATTATGCCGAATGGAATGTATACATATTTTTTTTGAAAAAAAAATTTCATTCGGGATGATTATGCCGAATTAAATGCATATATTCGGGATGATTATGTCAAATGAAGTTTGAATCCAATTTTTCATACCATATTTGATTCGGGGCAAACATGACGAAATTTGGGTCTTTATTCAGGATCTTTATACCGAACCACTGGGTTATCAACTAGGGTTTTGTACGCTAGGGTTTATTGATTATGTGGTGTTTTCTCAACATATGAGGAATATTAAACGTTCTTTGCACCAAAAATTAACACATTATTGTTGTTCAACATATTTTTAATAGGTTTAACATGTTTTTCAAGGGTTTAACATATTTTTCATAATGAATAATATATCAAACAATGTATATTATATATATTTTGATGACTATAATCATGTTTGTATGGTGTTGAATAATGATTTGATGAAGATGTTTGAAGCTTTGGAGGTTTAGACAATGAAATTAATTTGTAGTTGAAGTTGAGAGGTTTTGAAGTTGAAAGGTTGAGAAGTTGAGAGGTTTGAATGTGTAGAGAGGAGAGAAAGTGGGTAAATGATTTTTTATAACTTTAAATATGTGGTAGCCCTTTGGTGGCATTTGGAAGTAACTATTAAAATCAAGTGGTATTTTGGAGTAAAAAAAGAGTTGTGGTATTTTGAAGCATTATTTGGGGTGCCCTTAGAAACACCCTTTTCAAAGTATGGGGTGGTATTTGAAAACATTGAAAGAATGGGGGCGAAGTGTTAATAGGGGTATAGTTTAGGGGGCCCAAGTGTAATTAATCCTATTTTTTAATTCAACTCTACGGGAATATAAACAATCATATGCCTAGGCGATACATTATTTGCCAAATTAATTCAATCCAATTTTACCTTTTGTTTATGATAATGAATTCAAATGAGGAAAAATAAACGGATATAATGACGAAGCCCACTGATTGGCGAATGAACTATGATATAGACTCATAGAGAAAAACTGCGACTTACATTCCTTTTGCACAACTTTCACAACTCATTCTTCCAAATTGAAGGCGCCAACAGCTGGAGAATGCTTCACAATGGCGACACGTTTTTGTCGCAACAGATGTCTTCGAATAAACCTCAAAATATAATTCTTCTTTAAGGTTAAAGATTATCTTGCACTCATAAATGTAACCAATTGAAGCCACATAAGCGTTTCTACTTCCTAAGATACTAAGTTCCCTAAAGATTTTAAGACGTAACAAAATATTTCACACAATCTATTTATAAAATATAAAAAAGTTGGAAGTCACTCGAACAAAATTTGGAAAAAAAAATATCTGTTCAAGTATTGAGATGACTTATATGAGATTCATAGTACTTTAAAATCAAATGATATAATGATGTCTCAAGAACACACAAAAGGCTTAGAACAAATCTGAAGTGAATAGTAATTTTGAACAAAACGATCTCTAAAAAAGCAAGCACACACCCCTTGTAAAATGAAGTCAAGCCTATGTTCTTATGCACACTTGAGAATTTAAGCTTTCATAAGGTATTTACATTGAGCAGACTTCATCACAGAGAGCCCGTATCAACCCCTTGCATGGGAAACAACTTTGAAAATAGACCGACTAAATAACAAAATTTGGGAAAGATCTGCCCAAACAAAGTGCATAGAATTTCATGGGTTGTTCGCATGTGCGAAGTTGAAGGTCATTGGTAGTGAACAAACTACAAGTGTCCCGCCAACTTTTCTGCATCACTAAAGAAAAATCTCAGAGGCGAGCGAAAGGAGTCTTGAATTTCACATGTACAAAATTATTCACATGTGGTGAGCTTCACTGAACAAGTCGCGGGCTCTTTTGAATTCAATTCCAAAAAATTTCAAATTTTGCCTAAGGAGTTCTTGGTTGCGAAATTCCCCTCATGTGCTATGAATTGCAAGTGCAAATGAGGTAAAACTCGAAGTACTTGAGAACTTTAACTCAAATCTTTGCACGATATGCACTTAGATTTAATGGTAAGTATGACTCACATTCTTACAAAATTGTTAATAATGTAATGGTAAGTGAGCTTCACCTATTAATGGTTTGTAAAATTGTAATGTTCTTATTTTAATCATTTGTAAATTGGAAGCTTCACCTTCAGATAATAAGTTCGTTTGGAATAATAGTGGACTGCTACTAGCTGGCTTGTTGGCCGTACATAGTGGAAAAGATTCTGTTTTATTTTACCAAAAAAATAAATAACAATGCTCAGCCAAATTGCAGACTGAGCGCGAATCCACTTGGGAGTGATTAAAACCAGTTTGGTCCCGAAAAAATACCCAAATCAGACGGGGCCTGGCCCTGAACACCACTGGTAGTAGCCCATTTTATGTTCTCATTGTAATTCAAACTATAACATATTGGTTTGGAAAAGTGGACATCATTATGTTGCATTTCTATTTGTTTGGACATCATTATGTTGCATTTCTATTTGTTTTATAGTCACATCATTACTTCTTGATAATCTGATTTAGTCTAATTATTCATACTGTCTAAAAGAAAACCTTTTGATACGTATAAAACCTGATAACTGTGGCATAATATATTTCTTTTAACCTAGTGTATCGACACAAATGGGGGGTGTTACAGCTGGATCTATAACCTTGAGCAATGTTAACCCCATCCAACTTCTACGAAATTAACTCTTGATTCTTCCAACTATACTAAAGCTTTTACGAAGTTTTTTCCTTATAGCAATTAATAGTTTCTGTTACAACACTATCTAAGAATCTAAGAATGCCTGTACATTAAAAGGTAGGGACTGTACTCATCTATTCGGTGCTCATTTAGCTCTGTTAGATTCAGAGATAATGTCTTATAATGCGCATCACAAGTTTGAAAAGCAAGTAACCAAGTTCTTTCCTAAACCCAAAACAAAATTACATGTGAACCACTGATGTGGTTTCAAAGAATCACAAAAACTCAGACTACACTTGCACTCAAGTAACTAAAGCCCCTTCTTTCTTAAAACTTGCTACGGGTGCCATGAAAATTAGAAGGGGAGGGAAGGAGGGGGAGGGAAGATTGCTTTAAGATAATACACAGGGAATTCCATGCATGTTGTGGTTGCCCACATGCATGTTGTGGTTGCCCACTTAGTTATTCGAGTGTCTTTATCAACCACTTTTTCTTGTACAGATAGCAGACTAATTAGACGAAAATAATATAAATCTAATTGCTTTCATTACCTTCTTTTGTAGAGGAAGCATGAAGTATTCCTCTTTATTTCGGATTTTAAAGTTTCATTTACATGTTTTCACTCAAAACTGTGTCTGGATGAATGCTTGCATTTGTCGATTTTCTGAAAATGTTCCAAACAGACTAATAGTCGGAGTGAAAATAAAAGAAGAAAAGAGAGAAAAAAAAAACAGTGGATGAGGAAAGGGGACATGTTATTTATGTACAGGAACCTACTTGACAAGTACAAGCCAGTACCATTATGAGCCCGCGGTTCATACACGTTCCAGAGATCTAATTATCATTAGCCACACGACTTTCAGGACTACGATCATGATGTCTTTATAAAGGGTTCCGCAGCTTTCGAGTACTGATCAAAGTGATTGAAGGAAACCATTAGGGGTGAGCCAAGAAGAACACCATCCGCAGGATACCTATAAAAATGCAGTAAGATAACCAACCGTAAATATTTCCAAGTATATGAAAGTAATCAAACATTTATTATTCACAGGCCCTGTTTGGTTTGGGGTGAAATATTAAAATACTTTTGAACTTTAGCACATTGAAAAATATTTCGCTTCGTTCAAAGAAAAATACTCCACCCTGAACTAAAGGAAACCCAAAGGTTTTATATTATTCGCACCTCAATAGCTTTTATAAACTCCTAGAGATACACTTCGACACCGCTTTTTCTTTGACAGAACCTGAAACATATGTTTTCATGTTCAGCATCACTGAAACAGAAATATAATCTTTTTACTTCGTTCCATCTCTACAGTTTCTGTTTTTCTTTTACTAAGAAAAATGATTTCTTCATATATGGAAAGGAAAAAGGCAGGGCAGTTGCACGAGAGCAATATAAGGCTATAAACAAGTTGAGCTAATGATTCACCTCTATTTGTTCTGGCCTATTACACTTTGGGTTCCAAATTTGCAATAATATACTTTTGGCCCCTTAATGACTTTCTAGGACACCTTTTTTAGGATTTTGTGTGATGCTTTGGGAGGTCAAATATATATTATTGTAAACATTGTACCCGACACTGAAATAAGCCTAAACAAAAGGGGGTCAAAGTCCAAATTACCCATTATTTCTCATTAGAGCTGGAGCTTGTTAATGAGCTTCACTAAGCTTGTTCAATACCCCAATTTATGAATTTTAGGTCAGCATCTGGTTCTCCTATATGATGAATAAAAAATATTATCTTTTAAAATGTACCATAAAAAACATACGCCTACCACATGAGAAAGTGGCCATTTCCCACAGCTTTCTCTACCTTTTACTACCTTTTATTTGTATTTCTGATACTAATAATTACTAAAAGAGAGAGCAAGTAAAAGGTACAAGGACAAAGTGCCCTCTCCCAAGCCAAGAAAATAAAGAATAGACAAACAAAAAACTGAATTCATCCAATACAGATTTCACCAATCTCGACAGTGCACATAGTACTTAAACACACTTAGCACCAAACATCTCTAACGAACAACAATTTTCCCTCTGGTCATATTATTATTGTGTTTTATTTTCACAAGACAGCATAATGATAATACGAACAGAGGGAAAATTGTTGTTTTGGCTCCTATGTATAAACTGACGAAGAAAACAGTGCACCATCACCCAATTAATCCATATTATTAGTGGGCTTTTTTGACTTAACCCCCACTTTTAATGGGTACTTATCTAACTAATCCATAATATTCTTATTATTTTTACAAAAATTTCTAGATTTTTTTAAAGTTTTGTTCGGGTCTCTAAATAGCGTATCATTGCTCATCCCCCGATTCCGATTCCAAGTTGAAAATTGGAGGGTTGAGTCATAGACCGATACTGTGACTTTGAACCATGCTTCCAACATTCCAACACTAAACACCGTCATCGTCGAACAGGTCTCAAACGAGACCCGGATACGGTTCACATAGGCGTGATCACGTAATCCGCCGTAAACCAATTTGGCAGTGCCAGGCGAACTACCCAGAGAAACAACCTCAGAGATCCTCGTGCCCAAAATCAAGAATGTAATCATCGAAACAACAAGACCTTGCATTTCGGATTCGAGTACGAGTCACTCAACAATCATCAGCGAAAATATCAAAGAAATCTCTGATCTCCTCCTCTTCGAAGATGGGATAATATTTTGATATATTACCATTGTCTTTAAACCGCGTACGAGTAATCTAGCCGTCGTCCTCAAAAATCAATAATTTAAATCACAGTCGCACAAGTTGTTCCGTTTTGGTTCCGGGGTTGCGTTACGTAAATCACGTCGGGCATCGCGCAAGCAATCCGTGATTTTTATAATTAAAAATATACAAAATATATAAATAAACAAATATGTTCTAATAATCATTCCAAAGAAATTAGTACATCATTTCAAATTAACCAAAGTTTCATAAAGTACTACATTCCAAATAAAACCACAAAAATAGGACTACATTCCACATAAAGTAACACTCCCTCCGTCCCAAAGTAAGAGTCCCTATCCATTAATTGTATAGATTAAGGATACACCAAATCAATGGCAATGATCAACACTTGTTCACTATCGTGAATTGTAGATCATTGATTGTCTCTAAAAGGGGAGTGGACTATTAATTTGGGACAACCAAAAAAGGAATATTAGACTCTTAATTTGGAACGGAGGGAGTATAACCTATATAAATCTATAAGATAGTCCAACAAATGAAGCATCAAAATAAAGGACAAACAAATGAGAAATCAAAACTAGTCTCCCTCATCCTACATAGTATCCCTATCTTTCTTAGACATTATTATCATAATAAACAATTGAAAAAATAAAAACTATAACATAATAAAATATTTACAACATTGTTATATAATAATATATCGATAACAAACAAAGGGTTTTATTAAAAGTTAATCAAACAGTAGAAAAGACTTGCATGATTTGAGTAAAAAATAGAGTAAAAGAGATGAATTGCAGAGATCCCGAGCATGAGTCGTGCAACCTTCTGAAGTGTGATTTCACAAATCTAACAGCACATACCTTCGAACTACTCCGGAGACCCTCGAATCACACAGTAATCAGGTAGGATATGGGGCAAAAGAGATATTCATTAAGGCCCCGTTTGGTTGTCCCAAATTATAAATTAGCTCATTAATAAATTGTTCTATTTATATACTGACCCATTAATTGTGTTTGGTTTCATTAATGAAATGATTTATTAATTGCCCCATTTTAACTCATGTGTAAAATCTGAAATTTGATCATTTCACAAAAAACGTGACATGCATCCATTTGAAATAGGAGTCACATAAAGTGCATTCTCCTCTCTCTCTCTCTCTTTTCCCTCCCTTCCCCCTTTACCCCCTCCCTTCCCCCTTCCCCCTTAATTAATTTTTATCTTTTTTTCTCATAGAACCTTAACATCAATTTCAGATTACCAAACATTACGTAAAAATGGATTTAAACTCATTCAAATTCACTCATTTACAATTCACTAATTCACAATGAATCAATTTACATAATCAAATAATTTGAGCAACCAAACAGGGCCTAAGGTTTTGTAGAAATTTTCGATGTTCAAAGAAAAAGAAAAGGCTGACGCTGCTCTGGTAACCTTTTAGTATGTTTTGAGTTTAAAGTTTTTAAGTTTTAACCTATAAATCAAACACAATTGTTTAGTAAAAATGTTCAAGCGTAATAAAATAACAAATAGTGGCCGAAATGTGTAATTAGTGCAGAATTGCGTATAAAAGCGCTCAATTTCGTCCAATGGCGGGATACATCAACAAATAGTGTGCGCAATTCGAGACCTCCACAATTCGGGGTGCGCCATGTAGCATTTTTATACCCAAAAACACAATAGTGCGAAATCAGGGAAGAACTGAGCATCCATACCGACGTTCAAAGGTTTCTTAGCATCCACAAGCAAATCAGGGATGACATACTGCGTAACAGGGTAGAAGCTGCAATCGCTGTCGACGGGGCAGAGGCCAGGCAGAGATTTTGTATATTTTAGAGGGCTTGTACAAATAATCATCTGCACGTCCCCAACAGCCGATGCTATTTTAGAGGGCTTCAATGGAGGCACAGCTTACCCTTTCAATTTTCTCATATGCCTCCGAATTTGCCACATACGCAATATCATCACCCATATATTTCATTGTGATTGCTCCTGACATAGGGAGAGGAATAGGTGTCGGAGAATAGAGATGGGGTTGACTTGAGCATTTGGGAAATTTCAGAGGCAGATTTGAGATTTTTGCATGTTGGCTGAGATATAAATTTGGAAAGTTGAGGGACGTATCTGGTTTCTCTGAAAATGCAAGGGATAAGATTTGTAAATTTTTTTTTTTTGATAACCCTAAACCTCCACACGAACAAGCTCGCTGGACTCCGCCATGCAAGCTAAACCGGGGTGACGTTGTGGCAGAGCTACCCTAACACAGGCCCCGCTTCAAATCTGGTATCCTTTGGGGGGTTTCGAACTCGAGACCTATGGTCTTTTCCATTCGCACCTTACCGCTGGACTAACCATGGTGGATAAGATTTGTAATTTTTTAGGGGTTGGTCTTGAAAAGCGGGGGTGGCTTTGTAATTCTACAACAAAGTGTGGGCCAAAAGTGTCAAAAAGGGAGGAAGCTTTGCACCGACCAAGGAGAACATCGCAAGGAGTTGTCGAAGCTGAAGCGTGGGGTCATCGAAGGTCCAGTCAGCGTCATGAATGCCGACAAGGCTCACCGGATGTTCGCGAAGAGGAGGGGGGCACAGGTAATTGCGGAAGAGGGACAGACCGATTGTGGGCTACAGTTTCTGGTTGTTGTGAACCAAAGGGTTAGTTTCACTAGCATGGAGGAGTTGGGACGTCACTCGATGGATGTCAGCAAAGGTCACTGGACGCCGGTGAGTAGGTGAGATCATCAAATTTTAGGTTCTATGAAGCTAAGATCGCAAATGTCTACACTGGGATTTAGGTTGCCATGAGGCTGGAAAACGGGGAGGTGGGCTAGCAGCAGCTCCATTAAGTTCGGTGAGATCCGAGGAGTGTTGAATATAATGTTTAGTTGAAGGTTTCTATGATTTGAAGGGGTTGGGTGGGGTTGTGCTGGTTCCAATGGTGGTCTCCGGAGGGCTGCAAAGCTAGGGAGGGCCGAAGGCCAACTTTTATCGGTGTGGCAGCAGCGGGGGGGCAACAATGACAGCTCCGACTGTGAGTGGTGACTCAAAAGGACCACTAACAATAGGGAGTATGGTTTCAAGAAGTGGTCCGACGTTGGTTCCTCCAGGAACTGACTATTGCTCAAGACAACGTCGACGACATCAGGAACAAACGTGGCTCTAATACCATTAAGGCTTGAATGGGCCCAAGGGTGTAAAAGAATTTTTAACCAATAACGATAACTGGAAAGAAAAAAAACTGACTGGCACGGCCTACAATCGGTTCCGGTGTGTGTAATATGATAGAATTTAGTTTGAACCCAATAAAATGTCTAAGCACAATATGTCAACAACGATATGGATCTCTATAAAATAACGATATGGATCTCTATAAGAAATAAGCCAACATCTATTTAGCCTCCCAAATAAAAAAAACTTGATTAAAGGCAAGATATCGAATTATTTTTAATAAAAGAAAAGAGAAAATTGGAAAAGAAAATAGAACTTTTATCCCCTTACAAGGGTGTGTGTAACACTACTGATTGCGTGTAATGCATACGTGCACCAGAATTCTCCTTGAGCCTTAGACGAATTTGCCTCTAATTTACAATAATTAATCAACAAACCACCAAATAATGTAAATAAAACCCTACATAATACAACATAAACCCGAACAAATACATAACAAACCGTAATAAACACAAAAATATTCATATAAGTTATCAAATGAACCCTAAAAATTAGCAAATACACTCTTAGTTTTTTAGAATTATGATATGAGAAGTAGACGTGTCATAGGCATGCAGGGAGTTATAGAACATGATGGACGGCGTGTTTTTGGCACAGTACATCAAGAGCAAAATCATAATTGAGCCATCGGCATGGCATTTGCTAGTGCATTTATTAAATAAGTATACAAGAAATTAATCAAAAATTTCTATTAGGATAAGTAACAATTCCAATTACGAGTCTATTTTTGTCCTCTGTGCAAATGAGATATTTGTGGGTTATATTGGTTTGTTCCATTTGTGGTTATTCTATTGTTTTTACCATTTTGGCAGTGTTTTAAAAAAAGGCCAACTAAAGGTAGAAGGTGACAGGCCGAGACACTAAAGCCTCTATGTTTCACACCAACCAAAGCCACGATGGACACCACACTACACCCATCACCACAGTATGTATTCTTCTCTCTCTAGATTTTCTCTTTTATCTCTCTCGGATTTCCTCTACTCCTGCTTTATTTTTTTTGTTGTTACACGATTAAGGTTTGGTGTCGCGGAGCCATCGTTTGGGTGGAGACCAGTGGTAGTTTATGATCAGGGTTTTGTTTGGGGTTTGAAAGTGAAATTTGGGGTTTGAGTTGTTTTTCTTTTTTTCTTCTTTGTGGCTGGGGGTTTGGTTCACAGAGGCGATGGTTTCGGTGGATTTTCAAGTGGTGGTCGTACTTTATTGTTTTAATTTAGGAGGGGAGAGGGTGTTTGGTGAGGTTCGTTGGCGGTTGTTCAATGCTGTGGTGGTGATGGAGTGGGGCATTGTAGTGTTAAAAGAAACGAAAGGTGTGGGGTGTGGGGGACTCCAAAGAAAGGGGAGAGATTAGATTAAGCGAGAAAAGATAGAGAAAGAAAAGGGAAAAAAAGGAATCTGGGAGTGTGATTATTAAGTGTTGACAAAACGAATTATCATTTCCTGTCTCATGACTCGAGCAAACAATAATTATTCAATGATTTCCGTCATATTGTTAAAATTATTTTCTAAAATATTGATATAGGAAACGCATTTGTAAAATTTTTAAATATAATTTCTTAATTGACTTTCATTTTTTTACTCTCAAAAATACAATAAGATTTTTTAGGTGAATATGTAAACCGTAACTTTCTTACAAATGGTGTGAAATAAAAACCCAACATTTGATACAAAGAAACTGTTTTTCTCAATTTGTTCGTATGTGGTGTTAAGTTTTGTTCTTGGTAAACAAATTTTTCAAATGATCTAATTTTACAAATTGTTGAGAAAAAACGTGCCCATGCAAAGTTGATTCCTATATTTTGGCTTTAATTTTGAGTTTTAATCTATGAAATTAAGAGAGAATTAATTACCTTTAGCCTTTTATTATTTTGAATGTTATTTGGCTTTTGTTCAATCTCTGGTGGAGAGAATGAAAGTTGGAAATTTTCAGATGAGAAAATTTATTCAGGGCTCAGTTCGACACTAGTGAATGCTAACCATTGTATTGATTACAGTCTTTGACAGTGCTTTCCATGTGACTTTTTGCAAGTTGAAGTTGAAGTGCGTGAACTGTGTCTCAAAGGAGAAATATAAATATTTGATAGGATTCGATTCATTTCAGTAATGAACAAAACAAATAGTATTGATTATGTACCACAATCGTGAACTGTGTCATCCATACATGAAAGGGGGGCATTTTTCACTCAATCTTTGTGATGGCTGCATTGTGACATTGAAATTTTTCTCTTTCAGCCATGCCTAGCCCTGGATTAGCATGTTGACGTCAATATGTAAGCACTATTTTATATTCTTAACTTTGAGTTACTGATAATTTTTATGAAGTTTAAGAATACAGTATAAGCACTTGAAATTTTTTCCCCTTTACCATTGAAATTCTCTTCCTCACGTCCTCTGGATATTATCTTAATTATATTATGTGCAAAAAGATTAATATGTTGATTTCATCATTCATGGAAATTAAAATTAAATTGTATCCATCATTTGGGGGAAACAAGTGGGTCACCCATATCAAACGCATCACTTGCAAGAAGGTTCATGGCTCCACAGTCAACGTAGGAATAAACCCCCTTCAAGGTTGTAATCACCAAGCTTCGTCTTAACAAGGACCGCAAGTCCCTTTTCGATCACAAGGCCAACAAAGAGTTGCTCTACTGCCGTCAAGGACAAGGGAACTAAGTTCACTGCGGAGGATATCTGATTTAAATCTTCAAATGCGGAAGCGTTATTGTTACACTACACAACAACAACAACAACAACAACAACTAAACTAAAGAAATGAAATGGGTTTCTTTCACTCTTTATTCTCAATTCTCAATTTTCAAGGTTGATTACAAATGAGGACCAAGGGATCTATTTATAGGAGAGAATAGGTTGCTTATAAAGCTATTACCCAAAATAACTAAAAAGGGCAACTAATAACCAAAAATGACATATTAGTCTCAAACATACTTGGAAACTAATTGGACACTAAAAATAAAGGAAAATTATAATTAAATCCTAAACTAAAAATGTAAAATACTAAAAATGTAAAATAAAAGATAGTCTTCTCCCGTAGGCACAACCACGCGCCACGTGCCGCTAGAAATCCCATACACATCATTCTCCTCGTCTTCGAAAAAGCTTGTCCTCGAGCTTGGAGGGTGAGTCATCAATGCCACATGAACACGTGTCGGTACAATGTTATCCTCCAACACGCAAATGGACCGGCTGAACTTCGATTAGACCCATATGGACCTTTAACAAATGGGCTAATATACCCAAATCAACGATGCCTCCTTACAGAATCTCTGAACAACCAAAAACTGACGAGCACTCCGCCTTATCAACACCATAAGCACATGGTTGCAACTTGACTTGGTGGACCCTTGAATCTGACCGGACGGTAACTCCGGCGACCGCACCTTTGCGAGTACGATGGCGAAACAAGAGGATTGACGATGGAGATATCTCGGAAAGCCGGGCCTCAAAATGGCAAATAGTCGGAAAATGTATCCCAAGTGGGTACATTTCTCATAGAAGTCATGTTGTGTCAAAAATTGACCGGAATAAAGGCCAATAGGAAGGGTGAGATCAGCTCAAAGTAGGGCAGACCTGTTTTGGGTTGAATTTACTTGTGGTTGGGCATTAATGAATGGGGAAAATGGGAAATAGGGTTAAAAAGCGGGGTGGGGCTGGTTTCTTGGATTTTCTTGAAGGTGGTGGGGTTGGGTTGTTATTTGTGGGCAAGAAAAGGGTGGGAGGACAAACCCTAGAAGTGGACAGCCCTAGGGGTAAGAGGAAGGTCCGGGTTTAAAAAAAATCTATTTGGGAGGTGTTGGGGCTAATCGGGTAGGGGGAGAAACTGTTTTGGGTTAAAAAAATGGGCTAGGGCTTGATATTTGGGTTTGAGGACAAAAGGGGTTGGATTTAGGGTTTGGATCAGGTATGTGGGTCAGAATGGGGTATTAAGGCAGGGAGGGAAGTCGGGTGGGGTCGTCTGAGGTTGGCTAAGGCGGTCGGCAGCTATTATGGCTGGCCGACCTCCTGTTGGGGGATTTGTGATCAGATCGGGGGTTGGCAGGGGTGGGAGGAATTGAACGGAGGAAAAAAAGGGTTGTTCGGCCAGTGGGGTTGGTTGGCAGGGGTTAGAGGACTGCTAGGGGGGTGTTTTGGAGGTTTAGGGTTTCGCCAGCGCCGAAAATGAACCATGGAGGCTGGCCGGAAGTCAAACGGGGCAGAGGGTGGCCGGAAAAGGGGCAGGGTAGGGTATAGGTTAGATCGGAGGCTAGGGTGATGGTTCTGGTGGCTGTTCGGGGTTTAGGAGGGGTTGTGAAGGGGAAACTATTGTCGAAAATGGGTCTAGGGTCACGCCAGTGGTTGAAAGAGGGGTAGGGTGTTCGAGGAGGGTTTTTTTCGAGGGCAGGGGGATGTCGGTGACAGGGTAGGGCCTGTTTGGAGAGGGTGGGGTTAGGTTTTGGTTGGGTTCTTGGTTAGGGTTTGTAGATTCTTGAATTTAGGGTTAGGGTTTCAATTTTGGGTTTTTTTTTGGGTGGGTTTCTTGGGTTAGGGTTTGGGAAAAAATTGAAGACGAAGATTCATGTAAACGAGGTGGTGGTTGTGTGGCCGTAGGAGGTGGAGGTGGAGGTGGAGGATGGTGGTGGTGGAGATGGAGGGTGAAGGAGCTAAAAGAGTTTGTATCTCCTCTTTTAGTGGTGATGAAAATTAGGGTTTTCATTCACCCGATTCTCTTTTGGGCATTTATCAATCTTTCGATTAAAGGGTTGCCAAAGTTGGAATCTCCACTTGTGACCCACTTCACGCACCCCGACGAACACCAAGAACAAACTGAGCTCTGATACCAATTTGATGTAAATCTTCAAATGCGGAAGCGTTATTGTTACACTACACAACTATAAACTACACAACAACAACAACAACTAAACTAAGGAAAGGAAATGGGTTTCTTTCTCTCTATATTCTCAGTTCTTAATATTCAAGGTTGATTACAAATGAAGACCAAGGAACCTATTTAGAGGAGAGATTAGCTTGTTAATCAAGTTATTACCCAAAATGACTAAAAAAGGCAACTAATAACCAAAAATGACATATTAGTCCCAAACATACTTGGAAACTAATTAGACACTAAAAATAAAGGAAAATTACAATTAAACCCTAAACTAAAAATGTAAAATAAAAGATAGTCTTCTCCCGTAGGCACAACCACTTGCCACGTGCTGTTAGAAATCCCATACACATCAATATCATGCAAAGCATCAACTGATTGCTTTGATATCCTTTGGTATATTTTGTTGTATCGCATTTGAGTTCAGTTTTGCTATAGATATCTACTTGTTTAATTTCAGTTTTCTAAGGGACGAGGATAGAGTTTCAAATCAGTATGTTTTGATGTTTGGGATATTGAAATTAGAAATTAGAAATTCTCAAGCTTGAACTCAAAAAATTAATAATAATAATAATAATACTTTTAAAATAACAGTACTGACTTCGGTTTGTATTTTTATTTTCAAAAGAAGATTTTTAGTTTTTGTAACAAAGCACCTGTTTGTGTTTAACTATTGATTTGTTTGTTTCGATGATAACAATATGCTCAAAGCTACACTGAGACAAGCGGTCGTTGTAGAAAAATTGACAAGCCTAAGCTCTATTTTTGTTGGCATAGTTTTTTCTATTGCTTCATCCGTATCACTCTTTAACATGAAAATTGACCCCTCATTCTCTCCCAACATAGGTGTTCATGGTATTTTATTAACCCCTTGCTATGGTTGTAATTCATGACATGATTGTTGTATTTGATGATATATAATAATGGTATTTTTCCACTATGCTCTATTTAGCGCAATCTCTTCGGTTAAACTACATCATATCATGTCCATTTTTACAATATCCCACCAAGTCAATTTAGGCCTACCTCTACCCCTAGTGTTACCATCAATATTAACTAAATCACTCTTCCTGACAAGGACATCCATTGATCTACGCTTGATGTGTCAAAACAATTTAAGTCAATTCTCCCTCAATTTAGGAGATACTTTTACCGTTTCACAAATTTGTTCATTTCTAATTTTATCCTTTCGAGTTTTCTCACAAATCCATTTTAGCATTTGCATCGTTGCCATGCTCATTTTTTGCACATGTTTTTTGGGTTGCCCAACATTCCGTCCCATAAAACATGGCGAGTCTAATGGTCGTCCTATATAATTTCCCCTTTAACTTTAAAAGTATAATATGCCAGTAGCACTTCTCCACTTGACCCAACCTACTTTAATCCTATGAGTAACATCATCTGATGTAGCGGAAAGCGATAAAATAAAGGGATCAAACCCTAATCTTTTGAGGCCTCACAAGACCTCAAAAGAGTGAATAAACTTCAAATTATATTGATAGTAAGAATGATGTGATAACGAGCTTACACCTCTTGCCTATATATAGCCAAGTAAAAAAGGAAACAAAACACTAAAATAATACAAACTTAACCCACTAGAAAAAGCAATGGAGTAGATGAATTAACACCTAAACCACCCATTTAAAGAAATCTTTAAAAATTATAAGAGTAGTCTTTGTGCTTTATCACTTCACATAGTGCATATTGAGGTTTACCAAAGTGGCACTTGATTTCTGTTTATTTAATCCATATTTAATCCAAACGAGAGTCTAAGACAGACTGTTACTGCTACTATTATCGTTCATATGAACAGTACCCTCGGTCACTGTTCATATGAACAGTGTTGCTGTTGTTCCACATCAGTCCCCTCTACTTGGACAAAACTCGTCCTCGAGTTGGACAATACTCAAATAGGTCAGCAACATTAAAGGTGGATGAAATATTCATATCATCTAGTAGTTTTACCACATGCATTGCCGTTAATCTTCCTGAAGATACTAAATGAACCATACTTCTTATTCTTCAGTTTACTATAAGTACCTACTAGAAATCTGTTTCTGCACAAATAAGCTATGACTAAATCTTCAACCTTAAAAACTTTGATCCTCCGATGTTTGTTTGCAGCTGTAACACCCCACCTAAAATAATATCGGGTGGCCAGCCCTATACTATATTAAATCAGGAGTTTCAGATGGTCCAGTCTCAACATCAACTGTCGGTACTATATAATATAGGACTAACTATCCAATATCATATAGGTGAGATGTTAAAATTAAATAAAATGTGCAACAGATAACTAACTAACACTACTAATAAAAGAAAGAAAGATGCATGAAAGAACTAAGATAAATGAAATGCTAGAATAAAAATGAAATAAATAACTACAACAGAATATACTACAAAAAGTAGACCCGAATAAACTGTCGGGTCACAGCCAATACAATAACTGGAATGGAATAAATATAAACATCTATAAATATACCTTGGGTACAAACTCGATATACAGTGAATCCTGCCTAGATTTTTAAAAGTAGGAAGCGACTACCATCAAAGTCCCGCAACAGTCCGCACCTGTCACGGCTCCCAAGACTTTGGATAGAAGGTCATCCGGCATCCATGCGGTAGGACACCTGTAGTAATATATATATATATAAGCAGGAGAGAAAAGTAAACGGGTCAGAGCCCGAGTTGTGAAAAATATTTAGCAAGTGTGTTAACCGTGCATAATAAATATCGGTGCACTTATTTCATAATTAAAGTGGAATCGCACTCTCGTGGAATCCCAACTCACCTCTCATCTAAAGGCGCGCACCTATTCGCGTCCTCAACTTTTAGTTAAATTACCCCCATTTTTATTAGGACAACCTAACTTATCATAGGCCTAGCCTATACCCACGAGATCTACCTTACTACCATAATCCCAAAACCCACTCTTTCTAAATACACTTAATTATTTTTTTACAAACATATATGCCATATTAGGCTTAATGGATTCCGGTTTATAATTTAACCAATTATAAATCTTAATAAGTTACCCATACGTATTTGAGTAGAAACAAATGATTTAATTTCTAATTAATGTGCATACAAAAATTATTTTTGACAAAACTTCTCTCCAATTTCAACGCTGCGCTGCGTTTCGTGCGTGGGGTGTCTCGCAGAGCGAAATCCAAACAAGGAACCACCCCGTTACACTACTCCTTGTCAACGTCGATCCTAGAGATCCATAATGCCACACATAAATATTGACAGAACTTCTCTCTAATCTCAACAATGCACTACGTTTCGTGCGTGGGGTGTCTCGCAAAGCGAAATCCAAACAAGGAACCACCCCGTTACACTACTCCTTGACAATGTCGATCCTAGAGATCCATAATGCCATACATACCATATAATACTACTACTACTACTACTACTAAATTTTAAACTACAATATGGAAATAACTAAAAATCTCCACTAATATCCTTGGGATGATGTAACCGAAGTATTCCTTAAATGCGATACATCAACCCCCCCATCAATCTAGTACATCATAATCATCCAAGATGTACTCCTCAAAGTTTCCATATCCTTTCATCTATAGGATATATAAATATATATATAGGCATTTCATTCTAACCATATATATATACACACCATCATCCAATCCCATGACCATGTATACATACCATATATGATGTACAAAGGCCATGCACAAATAAATACCCGGCTATATATAGCGCCGATAAACTGCATCAATGCTATCATCTTTTTAGTGCCCGGCTCACGTAGCAATACTGGGGCCACCATGGTGGGACTAAACGACACCCATCTCGTGGTAACTCACACACACGACGTCCCGGAAAGCGGTCATAGCTCCTAACCGGCAATGAGACGAAATATACCCACCACGTCTCATCCCAAAAATACATATATATATATATATATATATATCATATAATAACACAAGGGACGACTATGACCTGGGGAATATCCACACCCTGCTTTTCTAGCCAGGATGCTCACCCTCTACGCGCGCAACTTCCCAATGATAGCATGAGCGGGGTATGCTTAACCACATAAGTATATATATCATTCACATGCACAATATATATACATCCATATGATCCAATCATATAATTAAACATTAAACCATCATATACGGTTTAAGTATCCATACCACATATGTCCACAACATAAATATATCCATATTTTCATATCTATATAGATATATAAACATATTTTCACATATCTTTATATACAACTAATTATGAGATATATAAACTCGGCTATAAGTATACATAATCCTCGATATACAAGCCGTCACCACAATTTCCTTTAAGTTTTACCTCTGATATGTGAATATAATCTCTCACTTGAAACGTATTCAATCATTTTTTTTCCTATGATGAATAGTCTCCCAAAAATCATATGTATATATATACTTATATACACCACATTAAGGTTATCACCCAAAATTTTGTGTAGGATCCCATCACTACACATTTCATCCATATTCGAAAGTACATAATTACCTTTAGTACTATTTAACCATAGGCACATACATGACTTAATAGTCTAAAACCTCAAATTATTCCAACCTCGTTTCAACTATTGGAATCCCACCTAAGGTTTAATAGTTCTAATGAACTCTAAATCTTATTACGTTCATAATTTACTCCTTTAAGTCTATACTCCTCAAGGATGCACAACATCTTCTCTCGTCGGTCCTCAATCATATATAAACTCACTTAGGACCTCGAGTTAGAACTCCCGTCCTCACTGAGATCCCTATTCCATTTATAACCATTTCATGATAATTCACCTCTATCATGATAAAAACAATCCGCCAATCACTTAAGTCCCATGTTCCTTTCATTACTAAAAGAGGCATCCCATCCTCCTAAATCAATTTAACATAGGCCCGCAAGCCCCTATTCGACCTAGGGCCCTATTCCCTAGATCTAATATCATAACCCTTCATATTGAGCCCATTAAGAAAGCCCCTAAGAATAAAACTCCAAAAGAAAAAGGGTAAAAGAACTCCAAACTTTGGGCTAAAAACAGGGGACCGGTCGACCGGTCCCAGGCCCCCGGTCGACCGCGAGTCCAAATTTTTGCCTACGAAGAAATGCAGTAGGCTTTCCCCTAAGGCGCGGTCGACCGGTCCCCAGACCGCGGTCGACCGGCCATACCAGTTACCTTGGCCGATTTTCCAATTTCAGCAAACCCAAAACCCCCAAACACTCACATATCATCCTCAAGCCCCCCAAATCTTTAACCCAATAATATTTGTAACAAGAAAATCCATCCTATAACTCATCCCAACCATTTATATGTCATCAAACCATACATAAACATTGATTCCAAGATTTAAACCCAAAAATCTAGGTTTTGATATTCATACCCAAAAATCCATTTCTTTAACCCACAAATTATGAAATGAAATACACAAATAGCTATTTAGCAAGATTAAACACTTGCCTCAGATTTGTAGAGGTTGGATCGTCCTCGATGTCGCGGTTTTGGGCCGGAATCTCCAAGCTTTCTTCCTCTCTCTCTTCTTTTCTTCTTCTTTCTCTCTTCTTTCTCCCTCTAGGGCTTTTTCTCTCTTTCTCTCAAATGAGAAATGGCTTCATCCGTAAACCTCCAAATCCTTTAAAACAATAAACCCAAATTTTAAATGTTAATACACACTTTAAATGACTCGTTTACACCAATTCGAGTCAAACTAACTTAAAAATATTCTGACCGAAATAAAACCCAATGACAGTCATTTTGACTATCTCGACCCTTCCGGGATCAATGGTACCCTCAAAATCATCATTCGGAATACTTCAAAACGTCCTCTATTTTTGGACCTCAATTTTCAAATTTTAAATTCTCCAATTTAATTAAATTTTATTTTCCCAAAAATTTAATTTCTCAGCCTCCAAAATTGTGGGGTATTACAGCAGCTTCCTTGTAATTTGCATTAGTCTGCTCCTAATTTTACTTCACTTCGACATGTATTTGTTGAACCCTCGTCGCCGCTATATTCTCTGCTACAATGCTAAACCTCGGCAACCTTGGTAATGGGACCAGATCCAAAGCATATCGTGGGGGTTTACTGTATATGATCTCAAAAGGAGTTTTGCTCATTGATCGATTCATCATACTATTGTATGCAAACTCCATCTGAGGAAGAACTGCATCCTATTATTTGGGACTATCTCCACACGTGCAACAAATCAAGTTACCCAAAGTACGATTCGTGACTTCTGTTTGGTCGTCAATTTGGGGTGTGATGTGTTATTATACTTCAAAGTACTACCAAACTATCCCCACAAAGTCTTCCAGAAGTGACTAATGAATTTCACGTCACGGTCAGACACAATGGATTTAGGCACCCCATGCACACGAACTATCTCCTCGAAGAATATATTCGCAATATTAGAAGCGTCGTCGGTCTTCTTGCTGGAAATGAAGTGTGCCATTTTTGAAAACCTGTCAACCACCACAAATACATAATGCATTGGGTTCGTGGCAGTCCCAACACAAAATCCATGGATAGATCCTCCCAAATACTCTCTAGCATCGGCAGTGGCGTATAAAGTCCTGTATTATGTACTTGTCCTTTCACAGTCTGGCATATGAAACATTTCATCACGTATCTGCCCACGTCTTACTTCAACTGTGGCAAGAAAAAACGTTATTCTATCAAGGTAATGGTCTTCTACTTACCTAGATGACAACTGTGGCAAGAAAAAACGTCACTTCTCCGCTATGTAGCTCTCTGATGATCTACTCCCGAAGGGATATCCTCGGAATACACTGATGGTTAGCCAAAAAGAGGAAACGTCGTGGGTGTGAAAATCCCCAATATCCAACTTCGACTGAACTTCTCCCGAATGTTTTGGAAGTCTTCACCGTCCACATACTACTCCTTTAAGCAATCAAATCCCAAGATCTTGGTGGCTAAAGATAGTAAGAAAGATGCTCTCCTGCTTAGGGTATCAGCCACCTTATTCATCTGCTCTGGTTTATGTCGCAAAGAAAAAGTGAACTTCTGTAGGAAGATGATCTAACGAGCATTTATCTTATTCATAGTTTTCTGGCTATTCACAAACTTCAAGGCCGGGTGATCACTGTAGAGTACAAACTCGCGTTGGATAAAATAATGTTCACAATGTCGTAAGGCACGAAACACAACAAAGAATTTCAACTCATAAGTGGTCTATTGCTTTCTCGTCCCGTTAATCTTCTCACTGAAATAATCTATTGGCCTGTTTTCTTCTTAAGACAGAACAACACCAATCTCTATAACTGAGGCATCACATTCAACCTCAAATAGTTTATTAAAGTTTGAATAGGCCAATACTAATGTAGAACAAAGCTTTTCTTTCAGTAACGCAAAGCTAGTCTCCTACTCCGCTCCACACTGGAACTGTCCCTTCTTCACAGAGGAAGTCACCGGTGCAGCTATGGTGTTGAAATTTCAAATAAACCTTCGATAGAACGTTGCAACTCTATGGAAACTGCATACGTCGGTCACTGTCTTAGGCGTGGGCCAACCTCTTATGGTCACACCTTTTCTTTGTCAACCTGAATGCCATCCGATCCCACAACAAAGACCAAAAACAACAATGGGCTTGTCATAAAGCTTCCCTTTTTCAACTTTATATACAGCTTATGGGCACGTAAAGTTGGCAAAACCTCTCTCAAGTGCCCCATATGATCCACCACATTACGAGTAAAAGGTCGTACCCAGTGCACAAGGCTCCTGCTAAACTACAAGGTCTAGGAGAGGCGAGATGTCGACTGGCCTTACCCCCATATATGGAGAGGCTGCTCCCATGTCTCGAACCCGAGACTAGCCGTAGCTTGGGCGTGAGCACTTGCCATCACACCAAGGTACGACTATATAGCAAAATGTCATCCAAATGAACAACAATGAATTTACCGATGAATGGATTGAGCACCTGATTCATAAGTCGCATGAAGGTACTAAGAGCATTTAACAACCCGAACAATATAACCATCCACTCGTACAATCCTTTTTTGGTCTTAAAGGCTGTCTTCCATTCATTTTCCGGCCGGATCAAAATTTGGCCTGATTCATAGGTAGCATGAAGGTACTTGGAGCATTTGACAACCCGAACAGCATAACCATCCACTCGTACAATCCTTCTATGAATCTAGAGATTTGTTGGCTCACTGTCTCAGTTAAATTGCTCCGTTCATTCAAACTGTAAAAATTCTCCGTATAATCAATGACTGATCGCGTTCCCTGTCGGCAGTTCAGATATTATTGATACAGTATTTTTTCATATTTTTGAGGTAAGAATCTTTCCTACATAAGTCTTTTCATCTTCACCCATATTTTGACAGGTGGTTTCTCTTAGCACCTCCTATTGCACTACATTTGCTCCCACCAAGTTGACACACCTCCTTTTAGTTTGTAGGTCACTAATTTCATTTGCCTATCTCCAGATATATTCATGATATCAAAGAAACTTTCTACCGTACTAGTCCAATCAAGAAAATCCTCAATATGAAGATGTCCATTGAAATGTGGAATATCAATTTTCATCTTATATTCAGGAACATCAGCATTCTTATAGTCGCGACAATCCCTCCTACCACGACCGTTCAAGATATATTCTTCAAACTCGTCTGAGTCTGAATCTGCAACACCTCGGCCCATGATTTGGCAACCATAAGCAATCTCATGGGCCTGACCCCTACCTAAGTTTTGATGCGCGTTGCCGCCAAGAGTAAGTATAGTGAGTGTTCATTTTATCTCTTTCACCATCTAATCCACACGTTGGCCAGTCTGATGCATTTCTTCCACCCGCCGTTCTTGAACCTACACGATTGCCCAAAGGGCCTACACTCCTCGATTTGCATCGTCAGAGTGGTTGCTTTTGGTTTCGTTGTTTGCCATCGAGCTAAGTGAAATTAAGACTCTGATACCAATTGATGTAGCGAAAATCGACGAAATAAAGGGATCAAACCCTAAACCCTTGAATCCACAAGGCAGAAGCCTCACAAGACCTCAAAAGAGTGAAAAACAAAAGTCGTACCCAATGCACAAGGTTCCCGCTTAACTATAGAGTCTGGGAGAGACAGATGTCACCTGATAAGAATGATGTGATTACAAAAGCTTACACCTCTTGCCTATATATAGGAAAGTAAAAAAGAAAATAAAACAGTAAAATAATACACACTTAACCCACTAGAGAGAGTAATGGAGGAGATGAATTAACACCTAAACCACCCATTTAAACAAATCTTTAAAAATTATAGAAGTGATCTTTGTGGTTTATCATTTCACATAGTGCATGTTTAGGTTTACCACTTATTTTAGTGCAAGAGGTACTTGATTTATGTTTATCCAAGACAAGACAACACTGTTACTGCTATTGTTCGTACCCTTGGCCACTGTTCATTTTTTTTTAATAATCGAGCCTAAATAACGAAAATGATCATTTCTAGATATCTCTTGACCCTTCCATTTCCTCACATACCCGTTTGTCCTCCTATTATTATTAAAGTTGCACTCCACATATTCTATTTTAGTTCTACTTCTTTAAACCCTCTAGAGGTATCTAGAGTTTCTCTCCATAATTCCAATCTAATATTAATCCTCACCTTATTTTCATTTACTAAAACAATATCATCTGCAAATAACATACATCGCGGCATCTCTTCTTGTATTTGTCCAGTCAACTCATCCATAACAAGAGCAAAGAGATAAGAATTTAGTGCTAAAACTTAGTGCAGACCTACAGTAATTGGGAATTCACTACTTTCTCCGGCTGATGTTCTTCCTATAGTCATTGCAATTTATCTATGAGTCACTCTTTTTTATGTAAAACCCACCATATTATATATGTCTTCTCCAAATTTATATAAAGCAATAATCTCCTCAATCTCCTATACCTCTCCATTAATCTCATCCATAAATAAATAGCTTACATTGTTGACCTCCCACGTATAAACCTAAATTGATTCTCATATACTATTATTTTCAATCTCAATCTATATTCAATCACTCTCTCCCAAAGTTTCATTGTATGATTCATTAACTTAATAACAACTTTGTATTTCTCCTTTATTTTTATAAATAGGTATTAGAACACTCTTTCTCCATTCATCGGGCATTCTATTAGTCATTATAATTTTATTAAAGAATTTTGTAAGCCAAGACACTCCTTCCTCCCTAAGCACTTCCAAACCTTGATATGGATACCATTTGGTCTCAGAGCTTACAGTGTTGACCTCCCACGTATAAACCTAAATTGATTCTCAGATACTATTATTTTCAATCTCAATCTATATTCAATCACTCTCTCCCAAAGTTTCATTGTATGATTCATTAACAACTTTGTATTTGTCCTTTATTTTTATAAATATGTACTATAACACTCTTTCTCCATTCATCGGGCATTCTATTAGTCATTATAATTTTATTAAAGAGTTTTGTAAGCCAAGGCGCTCCTTCCTCCCTAAGCACTTCCAAACCTTGATAGGGATACCATTTGATCCCAGAGCGCTCCCTGTTTTCATCTTTTTAAGAGGTTGCAATCCTAAACTCTGTTGTCTTAACGCTGCAAAAAAATATATTTTCTCGGGTGATTTGACTAATTTTAATCTGGTTAATTTGTTTATAAAGTCCATCGAACCATTTAAGAAAGAATGTAATGTTCAAAAACATTGATTTGGAAGAATCCAAGAGGGATCAACAGTTTTTCGATTCCAGCTGAACTCCGCGATTGTTCTAATCTTGAAGTAAGGAGAAGAGTTTCAATTGGGTTTGGATGGGTTGGGTTGGGTTCCAAGTCTATATTTAGTTTTTTTTTTCAACTAAGGAGTAGTTTTGGGTTTAAATAAGGCTAAAGAAAATTATATATAACTAAACATATAAATATGAATAAATATTTATATATCTACAGCCTACAGGAATGTATACTTATGACATATATAAATATTGATATAGCTACTGACTACAGTAGGTATATAAACTTATAATACAAGTAATACGATTATTAAGACTTGCAATTTTGATATTATAATCATGAATTAAGACGTAGAGTGAATTTCATGCAAACCTAATGTTTTGATAAAATTTCAGGCACAACCCTTGTACTTGTAAAACATGACAAATGTCACTCGAGTTTAGAAATACTTGTCTCCAACCTCTAAAATTTGAATGAACTGCTCATACACCCTTCTTTATTGATTTACTTACGAGTATTAAAAAAAAAAAAAAGTTTTAAATAAAATGTAAAAGTGAACCCCATTATGAATAATAAGTGTATTTTGTCTTTAATTGTATATACAATTTACAAATATTGTGCTCAATCAACAGACAGTCAGCAGGATCATTATAGCCTTTATGAGATTTGATTTAGTACGTGAAAACAACTACACCAACTGAATCAAATAAACTTGTCAGAATGCATTTTTATCATTTTATAATTTAATATTTATTACATTTAACTAGGCTTAAGTTTAAGGTTTAATTATGTAATACTAAGAACTTTGGGTCTTTCCGTTTTTTTCTGTATTTTTTTCTCCTTTTTTGGTCTAAAGCATACAACTACTAGGCTTATAGCATGTGGATGGAAGACTTCAACATTTTCATTGACTATTAGATATTAGTCTGGGGCCGGAATATTTTATTTTTTCTTCAAATTCTCTCCTTGAAATTTTTGCTCCTCTCTTTCAGAACAGTTCATTTGTTATGGTTTCAGGACACCACTTAATTCCTTGGACCAATTTGTTGTAGAGTTTAGCTTGTATTAGGAATAATCATGAGGAAACCCTACCAGCTCAAAAGCCATAAGTAAAAATTAATGATCAAGAAAACAAGAATGAGCTGTGCATACATATCGGCACATAATATAATAAATTTGATAAAACATATAAAGAATGTATAAGAGCTTTAGCAACACACCTTAGAGGACGGAGGGGGCAAAGACAATTGATGCACAGGCTTTCCAGGTTCCGCCAGCTGCCGAATCTCTCGAAGCTGCCTTGTTATATCCTCCAAAAGTTTCAGCTGCAACTTTTCCCTTTCCTGATGCTCCACTGGGAGGCTAAGCTTCTCCCTTCCTTCTTGAACAACCTTCAACCTTTCTCTAAGCCACCCAACCTCACTCTCAATTTTCAACCTTTCATTATCCAATGCTGACATGGAATTTCTTCGCATATTGGGAAGTGAAAGTCTTCCCATTGGTGGAAGCCCCATAGTCATATCGGAACTGCTTCTGTTAATGCCTATCTCAATATCTATCCCAGTTTTATTAAGAGTTTTAACAGCCTCTGTTTCCACTCCTTGGCATAGAATGGACTTAACATTTTGCCCTTGTTCTTCACCAACAACGGGGATGGTTTTCCGGAGCAACTTATGTTCTTGAGAACTACTTGGACTGTATGATCGTAAGTATGTTTCTGATACCTGCCCCTCTTTTGGTTGAGCACATGGATTGCTATCCACAAATACCATCTCCTTCTCCTGAAGCTCCTGGTTTCCATCATTAAAGAATTTCGATACATGTGAATATTGTTTGTCCAAGTCCCCATGCTTAGAAAGGTCAGCATCTTCATTCCATCCTTGAAATGGCACAAGAAAAGATCTTTTATTTTTTAACATTGCTTTCTTGTCAATGGATTCACTAAGCTGGTGTAACATCATAACTGGATCCTCAGTAAGATCAAGTGAAGCATCGAGCTGTTGTCTCTTTTTCTGAATCATATCTTGAACATCACCTTCTAACTGTTCATTTCCAAGATAGGTCATCTGCCTATACACTTCGACTTCCTTTTCCAAGAAATATTTCTCTCTCTCCCGCCTCAAAAGGATTTCTTTGAGAATGTTCATTTCCTCGGCATCATAAGCAGTTTTTTCCTCAATTATCCTTTTGTATTGTCTCGCTTCCATTTCTACAGATGCCTTCTCCTCTTGTAAACGGAGAATCATAGCCATGGCCTCATCTGCCGCAGAGGCAGCAGCATTTCTCTCCTTCTCAAGCTCGAGGTAAAGAGAAGCACGGGCAGAATGCTCCTCTTCAAGCGCTTGTTCCAAGATTCTCTGTGTGTTTTTTGGTTGACCGTCCATAAATGATAAATTCTTCTCTATGGCTTTCGTTTCATCAAGAGGTTGATTGAACTCAAAGTCATATGAATCTCTCTCCCTAAACTTCATGACGGTAGGAGCCTCCCTCTCATCTAAATTCACATACCACCCACAAAATCATCAGCACAACCAAACATTATAACAAAATCAATAATGCCTAAAAAATAGCGGCCAATCATTTGTGTGAATACATGCATAGTAAATCTCACAACCGACTTATAATTCGTGACTGTGAGTTTAAATTCAAAATACCGTTCTCAAGTCCAATATAAGTTGAGCAAAAGTGTGAATGTTTAAGTCTTAAAGCCTGTTGGCGGATATGTGAGGCCTATGAAGCATGGACACTGATATTATACGCAATTATAACACAATGTAGACACGCCAATAGAACAAATCTTTATAAAGTAGGATATGTACATGTTGAGTAAACATTGATAAAGAAATACATCCTTTACAAATAAAATTATATATACATAAAAAATCTTAAAAGGTATAAATCTAATGTGGATAGGATTGCTATAAAAAAATGAAAATAGGGAATGCTTTATGACTTGTTAAGGTTTGGAAGTGTTTAGGAGAGGAATGAGTGTCTTGGTTAATAAAATTGTTCAATAATATTATAATACTAAAAGAATACCCGATGAATGGAGGCCATAGTGTTTTACTACCTATTTATACAAGAAATGTGGATAAACAATGTTATTCAAATTACCGTGGTATTATACAACGAAACTTTGGGAAAGAGTGATAGTACATAGATTGAGATTGGAAACAATAGTATAGATCTGCTAATCAATTTGGGATGATACCCAAGAGATCAATAGTGGAAGCGATCTTCAAGGTGATTAATCGAAAGGTATAAAGAGTATAATATACTTCGGAGAAGACGTATGAGTACTTAAAGATAGTATATGGTCGGTTTTAAATAAAAAGGGAGTGACTAATAAATATATTGATACGATTAAGGATATGTATGATGAGCCCATGACTATAAGTAGGGAGAAAGTAGAGATCGTATAGATCAGGAGAAAGTAGCGTGTTTCCAGTCACTATAGGTTTGACCATGGTTTAGTCCTAATCTTCCACCTGTTATGGATGAATTGATTGGGCAAATACAAGATAAATTGTTGTGGTGCATGTTATTTGCAAATGATATTGTTTGGGTAGATGAACAAAGATAGGGATTAATGCAAGATGGGAAGTATAGAGAGAAACCCCGAAAACAAGAGGATTTAAAAATGGTAGGACTTAAACAAAGTATATGGAATGTAATTTTAGTAATCGTAGGAGCATAAATGGGGATGTGGTGGAACTTGAAGATCAAGAGATATCTACAAGTGAATCTTTTTGTTATTTAGTCTTAATTAACAAAAAAGATGGAATTATTAGTGATGATGTTACCCATAGGATTAAAGCGGGTTAGATCAAGTGTAGAGGTGCTACTAACGTAGTATATGATCGGTGTATGACTGTGAAGTTAAAAAATACATTTGAATGGGCGATCATTAGACATGCCATGTTACATGGGACAAATTGCCTGGCAACCAAGAAACAAAATTGACAAAAAACGAACGTGGAAGCGACGCGGGTGTAAAATTGATAAAATTAGAAATGAACATATATGTGAAATAGTTGAAGTGGCTTATAAAATATAAATCGCACCTTAGATGGTTTGTGTAGAAGTTGTCCCGGTTTAGGACTCCCACAGTTATGGACTCTGGGAGAGAGAGTTTGAGTTTAACTCCAAATCCCCTTCGGTTTATCTTCTCTTATACGGTGGGATTTTGGTATCCAAGTTAGACAGGTATCTTTAGTTACCTAGCGTGTGAGGTGTTTCACACCATTTGGGGGAGTGCTTCCCCACCAGATTTTGGATATGAGAGAATTAGGGCATCTCCATCTTGCGACTTAATTAGAAAATTTGTTGAGTGAAAATTATGGGTGCACTTTCTGCAGAAAATAAGTTATTTTTGGGACCAATTTTGGGTATTCTCTACTGAGGATTCGGGTAAGATTTAGGTGCCTTTGGTGAGATATATATTATATGAGTCTTCCATTATTGTATGTGAGAATTACTTGTGAGAGAGATTATTCTGTGTGAGGAATGAAAAGAATTTCTTCCATTTGTAATCTTCTTCTATTTAGTGACACGAATCACCTGTGGACGTATAGGTGAACTGCGTATATTTTGCATCCTTTCATCTCTAATCTACTTTCTTTCTTTTCTTTGTTTGGATTGCCATATTTTGGTGTGATTGGCTTTTTGGTCACGAAGCTCGAGTCGATTCACCCCCTCAGCGCTTTCGCATAACAAATTGGTATTAGAGCTTAGGTTGCAAAGTAAGGCCTATTATTATGGCATCCAAATTTCGTGACCCGGTGCTTATGAGTGACGAAATTTCAGTTGTTGTTCGGTGTTTATAAGTACACCCCTTTGTTGGGCCACTTTGTGGACCCTCTGTTGATTGATGATTAAATACCTCTTGTCGTTTGGTGTTTAATAGTACACCTCTTGGTGCCATTTGTATGGCCATTATTTATGAGTGTAGATGACTTCTAAATGTAATAGACTAAGTAGATATGACAATAAAAACAATATCATCTTGGGCGTATATTCAAGCTCACGGTACCGAGGGATGTCCAAGACAATCGTAAGCTTATTTAAATGATTATCTAGCGCCCATTAGGGAATTTCTTGGCCTAGCTTCTCCCATTGGGCCAACTCGTGTACACAGGGCGGTCCGTAGATCGTACGGAGTTGGTGCGACCATCGTAACTCTGTAGTAGATTTGCTAATTACCAATCTCATGCAATCAATCTCCAGAACAAAAGTCTAAGACATAGTGCGATGCCCTACCACGGATATCACGCAACAATGACTCGTTGTGGTCGTGCTTGGTTATTTAGAGTGATTTTTGAAACTCCGCATGTATGTGAGTCACTTGGTGGCCAAGCAGTGCATCCGTTCTCTTCCCAAAGTTGCAAAAGAACGGGTGTTACTTGTAAGGTATTTTTTAAGTTGGGCATGGACTCCATACCGACAAATTAAAAGAGTAGAGTTTGGATATGACAATAAAAACAAAATATAATATCTATATAATATGATAGTGAAGTTTTTGAATTTCTAAAATGTAAAAGCACAACAAGGAACCAGATTCATTCAAATATTAATAAATAAATAAAAGGGCACATATCAACCCACCCTTAAATTCATACCGCTCAAACATTTGCTAAAATTCAAACCCACACAATCGACATCCCGCTCAAAAATTTGCTTTAATTCAAACCCAGTCACCTCTCCTCCACATAATCGACATGATTTCCAATGACCCAAACACCTCTTCATTCAACAACCTCTCTATTTCCAACCTCAACTCTCCCTGTCTCTCTCTCTCTCTATCTCTCTCTCACACCAGACCATCTTTCCCTTTTCACCCTCACCAACTTTCTTTCCACTCTCCAACTCACCTCGCCACAAAGTCGTGATTGTTTGGGTTTCTTTCCCGTTCTAAAATCAGGGTTCAAATTGAGAGCATTTGGTTTTGGAAAAGGGGCTTCCTTGATATTAGTTTTTTCTATTTCAAATCAAAAAAAAAACGCAATCTATGGTTTCTAGGGTTTAAAGTTGGACTTCTGTTGGAATTTTTGCGATTCGTGCGAATGAATCGATTTTTTTTATTTACATGCAGATCAATGGCGACACAGTATTAGGCTCAATCTTTTAGGGGTTTTGCTTCACGGGTTTGTTTATTTTCTGAGCTACCTTTTTTTATTTTTCAGAATGACAACTAATTTTGGTTTACATTTTGCAGATGTAACCATCTTTAGGTTCAATTTTGTGACCTAATTTGTTCTAACTATTTTTTGTGTTTTTTCCATCTCTCTCTCGCTTACTCTCTCGTCCTCTAACCATCATTCAAGGAATACTTTTTCATGTTTAATTTATGTGCTTTTTAGTTCAAAACAGTTTTTTTTTGTTCGTTTTCAAATTGGGTCAATAGAGTTCATAACAGTTATGTTCTAATTAATTGCATTTTCCTATTTTGCTGATCAAACTACTATTTTGCAGATCAATTTTGTTTGGGGGTTGCAACCGTATGTTCTTTTATTTGACAATAGTTTTTTTTTGTTCGATATTGTTCGGGAGTTTCGTTTTATGTCCTTTATGTATTTTTTATATTTTAAAATAGGGTATTTGGGGGGTTTGATTTGGGTAATTGGTTTAATATAAACCTTATCTATGTATCTATGTATATATATAAAACTATAGTCTAAACACAACAATTAATTTTGGCCTCACCCAATCTATCCACGTGGCAACCATATCTCTCCTCCTCTCTTTGTAATAAATGCAAATCATTAGTATCATTTTCTCCGATTTTTTGTATTCTATCATGTGATTGTTTCATCTTCTCGGTATCTTCATTTAAAATTTGATGGGGTCAAAGAGCCAACAGCAACTTGGAGAGATGTAGCCCTAGAGAGAGAGAGAGAGAGAGGGGCAATTTGGAGGCGATCCTAGGTTTTTCTATGGTTGGCCATCCCTTCCTTCTCTTTTTCTCAACCCCAACTCATCTTTGGGATTTTTTCTTGGTTGGATTTCAAGATTTTCTTGGGTTTGTTTCAGATGGATATTTTCCATAGATCCGTGTTTTTTTTTTGGATTCATTCAATTGTGAATGAATGATTACAACTATTGTCGGTTCAATGATTTATTGGATCGAATTTTCATTAGATCTGGATTTGCTGCAGTTCTTCAACTAGAGAGAAAGATCTCTGTTATGGCATCATCGAGATGCTGTGGTTCAGATTCTATTGGATCAAAGTATGTTCAAAGGTTCATTTGAGTTCTTAGCTACGCGTGGATTTTCATTTATTAGGGCTTCACATGGGGCTTGGGTCCCACTTTTAGCACATCGTCTTCGTGTGTTATTTTATTTTTAGAAATCTGGTTGCGTGGAACAAATCAGTTCTGGGATGGAAGCAATTTCATTTCATCAAGTGGAATTCAATCCAAAGGTTTATATTTGATTGTGTTTCATCAGATTATAGATTTGTTTCAATCCATTGTTTCATGTGGATCACCACATTTCTTAAATTGCCAGTAAAGGAAGGTATCATTTTCTTAACTAATAGATGTGTTGATAGTTTTGTTTTTTTTGTTTGAGGGTTCTTAATTGGTAAATTGGGAGATAATTTTGCGTTTCCAATTCCCATTTTTTTGGTTTGTTGTTTTGGTCATGGACATGCAAGCGGGGTTGAGTCTAATTTGTTGTAAAACGTAATTATATTATCTATAAAAACCACATTATCTCATATGGTAAAGTTTTAAAATACAATTCAGATAAATTCGGCCACGCATCGCATGGCCTGCTTACTAGTACAAAGTGTTTTCTTTGATTCCCATTTTTGTGGAATATTGTTTTTTCAATTCCTTTTATGGAGGTTTTTTTTCTGTATGAAATAGGGTATTAGGTTTATTTTGGCAGTTGTATCGAAACTAATAAAAGTTTTAAGGTTAAATACATTCCCAAGCAGTTGGTACGGATTAAGAGGATAGGCTGCCTCAAGAAACTTCTTTATTGTTGAAGTTTTTTCAAACTGATCATAAGATGTCTATCATTTATAGACTTTCAAATACGATTTAGTTTTTCCTTCTCTTTGTTTATGATGCTCCTCATTCTTATTTTCAAGTTATATTTTGACATCAAAGCTCATACTTATCTGGAACAAAAGACCTGCAAGGCTACAAGTTAAAGTTGGAATACTTCCCACTTCTGAAAAAAAAAAGTTGGAATACTTGCCAAAAGTCGGAATACTTTCCAGTTATATGTATTGATTTTTTATTTTTTTTTATAGCCTTGCATATGTAAGTTTGTCCATGTTCAATTGAGGGAATGTGCTACTCTATGCTTTTATATATTATATTCACTTTGTAGTTTTAATACATATTTAATATTTATTTTTATGTCTTTTTGTTGGCTGAAATGTTAATATTACTCTTCAATTCACTTTCTAGGTACTGTTGCATTTGAAAAGTGCAAGTTTTGTTATGCTCTACCTGTTTGGTGGGTATAATGTTTTGATATGCCTGAATATGCATTTCTTTTGAATGGGGAACCCCGAGTGCTGGAAGTGATTCTTCTTGATTAATAAATGGTATGTCACTAAAAATAAAGATTTATATGGTCGATTGAAAATTTGCTTTGATTCCCTATTTATCTGAAGTACCTAAATAGTATTTAGAGAATGGAAACTTTGTATTATTAATTCAAGATCAAATTAGCAATATTTGTTATCCAGGGATCATCAGTGGTCCATAAGTTGAACATATCTTATCTATTTTTAGCCTTTTATGGGTTTTTGTATTATTTATACCAGAATAACGTTTTTGTTTTTTGTTTTTTTTAATCTTCCATGAGGTTAAGTATATGAACCACTAAGATATCCATTGATTCTAATTTTTCTTTTCAGTTGTGTATTGTCAGGATTTAAGTTAATAAATGAGATACATTTTGGTTAAACAGAATAATGATCAGATTTACACAATTCAAAAGATTATAACCTTTTGCATATATTACTTCTCTAAATAATCCAGTTGTATAAAAAAAAATTCAGTGTTGATGTCTTGACATGTTTTACCCAACCTTAGTATATGGGTTAGAAATTTACACCATCATTCCTGCCTATTTTCCATTTTTACCCAGTATAAATGAAAGTTTTTTATATTCCTTTCGGTTCAATGAACTTGAATCAAGTTGTGTATATGCATATATTAATCTTTTTGTAGTTGCTTTATAAGCTAGCGACCAGTGACCAAAACAATATCAATTTGGATTGTATTTTGTTGATATATTTTAAATTTTTATTATGATCTCTGCTTTGGTACTTGCAGGCAAGTGTCTATGAATAGATTGAGAATGCTGTGTGGATGAAGGAGGGAAGATATTAAGGCTATACACGTTGCTGCAACCCATTACTTCTGTGGTCAAGCTCTCATATTGAGAATTATTATAATTTCTTATTTTTTTACATGATTGATGGAAATTTAGACCTTGGAGCATTTTGATTTATTAGTTACTTGCTTTGCTTCTTTCTTTAAAGTAATAGGAGTGAAATGAGCATAAAGTTATCTATATAAAGTTACTTGTAAAGGGTGCACATTCAAGAAATAATATAATGGTCAAGAAATACATGGCCTTCAATTTTTGTGTGAATTTTAATCATTTTGGGGTTTATGCACAGGATGGCATCCTCTTCCCTTCTTTCTATTCAGTCTTGGATTAGCTGCTTGCAGTATGTTGAAGCATCTTCATATTCATAGCATACAAATTGTCACAAGGTATAGAAATTTTTTATTCCAAGTTAACTGGTCCTGGTCCTTGCTTCTGAGTAGTAGTGGCAAAATGTGGCCCAAATAATAAAACAACCCATATATAGCCCAGTCATCTAACTATGGAGCCCATATTTAAAAGCTATGAGTTAAATATGGGGTCCACATTTCAAAGCTATGAGTTAAATATGGGCCCATATTTGAAAGCTAGGAATCAAATATAGAGCCCAATTTTAAAAGATACAAATCAAATATAATACTCATTTTAAAAAGTTTGTGAGTAAAATATGAGTTTTTTTTACATATACATCGAATTGTAATACTTACTTTAGTAGAAAAACAATGGGTTGGACCAACCCATATTTGCAGTGGCGGAACCAGGATTTGACGCTGGGACGGGCTAACATAGGGGGTTCGGGGGCGGGAGCCCCCGAGCCGAATTTTTTTGAGGTTATTTAAAAAATTTTGACAAAAATCATCAAAAATCCTATTAAGGGTGGGCTGAATTTAAATTTCGGATGGGCTGAATTTAAATTCTAACACTACTTTTTTTTTTTTTTAATAATTAACACTAATTTTTTTTTTTTAGGGGCGGGCTAGTGCCCCCCCTAGCCGACCAATAGCTCCTCCCCTGCATATTTGGTCCACCCATATTTGGCCCGGACCACATTTAATCCAATCCATATTTGGCCCAACCCACATTTAGCCCAACCCATATTTGACCCGCCCAAATTAGACCCAGCCCATAATTTTGCCCTGAGCAATTGTTTATTTCTTTGAGGTGCTTTTTAGAATGGTAAATTCATTAAGTTGAACTAATCTTTTGGGTTGCCAGTATTTTTTTTAAAAGATTATAGATTGTAAATACGTTGACATTATTTTCGCCCTTTTTTGTGTTTTGGTGACATTATATTGGTGAAGTAAAGGGAGGTTGGAGTTCTCAGGCTCACCTGACGTCTTAGTAGAGAAAAGATCAAGGAAGAGAAAAGGTTGGATATATTGATACCTTGAGAGATATATTAATGATTTTTTGAATTGATTTGGGCAACTTCAATTTTGAATTGAATTCATACTTCTTTCTTCATAAAGTTAGTTAGATGAAGTAATTAATTGGTTATGCTTTTTTGTCTACACATTTCTTTTCTATGCATTTAACAATTGATTTATATGCCTTTTATGAGGATCACTTTTGGGAATAGTTCAATTTCCCAAGTTGTGAAGTTTACAAGTTTATGGTGTTATGATTACTTAATTAAATGTTTGCTGGATTATTTAATTTGTACGCAATGCGTGTTATAGCCAAGGGTACGACAATGATATAACTAACATAACGTGAGTTACGCAATTGGCATGCTAATTTGTGGGGCATGTAATAGTCTGTAACACCCCGCCCGCCCGGGGAGAGCGAACGGAGCGCTAATGCGATAAAACTAAACTAAATCCACAATATAACAAGGTATAGAGCACCTAAATCCCACAACAACAAAAGAGAAACTACAAATCTCAATCTCTTCAAATTAAATACCAAGGTTCTAAAAGGCGCGAGGCGTGGTTGAGGCGTAGAGGTCAAGCCTCAAGCCTTAGGAGCCTAGGCGCGCCTAGGCGAAGCCTAGGCGTCAAAAGGCGTTTTTTCTTTTTTTATTATTTTAATTATTCCAAGGCTAGTAATATAATAAAATAGTACATACCTTGAATTTTGAAAATATATCCATATGTTTGGTAGCCATCTTTCTCATATTCATGCTTCATAACCAATATTTGCCTACTAATCTTTTGTTTTTTTTAAAAAAAGTGTGCCTTAAGGCTTTTACCAATAATAAGGCGTAATAAGGCGTAGGCGATGCGTTTCTCTCAAGCCTCAAGCCTAGGCGGGCCTAGGCGGAGCCTAGGCGGGCCTTTTAGAACAGAGTTAAATACCAAATCTCTCGAATTACATACAACAACTAACTCGAAAATAAAATACAAATCTCCAAAGCTCTATACATCAAAAGAATACAAATATTTCTCAAACAATCCTTTCTAAAATCAATCTCTATAGTGCCCCAAAATCCGCGCTAACCTGCCACTAAAAGAAAATATGAGGAAGTACACAATACGACAGGAAAGATGCTCAACAATATGGATTAGCAAGGAATAAAGCGTAACAACACGAGTACGAATATTCAAATCAAAATGAAAATCTCAAAGCATTTATCAATATAATTTCTCAACAACACATCAATGGGTAACCAGGCCTCACCCCATTCGCATATGCTTTATCAAGCTATAGCCCGGGAATAGGTATTTTGGCGGGTACTCAACATCCGTACCATATTAAAATCTCATGACAACGTTCTCATCAACGATATAATGATGCCACATGAATCAAAATAATTTCAACAATTATTTTCCAGATTTCAATGAATTTATCAATTCAAATATGAGTTCAATTAAACAAGAATTCAAAGAGAATGACACTCGCGAGATTTAAGGAGCATATTGTGTAAAACCCCATACCTCAAACCATGATGAGAAACCAACGATCACATCATCAAGATCAACTCAAAAGATCTACAAAATCTCCTCCAAGAACCTCCAACAAAATAGCCCCAAGAACACCTCTAATCTAAGGTTGGAACTCACAAATCTCAAGGGTCAAAGTATAACTAAAAAGAAGAGGAATATAAAATATATTTGCTGCCAAAATTTGTGCCAAAAGTATGTTAAAAAGGTTGCCCACAACTCCCTTTTATAATGTAAAGAAATGAAGAGTTGGAATTCAAAAGACTCCTTTAAATAAGGCAAAGAAATGAAGAGTTAGAATTCCAAGAGTTAAAAACATTTAAAAATCATTTTAAAATCCGTTTTAACTTTGTTTTCGAAACCGTTTGAAATTCTCGCCTTTAAAAATAATAACCAACATATTTGAGCAATAAAAATAATTTTATCTCAAAATTTATTTTCCTCCATTTTCTAGAAATTAATTAAAATAGCCCAAAAATTATGCGGGTTGTTACACTTCCCCACTAACAATGGAATTTCGCCCTCGAAATTCGCCGAATGCGTAACTCTCAAAATCAGGCCACTACACTAACTCCAAAAATAAATCACGTCTCCCAAAAATAAATTCCTCACCTCTAATCTTGAAACTTATCACGAATATCACCTAAAATTTTCTATCTCAAAAAATTGCTAACCACGCAATGAACCCAAAACCCAAGCCCCGACGTTTGCCGTATACCTAAGCTCTGATACCACCTGTAACACCCCGCCTAATTATATACCGGGTGGCCAGTCCCATACCAAATTAAAACAGAATATACAGTTGGCTCATTCTTAGCATCACTGTCGAAAACATTTACAACTCACCCAATACCCAATTAAGCTGGTGTTAAAAAAACTTTCCAAATTTTAATTTAACAAAATTCATTTCCAGTTTAAGAATAACACAACACATTTTATTCTACAACACTGATAACCAAATAAATAATACAAAAGAATTTAAATGCAATTGGAATAAACATTCCCAAATAATATAAATCCTTTACAATAATCCCAACAATATCAAATGTATTAAAAAGACACGAATACAATAGTATTTGACCCCGATAGAAGAAGATAACTGAATCCTTTGGGCGACATGCCCTACTAAGAGAATACTGTGAATCAAATGATGATAGGCGTCTAAGCAAAACTCCATAGATCCATAGCTTATCGTAATCCGCTAAGGTTGGCGTCCCTGTTGCTGGACACCTGATATAGAAGATACAATAGAAAAGAAAATATGCAAGGAAACGGGTCAGAGCCCGAATGTGTAGAGGATTTTTAAAACAGCAAGTATTTAACAAGTGCAATAAATCTTTTATTATGTACATGTTAGACCCAACTCTCACTTGCTATTCTCACCTCTCAACTAGAGTGCACACTTAACGCTTCCTATTAACCTCCTAGTTAATGCTTCCTCTTTTCTAGTCTCCATATTATAATTCCATCCCAATATCATAATCCCCGTATGTCCCATACCATACGTCACATTATTATCCATTTACATTTCTCATCGTTTCTCATTAACATGAGTCATTTCTCATTAATATGAATTAAGTTTTTCAATAAACATTCATTGACTTAATTCAATTATCTTTCTCTATTCACCGTTATCTACAATTATCACCGTAGATAGATTTAACCATAATAAATATCCATTCATTCATTTAATCCATTATATATATATATATATATTCATATATAATACGGCACCCCGAGTCACAGCTGCGGTGCAATGCATTACTCTGCTATCATGTCCCAATATCGCTGATAGCAGAGTAATGCATTGCACCGCAGCTGTGACTCGGGGTGCCGTATTATATATGAATATATATATATATATATAATGGATTAAATGAATGAATGGATATTTATTATGGTTAAATCTATCTACGGTGATAATTGTAGATAACGGTGAATAGAGAAAGATAATTGAATTAAGTCAATGAATGTTTATTGAAAAACTTAATTCATATTAATGAGAAATGACTCATGTTAATGAGAAACGATGAGAAATGTAAATGGATAATAATGTGACGTATGGTATGGGACATACGGGGATTATGATATTGGGATGGAATTATAATATGGAGACTAGAAAAGAGGAAGCATTAACTAGGAGGTTAATAGGAAGCGTTAAGTGTGCACTCTAGTTGAGAGGTGAGAATAGCAAGTGAGAGTTGGGTCTAACATGTACATAATAAAAGATTTATTGCACTTGTTAAATACTTGCTGTTTTAAAAATCCTCTACACATTCGGGCTCTGACCCGTTTCCTTGCATATTTTCTTTTCTATTGTATCTTCTATATCAGGTGTCCAGCAACAGGGACGCCAACCTTAGCGGATTACGATAAGCTATGGATCTATGGAGTTTTGCTTAGACGCCTATCATCATTTGATTCACAGTATTCTCTTAGTAGGGCATGTCGCCCAAAGGATTCAGTTATCTTCTTCTATCGGGGTCAAATACTATTGTATTCGTGTCTTTTTAATACATTTGATATTGTTGGGATTATTGTAAAGGATTTATATTATTTGGGAATGTTTATTCCAATTGCATTTAAATTCTTTTGTGTTATCTATTTGGTTATCAGTGTTGTAGAATAAAATGTGTTGTGTTATTCTTAAACTGGAAATGAATTTTGTTAAATTAAAATTTGGAAAGTTTTTTAACACCAGCTTAATTGGGTATTGGGTGAGTTGTAAATGTTTTCGACAGTGATGCTAAGAATGAGCCAACTGTATATTCTGTTTTAATTTGGTATGGGACTGGCCACCCGGTATATAATTAGGCGGGGTGTTACATAGTCAAGGGCACACCAAGGACATAACTAGCATAGTGCCATGGCAACATAGTCGTCTTTCTTTTTGATTGTTTGTTTCTTATCCTAACCTAGGGACTTAGCACATACTTTCTTTTACAACGGAAAACAAATCAAATTAGTTAATCTGTAAATTATATATATTTATATGGATACAATTAATGTGACAAGAGTGTCACATATCCATGTAATGTTACGTGGCGTTATATGGGGACACCCTATTTAGGTATACACCAAGAGGAGTTTCGTGCGCGCCATCGGCATGGGCATATAACAGTGTGTGTGTGTGTGTGTGTGTGTGTGTGTATATTTAAAAGTTATAAATGTAAGTACAATACTAGCATACACAACCACAAAAAGAGACTGGTGATGAATTTTTGTTTTCAATACATAGAAGAGAGAGAGAGAGAGAGAGAGACCAATAACTTTGTAAATGCAATTCAATAGCTCTGCTTATATATTGTTTTTTTCTGAATTTATAATTTACAATTTTGTCATTTTACTTTACCCCGTAAGAAGAAAAAAAATAGCAAAATAACTCCAGTAGTAAAGACGATGAATCCAAGCCGTATAAGAATGTCAAAATTGTTGATTAAGTAAGCGGATACTTATGTAACAACCCGGATTTTTTAAATTAATTTTGGAAATCGGAGAAAAATGAAATTTTGGATTTTATAAATTTTATAAATTAAAATGTTGGTTTTTATATTTGAAAAATAAATTTTCAAACGGAATTGGAATCGGAATTAAAATGGAGTTTTAATTGAATTTTTTATTATATAGAAGAGTCCTCAAAACATAAAAATCTCTAAGAGTCCTCAAAACATAAAACTCTCTAGAAAAAAAATATTTAAAAATATTGGACCGTCCGATCGAGCTGAAATTTTTTGTGCAGCTTGCTCTCGTCTTCAGCTACTACGCCCCCGAATTTCATTCAATTCCAACGGTCCGATCGTCCGGAATGTTCTTTTTAGTGTTTGTGTCTAATTAGAACTCTTTTCTTAATCAAACTCTTAATCCTTTATATATCACCACTAATTCATGGATGGACTTTTCAAATCACTTTTTCATCAACTTCTCAACCAGAAGACCTCTCCAAAATTATTCCCTTTCATCTACAAACCATAGCCCCAAACTTATTCAAGATTTCAACCTTAGATGAGAAGGCTTATTTGGTGTTTTCTCGAGTTTGCGCTAGAACGAGATTTGATTATTTTCGCGAGAAGAACGTGATGGTGTGTTTAGATTTTGAGGCTGAAATTATGCGATGATTCATGTGATGATTTTAAGGTACAAGACTTACACAATATGCTCCTAAATTCTCTCGAGAGTATTTTGTTTATTTTTCTGTGTCGATTGTACTCATGTTGAATTATGATATTCATTTGAAATTTGAAAATTGTTGGAATCTTGATATTGATTCATTGTGATATATTATATTGTGATTTGAGCATCGTGTCATGAGATTTTAATATGGCACGGAGAATGGGCACCCGCCAATAGTCCAAAATCCGGATATGTTTAAGAATGCATAGGCGCGGTGAGGTGAGGCCTGATGACCCATTGATGTGTTGTTGAGAAATTAATATTGATATAAAGTTGGAGTATTGCATTTGATTTGTATATGCGATTCGTATTGTTGCGATTTATTCACCGTGCTAATTATTTTTGAGCATCTATTCCTGTCATATTGTGAACTTCCCCGTATTTTCTTTTAGTTGGCAGGTTAGCGTGGATTGGGACGCTATGGGCTATTTTGGAGAAATATTTTAGAGCATGGCTTGGAAGATTGATTTTTTTGGGATGTATAAACTAGTGGTGTAATTTTAGTTGGAGACTTGGGTATTTTGTATTTGAGAGAAACTTGATTGTAATCATTATTGTGGAAATAGAAATTGTGGATTTGTTGTATTTAAATTGTGAAAAGTTAGATGCTCTGTACTTGCTTTTAATGGATTTAGTTTAGTTTTATCATAATAGCACGCCGCGTGTCTCTCCGGGCACGCGGAGTGTTACAACTTATTTGGTGAAGTATCGGATACGTATCGGGCTGTATCAAGTCCTTTCGAAGTTGTATTCAATCTGATACTTCATTCTAGTAACTTTTCAAGTATCCGTGATTCTAGCCAAAAAGCATCGATCAAGTGTCCAAGATAAAGATCTGTTTATTTAATATTAACATGTCGATTTATTGGTAGACACGTGTCCTAGAGTGCCCAGAATATACCGGGTCTAGTATGCGCAACAAAGATAACTAACCTTCTTAAAAAGTGTTTGTGCATCTTTGTGTTAGACAAAATGAAGGCTTACAAGTTATTTCTTGAATTCATCGAATGTGTATTAGTAGTATTCTTTTTATCGAAGACAAGAGGATGCTCTTCCATACTGTTTTTTTAGTTTGTTTGTTGTATTTTTCACCTTCTTGCGTTTAGTGTTCTCAATACTCTATTTCAGTGTTGTTAAAGGGATTAACACTTCTTTTAAAATCTTTTGATGCATCATTTCACTAGAAAGATCTCTCAATGCAATCATTAAATACACATGAAACAGTTGGTTCAAACTGTAGGATTTCAAATTTTTATGTGTGGAGAAACATTTTGATGTGTATAGTGATCCGTAGAGACACGTAGCGCGTGGTTGTGCTCCCGGGAGAAAACTATCTTTTATTTTGCATTTTTAGTTTAGGGTATTATTGTCATTATTTTTAAACTAAACTAAGAAAAGGGGTTTCTTTCTCTCTCTATATTCTTTTATCAATATTCAAGTTGTGATTACAAATGATGGCCAAGGACCTATTTATAGGAGAGGTTAGCTTGCTAGCCAAGCTAATACCCAAAAAGACAAAAAAGGATAACTAATATCTAAAAAAGACTAATTAGCCCAAAACATGCTTGGAGACTAATAAAAGACTAAAAAAAAAATAACAGTAATACCCTAAGCTAAAAATACAAAATAAAAGATAGTTATCTCCCGGGAGCACAACCACGCGCCACGTGTCTCTGCGGATCACCATACACATCACACTTGTTCCAAAATATAGTTACAGAGATTCTTGAATTTCTTATCTTCAACCTAATGTCAAAATTCGGTTTCAATAAATTGTTTCGGTTGGCTCAGAAACAAAAACATTTTATAAAAGTTCCAGTCATTTTGGTTACGTTTCATGTTCCAGTAAGTTTTGGCTTTTAGAAATGTCTCTGCAACAGAAGTGTGTTCTTGTGTTCCACTATGCAGTGATTGATCAATTGTATTTACTTGCGCATATTAGTTTTAAAAATGCACCACTCTCTCCCAATCTTGCTCTCGAATACAATGAACTACGAGTAATCTTCGGGATTAGTCGTCATCATTTAGAGAGGATGTTTATCCTTCCACCAAAATAAGGTAATTCTGCTATGGAGTCTAATTCCCTCTTGGATAAGGTTCCCCAGGCCATCGGCTCACTGCCTTACGCCGAAGGGTCCTCTCCTAGGGCCAAGGACTCATCAATCACCGGACGAGCTTCATAGAGGATTAAATCCCCTCATCATTAGCTATTACTAGGGGGTGGCATTTTTTACACGGCAACACAAGGTTACCATGTTAAGGTTGATCACTTGACTTAAAACCCATAATTGACATAGAACCCGAAATTGACAAGACTCGCAAACATGGATAATAATAAACGGGGTGAGTTAGTGATTGGTGAAAGATAGAGGAGATAAAAGGGGAAGAGTTTTGTTTTGAAATAAAAATCATTTATTATCTTTTTATTAAAGTAAAATTATCTTTTAGGTAGTTCCATAATAATCTCTAGATCTTTATTTATCTTTTTTAATATGATTAGAATTATGACTCTAGGTGTCATGATCCTATAAATAACACCACCATGGATTCATTAATTGGATTAATATAGATTTAGGCTTTTGCATACTATTTGCATCCTTGATATTGTTTCTGCTTAATCAAATCAGTTAGTGTTATACACTAATACCCGAAAATGACACAAATAAACTTGCTTATATGAACAAAGTATCGAATAGTTTTTATATCTTGATCACCAATGATAAAACTTTTTGTAGAATTAGTTAATGTGTAACTTATTTGTTGCTAGTATTTAGAATCAATATGGAGAGACTATGAGAGAAATTCTACTCTTATTTTCTGGCAACAGACTAATAAAAAGGCCGGGTTAGTGTTTTGGTCATTTGAAATGATTAACTAAAGGGATCTGGTTAGGGTTGACTAATAGTTGACTCAAACCTGAAACGACATGATCCAACCACACACTAGACAGACATGAATTGCCACCACCACTATTTAAACATGAGGTTTGTTCAAGAGATCCAATTCCATGCTTTGCAACTAGAATTGAAGCAAAGTTAGATCACAATGTGAAGTCCACATTGTTTGCTCCAAATCCAATTCCAAAACCTGACATTTGAGCTCAACTTAAACAATCAACTTGAACAGAAAACACAAATTCACAACAAAATTCATGCTGAAAACAATACATTAAAATGCCTCAACTAAAGACATGTATTTAAAACAAAATCAACACTCACATTGGATCTTATCATCACCAACTCCAAAATCAACTGCCACCGAGCTGCCCCCAATCTTCTCACCCTGCTCCTTATCAATGCTAGAGACAGATAATTTCCCACAATCAACCCCACCTTTTCGACGACGAATAATACCACCCCTCACCCTTTTGTTAATTACCCCTTTACCCTTCACGTCAAACCTCTTTTCCTTCACGCCATTTTCAATCCTACCAACAAAATTCTGCGAAACCGAACTACAAGACGCCTCACCTTCCCACTCAACAAACCCATTGCCATTATTACTTAGCAGCTTCATATTTGAATCCAAGTTTTGAACTTTCCCTAAAATTGAATCCATAGGGAACTTGTTCTTGGCAGATAATTGAACAGAATAGATTTTCTGGGTTGGACAATCGAGTAAAAGTTTGTGCATGCAGTAATTGTGATTAGGATTGGGGTTTCCAAATTGGCCATTGCAAGGACAAGGTAAACACAATCCAAGGATACCCAGAAATTTAGAGGTGAAGAAAACAATAGTTGATATACAGAGTAGGAAATAAGCTATGGCTAGATCAAGAAAAGCACCCACAAGTCCACTAAAAGTCCACATATGTATGGTCTGGCAAGAAGCCATTTTTCACAGAAAAAGCCACTTTTTGTGTAAGCAGAGATCTACAAACAAGACCCCAGCTGCTTTTGCACTTCACTTTCGAAAGAAACCCAATAAAGAAATCAGTTGAATTGAATCACCAGTGGGTATAAAGTAATATATTTCTTTAGTGATTTATTTTGGGTATACTTGTTTAGCACCAAAAGCATGGTATCAAGGGGATTAGATCAAGAACGTCAACAAGTAGACATAAACAAAAGACATGGGAGAAAATCAATGCGACAGACTGACACATTAGGAGATGAACGTTGCAATTATGATTCAAATAGTTTGATGGATCAGATCATTAAATTAAAGGCCCGTTTGGCAATCCAATTTCAAGGCTTGGAATTGGAATTGGAAGGCCAATTTTAATTCCGTGGAATTCAAATTGGCCTTCTAATTCCAATTCCAAGCCTTGAAATTGGATTGTTAAACGGGCCCTAAGTATCTTTTGGAAAAAACAAAAGAAAAGCTTTCATATCTCTTAAAGGGAAAATAAAATATGCCCCCAAATTATTTTTGTTCTAAATTTACATTCTAGTTTTTTTTCTCGATTTACCTCTTAGGGTCCGTTTGGTTGCCAATTTTTACTATGAAAATTGGAAAATAAGTTGGTAAATGAAGAATTTGTCAATATTTTGGTTCGTTTGATTGTATAATTTGTCATGACAAAAAATTTCATGGGTACCCCATGTTTTACCATCATTTGCCCACTTTTTATGAGCAAATTTTGCTTATTTATTTGGTTGAGAATAAATTTCCAACAAATTAGTCAACTTTGAATGAATACTTTTTCTCCCTTTTTTAGGTTATTCTCAAATGTTTCCAATGTTTTAATAATTATTTTATAAAACTTTTCTAAATAACATAAGAAAAATGTTTAAAATATTTTAATAAAATGTTTTGAAAAATATTTTTCTAAAATATTTTAAAAAACTATTTTATATATTTCAAAAATACCTTTTGAAAACCTGTTTAAAAAAAACTGTATTAAAACTGTTTTTAAAAATTATCTAAAGAATGTTTTAAAGACTGTTTTAAAAACTACATTTAGAAAACACTGTTTTTACTAATTTGACTATATTTAGAATACTGTTTTTAAAACTAGCTTTTAAAACTGTTTTTAAAAATTGTTTAAAAATTATTTAAAACACTGTTTTAAACACTTAAATACTATTTTTAAATACTTTTTTTTTTATAAAATCTATCTATTTTAGTCAAATATATTTTATGTTAGTCAATTTTTTATTTGTTTTTTAAATAATTATTTTACTTTTTGACTCATTGGGTTGACTTTAATTTTTGACTCCTTAGGTTGTTTGATAGTCGAAAGTGGGCAAACCTAACATTTGCTTATGAAAATTTTGCCATGAAAATTTTTGCCATATAAAATTTTGCCTACTTAAATATTTGCCCACTTCGCAACTAAACGAACCCGTAAAGTAATGAAACATTTTAAAATTGTCCTTTTGTCAACTATCGTTAAAAATGACGAAAACACATGAGGGGCTTCTAAATGAAGCCCATTTACGAAAATACCATTAATTATTTTTCCTTCAACCCTATATCACTCTCTTTCTCACACATGCACACAATCATCACCTCTCTCTCTCTCTCTCTCTCTCTCTCTCTCTCTCTCTATATATATATATATATATATATATATATATATATATATATTCTCTCTCTAGTAGTTGTGCAAGCGCAACAATCAAATAATTTTCACTATGAGAAATTTGTTTTTAGTTCATTTCTAAAAAAAATTCAAATTGGTTTGAACCATGAGAAACTCAATCAGAGAAAAACGAAATGGATTATCAATAAGAACAAGACAACAAACAATAATGGCATTTATCATCAAACCTACTATGCCTTATTTTCGCAATCAAATACCCAAAACACATTACAGGGCAATTTGTGAAACTGGGTTAGAGGTTTTAATCGAACCCACCATACATTCTTTCCCCAATCAAATACTAAGACCCACCTTACCTTCTTTATTTAATTAATTACCCAAACACCCATCATATCAGAAACGGTGGTGCCATCATCATGGTTATTTTAATCTAATTGATAGCTCTATGGTTATTAAACACGTTTAATTTTCTGGATTCAGCTCAAACTCTCTTTGAGTTTTTTAACATATTTTAATAGTGTACTCATCTGAACCGCGCGACACGCGTGGTGTGGCGAACCTAGGCGAAGGGGGAATTATAGAGACCCCGTTTCGCAACACCCCAAATTTTGCTTCATATGGAAAGGTTCGAGGCATTTACCAGAGACCTATGGGCGAATTTTAGTTCCCAAAATCTTCTTATCATAAGTACAATATATACTTTTGATGTTCTTAAGAGTCTCATGAAGAAAAAAGGTCATCGCAAGCACCAAGCAACCAAAGGCTAGTCCAGATTCGCGTTTTGAACACAATAACTCACTTCCAAGAAAATTGAACCCAATATAACTTCCAAATCTCAAGTTTCTCCTGTTGAGAAAGTTCAACATATTTGAATTTTCTTTCCAATGGTTACTACCGTGTGCAAATCGAAGGTTTGAGTCAAAAGATATACTCAAAATACGGAATTGATACAAAGCTGGCACAACGTTAGAATCCATGACCGAAAGAACCTGACATGACCGATAGATCATGGGCTCAAAAATGGTTGAACGATCAGTCAAACGCGTCCCCAACTTCCCCTATAAATAGAGGAGAATTCCCCTTACCTTGTACACCATCACTCTCAATTATAGAGGTGATCTGAGAGAGAGAGAGAGAGAGAGAGAGAGAGAGAGAGAGAGAGAGAGAGAGCTGACGCGAGTCAAAAAGTGTCTAAAGTGTGTGCTTATATCGTCTCAAGTGCAAGCCTGTCGCGTAAGTAATAACACGGTAAGACGGGATCGTATCTATGGGGAACTATGATGAATGCTTGTAACGATGAAGGTGTGACACCTCGCTTATTAAAATAAGAGGTGGCCAGCCCGATACTCCAATAAATACAGGAATCATAGATGGTCCATTCTTAGCATCACTGTCGTGAAAATAATAGTACCAGATAACCACCAATTATTTTAGAAAATGGATGTCAAATTAATTTACAAGTTTAAAAAAAAACATTTAAGACAATCCAATTTTAAAAGATGGTGGATAAACATGTAAATACATATAAAAGATTACAATCATTCCTCAAAATAGTAACTGAATAAGCTGTCGGTTAACAGACTAATATAAATAGGTTACACCAAGTATTACAGTTAAATATCACAATATATATATATACAAGTACAAAACTTGGGCAACACGTCCGAATGTACAGACTGGTCATAACTAGAGTATATAAAAGATGGATGCATCTATAACAAAAAAAATCCTACAACATCCGCAAAAATATTGTAGTTCCCTGACACTGAGAATGAGAGATTAACACGGGCGTCCTTGCGGCGGAGCACCTGAGCATAAATAGGATCCATACAAGATAAAGAAATATAAACGGGTCAGGGCCCGGTTTGATATGATATACATGTGAATAAAATGCATGACAGTTATGAATTGCTAACATCATAAACAGGCTTAAATCGCTCTTCGCAATAAGAATAATCCTAACCTCTCATCTAAGTGTACATCCTAGCGCAATGTCATTTATAGTGGTAACTATTCATCAATGCAAGAGAATTAACTAAATTCCATTTCAAAAAGTTTAAATTGCAATTTAGTAAAATATGACTTCACAAGTCCATTCCACATTAGGAAACTTATTCCATATAGTTGATTTATAAATGCATTAGCCATTTACAAAATGCCACATTCGTGAGAATAGTTACACTCCAATTATAACGATTCTAAGACCATTCTTTCGGGAGTCACCCCACTGGATGCGCCCCTAAATAACTATCATCTTCCAGGGCCTATAACCAAGACCACCTGGGCACCCTAAATCGCGTCGCGTGGGATGCGGCCATATACCTTCGACAGTGAGTCATAATCATACTCGGAATTACCTTACTTCGAATAAAACAACAACACAATATAACCACCGGTCCTATGGCCGAGGACTATATTCACCCTGCATTCACTAGCTAGGGGACTTCACCTCATTCGCCTAACTTCCCTTATGATAGAATTTAGAGAGGTATGTATATGCAAGTCAATATTCACAAGATATGCCAATTTAAAACGTGTATTACATTATATCCGGAACCATATGTGTTTAACGACATAAACCACAACATTTAATTATCCCCATACTAACTTCCAAGAGTTCACGACAACACCATAAGCCACTAAGTGTAATTTACCTCATCTTAATCTCTAAAAGTCCAAAACCATATAACCTTACCTTCCCCTAGTCCTAGACTAGCTTACTAAATGAAAAGGACACTTACTTCCATCTATTGATTAATTAATCAATCCCCGACATAAGCGCGGACACTCATTTTTTAACCTAGGTTATTGATTCCCCCTAATAAAATACCCTAACACTCTATTTTACTTCATACAAGAAGGTTCCTAAGCCTTAAACCTTAAAAGAAAGAAGTAGAAAAGGATCCAAATTTTCAGGGGTAAAAACAGGGTACCAGTCGATCGGCCCTTGACCCCCGATCGACCGCGCTCTTTGAAATTGGCCTTGCAAGAAAAGAAGTAAGCCTTTCCCTTAAGGCCCGATCGACCGGTCCTTGGACTGCGGCCAGCCGTGCTACAAAATTTTGCCTTTCGGGAGAAGAAGTAGGCTTTTCTCTTTCGGCCCGATCAACCGGGCTCTGGACCGCGGTCGATCGGCCACACCAGATCCCATGGCCAACCCCCATTTTATCATACAAAACCTAAATCTCTAACCCTATTATCTTCCATTTCTCTCAACCTCGTCTTCTAATGACTTCACCCCAACATTTCTACAAAACAATAAGCTAATGTAATCAACTCAAATCATATATATATATCAAAATCTAAGGGTTTAAACACCAAAAGCCATAAAAACCCCCAAATGGTTTAAATCTCCAAAAAGCACAACTATCAATACAACTTATCCACAGTAAATCACACATATGCAAGTAAAAAAACTTGCCTCAAGTTTGTAGTCTCGGATTCTCTACTCGTAGCAACGATTTCTAAGCTCAAATCAATAAATCTCCCAAGTTCTCTCTCTCTCTAACTCTCTTTTAGGTTTAGGAATAAATAAGAAATAAAGTAAATCTTTCAGGACTAAATACCTCAAGTACGTTAAGTCTAACATTAAATGCTACTGCATAATTAAAATGACTCATAATAACATAATTAAGCCATAACCGGTCATAAGTACCCGGAACCCAAAAATACAACTTGGTACTTATTTTGATTATAACAACCATTTTCGGACTAATCGCGCCCTCTAAATTGGTATTCGGGATAACATAAACTATTTCATGTTCCAGTGTCATTTTAAATCATAACCGTCGCTTAAAGCATAACGACGCAATAAAACATGGTGCGATGCTATTTACATTCACTTAACAGTAAACATACAAAACTCAGTAAATATCTCTTAAATCACTTAAAGTGATATTTACTTCAACTTCCTTTCAAATTAGTGTAAAAAAAATAATTACTCATAAATAAGGGGTATTACAGAAGGAATAGAAGACTAGCCCTAAATTGATTCGAGAAAAGAAACTAAAAGATGATTAATTGTGGAACTAGATTCTACTGTCTAAATAAAATTGAAGTTTAAGTTACTAACTATGCTATGTGCACAGAAATAAAACTACTGCAATTAAGTAAAGATAAATGAGGGAAAAATAGGTTAGGATACAATCCCCCAATCCCTAGTAGATTTATCGGATATAATACTAGCTTTTGAGTTAGAGAGTTGATCAAACCTAGTCTTTATTAATCCTAAGCACTACATATATGACGGTACTAGCCCACATCATACGTAATAAAAGGAAAGAATAAAGAGGTGATACATAGCCAACATGCACATCGTATCCTTAAGCACCCCGATTACCTAGGACAAACGAGGTTAAAAGGCATACGATGGTTGTGATCACTACACAACATGATTCGATCAAAATTTAATTCAAAACTTATTTTCTACTCATGTAAACTACATCGGGTCGGGTTCATGCATCCCAGCCCTTGAAAATTTAGTTGGACATAATTAAACTAAGCATGAACACAAAATCTACTTTGCATGAATTCATAACTACATGAAAAATTGGGAAGAAACTTGTAAATAAAAATTGCAACCTAAGTTCTATGAATTCTCACACACGAATGTAAAAGCAATTGAAATCAGAAAGGAAATAATACTTGGAATAAAGAAAATTATGGAATTAATGCTTGAAATTGAATGAATGTCGCAGAAATTAAAACCTAAGGTTCTTAGTTGCAAAATTCCTCTAAAACTATCCAAAAAGAGAACTCCTTAAAGTCTCGGAATTAGTTGGAATAGATACCCTACGAAATTACAAGAGTTTGAGCTAGATACAACTCTACATTTAAAAAAGATAAATAAAAAATTCGTCACCCAGATCAGTCTGACCTTGTCTATCGGTTCGGTCTGGTGTATATCAGATCGGTTCATTTTTGGGAATAACAAAATCGATCTGGAAGTTTGCTTTATTCAGGAACTTTTATGATTCTGGACCGGTTCATTTTTACTTGATATCGGATCGGTCTGCCTTTGACAGTAACTTTGTCTTCATCGAACTAGTTCACTCTTTGCGCATATCGAGTCGGTCCGAAGATTCTTTTCCTTCTGCTCTTTGTTCTGATTTTCTCGCACTTTGAGGCTTCATAACTTCTGATCAAGGACTCGAATTTGAATATCGTTTCTTCCTACGTTCTTGTAGACTCGAGGTCTTCAACTTTCATTTTGGTTCCTCGTCCGAACTTCAGATGTAAAGCTGCTATTTTACCCTCTGAATTTTCTTCCTTTGTTTCTTCCTTGGTTTCTCGATTTTGAGTTTCCTTTTCTCTTCACTTGTATAAAATACCTATAAAAAGCATAAAGAATACACGAAACTCGATGCACTATATAGGAAATATTAGTAGCAAGGATATGAGATAAATCAACGCATTTTACATGTTACGAGGTGATAAAAGCCTCTAAATTAAGGGGATAAATCGTAAGAATTTATGCCTAATCAAACCCCCCTAACTTAGAACTTTGATCGTCCCGAGCAATGTAAAAGAATCGAAAACTAGGCTCAACTCTTGAAAAACATTTTACTAGGATAGAATACCTCTTTCGCGGGTAAGCGATTGCATTTAGTGTATATAACAAGTCGTTAAACCCCTAGGTTATTCTAGTAGGACGAGTGGTGTCTCGTGAGGGTTAGCAGTGAATATTCCCACAAAATTCATTTTTGACTCGAACAAAATTCAAAATACCTGAAAATTTTATAATTCAAACCTTTCTAAAATAATCACCATATCTTTATATTCCATAGTTTCAATTTGTCGCGTGTATGTGCAAAGCTAGAAATTTAACCGCAAATTTCCACCGATTGGTCATTACGTTACTTTCCGAAAATTCATTTTGATTCAAATGCTCACGGAATACTCTCACAAACGAATCACTCGGACTGTGGATATTTCTCTCAGTATGCGTGATTTAAGGAGTAAATGCATTGGAACACAAATTCATGCACACAAAATGACGAAAATTTATGGGTGAAAAGATCTCTTCATCGGAATACGGTCATTGAGAAATCAGAAACATCGCCTCTTATACACATCAATCAATATCTCTTGTTATCCTTTTGTATCTCAGCTCTCCACGCGATAATTAATTTCGCAATCCGAACTCGGTTAGGACTTTTTCGGGTTTAAGGTGTATTGGGTACATTGGGAATGGTCGGAAATTTCGAAATTAGAAAACGTCCTTAAGATGTCCGTTAGTGCTTTTTCGGGCTTTTGCTCATTTTCTCTTCTCTTTTTATTTCTTTCTATTTTTCATATTTTTCTTTTCTTGCTATTTTTTTTAGCATTATTCTATTTTTTCCTTACCCCTTTTTATGCACTTTTTCGACTAAAACTCTAAATTTTCATTTTTCACAATTCCCCCTAAATGGGTTATATCGGGTTACCAAACGAAAAGGGAAAACATTTTATTAGGCTTAAATAGGGTTGCAAAGTGAAAAAACTTCACAACTTTTTGTGGCTAATCTTTTTGGGTAATAAACGAGGGCCTAACTTTATTTATCCGAATTACTAATCACATTACCATATGCGTCTCGAGATTAATTTAGTTTAGAAATATGTTAGCGCGCTTTTCGAGACAACATCACACACTTTTCTCATAAGCGATTAAAATAAAAAAATTGAGATCGCAACGACTTATTTTAACACTGAAAAGAACTTTGAGTTAACCATTAACTCAGATTGATTTAAAAACTCAAAAAAATCGATAGGCTTGAAATCTCACCGGGTTAGTTAATCTCCACACTTATTCGTTAAGTCGTCAATTTTCGCTCAATTTCCATCGTTGGTCAATTTCGGCTTTGTGCATTTGGATTTTACAAATTTGCAACTTCAAACAAATTTTCGGTGATATTTTTAAAAAATTAAATCCCAATTTTTATTTATTTTGAAGAAAAATATTTTTGGCGTTTTTCAAAATTTTCAATTTTTTTGGAAATTTTTGAAATTTTCTAATTTTTTTTTGGTTTTGGGGCATTGTGAACTTTGTGAAAATTTTGAAGCGCATGCGTACCCCCCCTAACTTAGACTTTTACAAAGTCCCGATGCAAAAGGACTAAAAGTTAACTAAAGAGAGAAGGCATAGAAAATGAACAAAGTACAAAATGCAAGAATAAACAAGCACGTATAAGAACACAAAGATAGGTAAGCAAATCTTCCATTATATATTCAAAGTGAAGGAATGTATAAACAGCAAAATGGAAGAAAATACACAAAACAACCACTTAAACATGCTACTGGGGGGGGGGGGGGTGAGATGCGCTGGGAGCATTTGGGTCATATGGGTCGTAAAAGTAGCTCGGTGGTGGTGCACCCATAGTCATGCGATAAAGCTCCGCCTGAAGGTGATGCATCATGCTAGTGTCGCGCCGGTAGGACCGACGATCCTCTTCACGATCATCGAGGTATTCATTGATGAAATCGTCAAAGCGTGATTCTAGCGCGGTGATGCGTCGATCAACATCTCCTCCTGGTGGCTCAAAATCAGAATCTGTATCTTCATTATCCTCTTTTTCTTCTCCCTCGCCCATTTCAACATCAGGATCCCCAGCCTCCTCTTCCTCGTCATCGTCATCCTCATCCCCATCATCTTCCTCCCTCCGTGCTCGGATGATCTCCCTTTACCTTTCACTTTTAGTGTGGGTGCCCTGCCCATAAGGATTGGGAAGGCGAGTAAACGCTTGGGGAGGAACAATGCCGGCATTGGCTAAAATAAAAGTGATGAGTCGGGCATGTGAGAGAGAGGTTGTACCCGTTTTATCCAAGGCCGCGAAGAAAATGTCCTTGTAGAGAATGCAGGCCAGGTGGATAGGGGTAGTGGGTTCAAAGAGGTGATAGACGAGGGTAGCTTGATCGGGGCGCATAGCGAATTCATTTGAGGTTTGAAGGATATTACCACATACTATTTGGAAAGTTATGCGGGCCTTGTCATTCATACTACCCACCGAGAATGTCTCGGTACCCCAATGTTCGTCGGGTGCGATGCGGGACATGCATGTGTCTTTTATAAGGGGGCGAGATTGTTGGGGTATGTAAATTGGGCTGGGCTCGAAACCCCTTTTTTTGCTAACTTCCGAGTCAGAATGTCCAGAGAGAATAGGACAGGAGTGGCGTCAAAATATGCTTGGGAAGTGAATTCAGTAGTTCGGACTAGAGATCCATAAAAGGCACGCACCTCAGCCTCCCACACTGCCTCATGGGGCTCGTTGAGAAAATGACACCAACTTCGCAAAAGGAAGAGGTTAGTGAAGGATTGGGGAAGCTCGTTCCAGCGCACTTGGCGCTCCATGTGTAGTTTGCGTGTATGACTAAAAAAGTGCTCTCGCCATATTTGCTCTTGGTGTGATCGAAACGCCCCGTTTCCGAAGGCGAAAACCTCAACGGAGGTGTATTTTTCTGGGAATGAAGTGGGTTTAAGGGAAAATAGGGAAGAGAGAATAAGAGAATTGGGTGAGTGGAGTGGTGGTAAAATTGGGGAGAAGGAGGTGTATTTATAGGTGGTGGGTGAAGGGAAAGTTGGCTTTTGGAGGGAAGGGGGTGGATTTGAGAGGGAAAATGTATGAGGAACAAGGGAAGGTCGGATGTGGAGGTAATATGAGGGATTGGGTGAATAGGGGATGCATATTGGGAAGGGGTAAAAATGCAGACACCGGACCAATCCGGGTCCCAGGACCGGATCGGTCCGGTCCTTAATATTTTTTTGATTTTTTGCATAGCCGGACTGATCCAGGCCTTAGGGGCGGACCGGTCCGGTTCCATAGAACTTTCTGCTTCCCTTATTTAGAATGAAATTCTTTTCTCTCAAATTCCTGGGTTTTACCACAATTATTCCTACGCAAGAGTGACCTAGGACCTCCCAACACTTACTTCGACACCCGATACGTTCTCTCGACATGTGTGCTCCCGCTCCTATCCTATCATGACTTATACCTATCGACTCATTACTACCCTAACCCACACACAAATACTATACACAAGAATTACCCCATATATGTCGGGGGTGCGACGACCTTCCCAATCGATAACCAAATAGTGTCGGCTTCTTCGACGCACGCCTTAAAGTACAGTTTAAGGCATTGGCTATTAACCTTAAAAGTATTTCCCCCTTTTGAATCTTCTAACTCTATAGCTCCATGGGGGAATACTTCTCTTACCATAAATGGCCCCGTCCACGTTGAACGTAACTTGCCGGGAAACAAGTGTAATTGAGAGTTGTAGAGAAGTACTTTTTATCTGGGATGAAACTCTTTGAGTCGATTTATCTTATCATACGTGATTTTCATTCGTTCCTTTCAAATTTTAGCACTCTCATATGCGTCATTGCGCATCTCTTCCAACTCGTTCAGCTAAAGCTTGCGATCTTCACCGGCTTTATCTAGATTGTAGTTCAACCTCTTGATCTCCCAATAGGCTTTGTGCTCTAGCTCCATGGGGAGATGGCAAGGCTTGCCATAGACAAAGCGAAATGAGGACATCCCGAGGGGGTTCTTGTAGGCGATATGGTAAGCCCATAGGGAATCGTTTAATCGAAAGGACCAATATTTTTGGGTAAGATCGTCGATCTTTTCAAGGATAGTCTTGATCTCACGGTTTTCTAACTCAGCTTGCCCACTTGTTTGGGGGTGATAAGTCATCCCAACCTTATGAACGACTCCATACTTTCTCATTAATTTTTCAAACGGCCTATTGTAAAAATGCGTACCATTATCACTTATGATTGCCTTCGGAGCACCGAAGCGAGAGAGTATGTGTTCTTGTAAGAACTTTATCACCACTTTATTGTCATTCGTCTTGGTATCTATTATTGCCTCTACACATTTTCTACCCCTTTCTTATCTTTTATAGAGAGATTGAACTCTTGTGGGAGTAGGATTCGCATCTTTCTTAGTAAGGAGATATTTAAGTGCCGCGTGGTCGGTGAAGCATGTAATGGACGACCCAACAAGGTATGAACGGAATTTTTCCAAAGAAAAAACAACCGCTAGCAACTCTTTCTCTATGATAGAGTAGTTAAGTTATGTCCCGGTTAACGTCCGACTAGCGTAATAGATGACATGAGCTTTCTTGTCCTTTCTTTGGTCCAAAACAGTCCCAATTGCGTAATCACTAGCATCACACATGAGCTCGAATGGAAAGGATCAATCCGGAGCTTGCATGATGGGGGCGGAAATTATGAACACCCTGCTTTTTATATCTAATTCGGTTAGCTACGCCCAATTAAATTAAAGCGGAGCGTCAATATGTTGGCATTAGAAACATAATTTAAATAAACGCATTAAAGTAAACATGTACACTTTCATACGTGTAACCATATCACATCATAACAGCTATAACAAATGAAACCGACTCATAACTATTAACTGTAATAATCCATCAGTAATCTCAAACTGAAAATATAAAATGCCAATAGATGCGGCCCAACACAAAACAGGAAAGCGTAATACAACAATTCTCTCAAATCCCAAGTATAAACAAAGTGATATTAATCTATAATACCACCCTTAAGAAAAGGGAAACAAACGACATAAATTAAAATAGAATAACTCCAGGGATACAGGAATCCTAAGATTGATAAGATCTCATCAAGCTCCATAGTCTATTGTCCAGCGGGACGAGGACCTGTCATATATTATATATATATATGAGAGGAGCAAGAAGCAAGAAAGACGAACGTCAAAGCAAGAAAACAAGTTATAAGATTATAAGATGTACTTATAATGAAAGAACACTAGTCATTACTCGTCTCCAGTAATTAAGTTGTTCAATTACCCAACCAATGTTCCTATGTCGTGTTACCCAACCCAAACTCGAGTAACGTGTAGTCTCATATCGTATCATGATTAATCATTATTAATCTCATTTCAGTATTTAATGTATCCAAATATTTCCTTCAAGTATAATATCAAATGCATCAATTCGGGATATTACTTTAAGACACAAGCATAATGTCTCACACAACAAGTCATATCGGGTCACTATCGTTACCCGGGGGAACAAATCGTAACACTAAGCCTACACACAAATATTCTCCAATATTACGTGGCAAGGGCAATCATACTAAGTCCTAAATCACATGGCGTTCCAAGGTCTTTCTATCCGACCCGCATTATAACCATGTGTCCGGTTCCGGTGGTTTATCTCCGACACGGCACTCGAGCGGAACCTAACCGGATCAATCATAAAAAAATGCATTCAACATGTGCGTACGTCGACCGGAGGACTAGTCTAGTGTATACTCGACAATATACATGTAAAATAATTTCACGCTTATGTATATATGCAATCGTGTCATGTCTCTTACTAGAGTTATACAATAGTCATTATTTAAAATATAACATAATTTACATCATTAATTTACTAATTCAACATCAAATCATTTCAAGGTTATATATCCCTAATAACCATAAGTATGTGATCAAGTTAGGATATTATACACAACACCACAATTATCTTTATAAAAACATGAACACCCTTAGCGCTCTTATTTCAACAACATGCTGCCCAAAATTTAAAATGCAGATTCGAGGCTCTTTCGATCCATTTTTGGAAAAACTTAAAACTAAAAAGTTGTTCGGAACATGATTTTCTACAAGGACTCGTGAGCACGCTACCATAACCGGCTTAAAACATACATGAAACTAACATATAATAATCACCCCTATTTTCGACAACTTTCTGCCCAAAATTGTAAAACGTCGATTTGAGGCTTTTTCGATCCGTTTTTCGGAAAACTTAAAACTATAAAGTTGTTAGGAATATGATTTTCTATAAGGACATGCGGGCACACTACCATAGCCTGCTTAAAACAGTCCCGAAACTAACGTATACAGTTCGGACCTATTCATGACAACTTTCTGCGCAAAACTGTAAAATGCATATTCGAGGATTTTTCGATCCGTTTTTTAAAATACTTAAAACTACAAAGTTGTCCAAAATATGATTTTCTACCGGCAATGAGGACGAAACATCCATTTTCGGAACCAAAAGAGCTCAAAACAGTTTTTTTAATATGATGATTTACTCAATTTCATAGATTTCTCAAATTCAAGAGGTTATTCTACAACTCAATCCCTATAATGATGTTATTGCATTTGAATCTACATGGAGGATGATCCTAATACATTGCATATTATTTTTAACATCAATTTCATATTAAATTAGGGATCCAAATAGATGTTCATGTGAAATTTCATTATAGATATATATTATACACATATAGGTTATTAACTTGCCTTGGATTATGTGGAGAAATTGAATCCTCTTGAAATCCTCTTAGCTTTCTTCTCTTATTACTCTCTCTCTCTCTCTCTCTACCAAACCCTATCCCCCTTTTGTGAAATGATAAAATAAAGACTTCTTCTCTTCTTTTCTATTTGTACCTAGGTTTAGGTTATTTACAAAAATGCCATTGCCCCAACTTTAACCCTCTCGATCCTTTTACGCCTTAATTCGCTTCTAATATTTAAGTCGCACATTCGTATGTCAATGAATTCATTTTAAATTTTCATTTCCAATCATTTTGAATATATATACGGACATAGTTTCATTTCCAAACATTTCGAATATGTATACTGACATAGTTTCATTTTTTTTTAATTTCAATTCAATCAAAAATGCGGGGTATTACATTCTCCCCCTCTACGAACGGGATTTCGTCCTCGAAATATAAAATAAAACAAATCAATTCAACTCAAGTAAAGTAGTTTCGCACGTACCTTCCATGAAGAGATATGGGTGACTAATTCGCAAGTCATCATCTCTCTTCCAAGTGGCCTCAGACTCATCATTTTTACTCCACATAACACGAATAAGAGGGATGACTTTTGACCTCAACTGCTGCTCACGACGATCTAGGATCCTGACCGGCCTCTCCTCGTAGCTCCCATCGGGCTGCAGCTCAACCCCGTCTAAATCTATGTGTAGGTGTGAGTCCTCGGGACGTAAGAACTTCCTCAACATGGATAAATGAAAATTATCATGTACCCGCTGGAGCTAGTCGGGTAGGGCTAAACGATAGGCAACTGACTCCACCCTGTCCAACACTGTAAACGGACCCATGTATCTCGGTGAAAGCTTCACTTTGGCACCAAAGAGAACAACGCCTCTCATGGGTGAGACCCTCAACAGCACTTAGTCCCCAACGACGAACTTTAACTTCCTCCGCCTTATGTCAGCATAAGTCTTCTGACGATCTTGCGCGGTCTTCATCCGTGTACGAATCAAGTCTACCTTCTCTGAGGTTTCCCTAAAAATATTCGGACCCAGCATCTAGTGCTCTCCGAACTCCAACCAGCATGTAGGGGATCAACAAGGCCTGCAGTAAAAAGCCTCGTATGGTTCTATGCCAATAGTTTGCTAATAACTATTATTGTATGCGAACTCCACCAGTGGTAAATGTGTATCCCAACCACGTTTGAAGTCCAACACACAAAATCGTATGTCCTCCAAAATTCATTTTACCCGCTCCGCCTGACCATCAAACTGAGGGTGGAACGCAATACTCAAACTCAAATGAACTCCCATCGCCTCCTGAACATCGCCCCAAAAGTGCGAGATGAAGACACTGCCTCGGTCGGACACGATATCACGCCGTACCCCATGCAACTTCATAATCTCGTTAATAAACATCGTGGCGTACTGTTCTGCCGTATAATCCATCCTCAATGGAAAGAAATGAGCCACCTTTGTCAGTCTGTCGATGATGACCCAAATCGAATCATGATCGTGCTGTGATCTTGGCAACCCAACAATAAAATCCTTGGAGATACTTTCCCATTTCTAACTGTACAATCGAACTCTCACCACGAAGCCTAACATAACTGAACTACTAAGCTGATCCAGAAATCAATAGCCCCAAGTCCCGACTTGCTAAGTTTCGTGCGTGGAGTGTCTCGCAAGCAAAATCCAAACAAGGAACCCCTCCGATACACTACTGTCAGCTTATCGATATAAGGAATTTGTCAACTCAAGACCCCTAGTGATACAAGATCATCTAACTCCAAAAATCACTTATCTCTGGACTCAACGATTCATCACACAATAATTAATCCAACTTCGCCTATTTAATACAGATGTTAATATTTATCAATCATGCCTCGATACTCAACCCAGAATCGACTAACAGATGGTACTGAAAGCTCAAAAGCCAACTCTACTCCGAGTTGTCAATAACACTTGCCTTGCACTTAAATTGATGGTGAGTCAATCAATATGGCAACCCTTTTTATCCACTAAGGTGGCACATGTGCATAAGCATACAACTTATATGCACTTACAAATATTTTTCCATCTTTTCAAGTCTGGACTTAGGTAAATAATATCAGCAAGGTTCATACTCTCTCGAACAAGACAACACCGACAAAGTTGCATTCTGGGCGATCAAAGATCCCTCACCTAAAGGTTTCAAACTAAATTGAGATGCAATATTCCCCCTTGCACACCCCCACGTCTCATGGTTTGGTCGCTCTAACCCAAGATGACAGACCCTCGCTTGATTCGACTTACCGCTCTTTTATTAAAAACACGTGTAGGAATTCAACTTCTCCGACAGGATTTTCCTTGGACTGTGAGTATATTAGAATTTTCTCATCGAACATGAAATGAACTTGGTTCTTCAAACCACGAATAAGGCTTCTACATTTGCCATGCAATGAGGTAAGACAAAAAATTCCCACTTATCATACCAAATCAGAATATCGGATTTGGCACACTCAAAATTCGGATACTCATCTTCTAGCACACCAACGCTACCTGATCTTTATGAAGAACGGTGTCCTATCCAATAGGTCAAATGTCGTAAATATAAGGTAGCGGGTACCTTCACGTACCATGACCCCAATCAACACTCAGTACTCCATACATAACTGAAGTAAAAATTAAATATCTTACGAACCCATTCGTAGGTGTTTGCCCAAGAGTACACAGCCTCCTTATAAAACTTCTCAACAACGGTCGAAACGCTATCTTATTGTCCCCCTACAGTGGACATTATGACAACCGTTTCGATGAATGGGCCCAACATTTGAAACCCCAAAAAGTCTCAATCCTTGCCATTAATGATGACACTCACTTAGCAACACTATCATCAATCACGCAAAAACTAGCTGAGCTACACGCGATTCTTCCATTATCAAAAGACCATCATGGTATGACTATTCACTAGTATAGATGTCACCATAATCGAACATCTTACACTTGGTTTCGAAACTCATCTTTAATCACACACGATCTAAGTAAACAACGTGTCACTAACTACTCACTCGTGCTTTAATTCACATCAATACATAATGAGGGCCACAACATAGCCACATTACCATATCTGATGGATTTAAAATCAAGCACCACCATTATCACGGTGCAACAAATTAGTACCCCCAATCACCGAGTGATAACATAAAACCAAACTCGTGGATATATCACCAACTCAAGAGATTACACTTGCACCAAATAAAACGCCTATTGAACACTCCCTCATGATGTTCTCACTCAATAACTCGTTCCTCGAGACTCTGTACTCACCGTAGGGTTCACAACTGGTAACTCCAACTTAAGTCCATCCCTTAGCACACCCATATTCATGTCCCGGTCTCGATAACTTTTAACAATTATACCGATGTTACAAAATAAGATAACTACATCTAATCGAACACCCATTCTCATCTAGGGCTTTACGAAGAACACTGAACTCCACTCATTACCAAATATGGAAATAAGGCTCCCTCGACAATTCTGGACTTCTCCAATGTCAATCCTCGTATGACCTTGCAATACGGACTTCCTCATCCCTAGTGTCCATGGCCAAGACATCGCAACATTACTGATACCTTCTCACGAGCTTGTTGGGGATAACTCACCGAAATATTCCATTATGAACATGTGAGTTCCCAACCCACTAACATATCTTGTGCATGACTGAACACACACCTAATCGGACTTAAGTTGATTCCATTACGGATTTTATCAGATCAGAATACTATAGAACCACTATGTCACCCCAATACGACATCTATCGCTTGTGTGGACAATGTGTAGGTTTACATGCCTACCAAACTTCCTTGATACCAACACAATATTTCAAGGATAATCACTTATCCATTCTAGATTCAGACTTATGAATCTCCCATTATACATCATCAAACGGATGAATCTAGTTCGTGCTTTTCACAAGTATGATAACACTCTTGCGTACACCAAAAATGGACCCCTCAGGTCATCCTTTGACGGGGTGGGACATACACCGATTTGGAGTAGTCCTCTATCAAATCACAACCCTTCCTTTACGTGTTCATGAGTAATAATATACTCTTATTATCACAAAACTTACTTCGTTAACCATTCACTGATTAATACATCACGAATGCCTCAGTAGTCTGTCCATCACGGGTGGAGGGCGATAATTCCTTCTTGGGAAAGCGTCACAACAACAACTGGACCACATCATTTTGAGGTATGCCATATCTAAAGCTCTACCCTTCCACATGGGAAACAACTTCAGACAACTACACACGCAAGTGGTACCAACAACTCAATGGTACTACAGGGTGAGCTATAACTTATACCAACTTCTTTACATCCATAAAAGCGACGATATTCAAAGTTGATAATGCACAACAAATATATGGGTGTTTCCTCCCCCTAAAGCACCAAAAGTCAACTCAATCATTGAGTTCAACATCGGTGCTCTCACCTACTGGTGGACGATTAAACTATGATAGTTGCACGTGAATCGCGATCTCCTAAAATGCTTGGACCCTATGCCCTCCCAGAGTCCGCGTCTCATCAAATCACCATCTTAAAAGATAGTAAGTTAACACGTATCCAAAAAAAATTATTCAAGTGGAGCACTAGTCATAATTACAACAAGTACTCACACATGGACCTCATGCGTAATATCATGTGGTCGATCGGAGATTCACCTCATGCGTGGGACGTCTCACGAATGAAATCCAAATAAGGAACCCTCCCTATACACGAGGCTAGCTCCGAATCGCCCATCAAAATCGTAGCGTGAAAATCTTCCAAGTCATCGAATACAAGACCTAATCGTAAGGCTCTACGTATCAAGGAAACGATGCGCAAAAAACGTAACGGACGCCCTCAGATCCCTAAAGGCTCTAAAACCGTGCTCTGGTACCAACTGTGATAACCCTGCTTTTTATATCTAATTCGGTTAGCTACGCCCAATTAAATTAAAGCGGAGCGTCAATATGTTGGCATTAGAAACATAATTTAAATAAACGCATTAAAGTAAACATGTACACTTTCATACGTGTATCCATATCACATCATAACAGCTATAACAAATGAAACCGACTCATAACTATTAACTGTAATAATCCATCAGTAATCTCAAACTGAAAATATAAAATGCCAATAGATGCGGCCCAACACAAAACAGGAAAGCGTAATACAACAATTCTCTCAAATCCCAAGTATAAACAAAGTGATATTAATCTATAATACCACCCTTAAGAAAAGGGAAACAAACGACATAAATTAAAATAGAATAACTCCAGGGATACAGGAATCCTAAGATTGATAAGATCTCATCAAGCTCCATAGTCTATTGTCCAGCGGGACGAGGACCTGTCATATATTATATATATATATATATATGAGAGGAGCAAGAAGCAAGAAAGACGAACGTCAAAGCAAGAAAACAAGTTATAAGATTATAAGATGTACTTATAATGAAAGAACACTAGTCATTACTCGTCTCCAGTAATTAAGTTGTTCAATTACCCAACCAATGTTCCTATGTCGTGCTACCCAACCCAAACTCGAGTAACGTGTAGTCTCATATCGTATCATGATTAATCATTATTAATCTCATTTCAGTATTTAATGTATCGAAATATTTCCTTCAAGTATAATATCAAATGCATCAATTCGGGATATTACTTTAAGACACAAGCATAATATCTCACACAACAAGTCATATCGGGTCACGATCGTTACCCGGGGGAACAAATCGTAACACTAAGCCTACACACAAATATTCTCCAATATTACGTGGCAAGGGCAATCATACTAAGTCCTAAATCACATGGCGTTCCAAGGTCTTTCTATCCGACCCGCATTATAACCATGTGTCCGGTTCCGGTGGTTTATCTCCGACACGGCACTCGAGCGGAACCTAACCGGATCAATCATAAAAAATTGCATTCAACATGTGCGTACGTCGACCGGAGGACTAGTCTAGTGTATACTCGACAATATACATGTAAAATAATTTCACGCTTATGTATATATGCAATCGTGTCATGTCTCTTACTAGAGTTATACAATAGTCATTATTTAAAATATAACATAATTTACATCATTAATTTACTAATTCAACATCAAATCATTTCAAGGTTATATATCCCTAATAACCATAAGTATGTGATCAAGTTAGGATATTAGACACAACACCACAATTATCTTTATAAAAACATGAACACCCTTAGCGCTCTTATTTCAACAACATGCTGCCCAAAATTTAAAATGCAGATTCGAGGCTCTTTCGATCCATTTTTGGAAAAACTTAAAACTAAAAAGTTGTTCGGAACATGATTTTCTACAAGGACTCGTGAGCACGCTACCATAACCGGCTTAAAACATACATGAAACTAACATATAATAATCACCCCTATTTTCGACAACTTTCTGCCCAAAATTGTAAAACGTCGATTTGAGGCTTTTCCGATCCGTTTTTCGGAAAACTTAAAACTATAAAGTTGTTAGGAATATGATTTTCTATAAGGACATGCGGGCACACTACCATAGCCTGCTTAAAACAGTCCCGAAACTAACGTATACAGTTCGGACCTGTTCATGACAACTTTCTGCGCAAAACTGTAAAATGCATATTCGAGGATTTTTCGATCCGTTTTTTAAAATACTTAAAACTACAAAGTTGTCCAAAATATGATTTTCTACCGGCAATGAGGACGAAACATCCATTTTCGGAACCAAAAGAGCTCAAAACAGTTTTTTTAATATGATAATTTACTCAATTTCATAGATTTCTCAAATTCAAGAGGTTATTCTACAACTCAATCCCTATAATGATGTTATTGCATTTGAATCTACATGGAGGATGATCCTAATACATTGCATATCATTTTTAACATTAATTTCATATTAAATTAGGGATCCAAATAGATGTTCATGTGAAATTTCATTATAGATACATATTATACACATATAGGTTATTAACTTGCCTTGGATTGTGTGGAGAAATTGAATCCTCTTGAAATCCTCTTAGCTTTCTTCTCTTCTTACTCTATCTCTCTCTACCAAACCCTAGCCCCCTTTTGTGAAATGATAAAATGAAGACTTCTTCTCTTCTTTTCTATTTATACCTAGGGTTAGGTTATTTACAAAAATGTCATTGCCCCAAATTTAACTCTCTCGATCCTTTTACGCATTAATTCGCTTCTAATATTTAAGTCGTACATTATTATGTCAATGAATTCATTTTAACTTTTTTATTTCCCATCATTTTGAATATATATACTGACATAGTTTCATTTCCAAACATTTCGAATATATATACTAACATAGTTTTTTTTTTCAATTTCAATTCAATAAAAAATGCGGGGTATTACAGAAATTAACATGCTTTTCAATTTATCAAAAGCCTCTTGGCATGCGTCATTCCACTCGAAGGGGGCATCCTTCATAAGGAGGTTACTCAAGGTCTAGCGATGGCGCTAAAATCCTTGATAAACCTTCTATAAATTCTTACGTGGCCCAAGAAGGAGCGCATATCCTTTAGTTATTTAGGCGGGGAAAGCTCGACTATGACATCAATTTTTGCTCGGTCAACTTCTATGCCTTTAAATGAGACTATGTGTCCACGAACTATGCCCTCGGTACCCTTGAAGTGGCACTTTCCCCAATTGAGAAGTAAGTTATTTTCCACACACCGAGATAATACTTTCTCAAGATTCGCTATAAGTTAGTCAAAAGAGGGGCCAAAAATGCTAAAATCGTCCATGAAAACCTCAAGTCCTCTCTCTACCATGTCGCTAAAGAGACTCATCATGCACCGTTGAAAGGTCACGGGTGTATTGCACAATCCAAAAGGCATACATTTATAGGAAAACGTGCCAAATGGACATTTAAAAGTCATTTTCTCTTGATCTAATGTGTCTATCTCAATTTGGTTATATTCGAAATAACCGTCAAAGAAGTAATAATATGGGAGACCAGCTACGCGTTCAAGAATTTGGTCAATGAATGGCAAGGGAAAATGGTATTTTCTCATTTCGGCATTATGTTTTTGGCAATCAATGCAAACACGCCACCCAGTGGTAATGCACTGAGGAATTAATTCTCCCTTAGCGTTTTGACCACAGTCATGCCCGACTTCTTCGGGACGACTTGAATTGGGCTTACCCATTTGCTATCCCAGATAGGGTATATAATCCCGGCATGTAATGACTTGATAATCGACACTCCAACAACTTCTTTCATGGATAGGTTTCGTCGGCTTTGTATTTCCCTCGAGGGCTTCCTGTCCTCCTCGAGGTGGATTTTGTGGGTACAAATTAGGAGACTTATACCCTTCAAATTCGCTATAGACTAACCAAAATAACCTTTGTGCTTCCTCAAAATTTCCAGCAACTTACCCTCTTGCTCTTTATCTAGGCTAGAGGAGACAACAACATGAAATGTCTCATCCTCTCCTAAAAAAACATATTTCACATTATAGGGTAGTTTCTTCAACTAAAGGGTAGGAAATTTCTCTTTGGAGGGTATCAAGCATGACTCCCTCAGGGGTAGCTCCTCAAATCTAGAAACCTAATGAACATATCTCAACTCCTCTATTGACTCTCCCTAGTCTAATATCGCTTTCAACCCCTCAACCTCTCGCTCAAACTCAGTGTATGTGATCTCACTCTCATCACCTCTCACTAGGCATGCTTCTAAATCATCCCCACCCATGGTTCTCTCGATGTGCTCCTCTACTACCTCCTCTATGAGGTCGTCCGTATGGATTTTATCTTTGTCACCCACTTGATTAGCAACATTGAAGATGTTTGTCTCGAGGGTCATGTTCCCAAAAGTGTGCTGTATTTGCCCATTTCGTGTATTGATTAAGGCATTAGCCGTGGCTAAGAATGGGTGGCCTAGAATGATGGGAACATGGTTACTAGAATGGATGGAGGGCTCCGTGTCCCAAATGACAAAGTCTACCGGGAAGTAAAAAGTGTCCACTTGGACTATCACACCCTCAATAATCCCTCGAGGCACCTTTACTGTGCTATCCGCTAATTGGAGAGTGATTAATGTGGACTTAAGGTCGCCCAACTTAATCTTCCTATAAATGGAGTTGGGAAGGATATTAACACTCTCGCCTAAGTCCAACAAGGCTTTCTTAATTCGATTCTCTCCAATAACACATGAAATCGTGGGTGTGCTCGGATCTTTAAACTTGGGTGGGAGGTCGTTAAGTAGAACGGAGCTCACATTCTGTGCTAGGAAGACATTCTTCTTTACCTTTAGTCGTCTTTTCACAGTCAAAAGATCTTTAATGACCCTGGTATAGGCGAGAATTTGCTGGATGGCATCCAGAAATGGAAAATTCAGCTTAACCTTCTTAAGAACATCTAGCACATCTGCACGGGAGGCTCCCTTTTGAGGTGGGTCCAACCGTTGAGGGAACGGAGCGACGGTGGGAGATTTTACAAAAAATTTGGGCTCGCTAGCATCATCCTTGTCACTCTCATTCAAGGGGGAATCTTTGGCCTCTTTCGTGCCGTGCGAAACCTCCTTGTCTTTTGGATCCTCGTGTGGGGAAAATGATAAATCAACGACTCGCCCACTATGTAGAGTGGTGATGTCTTGGCATTGTTCTTGCTGATAGAAAGATGTAGAGCTGACATTAGCTTAACCTTGAGAAGGTCTTTGACCTTGAGCCAAAAACTTGCCCTTCTCTTGGACACTTAACGAGGATTACAACTTAGATATGCTTGTATTCATCTTAGTGAACATGCGCTCAAATTTGACATTGTTTGCGTTTTGAGATTGGATGAACTGGGTTAAGTTGTCATCAAGCGTCCTCAACGGTGGGGTAGTGTATGGTCCTGTAGGTGGTTCTTGCATATGTGGCTTCATAGGTGGTGGTTGTTGAAATTGAGGAGGGGGTAGAGGTAGGGAAACATGTGAATTTGGATTCAATATATCTTGTTGTTACCCATAGCTGAAACCAGGATGGTTCCTCCATGAAGGGTTGTATGCATTCCCATGCGGGGTGTTAAAATTTCCCTTAAACCCTCCTATTGCTTCCACTTTCTCGGTGAGCATGAATTTGTAGGCGGGTATTATCGGACATTCTTTGGTTGAATGGACCACCTCACAAATGGCACACACATTTTCTTTCACTGTACGGGTGGATCCAATAGTTTCTCTTAGTCGTACCTCGAGTTTGTCTCTCATATTTTTCTTAAGTTGATCAAGTCGACGGTCTAACAAGGTATCTTTATCCAATTGGTATAGATTGGACACAACAGGAGTTGTGGACACTTATCGAGGTTAATTTTGGGCATTAGGATCAGATATGTCCCATGCTTGAGTAGTCTCGGCGACATACTTAAGATGAGCCTCAGCATCACTCGCATCTAATTCCCAAAACGGTCTTTTACACATTATTTGAACAAGTTCTTTACACGCTATAATAAGCCCATGATGGAAGAAATAGATAACGTGATGTTTCTCATATCTATAATGTGGACAAGCGTTAACCAACTTCACGTGCCCTAAGATCCTCAGTTCAAGCATTGGAATTATTTTTTTCTATGGCACGTTCTTTCAACATAGCTCCTAATTTCAAGTTTGCTTTCTTTGCTTTTAATGTTTCTTCATACAAATCTTTGAAAGAATTTTGCAAATCTCTCTCATCTTCGCTCTCATCCTCACTCACCTCACCCTCACTCTTAGGTGTATCAACTTATGTGGCTGCGGAAGAATCATGTAAAGGTAAGTTTTTATCACTTACATCACTAGCCATAAACGTGGGAAGTTCACGCTCACTAGTATAAAAGTTTTCTTCTTCTGGGTAACTATCACTAAGGGTAGAACCACGATTCATGGGTTTATTCAAAATCTCCCTAAGTTTAGTAGGACACTCATCTATCCTATGACCATACCCTTCGCAGAAAAGACACTTTTCACACTCACCCTTATTAACCAATTTATTAAGAGCAGTTTTCATGTGAGATTTCCAATGAGACGATTCAAACAAATGAATTCTAAAATCATCAAAACCACCAAAAGGCATACCTAAAGTTACGGTATCACAAACACAATAAGATAGTGCACACGCTTTGATACCAATTTGAGAAGGCCCTTTAGTGTGTACTTTAGGCAAAAAAAACTTTGTTCCAATTTTTAGTTAAAACCAATTTTAACTTCTTAAACCCTAAACATGCATCTAAGTGATTAAATCCATTCCACAAATAAAGCATGCGGTAAAAGAAATGATTTCAGGAAAAATCCCCGAAGGGCAAAACCTTTTTATTTCACTATAATTTGTAAGACAAAACTTACACGGATTATAATGAAATAGAGTGACACACGAATACCCACAAGTGTCGATCGGTGTCGTCAGCAAAGGAACAACCGCAGCTACTCCTTAAGAACACACAGTTCTGTCTTCAGCAAGGAATACCCTTAAGCACTCCCAATGACCTCAATCGATGTAGTCAATGAAGAAATTGTTTTTCGATAAACATGTTTCAAGATCACAGACTTTGGAATTGAATAATTTGATCTTGAATAAACCCCGGATGATGAAAAACTATAAGGGAATGTGTTTTTTGAAACTGTTATGCTGATAAAAACTTTTGCAGAGACGTTTATTTATATCTGAGCAACACAGAGTCCAAGAAAACCAAAACATGAAAATCGAGGCAGCAGAGCTCGTTCGAGCGAGAAATGGATCTCGTTCGTGCAATAAGGGATTGTATTTTGAATGACCCACTGTCTCGTTCGAGCGACAGTGTTTAAACAAAATTATTTTTCTTTAAATAATTCCTCGAATTTTCTTTAAATATGTTTAACTCAGAAATATTTTTAAATTAGAAAAATATTTAATTCCCAAACATTTAAATCACCCAGCTTTTAATCAACATACTAAATTACCCAAATGCTCACAAGTATTCATACCCGAGTGATCTTAAACATATGCAATACGTCTTGGCTTGAAATCTTCTTCAAAACTATAAATTCCACATTCTTGGACTTGAACTTTATCGTAGGCTCCAATTAAATCCATAATAAAACTAGCCTAAACTTAATTTATTTTGTCCGGAATTAAGCCAATTACAACAAATGGACATGATAAGAAATATGATCTTACAAATCTCCCCCTTTGGCTATTCCGGGACAAAACTAAACAAAAATGATATGTGCCGTAAAAAGTACATGTCCTATCCCAAAATTCAAAATGATAAAAATACTGGACAAAATGTAACTTAATAAATGACAAGCATCTGAATCTGATTCTGTCTCTGAATGTGATGTATCAATAACTGAATAAATGGCAAGCATCTGAATTTGATTCTGTCTCTGAATGTGATGTATTAATAAATATCTGAATCTCTGAAAAAAATATACCTACACACACGAGACACAAATAAATACCCAAGTGATGTATGGAGGAACAAAACAAGTATAATATCATAATAAATACTCCCCCTACATCACATATCTCTCCCCCTTTTTGCCTGGAATAGACAAAAGGTGGGACGGACACACGAAATCTAGCATGAATATATGGAAATAAACAACATGGCTAGATAAACAATATCAGTATGATTATGAATAGCAAAAGATAGCAGTAACTGAATCATAATGAGAGAATCACTAAAAATACAAACGAAACTATACATCCATGCCATAAGATAAAACCAATGATGATACAGCTGACCATAAGAGAACATCATATCAGAGAATAAATAAATACATCAGGAATATCAATGTCTTAGATACAATGACAAAATAAAGACAGCTAGACATCAGTAGGAGTATCATCATCATCAGTGTATGTAGATGAAATATGGCTGAGTCCAGAGGATCCTGCACCTCTTAGCTCCTCTCGCTGACACATCTCATCAAAGAACATTGTCATCCTAGATTCAGCACGAACACGGGCTTTGGCCGCAGCATCAAATTTAGCAATGATAGCATCATACATCCGAGTTTGAGCAGCTACATGTGCTTGTAAAGAAGAGACCTCCTCCTCAATAGGACATGTGGGTGCAGGTGTGGAGGGGCGTGGATAAGAAAAATTAGAGGTGCTCAAAATAGTATGACCAGCAGGCTGACAGGGATTAGCATCGGAGAAGGCTCCCTCAGTGGGTGGAGCTCTAGGTCTCGCCGCCTATGGCAAATGACTCTCTTAACGTGTGAGAGTATTATGATCAATAATAGCGGGCATAGGGACACGCTGATCATCCTCTAAAATAGGAACCCTAGAAGCAGTGCAAATGAGGGAAATAAGAATCCTATAAGGAAGAGCAGGGCGGACAGGAGTGGTACCACTGGCGGTGACAGAGGATATAACACGAAGCATGACAGTCGGTAAATCGATATCCCACCTATGAGAGACATGGTACATAAAATAGACAATGTCAGACCCGATCTGAGTATGATTTATCCGAGGATAAATAGATGTTGTCACAAACCTATTAAGAACTCAGAAGGTAGGGAAAAGGTGGCGGTGATATATAGTAGTACCTGGCTCGGGAATCTCCCAGAAGTAATGACGTAAAATATCCTCATATGCAGGACCATCGTCGAAATAACGGGGAAATACAGCGTCAGGGACACGGGAAATGTGTAGAAATGATGCTATAAGATTTGTTGTGATGGGAACAGGAACGCCACGAATAGTAGAAAAAATCCCCTCAGCATTGGAAAGAGCACTAAAGAAGAACTCGCGGCCAATGTCTGGATAGACAACCCTATGAGCCTCAAGCAGATGATCCCATCCCCGACCAGATAACCAGTTCTGAATACCTAACTCATGAAACTCAGAATAACAAAACACACGCTCCTGAATAACAGACATAATATGGAGACCCAATAAGTAATAGTGCTCATGCTCAGCACGTGTGACCCATCTCACTAGGGAGTACTGGGGTCTACTGGACTGAGCTCTCTGAGCTCGAGCAGAGGGTGATGGCTCATCGAGTTGACTTGAAGAGGCACCACAATGTCTAGGCGGCATGACAAAAGAGTGTAATGTGTGAAAGGGTATCGTCACCGAGGAACAGACACCTAAGAACCTATCTTCGTACAAAACATCCAACCGAACCCCTGCGAACACCAATCACAACAACGGCACAAATCAGATATAATATTCTAAAAATAGCAACCAATCTTACTTAATCAAATGATTTCTGATCCCAAACTCAAACAACAAGGGATGATTCACTCAGAGGAAAAATCTGTTAAAATAGTGTAAAATCAGTTAAAACCGATAAAAAAGTGTACTTTCCCTTTGTTTAGACACAACTTGGAATCAGACATCATACATGAAACCCAGTAAAGGTGAAATAATGATAAGAGCATACATGCAAATCATTTGAGACACACAACTCCAAATCACCTAAATACAATACGAACTCACAGATACATAGAAAGCTTCGTCCAAGTTCTAACTCGGACTGGAAATGGCTGAGTGCAGCAAAATGACGAATATGAGTAGCACTTGAGTGAAAACCGAGATGGAATACCAGATACTCGAAGCTTCAAATGCTAATAACGACAGTTTTTGGTTCTTTTTGAAGTTTCGCAGGTAAAATCGCATAACAGATACCAGAAGTGGCTTGAGCGATATAACTAAGAAACCCTTTAGTCGCTTTTATAGGTCGCTCGAATGACAACATCGCGCGACACAAATATGTCGCTTGAATGATAAAGAATCTCGCTTGAACAAGATATTGGGTTGTTCAAACGAGAAATGCTATTTTCCAAAAATACCCCAAAATCAGTAAGGAGTTGCCCAGTGAAAAAATTATTGCAAAATAATACCTGGAAATCTGAATCAGACCTAAAACAGACTCAAAATAGAAAAAAAAGAAAACAAAGTAAAACGACTAACGATAATTGCATGTTAACATAGTACCAATGTTCTCAAACATGAATGTGGACTGTATGGGTGTGAAATACAACAAATGAGTCACCATTTCAATACGTCGAACCGATCAAGAAGTTCTAATTGATAGCAAGAAACCATCAAACTTCATCGAAGTCATTTGTGACAAAATAAGTGTGAGTTTAATGAACTAAACTAATCAACATGCACACAAGCCCAGATTATTGACGATTCTACGAACAATAGCGTCATGATACGATGTTTCAACGTAGAATTCGTGGTGCAAACCTGTATAAACTTTTCTCCAACCAAACTCCCTCATATATATGAATATATTTCAATCATTCTTCAACTTAGAGAAAATCCTATTGGCCCTATTTTTGGCATATGTTTCTTTTTATTGCCTTGATTTTCTTTTGGTCTCTTTTAAACGGTGGCTTTCACGACGAGTCAATTTTACACTCTCGGAGCCCTTTCCCGTGAACACTCATCATTCTTTCAATATCAATTTTCATGAAAAACGGTTCTTACATGCACACCTCCTCCTTAAGTTTACTTACGCATAGATGACAAAATTGAGATAAGAACGTCTCACCAAACTCAAATATGCAAGAGAAGTCAAACATTCATATAAACTCGTGCATGTGTGCAAGGATGGCATATAAGCAAAGTCGAATAAAAAAGCATATCAACTTCGAAACATCCCCATAATACAAAAGTTAAGATATTTCTAAGTATCAATAAAAATGACCAAATGTCCTAACCACGTGAATAATGAAAGGAAGGGGGGGGGGGGGTCAAGCACACTAATATCCCACATCAACCATGTAATCTCATGACTCAAAAACCAAAAATCTTTTTGTATTTTCAAAAGTTTTATCAAAAGCAAAATCTTTTTGGATTTTTCGATAGGACTCAAATAAATAACAAAAACTAGACACACGTCATAACACTAGCAAAATATAACACATAAAGCAAATACTAGAGTATGACAAACCGACGAACAAGCTCAATCGAAAGATGAAACATGAGGAGAACCACGAGCAATGATGCGAGAATCACCAAGCCTAGTACCTAACGCCTCTAAATCCGACTTCTTAACCCAAGTAGGTGTGAACTGACGAGAAGGGGTATTGGGAACCAGAATGGCTTTAGACTTTCTAAGAGTGTTCTTAAGATCGTTGAAAAATTGTCTAAGATGACCTCTCCTACCGCAATGAGTGCAAGTGTAGATACGGTGAGGAGCGTGTGCTATAGGCCGATTATACCTCACGTTCCTAGGTGGCTCTCTCCAAAAGTTCCCAGGCAACTCTCTTATTTGCATGGTTTTGGCTTTGGGTTCAGGTGCGACATAATTATCACAGCCAATACCTCTCCGATTGTCTTTGATTTCGACGGTGCCTAAGATTTTGTTAAGCTTTTCAGACCTAGCCTCGAAATCAAACTTAACTTTACTCAAATCTCTCAGTTTCTCCTCAAGCTCACCTATCCTTGACTCAAGTAAACGCGTAGAATTATCAAACATAAGAAGTTCCTTTTTCATAGCCTCCATCAACCTTCGAAGACTATCTCTCTCACCCTCGACATATTATAGCTTCTCTCGAATTTTCTTTTCACGTTCCCTAAGATCCTCAGTTAAGGCATTGGAATTATTTTTTTCTATGGCACGTTCTTTCAACATAGCTCCTAATTTCAAGTTTGCTTCCTTTGATTTTAATGTTTCTTCATACAATTCTTTGAAAGAAGTTTACAAATCTCTCTCGTATTCTCTCTCATCCTCACTCACCTCACCCTCACTCTTAGGTGTATCAACTTCTGTGGCTGCGAAAGAATCATGTAAAGGTAAGTCTTTATCACTTACATGACTAGCCACAAAGGTGGGAAGTTCACACTTACTAGCATAAAAGTTTTCTTCTTCTGGGTAACTATCACTAAGGGTAGAACCACGATTCATGGGTTTATTCAAAATCTCCCTAAGTTTAGTAGGATACTCATCTATCCTATGACCATACCCTTCGCAGAAAAGACACTTTTCACACTCACCCTTATTAACCAATTTATTAAGAGCAGTTTTCATGTGAGATTTCCAATGAGACGATTCAAATAAGTGAATTCTAAAATCATCAAAACAACCAAAAGGCATACCTAAAGTTACGGGATCACAAACACTATAAGATAGTGAAACACGCTCTGATACTAATTTGAGAAGGCCCTTTAGTTTGTACTTTAGGCAAAAAAAACTTTGTTCCAATTTTTAGTTAAAACCAATTTTAACTTCTTAAACCCTAAACATGCATCTAAGTGATTAAATCCATTCCATGAATAAAGCATGCGGTAAAAGAAATAATTTCAGGAAAAATCCCCGAAGGAAAAAACCTTTTTATTTCACTATAATTTGTAAGACACAACTTACACGGATTATAATGAAATAGGGTGACACACGAATACCTACAGGTGTTGGTCGGTGTCGTCAGCAAAGGAACAACCGCAGCTACTCCTCAAGAATACGCAGTTCTGTCTTCAGCAAGGAATACCCTCAAGCACTCCTAATGACCTCAGTCGATGTAGTCAATGAATGAATTATTTTTCGGTAAACACGCTTCAAGATCACAGACTTTGGAATTGAATAATTTGATCTTGAATAAACCCCGGATGATGAAAAAATATAAGGGAATGTGTTTTTCGAAACTTTTTTGCTCATAAATTTTTTTGCAAAGACGTTTATTTATATCTGAGCAACACAGAGTTCAAGAAAACCAAAACACAAAAATCGAGGCGGCAGAGCTCGTTCGAGCGAGAAATGGATCTCGTTCGCGCTACAAGGGATTGTTGTTTAAATGACCCACTGTCTCGTTCGGGCGATAGTGTTTAAACAAAATTATTTTTTTAAATAATTCCTCGAATTTTCTTTAAACTATGTTTAACTCAGAAATATTTTTTGTGGGTACCCAGAATTTAGAACCATGGGCCTGGACGAGTAGCCCAGTCCTGGCGGCCCAAAGTCCAGTCCCTTTATCTTTTATATTGATCCAATCTCCTCCCACGATCCCATAAAGGGAAGTTATAGGGGAGATGGGAAACGTGGAGGAACCCATCACCTCCACTCACCTACATGTAAATGTATATATTAAACCCTAGGTCTGGGGCAAAAAGACAAGTTGTATTCTCTGTAATCACTCTCCGGAGTATATAGAAATAACATCGACTGCACCACCGTGGACGTAGGCACATTTTGGCTGAACCACGTACATCATTTGTTGTGTGATTGGCATCTTCTATTCCTTGTTCTCTTCTTGATAATTTTTCTCTCATATTCATTTGTGTTGCATAATAATTGCCTCTACAATTGGCGCCGTCTGTGGGAATCGTTCATCTTTCCCTGAGAAGAGCCCACATCAAGAAAGGAGTTTAAGATGTCTGGTCACAGCAGTAATGCCCCCCAAGCAGGAGATATTCAAGAGCCACCTGTTCCTCGCAGGATTAGGTCTGAAGTCCGGCATTCAGATCAGAGAGCTCGCCTGGAAAGACCAGCCTCAGAAGAAAGTCAGGGACCAGCGAGGTCCACGCAGATATCCAGGTTGATTGATGCGTACGAGGCAAGGCTCCACGAACAGAGAGAGTCTTCTCACAGGTACGAGGCTGAGAATGCTCGTTTGAAAAGAAGGCTGGAAAGACTAGAAAGGGAGATTCGTCTTGATAACCGGAGACGCCCACATCGTACTCCTAGCCCTCAGGCGAGCAAGTCTCGCAGCCGAGGAAGGAGCCCTAGGCGATAATTTCAAAGGGACGAAGGAGGCGAGTCAGACGACGACCTCCGCGAACAGCTTCGAAGAGCTCGCCGCCATCAGAGCCCTGCTCGCAGCGACGAGCTCATACGAAACATGGTCCGCAGGGAGATGGACCAGCATCCCGCTCATCACGGGACAAGATCAACTAGAGAACTCGCGAGGCGAGCTCTCAAAACCCAAATGAAGTCACCTTTCACGAAAGAAATCGAAGAGGAGGAAGCTCCCAAGAAGTTTGCCATTCCAAGGTTCAAGGTTTACGACGGAAAGACTGATCCCATCGATCACGTCAGGCAATACCGATAGGCAATGACCCTCTAGAGTCACCGTGATGCCCTGATGTGCCGTATTTTCCCCTCGAGCCTTCATGATGTAGCACAGAAGTGGTTCAAAAGGCTCCCCCACCGATCGATTAAGAATTTCAAATCCCTAGCCGAACTCTTTACGGCTCGATTCATTACGAGTAGCTCCCATCCCAAAAGGATGGATGCTTTACTCACAATGAAGAAAACGCCTCAGGAAACCCTTCGAGAATACGCGAAGAGATACTGGGAGTTATTCAATGAGATCGAAGACTGCGCGGAGGAGGTGGCAGTGGCCTCTTTCAAAATTGGCCTCCCTAATTCTTCCCTCATCTACCAATCCCTGACAAAGAAGGAAGCTATGACCATTGACGACCTTATGGCCCGAATCGAGAAATACACAAAGGTGGAAGACGTCACCCGCTCTAGTATAGGAGAAAACGGTCGAACTAAGCTCACTACCAAGGTAGGTGAGAAAGCTGAGAACCAGAGGAAAGGAGGAAAGAATGGGGGAAAAAATGGCTCCAAAAACGGAGGGAACCAGGACGCATCAAAAGCATTCCAGGCGGTCAACACCGTCTTCAAAGAACCAATTTACAAGGTTCTCGCGAAGATCAAGGATGAGCCATTCATCAAGTGGCCCAGGAAGATGGGGGGAGATCCCTCGAAGAGAAACAATGCGTTGAGGTGCGCTTATCACAAAGAGAGAGGGCACAAGACCGAGCACTGCAAAGCTCTTAAGTCTCACCTCGAAGAGTTGGCCCAGTCCGGGCATTTGAACGACTTTGTGGAGAAAAGGGCAGAGAAAGTGACTGCCAACAGAGAGATGAGACCCGATAATGTGCTGGAGGATGATGCTGGACACGAGTTCGCCGTAATTCACGGAGTGTCTGACGTCAAACAGATACAAGGGAACTCAGCTCGGATGGAGCTGAAAAAACTTACAGCGGTAATGCAGGCCTTTCAAATCGATCCAGCAAAATCACAGTCGGGAAAACGTCGACGAGCAGAGGACGTCAACTATAACAAGCATATTGTTTTCACGGATGAAGATTTGATGGGAGTAAGGACCCCACATCATGATGCTCTGGTCATTACCCTCAGGATAGCCAACTTTGACATCGACAAGCTGCTCGTCGATCAAGGAAGCTCATCCGAAGTAATGTACCTCGACCTGTTCAAAAAATTGAAGTTGAGCGTCTCCGACCTAAAGGAAGCTACTGTTCCTTTGGTCGGCTTCGCCGGGAAAATGACCATGCCTCTTGGCAAGATAGTGCTGCCAGTTCGTGCAGGGAACGTCTCCAAAATGATCGAGTTTTTGGTAGTTGACATCGAATCGCCATACCAGGCCATCCTCGGCAGAGGATGGCTTCATGCAATGAAGGCGGTCTCCTCGACCTACCATCAGAAGCTCAAGTATATAACCGAGCGAGGAGTAATGGAGATCCACGGCGACCAAGCAATGGCAAGGAAGTGCTTCATAGCAGCCATCCGGCCAAAGCCAGAGAAGAAGGCCGGTCAACCCAGCGAGAAAGTTGAAGAGGGTGTGATACCTTCTAAATAACAACTAAAGTATGGAAGACCAGGAGTAGAGGAGACCAGGCTCCTCCCCTCCGAGCGTGTCATTGAGGACCTGGTAGAAGTTATAGTCGAAGTTGGTAACGGTAGCAGAGTATTCCTGATTGGAGCATCTCTCACCGATCGATAACAGAAGGAATTGATGACCTTATTGAGACACAACGTAGATATCTTCGCATGGGAACCATACGAGCTGCCTGGCATTGATCCTGGTATGGTCTGTCATCAGCTGCACGTCGACCCCACATTCAAGCCAGTCACACAGAAAGCACGAAGAGCTGCACCTGAGAAGGCTAAAGCGATCGAAAAGGAGGTCAAAAAACTGCTGGATGCAGGATCCATACGGGAAGTACAATTTCCCAAGTGGTTGTCCAACCCAGTAGTGGTTCCCAAGAATAACGGGAAGTGGAGAGTTTGCATCGACTTCACTGACCTCAATAGAGCGTGCCCAAAGGATAGTTTCCCCCTCCCAAAGATAGACCAACTAGTAGATGCCACTGCATCTCACGAGCGAATGAGTTTCCTGGACGCATACTCAGGATATCACCAGATCCCCTTGTATGCCCCAGACCAAGACAAAACGACGTTTATCACGACGGTTGGGTTGTATTGCTACAAAGTCATGCCATTTGGGCTCAAGAATGCAGGGGCAACCTACCAGCGGCTGGTCACAAAAATGTTCAAGGATCAAATGGGAGATACAATGGAGGTCTACATCGATGATATGCTCGTTAAGAGCAAGAAGAAGGAAAATCACCTCTCAGACCTGTCAAAGACCTTCGAAATCCTCAGGAAATACCGAATGAAGCTTAATGCAAGCAAGTGTTCCTTCGGTGTCCAGTCAGGAAAATTTCTTGGATACTTAGTCAGCAAGAGAGGCATAGAAGCTAATCCGAACCAGATCGATGCAATCAACAGGGTACAACCTCCTCGAACAGTCCGGGACGTGCAGAAGCTCACTGGAATGCTCGCTGCCTTGAATCGCTTCATCTCCAAATCCTTCGAGAAATGCAAGCCCTTTTTTCGGCTTCTAAAAGGAAATAAACCAATAGAATGGAGCCTGGACTGCTCGCGAGCATTGGACGAGCTCAAGTCTTACTTAAGATCTCCACCGCTGCTTGTCATACCACAACCAATGGATTCTTTATACCTATACCTCTCGGTATCCAGTCACACTGCCAGCTCGGCGTTAGTATGCGAGGTCGAAGGAATCCAGCACCCTGTTTACTACGCGAGCAAGACCTTTTTAGACGCCGAGCAAAGGTACCTACCATTAGAGAAGCTCTCCTTTGCACTAGTGATAGCCTCGAGGAAACTGAAGCATTATTTTGAAGCCCATATTATCATCGTCCTTACTTCACACCCCCTTAAGGCGATCCTGAGGAAAGCGGATTTGTCGGGCAGATTGTCTAAGTGGTCAGTTGAGCTCGGCCGGTTCGACATCCAATTTCAACCAAGGACCGCTATCAAGGGTCAGATCCTCGCTGATTTCATAGCCGAATTCACTGGCGAAGAACTCTCCGACCAACCTCAACCAACAAAGCAAGAAGAGAACCGAGCAACAGTGGGAACCTGGAAACTATTCGTTGATGGATCCTCCAACTCAAAGGGGGCAGGCGTAGGCATCGTCCTCATCACCCCAGAAAACACCATCCTTGAGCAAGGGATCAGGCTTGGATTTGTAGCCTCCAACAATGAAGCAGAGTACGAAGCTCTAATAGTCGGTCTCCAAAAGGCGCAAGTTTTGGGAGCAAAACGCTTATAGGTGTTCGGCGATTCTCAACTAGTCTCCAACCAGATAAGTGGAGATTACAACGCGAAGGATGAAAGGATGGCAGCATACCTCGCCCTGGTGAGGAAACTAATGACGAGCTTTGAGGAGATCAACATCCAGCAGTTTCCCAGAGGGCAAAACAGTCATGTCGACGCCTTAGCATCCCTAAGCTCGGCAGTTGATTCTAGTCTTAAAAGGGTCATTCCCATCGATTTCCTCATTCGTCCAAGCATTAACCACAACAGCAAGCTGCCAAACGTGGAACAAATACTCCAGGTGGGATCAGCCCCCTGCTGGATGGACCCCTTAAGAGACTATTTAAAGGAGGGCACGCTCCCCGAGAATAAGAAAATCGCCCACCAGATAAGAGTCAAAGATGCTCGCTTTCACTAATCCACAGGAGGCGACTTATATAAGAAGTCCTTCTCCGGTCCCTACCTTAGATGTGTCCACCCAGGCGATGTCGAGCAGGTGCTGCGCGAGCTTCACGAAGGAATATGTGGGAGTCATGTCGGAGGAAGGTCTCTAGCCTTTCGAGCAATGAAGGAAGGCTATTGGTGGCCATATATGCAAAGGACTCCGCAGTATATGTTCGCAAATGCCCCAAATGCCAGCTTCACGCTCCAATGATCCACCAACCAGCCAGCGACCTAAAATCCCTGACCAGCATGTGGCCCTTCGCCCAATGGGGGATGGACATCATAGGACCACTACCCACTGCTGCCGGCAATCGCAAATACCTGTTGGTTGCAACTGACTACTTCACCAAATGGATCGAGGCAGAACCATTGGCAAACATCCAAGACGCTGACATGATAAGATTCATATGGAGGAATATAATCACTCGATTCGGAATCCCCAGAACCATCATCACTGATAATGGGACTCAATTCGAGAGTGGCCCCTTTCAGGACTTCTGTAACGAGCACGGGATCAGGCACAACTTTAGTTCGGTGGCCTACCCACAGAGCAATGGGCAAGCAGAAGCTTCCAACAAAACTATGATCGATGGATTGAAGAAGTGACTGGAGCGAGCCAAGGGGGCATGGGCAACCGACCTGCCCCATGTTCTGTGGGCATACCGAATAACTCCTCGGCGAGCAATAGGAGAAACCCCATTTTCGCTAACATATGGCATGGAAGCAGTCATTCCACTAGAAGCGGGCTTGCCTACAATGAGGTACGACCTTGTCGACCAAGGCCAGAATGATGGGGCGTTGCTCGCTGAACTCGACCTCGCCGACGAGCGTAGAGAACTAGCCCTGGTGAAGCTTGCGAACTATCAGCAACAGCTCACAAGGCATTACCACCAAAGGGTTAACCCAAGAAAATTCCAAGTTGGAGACTATGTTCTAAGGAAGGTCCTGGGCAGCTCAGTAAGGTCATCAGACGGCAAGCTAGGCCCAAACTGGGAAGGACCATTTAAAGTAACTAGGGACGACCTGCGAGGTGCATATCATTTGGAAACAATGGAGGGCAGAGAGATACCACGAGCATGGAATGCAGCCAATCTCAAGAAATTCTATTTTTAGATTCTCAAGGAATTCTATTGTTGAATCTTTTTCTTGTATTTGTTATGTGAAAGGAACAGTTCATTCCCCTTATTACTAATGAAATCAGTAGCTGCATTTTATCGCACATCTTTTTCCAAATTACAGGCACGATGGTCGATATAGCAGGGGGATAACCCTCCTCAGGTCATCGTCATGAAACACGAGAGACCTCTTAGCATTGTCCCTGGCAATATATAAAGCCCTACAGAGGATTCTTAGGCAATATGACCAGATTTCATACTGGCCATCAAACCTACTTTGGTTGAGCAAAATCCTGACCGGATGAAGACATCCAATACCAGGTGTGTCCTCGCCATTTGCCCTACTTAGGCCTAAGGGAGTGTGACGACACAACCTAAAAGGTAAAATGGGGCACAATGGTATTTTGGTATTATACTGGACTGGGGGGACACTTGCATGGAAAAACAAAAAGAATTATGAAGCAGCAAGAATATAAAAAGATTGGATGAACACGTTTAGTCGGCAAAGCTGCTCGAAACAAAAACTTTTCATTAATCACTTATATTTACAACAGTAATAATACATGTTTAGTCGGCGAAGCTCGCCCAAAGCATTTACATTATCAAAAAAGACAAAGGAGTAATAAAATCTCAAGGAAGTGGAAGCCTCCGAGCAAGATAATCAGCAACTTTAGCTCTCATTCCATCATCAGGAGCGGGGGTTAGCTCTTCCATGACCTCATTTGCATCCAACTCCAACAGTTTCCGGGGAATAACATCAATGGGGATCCATCGATCATCCCTCCTGAATGGATTGGGCATCAGAGTGGAGGAGGACATCTCGTGTCGATACCATAACACTGAGTTCCTCGGGAGCTGCAGCTCTTTCAGGGCACTCAACCACCCTCTGATGAAGGAAAGTTCCTCGAACTCTGATAGTCTCGTTGGAGCATCCAGCCAGCCTTGATCGTAGCCATCAGACCACACTTGTCGAGGACCCTTCTTGAACAGATGCCGCAGTCGGGTGACGTCCCTTTGGATCCCAGCAGCAGTTACATAAGCTCGTCGAACATCGTCGCGCAGCTCCTCTATCTCCCTCTCACGCTGTTCCTCGGCTTCCCTATTCCTGCTCCTAGCACCCCTACCAGCACGCGGAAGGGGAGGACGAGATCCAGCTCGCAACGATGAGGAGCCTTGCAGGACTGCCGAAACGGTGCTCGACGAATGCTCCTTAAGCTTTAAGACCTCCCTCCTCAAATCTTCATTCTCCTGCTGCAGGAGCTCCCCAACCTGGTTAATCTCGGTGGCCTCTAGTAACCTTGCTTTCAGTGCACTGACTTCTTCTTGTACCGAGGCACCGATTTCTTCCATTTCTTGGAGCCTGTCCTTTAGTTTAGCCACTAGCTCGGACTACTCCTTATACTTCTGATTCCTAGACCTTAGTGACTTGCAAAGTCTAACAAAGGCCTGGCGAACTCCAGGGCTTGCATTAGGACCAAGGGTCCTGCCCAGTTGGGAATTGACAGGAATATAGTCATCAACATCAACCAACTACAAGTAAAATAAAGATAGAGGAAAGGAAGATATCAGCACAAACAAAAGAAGAATCTTCTCATTTCATTAATCAAAATCAAGTACATTGAGCAGAAACTTGAAAAATTATAAGCAAAAAGTACAAAATTAAATCCCAAGAGAGGATTAACTGGCAACCTCAGGCGGCCCAGTAGTGTCTGGCTGCTTCCCCTTGTCAGCAGCAGCAGTAGAGGCATCCCCCTCTGCAGGAATGCCCTCAGTCGCCTGAGTAGGGCAAACACCGGCAAGAACTGTATCAGAGGGAAAATCAGCACCCTCGATGGCTGGGGCAGGAGCTTCCTCGTCCATAGTTAGCTTGGGACCCGGGTCATGCTCGTCGAACAGAGGAGACTCAACATCAACCCCAGCAGCTAGAAGAGCTTTATTCCATCCCTTCTTGAAGTTCAGACGGCTGATATAGCCTATCTGAACCTCGGCATCGTCATAAGCAGCAACCCACCCAGAGTTGTATGAGTCCTCCTTAATGGTGGCTGCCTGGGCCTTTTCCGCCTCCAGCTGCTCGGCCAGAACCCTGTTCTTCTCCGCGAGGTCCATCTTGCTCGAGCATACTAGATCATAAGCCTTCCTCAGCTCACCCAGCTCCTTAACCGCATCATCCTTCTCACGAGTAGAGTTGACGAGGGCCAGATCAGACGAACTCGGGCTGCATCAGCAGCCTTTAGGTCATCCTCCAGCTGAGAGCCCCTAGCTTCCAGAGCAGACTTCTGCTGCTCTAACTCGCCGTTCCTCCTCACTAGCTCGTCGCGAGAACGGTAGAGCACAGCAAAGTCAGTCACAAACTGCAAGGAATAGAGAAGAAATCAAGAAGAGGAAAACATCTAGAACTTGTCAAAAAATCAAAAGTTGAAAGAGTATCTTACCAGGGCTAGCCTCTGACTAGCTTGTAGGGCCAATTGATCAGACCCCAGCGCCCTCTGGCGATCTGCAGGGAGAACAACCTTCTTAAGCAGCGCAGGAGCTAGCTGAGGAGAGATGGCAACCGAGGCCCCCTCGGGCAAAGCAGATACCGGGACTAAGGCTTGCCCTGCCTTTATCCTGGACTCCATCCTTCTTCTCTTCTCCTCCTTCTCTTTCTCCATCCTCCTCCTCTCGTCCAGTCTCTTCTTTTCCTCCTCCTTCTTTCTCTCCCTCTCTTTCACCTGCTCTTCTTCTCTCCTCTTCCTCTCTTGCTCCTGAGAGGAAGGCCGAGAACCTGTAGCCACGGCCCCAAATGCAGACTTCTGTTTCTTTGACCTTTGTGCAATGAGCACATGGTCATCATCATCATCATCTCTGATCAGGTTCTTCCTTGGAGGCATATCTTCACCAGAACTGCTGGAAGTGCTCGACGATCCTCGAGCTTCATAATTCTCCTCAGAATCAGAAGAGCTGCTACTGTCAGAGCTCCCTTCACCTAGATTACCTGCAGGCTCACTTTCAGAGCTGCTCTCTTCTTCGTCCAACTGGATCGGCTCAGCAGTAGTCTCTCCCAAAGAATCAAACTCTGGTACACTGTCCACAGGCTGGAGCCTACGTTCTTGTACTATAACAAGAAGGCAGCAGACCTGGGATGCTCACCGTCACCCAAAGGCTCTCTGATGTTCCAAGCTTTCACCAACTCCGAGATTCGGACCTCGCTGAGGGCAGGCTCCAAGTTCTTCTACCTCACTGTAGAAGAAAAAGCAAAGAGGAGTTAGAAAAGTCATAAATTAGCAGAGATTGAGACAATAATACAAATGTCTACCCATATATTCTTCCCCATAAAAGGGGACAGTAAACCTCTCAGACCTCGACCCTTCGAACAGGGGAGAAAATTGCCAATTTCTAACAAGAAAGCCCTCTTGCCAATAGTCCTTGTGGGAATCAGGTAGATTAATTACCAATACCCTATCAGGACTCCTAGCTTTGAGGTAGAGGACACCTGAGCTAGTTCGAGAAAAGGAATAACAGAAACAGACCTCGGCAAGTCCTAATCTAGTACCATACAACTGATTTATTCTATGTACACCATTTACTATTTTCCACACATTTGGCGAGCATTGTGCGGGGACGATATTGAAATAACAAAAGAAATGCAAAAATAGATCATTAGGGGGAAAAGTAAGTCCCCCTTGAGAAAACAACAAAACATGGATCCAGTGGGCATCCTCTATATCCCTAACATTCTTAGGAGGCGAGGCACAACACTCAATCTTTACCCACTCAGGGATGTTGTAGAACTTTCTAAACTCAGAGATCGATCTATTTCCAATCTTCGCCATTGGAAAGCACAAAGAAAAGCTACAAACCAAAGAGAAAATGCAAAGAAAGGACACGAAAAACTTACAAAACAGAAGATCGATTCAAGTACTGAAGAAGCACGAGCTCAAGATAACTAAAAAGCAATGAGAATGGGGACTGAGAGCAAAGGGAATGATGCCTTAGAATTCTCAGAAGACGGAAGAGTGCTGGAAAGTCTGAAACGACGAAAAAGATGTGGTTATCCCAACGAGCCTTCAAATTCTAATCATAGTGCACAGTAAGCGAAGCGGCTGCCGCCAAAATCAACTCCACAGCTCCCGAGGAATTGTAACACGGCCATTATGGCTAATCATTTAAATCTGTTGGGCCCATATACATGGCACAACAAATTTAGGGGCAATTGTGGGTACCCAGAATTTAGAACCATGGGCCTGGACGAGTAGCCCAGTCCTGGCGGCCCAAAGTCCAGGCCCTTTATCTTTTATATTGATCCAATCTCCTCCCACGATCCCATAAAGGGAAGTTATAGGGGAGATGGGAAACGTGGAGGAACCCATCACCTCCACTCACCTACATGTAAATGTATATATTAAACCCTAGGTCTGGGGCAAAAAGACAAGTTGTATTCTCTGTAATCACTCTCCGGAGTATATAGAAATAACATCGACTGCACCACCGTGGACGTAGGCACATTTTAGCTGAACCACGTACATCATTTGTTGTGTGATTGGCATCTTCTATTCCTTGTTCTCTTCTTGATAATCTTTCTCTCATATTCATTTGTGTTGCATAATAATTGCCTCTACATTTTTAAATTAGAAAAAGATTTAATTCTCAAACATTTAAATCACCCAACTTTTAATCAACATACTAAATTTCCCAAATGCCACAAGTATTCATACTTGAGTGATCTTAAACATATGCAACACGTCTTGGCTTGAAATCTTCTTCAAAGCTTTAAATTGCACATTCATGGACTTGAACTTTGTCGCAGGCTCCAATTAAACTCCATAATAAAACTAGCCTAGACTTAATTTATTTTGTCCGGAATTAAACCAATTACAACAAATGGTCATGATAAGAAATATGATCTTACACTCTAGTTGAACACAAATCATTTTTATACATTTTCAAATCTAAACCAATTTCGTTTTAAAACTATTCTAAGATATCAAAGGGAGTTGACATATCCGACATCATGTAAAACTAAAAGCTACGGGGGCTTTGAATCTCTAAGTGCGAGTATGTAGGCTCACTCGAACTGTCGTCCAAGTGAACAAGTCCAAATTTGTGCATATTTTCCCCTTGTCTATATTATCTACATAATGTCCCATAGTGCACTGCACAGTCGAGGTATATACTAAATATTTTCACTTTATTATTTCGTGTACACTATAACATGCTGAAATAAATACTTCACATCTGAATTTGAGATCGAAAGGGCAGAGCGGGGTCCTAACACCTTCCCAATTCGTAACCCAGTCCCCGGACCTTGACTCTCTGGTTAACACACAAATTACTTACCTTCACTAGGCCTATACAGAGGCCTATCCTTTCTTTTATTTATTTTCTGTAAAATAGACTCGCGAATCCATTCTTTTCAAAGAGAATGAGGCAATAATCACACATCACGATCAATGACTCATGTCCTCCATATTTCATCCCAAAAGGATGCGCACCCCCACGCGATGGCAGGAGAGGCACGCTGCCTCGGGTCCGAATTTTCTATGGAGACTCCACTGGGGACATTTATTTAAAGTGGACTGAACTCATTTTAATGTTGACACATATTTTCTTTAGCATATTATTCCTCCACATTCCTGCATCTTTTATTATTTACTTCTTATTCTTAGATACCTAACTAGGTAGAAAAACACTGATATTACATGCTCTCGTGGGGATAAGGTTACACCTTAGGCATCCTTTGAACCTTGTTTGTGATATGTCACTACATATCCCATTCCCCTAGGAAGCCTAGCTATGAGACTTGGGTTTAACTAACACAGGTCCCTAAAGGCAACTTCCACCCTTCTTAAAATTGTACCCTTATCGTATATAGAGCGGTATATTAGTGGTAAACATCACTCACGTGTCTCGAGTATGTCGATTCAACTCTCCCACATACTATCTCCACAAATTATATCAGGAGGCTCAATTCATGTTCATTCAGGTATATTAAAATGGACCTCTCAAACATACTTCAAGGTATATCGTGAGGGGTTATAGCCAAATAAAGAAGCCTTTAGCCTCGCAGAAAACCTTGCATAACCTCATGCAGTATAGTATTTGGACACATCTAAATAATAATAAAAGCCAAGAGATTCTCCAAATGGAGATATCTCTCAAACTAGTTTTAACCCCAAAGAAAGTTCCCTAAGAAGTAGACTCATGACCTCAAAGTTCACTTATTTTTCTTAGCCTTTGAACAAGGGGCTTCAAATCAAATAAGTTATATAGGGAATGAGTCATAATCTTGGTTAGATAAAAAAAAAGACGTAAAAAAAATTTACTCACGTCTGAATGCCGTTCCTTTAATGCTCCCATCATAAATGATGCCTACTCGCATCTAAATGCGTTGCCTCTCCATCGCGTGTTTCGAAAAAAACATATTATCGAATATGAGATAATCGCATAATAGTCTCTGTGAGAGCTGAGAGTTCTACCTAATCACGAGTGAGTTTGCACTAAAGATTTCCTCGAGAGAATCAAAGAATAAAGATAAAACATCTTGAATCCTCTAACAAATAGTGATCCCTTAGCTGTTGACAAAGATCCTCTCATTTCCCTTGTCTCATATACCATCAAGTGCATTGCACCTCAAATGCAGGGCATACTCACACGGATCTTAACCTCCTAAGTAAGAGAGTTGAACCCTTTAGCCAAACGTTTAGATGATGAAGCATGTTGTTGGTCTCGTGTATCTACGACATCTATCCTTACACCCCCGATATCAAATCTTTAAAAAGTTTAAGATGTTATATTTTGAATGGGTACACCTACGTCCCATATCGAATTATGCATTCATGTTCTGAGGACACTAGGGGCATAGGAAGGATAATGGACTAAATAATCATCAATTCCGAGTTGCGAGGTTCTCTAAAAGGGTCATTGTCCTTGGATGACAGTCACCCCCTCTTCGAGAAATGATAACCATTTATCTTCATTCATCATTCTATAGAAATGGTAAAGCCAATGATTTGAAAAGGGGGGATAGTAATGTCAACTCGTTTAAAAGGTATCAAATGTCCACTTTCATTGAGAATGGGCTTCCCCCACTCTTATTCTCATCCATTTTCATTCTAATTCCTTAAAGACTATTTAGACAATCCTCTCAGTCCAAATGGCTAATCATGAGTTGGATAATCTATATTTTGACACGTTATCATCTCTACTGGCAATCCATCAATTGAGCATCCATTTATTTAAAGGAAGTCCCCCCTTAGGCTTGTATGAGAAAACCATTCGGCCATTCGATAGATACAAATAATTTTGTGCCTTTTCCAACTTGTCAAGAATCAAATAATATGTGTAGCCGTATTTAAGGGGCTTGATGTCTTATCTCTTATGTAGGGGGTTTTATGTTCTCATTATTGTTCAAGGACTATTTAGTCCCCTTCTACATTTGAGTTTTTCCTCTCCCACTTGTTCTGGGGGCTAGTCAGCTTTAGAAGGGTCATCGCCCTCTTTAGTCATCTCAAACTCTCAACCTATCAATCCTACCCACCAAACTTACTACGGGTGAGAATTTTACCAAATATGGAGGCTTATCATGAGTCAACGGTTATCGTGAGTTGGAAGTTATTCAAATACCCTTACTTATATGTGACCTTTTTAGGCAATGCCTCTTTTAAACACAACAAACTTTTCTCCATACGCACATTTTTACCTTCATAAGTCGATACTACTTGCCTCCATAGGCACATTCTTGCCTTCCCAGTCCCATCAACTTTGCCTCTATCGGCACACTCTTACATTCATAGGCCGAATAAACTTGCCTCTATAAGGACATTCTTGGCTTCACAGGCCAATAAAAATTACCTTCATAAGCTCGGTATCACCTTTACATGCCAATCAATGTTGCCTCTGTATGCACATTATCGCTTTTATAAGCCCATTAAACCTTGCCTCTATAAGCATGCTCTTTTTTACACAGGTAAATCAAACTTGCCTCAATAGGCGCACTCTCCCCTTCACAAGTCGACCAACCTGATCTCTTTAGGCACATTCTCGCCTTCATAGGCTAATTAAACTTTCCTCCATAAGCACACTCTTACCTTCATATAGGCATACTCTTGCCTTTATAGGCCGATTAAATTTGACTTTACCGATCAAACTCGCCTCCTTAGGCAAACTCTCGCATTTACAGGCCCATCAACATTGCCTCCGTAGGCACATTCTCACTTTCATAATCTCATCAAACTTTTTCTCTATAGGCTCGTCAAATTTTACCTCCTTAAGAACTTTCTTGCCTTCACAATCCCATAGGCACACTCTTGCCTTCACAAGATCGTCAACATTGCCTCAATAGTCCGAATCTCACCTTCACAGGCCAATTAAACTTACCTCCATAGGCACACTCTCGCTTTCATAGGCCCATAAATTTTCCTCCATGGGTGAATTCTCGCTTTCATAAGCTTATCAAGCTTTGACTTCATAGGTACATTATCACCTTCATAATCTCATCATACTCTCGCCTTTATAGGCCCATCAACCATACCTTCATAGGCACACTCCCCCCTAGAGGCACGTTGATCTGATGTATATATCAATCTAAGAACTTATGAAATCATTGTAATATAATTTGGATCAGCAAAAAAATGTGCTTTTTTAAAAAGAAAAAAGAGCTTTGTACATAAAAAGAAGTACATTTTCATAAATTTATATCAATATGGAGTTAGTTCTTTAAGGTCGACCTTCTATTGAAAAATAAAATAATGATTTTGAGTTTCCATGATTTGCTTTGTATTTTATCAGATGAATTTGAGCTTGAGTCAAAAAGGAAAATTAAAGGAAAATATGAAATCCCCTCTTTTAACCTAAAATAAAAATCATAATAAACTTCTTCCAAGCCTAACTACCCAAGAATTTCACTTAAACCTGGCCATACATATCTTACTAACAAAGCTCTCTTGATCTTACCTTTCCACTCATTCTCTTATAAGAATGACTAACCCTTTTGAATAGCGGGTCAACCACCCATATGTGTTGTAGGGGGTTAATTGCTCTAAAAAATAGTCATGCTAGGTTGAAAACCCCGAGAGGGGTGACCCAAGCAAAAATTAGGGAAAATAAAAGAATTGGTAAATGATATCACCTATGGCACCTCTTTTTGAGTCAATATATCCTTTGGTCTCTTTTTCCTCATTTGAGGTAAAACACTAGTTTGAGACATCTTTCAATGGTGTGTCTTCCTCACTTAACTTAAATGTTCATTTCAGTACCTTTTGTCAAACACCTCATTTAAGATATTCCATATCTAGAGTCTTCACACTTCAAATCACAATGTCACCTCTTTGAAAAAGCATAATAATGACCAAGTCAATATGCTCTAGCATTAAGTTCAAACACTAATAATGACCTTAAGCTCATTTAAAAAGTGTTATATGCCTCAAAAAGGATCTTTTGGGTCATGGACATATAGATTTTGATCTAGTATTGCCTACACATTTTTTCCCAAATTAAATTCCCTTTTCATCATTAAACCTTGTGTGAATGTTCATAAAATAACAATAAGAAGGCCTCAATAATATAGTGATCGCAGTAGTCTATGATTACGTAAATGCACAACATAGAGTTAATGTATGTCTTATGGATGGATTAAAAAAACAGCGTGCTAGATTGAACTTTCCCTAACCAAGGTTATCTAAGAAAAATATTGGACATAAAAAATGAAAAGGAAAATAATATTCTCCCGTAGAATATTAGAAACCCATGAAAAAAAGTATGATCGAAGAATTGTCATCAAAGAAGTCATTGAGGTACTCCATGAGTGCCATTTTCAGTATGCAAGAAATATGGTCGTTCCTATCATTTCATGAACTTATCTTTGAGCAAGAGATCCAGGAAGATATCCTATCTTAAGATGTGAGAATCTTTAAGATAAAACATATCCTTTGTTGATTGATTAAACCTTACAAATCATAGAATTTTATGGTCGATCCATAACCAATACTTACCCAACCAAACTCAAATACCCTCTATATTTGTCCCGAGTCCCCTTAAGGGGTATGTAGGTATCCCATTTATGGTTCTGAATTGACCACAAGATAAATCCCATTTATTCTTTTAACCCTTTTTATCCAAGGGTAATCCTGTGCTTGGAATTATTATGTCTATGAAAAATCAAAACAATAAGAAAAATATAAACTCTGAGATCCTCATCAAATGCAAGAGTCTCCAATATGGGAATGATCCTTAGATATCCATCATGTCATGTCTTCACCCATTCTAAATTGAAATATCATATTGGAAAACCATTCATCTATCCTTTAAAAGTTAAACATGAAGTCATTCTTCATGAGTTAGAGAACTCTCACATGTTACTAGAACTCACTGGTCATTTCACAAAAATCACACATCACTTGATTTGTTGAACATCTCAATGTCTAAGGTGCTCTAGTTTATAAGGACAAATTTTCGATCGAATCAATTTACATGTATATTGACTTAATTTCGCTTGGATAAAAATTATTTGAGTCATAGGTTAGGATTTAAGTTGTTTGTCCTTCAAGTATATGATGTCTGATTGAAGACCGTATCAACCAAGTTAAAACAACATAGAGTACACACCAAGTTTTGAGCCGAGTTTCTTCTTCAACACCTGAGGGATCTCAACGAGGTATGAATACATGTATATTTTTTATCTCTGGATACGAGTTTTGGGTGTTTAGCCTTTAAAATGTTTGAGGTTATTTTTTGTAAAAAGAATTTTCAAAAGAAAAATATTTTTTAATTGTGTTGTTTGAATGAGATTTCCTTAGCCGTTCAAACGAGATGTGAACATTGTTCATTTAAGAACGTGTTTCTTTAGAAACTAGAAATGGTTTATCATTCATACGAGGTTCAAACGACAAGCTCTGTTTGACAAAAAAAATTGTTCAAATCTCATTCGAAGTTTGTTCAAACGAGTTCTAGAGGTTCGTTCGAATGAGTTTTAATTTCATTCAAACACAAATGTATACTTCATTCGAATGACCCTATGTATTTTGTTTCAACGATTTTTCTCGATTTTTATGCCGCATTTTTATGTTTTTTTATAAATACTTTGGGTTGGCATCAATTTTTATCAAGGGTTTTTGCAAAAAAAAAAAAAAATAGAATCAAATATAAGCCTCCCAAACCTTAGTTTACATCCATCCTTTAGAGATCCAAGTTTCACTTACATATGTATTTATGAGATCTCTTATGGACTACACCAAGACTGTTTAATCTATCTCTTTTGAATGTTTCAAAGCAGTGGAGACCGTGTTTGTGTTGTGAGACGACTGGACTGGTCACATGACAAGCAAGATCGGTGGGATACCGAGACATGAAAGTGCCTGCATTGTGTGGCTATTGGAAGGCATCCAATAGTGGCTGCAAAGAAGTCTACAATGGACGAGTAAGCGCGTCAAGCCTTGAAGGCATCAAGTCGTTGTGTAAGTCTAAGTTGTCTTTGTATATAGACTTATACTGTAGTGAACTTGTGCGGCTAGGTCATCCGAGATTTTTTCCTTTGTGGACTTTTCTCGTACATCGACATATGTGTGGTTTGCTATTTTATTCTTACTTATATCACCTGGATGCATGGTTAGGTCAAGGTTAAAATTGGTAAACTATTTATACAACACTGTGGAGGTGCAAAGATAAAATTAAAAAAAATAAAAATTAGTGTTCATCTGATAATTCATAAAACCCTAGGGTACTATAGCATTTTCAAATTGGTATCAAAGCAAGCTATACTAGTTTATTATGTTTGATCCCTGTCTTTGTGCACATTTAGGGTTTAAATGGATTCTAACCGAGAAGGGAGTTCCGTTACCCGACCTCCATTGTTTAATAGGAAAAATTATCCCTACTAGAAAGATTAGATGTCATTTTTCCTGAAATCAATTGATAAGAATGTTTGTAACTCGATTGAGCAAGGGTGGACTCCTCCCACCGAACGTAGTGCTCCAAAAGCGTTAGCCTCTTGGACAACAGTCGAAAATAATGCATTAGCTTTTAATTCCAAGGGTGTAAAGGCTATATTTTGTGATGTCACTGTAGATGAATTTAGACGTGTTATGACTTGTGGGAGTGAGAAAGACGCTTAGGTTATTTTAAATTACACACACGAGGGCACCAATACTGTTAGGGTTTCCAAATTACAAAATTCGATGACTAAGTTTGAGACGATTAAGATGTTAGAGAATGATTCTTTTGATGATTTCTATGTCAAGTTGTCGAATATTTTCAATTCCTCATTTAATTTAGGATATCTTATCCACGAGATTAGAGTGGTGCATAAAATTTTAAGTTCGTTTCTTGAAAGATTTAATACCAAAGTCACAGTATTAGATTCCCTAGGTGGTATCGATGTTATGAGAATCCAAGAACTTATAGGTGACCTTCAAACCTATGAGATGGACATATGACATCTAAAGAAAAAAAATAAAAAGAAAGAGAAGGGTGTTGCTTTAAAATCCTGAAAGAAAAGGGTGTTGCATTGAAATCCTGAAAGGAGGATGTGTCAGATTTCAATAGTAGCAGTGAGCTTAATGCTGAAGAGATCACTAGGTTTGCTAAGAAGTTCAAGAAGTTTCTTAACCTTAAATAAGATAATAGTTTTGAGAAGAAACCTAATAACTTTTACGGCCGTGATAGGAAGAAAATGGATGGTCCAAAGAAGGTGGATGATCAGAACAAGTGCTTTGAATGCTAAGGATTTGGGCATCTGTGAGTGTCCCACTAAGATAAGGAAGGAGGGAATGAAATCGAAGATATACAATGCCAACCTTAGTAATAGTGAGTTGGAAGAGGAACGTGATTACCCCATTGAGCGTAACTACACCACATTCACGACTAGTCATGTGGTCTTAGATGAAATATCTGTTATCGATGAAGTTAATCATTTGCATGATGATTCTGAGGTCCAGTCTTGTGACTCCCAAGATAGAGAAGAAGAAGAAGAAGACTATGAGAAGGAAAGTGAACTCCAGGTTACCTTTCATAAGTTATATACGAAGTCATTAAAGTTAAAAAAGTGACAACTTGAAGTTAGAAGCTAAGTTGATGGAACGTGTCATAGGTAATGATGATTTAAAATTGATTGTGGATTTAAGGGCACGTGAGAAGACTCTTAGGGAGAAGCTTGAGTATATTGAGGGAGAGGGAGATAACCTCAGAGGTTTGATGGAGAGTATGAAGAAGGATTCCATTATGTTTGAAGAGTCTGAGCTTTTACTTGAATCAATTATTATGGAATTAGAGGAGAAATTGAGAGACTCAAGTTATGTCAAATTTGATTTGGAATCTAGGTCGGAGAAACTAGATAAGATTTTAGGCACCGGACAAATAAAAAATGACAACTTTAGAATCGTCTTTGAAGATAGAAATGCTTCATCTCCTAAAGCCAAGACCAAATATTTAAAAGAGTCAACCATAGACAATGACATTAGAAAAGTTTAACCCATAGGTAACATTCCTCATCCTGTCTACACTTGCATATATTGCGGTAGGAAATGTCACCTTAAGTGATTTTGTTATGATCTTAGAAAAGGTCCTAATAAGTCTAAGTCTAGCATCACCAAGGTTCTCAAAACACTAGATTACCATGTTACAACTATGTGGGTTAGGAAATCCAATTCGGAGGTTCTTAATGTTAGACTTGTTGATTCTTTTATGCTTGCACATGATTTTTCTCATTCTAAATCTAATGGTTGATTGTGTTTGCATATTTTCGTACACTAGCTTTTGTACTTAATGTTATATGTTATTGATAGTTGTATGATGCTTGAGTCTTGTGTATTTTGATTTTTCATTTATTGGGTCTTATTGTGAAAAATACTAAAAGATTTTGTTTGTCTTTTCGTCATTTTGAAAAATGTTTAAAAAAACTCAAAAATATATTTGTCTTTGTCTGTGTAGTTTAGTTTTACACATTTTGTGTGGCACATCAGTATGCTTTAATCCTATCCGTTCCATGTTTCTATGTGGCTAGGACATTTGATTATGGTTTATAATACTTAGTATTATTCTTAATCATTCTTGCACGGAGTTTTTCAAACTTGATTTGCTTAATAAATTCACTTTATACATGCCTTTGCACACACTTTGCACGAGCTCCTTTGGATTTTAACTACCCATGTTGCAGATATAAATGAGGTGTTCTCCTATCAATCGTGTCATATACATATCTATCTGACTGTGGGGGATTTGTGCATGTAAGAACTATTGCTCAAGAGTTTGTTTTTTTGAAAAAATTGAGGGTGCAATGGAAAAGGGATTTGAAGGGAGTAAATCTCCTTTGCGTGAAAGACTACCATTGTTAATTGCCTAAAAGAAAGGAGAGGCAGAAAAAATAAAATTTTCTAAGGCTGTGTTTTTAGAAATTGATGCTTTAAAATTGATATCTTCAAAAAAATGAGAATAAAAATGATATATGCTTATTTTGAGGGTGTTAAAGTTGAAAATTAATGATTTTGCATAATGGGTCATTGTTAATCTAATTGTTTGACACTATTGATTTGAGAATCATTAAGATTTCTAGGCTAGTGTGCATTGCGTATGTTTGTCCATTATGAGTTCTTTATTTATCACTTGAGGCTAAACCAAAGTTTGAGAAGTTAATACAGTCAAATACAACTCTTTGAACATATTTTGTGTGATTTTGTCATATTTATTTTGTTTTTAGTTCACGTCCCTTCACTTCGTACCCCATTTTGTTTAGACACATTTATTCCATACGCCTGTGGAAAGCTTATGTGTTTTGTGTCTTTTTTGTGATGTATGTACATATATTTTTATGTGCATCATTGATATATGTTCGGTTATATATATGATATTTGTTTTTGAGTCTTTGAATTGCATTTAAACCATATGTGCCATATGCTTTATCTTCGATTCAAATTGGTATGTTATATGATCATATTGGTATCTTTTGTTTCATGTTTACATAGATATCATTTGCTTGCTGTTTGGATTATTTGTGCCTGTGTTGCTGAGTTTGTTTGTCATTGCATGTTTCACTTCATATCATTGCATGATATATTTATTTTTTCTTAATCTTTACATGTGTTACATTTAGGGGGAGAAGTCATTTTATACCGTGCACCATTTTTTTTATCTATTCTTGAACAAAAAGGGGGAGAAATATTGCCTAAGTTTAGGAAGTCTAACCTAAGGGGGATGCATACTCTAAGGGGGAGATGGTTAACAAAAGGGGACAAATTTTTTTTCATATGCGATTTATATATTGTTATAGTCTCTTTGAATTTTAAAGGCGTGTTAAGTGTACAAATTTAACAACGAGGTGACAAAGTTTCAATAAGCAAAGCTACTCAAAGTTTAAGTCATCAAGAGTTTGTACTTTTTCCTTTTGGGGTTGGAATCGAGTCTTTAGTGAGCTTAACGACCCAATAGGTTTTCATTTTGAGTTTTGTCCCAGAATAACCAAAAGGGGATATTTGTAAGGACATATTTTCGATCGAGTCAATTTGTATGTATATTGGATTGATTCGGTTTGTAAGAAACTTTTTTGAATCATAGGTTAAGATTTGAGTTGTTTGTCCTTCAAGCCTATGATCTGTGATTGAAGATCGTAATGGACAAGTTAAAAGAACATCGAATACACATCAAGTTTTAAGCCTTGTTTCATCTTCAACATCTGAGGGATCTCAATATGGTATGAATGCATATTTATGTTTGATATCTGGATACTGGTTTTGGGTATTTACTTTTCAAAATGTTTGAGGCCATTTTCATAAAAAGAGTTTTCAAAAGAAAAATACTTTTAACTGTGTCGTTCAAATGGGATTTCCTTAGTAATTTAAATGAGATTACACTGTTCATTCAAACGAGTGTTTCAATTGTTCAAATAAGAAATGGTTTGCCATTCAAATGAGGTCCAAATGAAAAGTTTTATTTAATAGATTTTTTTTTGCCAAAGCTCGTTCGAAGTTCGTTCAAACGAGTTCTACAGGTTCGTTCAAATAACTTTAAATTTTGTTCAAATGAGAATGCAAACATCGTTTGAGTGACCCCATGTATTTTGTTTGATCCAGTTTTCTTAATTTTTATGCCGCCGTATTTTTTGTGTTTTCTATAAATACTTAGGATTGACATTAGTTTTTATCAAGTGTTTTTGCAAAAATAAATTTTAGAGTCAAATCTAAAGCCACCCAAACCCTAGTTTACACCCATCGTTTCGAGATTCAAGTTTTACATACATATGTATGTTTGAGATCTCATATGTACTACAATAAGGCTGCTTTTTGTATCTATTAAGAGTGTTTTGAAGCGATGGAGACCATGTTCGTGTTATGCGATGGCTGGAGTGGTCACAAGACAAGTACCGAGACGTGGGAAGCCCCTGCATTGTGTGGCTAGTGGAAGGCGTCCAATAGTGTCTGTGAAGAAGCTAACAAAGGACGAGGAAGCATGTCAAGGATTGAAATCGTTAAGTATTTGTGTAAATATAAGTTGTCCTTGTATATCGTAGTATATTTATGTGTCTAAGTCATCCGAGATTTTTCCCATTGTGGGTTTTCCTTGTACATCGTCGTATTTTAACTTGATATTTTATTCTTACTTATATTACCTAGATGCATGCTTAGGCCAAGATTAAAATTGATAAACTATTTATACAATACTGCGATTTAATTGGTGCAAAGATAAAATTGAAAAAAAATTAAAAATTGGTGTTTGTTTGATAATCCGTAAAACCCACTATTGCATTTTCATAGCTGATCTCAACAAAAAAAATGACAAAAATATTCATAAGAGCAAGCATATACACCAGCCTTAAAGCCTGATCTAATACGAACAATGATTAGATAATCAATTTCTCTTATTGCCATACCATTATCTATTTCTAAGGAACTTTTTGAGATGTGTCAATCACTTGAATGTCTGTACTTACACACCCTTATCAACTCACCTTGATGAAATCGATTTCCTATGATTGTCCTTAATCACTAAGAAAGTAATTCTCAAATGGATGCAAAGAGATTCATGATATTTAAGAACATACATAATAATCTAGATCTATTATGAGGTCACAAACAATATCTTCTAAGAAAAATGATTTCATTTGATAATAACTGATCCAATAAAAATTACTTCGAGCCTATAAGACTCTCTATATGGCTCCAACATGGGTCATCCTCATGATCGTATCTTGATCTTTGGTCGTAAACACCTCGACTTAAGTCTTATAGGTCATCTTTTGACCATCTTTAGGCATAATATCTTCAAGTTGCCTCACATATGTCTCAATAAGGGCATCAGGACCCTCATACTTCTTCATGCCTCTCAACAAAGTCTTAGAATCCACCTGAGAAAACCATGCCAAGTCTAATAATGAACCTTAGCAAACCTCTCCTTCTTTTTGACATAATTAAAATCTCTTTATCCATACATTAAAAATCCAAAGACTGAAGTCCTATCACATTCTAATTGCGTGATACTCTTAACTTTATTTTCTTAAAGATCGGTTCTTCCCCCTTAATTCAGCCAAAAAATTCCAAAATTAAATAAAAATCCCTTTTTCCCTAAAAAATTCCAAAAATTAAATAAAAATACCTTTCTTCCCTCAAAAATTCCAAATTTAAATAAAAAGTTCATTCTCGATACATTTCGAAAATCAAAATTCCTCAATCATCTCCAAAATTCCTTCTCCTCCTTAATAAATTTAAAAAAAATCAAAATTCAAATCCAAAAATCCTTTTCCCTCTTCAATAGATTTTCAAAATCAGAATCATTTCCAAGATTAAATTAAAATTTTTATTTTCTAAACTAACACTCCCCTTTTTGGAACCTTATCTTCTGCAGATGGTTTTCAAATGACCCAGTGTATCGAAAAACACTCTATCCCATGCACTCGATTTTGAAATGATCCAGTGTATTAATAAACACCCTTTTGTCATTTAATCGATTTTCAAATGATCTGGTGTATCGACAAACACCCCGTCTCATGCAGACAGTTTCTAAATATCTTGGTGTGTCTTTAAACACCCCATCTCATGTGAACTATTTTCAAATTAGCTTGGTGTGTCTTCAAAAACCTCATGTCATGCATGACATTTTTTCATCAGCTTGCTATGTCTTTAAACACCCCGTCTCATGCAAATAATTTTCCAAATACCTTAGCGTGTCTTCAAACACCCCGTCTCATGAGAACGATTTTCAAATCAACTTGTTGTGTCTTCAAACACCCCATCTTATACAGACAGTTTCCAATAAGCTTGGTGTGTCTTCAAACACCATTTCTTAGGCGCACAATTTTCTAATAAGCTTAGCATGTCTTCAAACACCTCGTCTCATGCATACGATTTCCTAAAAGCTTAATGTATCTTCAAACACCCCATATTATGTGGAATTTTTTCAGTTAAGCTTGGTGTGTGTTCAAACACCTCGTCTCATGCAGACAGTTCTCAATCAACTTGGCGTGTCTTCAAACACCCCGTCTCATGCGAATGGTTTCCACACAGGTTGGTATGTCGTCAAACACCCTGTCTCATGCAAACGCTTTTCAAATCAACTTTGTGTTTATTCAAACACCCCTTCTTATACAGATGGCTTCAAATTAGTTTGTTATTTTTCAAACACCACATCTCATGCGAACGATTTTAATCAATCTGATGTTTCGTAAAAGCACATCGTCTGATATCGAAGATTTCAATCAATCTGGTGTTTTTTTCAAACACCCTATCTCATGCAAACAATTTTAGTCAATCTGGTGTTTTTGTCACAACACCATCTCATGGTTACAGTTTTTAATCAATCAGGTATTTCATCAAATACCCCATCTCATGCAGATAATTTCCAATCAGGCGTTTCATAAAATCACCTTATCTCATGCAAAAGATTTTAGGTGTTCCGATCCGGTGTTTTGTAAAAACACCTCATCTCATGCAGACGACTCTAATTACCACAATGTTATGCAAAAACACCATGTCTCATGCGGACGTTAAAAGTTATTATGGTGTGTCACGAAGCACCACTGTCTAATGCAACGTTGTAAGTTACTATAGCATGTCATGAAACATGATTGTCCGATCCCCGATGTGGCAATAAAACACCACCGTCCTAAGAAAACGTTGCCCTCATGTGACGATAAAACACCACTGTCCAAGGCGGACGTTGCCCCAGTGTGGCGATAAAAGACCATCATCTCAGGCGGACGTTCCCTTAGGTGTAGTGATAGAACACCAACGTCACATGTGGGATGTCAAATAACCTTATTTGCCCTGATGTGGTGAGAAATAGTCATGTCCCATGTGTGCTGCTAAATAGGTTTGTATTCCTCGGTGTGGTGAGAAATTGTTCGGTCCCATGTGTGACCTTAAATAGTTAACATGCTTTTGAATAAATAAGATGTCTAGACAAGTGTTATACCTTTGCATCGTGACTCGACTCATTGAAATGAGTCTTCGATCATTTCGGGAAATTATGTGCTCTTTCATGATGACCTGACTCATCACAAATGAGTCACTTCCTCTTTTTTTCCATGCTATTGCGCGATGATGAAACTCGTCATCAGGAATATTTCTCTCATTTCCATAATTTTGTGCTCTTGCACGATGACCATGACTCATTCCCAAAATGAGTCTTTCTATCACTTCTATGATACCGTGCTCTCGCACGATGACAGACTCATTCAAGTGAGTCCTTTTTTATTCTATAATTCTGTGCTTTTGCACAATTACTTGACTCATCCAAATGAGTCATTTTCTTCCTTTTAAGATTTTGTGCTCTCGCACGATGGCTTAACACCTCTGAATGAGTCTCATATTTCTTTCATGCTTTAGTGATCTACAAGCTTCCATGTTCTCGCATGATGATTTGACTCATAATACGGAGTCATGTATATCTATATCCCAATATAATGACCCGACTTATGAAAATGAGTCTCCCCATATCTCTCGTGCTCTTGCATAATGATCAGAGTTGCCAAAATGCATCTTCACACTACGCGTTATACCCCTAGAAAAGTAAACACTCTAAAAGTTTTAGCAAAACCAACAAACAATAAGTGAGATCTCCAAAATAACTTGGAGAGACATGAATTTCTAAATGGGTGTCTCTCTTTTCCCCGAGGGATGAGCTCCAATGTTAACTGTAAAAGCCCCGTTTCACACCTCACAAAATTTTGCTTTATTCTGGAAGGTTTGATGCATTTATCAGATACCTGTGGGTGAATTATAGTTTCCCAAACCTTCATATCATAAGTACAATTTATACTTCTGATGTTTTAAAGACTCCCATGAAGATAAAATGTCATCCCAAGTGCCAAGCAACCAAAGGTTAGTCCAGATTCGCGTTTTGAACATAATGACTCACTTCGAAGAAAATTTAACCCAACATAACTTCCAAATCTGGAGTTTTTCCAGTTGGGGAAACTTTACATCTTTGAATTTTCTTTCTAACCTTTTTGACCATATGCAAATCGGAGGTCTTAATTAAAAGATATGCTCATAATACAAAACTGCTACAAAGCTGACATGACATCAGAATCCATGGTCGATCCGCCCTGATGTGACCAATTAGTCATGCACTAAAAAAGTTTAACCGATCGGTTAAACATGCCCCCAACATCCTTTATAAATAGGGGCGAATTCCCCTGTGTTTTCATACCATCCATCTATACTTTAGAGGTGATTTTAGAGAGAGAAAGGGCATAGAACTCTCCTAAGAGATTTCTTGTGAGGGAAAGAGTCTAGAGATCTAAAAGGAGTCGAGAGATCATAAGAAACCGTAGCAAAGCTCTGGTGAATTTTATAGAAGTTGTATCCCGTCTTTTTGAAGATAGAATCAAAGTTCTATCAGTCGAGTAAAATCATGCTTTATATAATAGTTTTAGTTATGAATTTTTTGTTAAAATAAGAGTAGTTTTTTTATTTTAATGTCCATCATGTATGGACATAATATTTGCATTATTTTTATATTGTTGGTGTCTTTTGTTCTACTTAGTAGGTGTTCTGGTGTGTGAAGTATGGATTACGCACTAAGGATCGAATCATCAGTTCTTGTGGAATATAAGTTTTATTGTTCACTATCTTAGCTGAAACTGGACACACCATTAGTAGGGCTGTAATACAATATTTTTGTAGGTCTATCTTGATGACAGGAAACTGTATAATTTTTATTATTATGCTAGTGCAATTTATATGTATTAAACGGGACCACTTTGAGGTCTTGTCTTTATAATGATTTTATAAGACAATGTACACCTCATGATTATAAGGTTTAATTAAGGATCTTAATTCGGATGTGAGGAATCACATGCACTAATTATTTATTATTTCGACTTATGGGGTGAGATTCATGATTGGACTAATAATCTTGATAGATTGGGTAATGGTGATTAATGTATGCTGAAAGTCTTTTATGGATGAAATTCACATGTCGATAGAGAGACTGGTGATACCCCCTTGATATTCTTGTAAGTTTTCTATGTGTCAAACCTTACTGGTGGATTATGTTAATCTGGAATTGCAAATAAGTTAAGCTGAACCGCTCAAGGACATAAAGAAGTCAATCAAATAAATTATCAGTAATTTATTTTATTGATGGGTATCGTTAACCTTGATGTGGGGAAAATTAACTAGTTCATAATAAGGAGCACAAAATATAATTTTGAGATAAGGAGTGGAGTAGCAATTATAATTATGTAGTGGTATTAATTATAATTAATTGAGTGGGATTAGAATCGGGGTTGAATTAAATTTTCTCAGGCCCATTAGGAGCCAAATTCTTATCTCTCCTTAGGGTCCCTACCATAGCCTATATATTTTCACCTAAGACTCATTTTTCCTCAAGAAAACCGTCATTATTTAGAATCAAAAACCCTAATTTGGATTTGTGAGAAGAGAAGGTGGCCACGAAGGAAGAGCCCATGTTCTACTCATGACTGTTTGTATCGGGAATACAATAAAAGATCTTGAGGTTCATCGAGCTTGCATTCGAGATCAATCATCATCACATATTGTTCGTTCTGAGACGAGATCAAACCAGAGAGATATCGAAGATTTAACCTAATACCACCTTGTAAGATTTTACGTATGGGAAAGTTGTTTTGTAGTTTAATTTATACACGTAATCAACAGATCCTGAGGTAACCGCTCCAATAGAAAGGCCAGATCTACCGCTCTATAGTGATATATCTGAGTCAGATCTAGAAGTTGGTGTCCAACCATCTTAATTATGTTGACAAACGTTATAGAGGTGAAGCTCTACCGAAAATGAAAATCAGATTTACCGATCTTTGGACATTATTCTAAACTTTTTTATTATGGACCGTTAGGGGTGGTGTTTTTCTGTACCACCACCCTTCATCATCATCATCATCATCATCATCATCATCATCATCATCATCATCATCATCATCATCATCATCATCATCATATTCTTCTTCTTCTTTTTCTTCTTTTTCTTCTTCTTTTTCTTCTTCTTCTTCTTCTCAATTGATGGACTTTCTTTATGAGTCATGATTTCACCTACGATGGATACGTACGCGTAATATGTTCCCCACCCCTAAATCTCAAGTCAAATATTGTACACATTTACATGCTTATACTCTTTTATTTCTATAAATATCAAAAAATCAAATACAAAACCTTCAAATACATAAATAATGGTTAGAGGATGACTAGATCCGGGTTTTCTACCTACTAATTTGTCTTTAATGTTGGAAGTCTCTACACTCTTTAGGCATTAAAGTGGTTTTACGAGTGAACCCATTTCATCCAAGCATATTTTATGAAAACAAAGTTCTTTACATTTTCAGGTTTAGACATCTTCACTCTAAAAACACTTTGATACATTATGAAAGTTAAGATCTCTCACATCGAGCCTTCATAAGAGGTAGAATCCCTCCTTGTCCCTTTGCAAATTATGGGGATTTTGAATTGCTTTGTGCAAGTATGTAGTATCACCGTCCGAGTGAACATCACTTTGTACATGTTGACGTCGATCCTAATTTATTTATATAAATATCAAAAAGTCCAAACATAAGTTTTTAAAATCATAAAATACCAAAAATGGTAGATTAGAGGATCACTTGATTCGGAGATCCTACCTAATGTTTTGATATTAATGTGAGATTTCTTAACTCCCTCTTTTCATCAAAATAGTTTCATTTATCAAAACCAGTTACATCATATCACTCTAGTTGAACATGTATCCTTTTCATACATTTTATATATAAACCATTTTTGTGTTAAAGCTATTTCAAGATATAAAAGTGACTTGACATCTCCTACATTAAGTCAAAGTAAAAGGTAGAATCCCTCTAGACCACTTTGCAAACTACATGGACTTTGAATCGCTTTGTCTGAATAACCAAGCTCACTTGAAATGTTATTCGATTGAATAAGTATGACTTTGTACATATATACCCATTGTCTATATTATCTACACACACATCCTACACTGCAATTCATAGTTTAGTTACATATTATATATTTTCACGTTATTATTTTGTTTGCACTATAGTATGCAGATACAAATCCTTTACATCTATATTTGAGACCGAAAGGGCGAAGCGTGTGACTAACACCTTCCCAATTAGTAACCCGGTCCTTGAACCTTGACTCTCTGTTTAACATGCAGATTACTTGCCTTCTACTTGCCTTCACTGGGCATCTACGGGGCCTACCCCTTATTTTGTTTATTTTGTATAAAATAGACTAGTAAATCCATTATTTTCAGAGAGAATGAGGTGATGATCACGCTTCAGTACCAATGACCCCTGACCTCTGTATTTCATCCTAAAAAGATGCGCACACACGTGCGGGTCCAGGAGTGGCATGCCGCCTCGGATCCGGGTTCTCACCGACACAAAGGACATAAATAGTCATCGTCGGCGTGTGAATGTGTAGAGATTAGATTTGTCAGTTTATTTTACTAAAAACATGTAAAAGAAAGTGACACCTTAAAATATATAGCTAAAGACAACTAATGAATGCAAAATCAAATGAGATATGGGCTCGAAGACTATGTTACGTATAGGGAAGGTGTTAGGCACCTGCCCTTCCCTTTCAATATCTTATGGGCCCTAGAATATGTTCTCATTCTCCTTAATGCATGAATGTGTATGTATATGTGTCGTGTGTGTAAAGTGGAAACAAGTTGCATAAATGTGTATATATATGCGGATGTGCATATGTGTGTATGTGAAGAGCGTAGTTAACCTATTCTCACCATGAAAGGTGGATACGTATTCTCCTAAGGAGATAATATGTGAGCAACGCCCCAATATTGTGACCTCACTATGAAAATGTGAGTACACATAAATGGGACTTTCTAGAAGAAGAGTGATATAACCAAACACGAGTAATATAATGATGAAAAATGTTTAAAGGACTATAAATGTGATATACGTCCCCAAATTGTTTCATCACTATGGAAAAATGAGAACGCATAAATGCGACTACTAAAAGGATAATAAAAATTAGAGAGCTAAAAACATGGATAAAATAAACTAAAAAAATTGGTAAGATGATAAAAAGATGAAATAAACTAATTAAAATGAATAAAAATGACCTGGAATCCCACAAGTAATTTCGAAATGTCAATGTATCCAAATGAGGTGTAAAAGGGTGTGCGAAATTGATTATTAATTTAATTCTCAAATCTCCAATTTTAAACTGATTTAATTAAATGTCAATTTTTAATCCAAATTAATTAAAGCCTAAAAAATGCATCTAGGTGGATAAATTAATCATGTAAATCCAACAAATAGAGATTCAGGAAAAAAAATCTTTCGGGAAAAAACTCTATTTCACTATGAACAACAAATCGCAACTTACAAAGTACATAATGGAATCGACAATGAATCTCCCATAGAAAATTCACATATACCGCAGCCTAGATCAACAATGGACTCCCTCCATAATCCACAAGAATCGTAGCTCTTCCTTCAGCAAAGAACACACTCGAGTCTTCTCAATGACCATAGTCGTCAACAAGCAACTCCCTTAAGAGCTACCAATCTAGGAGTAGAGATTTCGTCTCTACAAGAGAAACTTCAACAAAATTGTGTCTTGGGTTACAAAAACAATTTACAAAAGTAATTGGGATTATTTGTGAATCGAAAATAAAGTTTTTAAGCCCTAAAAGTGAAGACAAATTTTTTGCAGTTCTGCAATTTACATTCAACAAATGTCTTAAGGAAAAAGGACTACAGGTATTTACAAAAAACTTGAGTCGTCGGGGTCGTTTGAACGAGATGTCAAGGTAATTTGAACGACAAATGGCGTCGTTTGATCCTTAATCGAGCGACCTATCTAACGACCTTAAAAACATTAGCCAATAGGCTGTGGTGAGATGAAAATTTCAAACGAGCTTCTGACGACCTATCGCGCAACAGGCAATGTCGTTTGAAGTCGTCGTTTGAACGACTTCTTCCAGTTGTTTGAACGACTTCTTCCTGTCGTTTGAATGAAATATCAATGTTATTTGAACGACTAAAGTGACAAATATTTTCTTTAAAAACTCCGCCTACAAGTCTTAGAAAAATTATTCTGACTTAATAAAACGCCTCAGGTTGATAAAAATATTTTAGAAAAAATATCCCAACACTTAAATGAAATATTAATGAACTTTAAACATAACCTTACTAAAATCAATCTTGCGAAGGCTTGTTGTTGAAGAATCTTGATATTCAGATCCGTCGTCTTGAACAAATGATCGTGAACATTCTTCGACGGGTGTAACAGTATACGACATACTCAATGTAAAACGGACTATGTAAATATGTCTTTACAAATTCCCCCTATGTCTATACCGGTACAAACTAAAAACAATCCTAATTTTCAAAATAATACAAATCTTATACCCTCCCATGAACCCCAAAGTGAAAAGGCACTAAAAACGTAAGTCTTTAAAATCTTCAAAAATCTTCAACTTTGACATTTTCAAGTCTCCAACATTTCATTGTCATCATCAAGGTGTGCAAAAAGATGATCCTCAAAATTTGTACCTACATGCATGAGATAAGAAACAAATACCTTCATGACGTATCGAGTTTAAAATGATATAAACATATAAATCAAATTAAAGATCAAATATATCAAATCTCCCTCATACTACAAAATCATCTCACTCCCCAATAATTCATAATTCGTTCTCCCCATTTTTATTTGGCCGCAATAGACAAGGAAAAGAATAAACCAAAAATAATCACGGAGTGTCATGACATCAAATCTTCACCAATAAATCAACTACGATCATGCAAGGAGAAACTCGAAAGCATTCACAAATTCTTTTTAGCTTTTTGATTTTTTCAAGCAAAGAAAACATATAAAAACAACACACTCCATGAATTTACACTAAGATAACCAAATCGTGGAAACATAATGAATGGGTGTGAACATATTTAATAGGTAAATCAACTCAAACATACATAACAAATGTGCACGATGAATATGGATACTCCTAACGAATGAACTTCACAATCATCCTTAGGTGTCAAAATTGTTGAATTTAAATGACATTGACTTAATCAAATCAACAAATTAAAGTCTAAAATGATTTCCACACCAATAACGCCTTAAACTATTTAATGCTTTTTCAAGACTTTACCAGGACATGCAAACCCGTTGATATATTTCCAACCAAACTCCCTTAAATGTAATAATGATCGTATAATGATATTTCTTTTCTTGTGAATGATCATATCAAACTAAACTAGTTTGGCCTTGGCTACTTTTTTACAATGCAATATTTTTTTGTTCTTTTTAAACTCTTTGGACCTTGGATACTTTTTACAATACCACACTTTTTAGGTTCGATTTAAATGGTGGCTTAATCGCAAATGATATTTGATTACCTTTCGTAGCCCTTCCCCATTTTTCACACACACACACATATATATATATTAAAATAAATTTTTCACGGGCAACGGTTCTTTTTTGAACTACTTTCATTATTTAGTTTTATCGCATATGGTTCATTTTAAAGGCTGGATTGAGATGAAAACACTTCGATTAACATGTGATGGACAAGTACAATAATCAAACAAATCCATGCAAGTGTGTATTAAAGGAAATCATGAGTCAAACATGTAAAAAGTAATCTCAAATCTCATCTTAATTACACCAAAACATTATAAAGAACATGGGGAATGATGTATTGTCTCAAAACACTATCGAATAGTCACATGGTCATCTTAAATGTCCATTCATAGACGGTGTAAAGAAAAATACAAAACTCGTTTTGTCTTTTTCCAAAAAAATTATCAGAATAAAATATTTCTGACGTTTTAAATTTTTTCCCAAAACAGATCTTTTTGTATTTTTTTTCAAAATTTTTCAAAAATAAAAAATCTTTTTGGTTTTTCGAAAAATATATCAAAATGTAAAATAAATACAAAAGTGGTACACACTAGCAATATGCATAAAATATCATCATGAAAATCATCCTAAGCTAGCAAACACGTGTAAACCTCAACCGTTTGGTGCGAAGGAGTTTTCCAAGGGTGGTGACAACCTATGAAAAACATCCATCAAATCATATGAAGTTTTAACCAAAAACTTAACTTGCTCTCGAATGTATGCAAAATCTCTTAAAGTATTATGTGTGGGTACGTGTGTGGAAACACATGGTAAAAATCTATGTGATACACTACCCAACTTAAAACAGAATTCCCTAAGGTGTCCTCTCTTATTACAATGGGAATAAACATACACGGGCTTAGGAACGCCTTTCTCAAAATGTCTAGGATGCACTGCCCTATCTCGAATGGGATGCCTAGGTGGGTTAGGTTGAGATCCATATGGATATATAACAAACTCAGGAGCCGTCTCGGGTGCAACATGGTAAGTAGACGCATCATCATGACCTTTTTCTAGTCTCTCAACAATTTCCAAAGCAGGACCAAGGAGAATGTTTCTTACCTTCTTAGATGTATCCTCTATAGTGACCTTTTCCTCTTGGGCTCGTTCGAGATCTCTCTCGATTTGGACCACACGGGCTTCAAGTTCACTCTTTTTTTAACCTACGACGATCAACTACTCACTCAAAGTAACCTCCACCTTCTCGAGTTGACTCGTCGATGTCTCAAATCCCTTCAAAATCCTCTATCTCTCTCCAAATCTAACACCTTAAGACCTAAATCTTTATTCAACTTTATCGTCTTTAAGGTCTTGGCATATAAATCTCTAAACGCTCTTTAGAGTTCACTTTCACCCTCACTCTCAAACTCACCATCACTCTCACTGAAAACACTTAAATCATCATCACGACTCTCACGTACACAAGTATCCTTATAATTAATCTAAGTATGTAAGTAGTAATCTTTAATTTAAGTAATTAATCTATTATTAACCAATAAGTGATTAATTTAATAATTACTAGTATGGGTGTCTTCCTTTGAATTCCTCATGTTGCACCTTTTATTTTGCAAACCGTTAGTATTTTTAATTATTTAAGTATTTATTTACTAATTATATGAATAATTTAAATACTAGGATGGATGACCCTCTTGGGAGTCTTGAGTTGCATCCCATTTTCGTGGACTTAAATATTTTTTAATTATTCAATTATTTATGTGTAATTTAATCATTTATCTATTTTAATTACAAATTATTCCGTTAACTATTTAATTACCAGGAGGGGTGATCACTCAAGTAGTCTTTGTTTTGCGTTTTCTTTATTGATGGAAAGCCTATTTTATTTATTTTTAGTTAATTGATATTTCTATTTATTAATTAATAAAGTATATTCATTAATTAATTTATTACTTAAGTAATAATTTACTACTACGATGTGTGACACCTCATGAAGTCCTTATGGTTCACCCCCATTGCGAGCTCGTAGTATTCTCCACTATATCAATGCCATAATTAAACTTAATACCCTTAAAAATTAAAAAATAGACTTAAGCCCTGTATTAATGCAATAATTAGACATATCCCAAAAAATTGATGGAGACTAACGTCCATTAGCCTGATGGGGTATGTCTTGTAAGATTATATGTATACTTATATGCCCCATTTCACTTGTATTATCTTTTTCTATTTTACAAAACTCACTTTGAGTCTAGTCTAAGAGGTCTCCGAAAACCTTCATCAAATTTGTATAGGATCATTCATATTGTTGTCCTAAGTTAATCATTCTCAATAAAGGTATATTGTTTAGAAGAATTATATTCACCCCCTCGGTTAATTATTTTCTTAAATGAAAAAATGATTTAATTTAACACAGTGGTTGTTTGATATTTACCTAATACACGATGTTATATATTTTCCCATATAAAAGTTGTGATTGAAATTCATTGTTCTTATTTATAATTTACTTGGTCATATGATGAACAAGAAAATTTAGGAGTTTTATAAGAAATTGCAAACTGGAAAACTCAGGCTCTCATCGCAACCTTGTTCTCTAACATTTAACAATAGCAAAGCAAGACTTTGCATATAAGAAACATCTCGTTTGTTGTTCGTGATCTAAAACTTCATGTTGTTTGTCATAAAGTTCCATGTAAACCCATTTCTGAAAATTATTTTTTATTGCAGAGAAAATATAAATGAAAGTTAAAAGCTAGTATTATTATTTATATTTAAACCAGTTAAGGCATGAGTAAGCGAGTGTGGCTTGGTTCCTCCCAACTAAACCCATTATTTTTCCATCTTATTTTGTAAAGATATATAATGATTAGTGCATTGATATAACCCGATTGACCTCTTTATGAAAATGAAACGAAGCCCAACTACCCGGTTGTTTGAATGAAATTTAAGTTGTGTATTTTATTGTTGTAGTCGTATTGAATTCTAAAGATAATTAATCTATGCATATGATTAGTTGTATATTTTTGTTTAGACCATTGGATCGAGCTATTAAAAAATGTTACTGTGTTGATACAAGAGAGAGAAATAAAATTGATTCAAAAAGTCGTTTGAATAATGAATATCTAAATATCAGTGTATGTTAACCCTAAACCACTTATTGCATTGTTAAACCTAAACCACATGTATTGAATACGCAGTAAAAAATACAACCAATGTTATAGGTATGTGCCAAATTTTAATTAAGTAATTAATACATAAAGAAAATTAAATTCTTTTTAATTTTAACCAAATTTTAATTTTACCGAATAAGACTAATTAGTCCAAATTACATATAGTTGGTGATTAACAGCGGTAACAATAAAAATAATCACACAAGTGTTTTAGAGTGAAAATCCTCGCGAAAAAAACCCACTATTGCCCCAACCCACTTACAAGTCCAGTTGTACTGAATTTAATGTTTACATGACTTAATGAGGACATAAACACGTCTTTCATATATGAGCACACTTACTCCCACATGGGCTCCCTTGTGTTCTTCTCCTCTTCCTCTTACCATGCTAGCAATCGCCACTCCAATCCACGAACCAGTTGCACAACCCCAAAGGCTTTGGTATCCATCGATCTTGGTTAGTGATGATCATTTCACATGTAATCCGATGTGCTATCTTTTTCAATGTAGAAGATATCACGGAGTTTGTAAACCTAGAGTCTACATTGATTGCATGGAATTAGCAAGATCTCAAAAACAAAAGGACTTTAGCAAAACTAAATTAGGGTTTTGGAAAAACTAATATACATCAATTGGATGACATTTTTAAAGGTGTTCAATTAGTTTAGCACTAAAAGAGATCCAAATAAACATGATTTCCATTACAAATGTCCCCGTTCAAATTATGGACCCATCGTTCGAATAAGAGTTTCAAACTACTGGATCTAATTAAAAAAAATTCGATCGATGGCCATTTTTTAAGACAATGTGCCCTCGTACTAAACAAACTTCGATTGACGGATCCTTGTTTGAAGTCTAGTTTCAGTCAAGGTCCTGTTCCTTGAAAATAGTTCATTATTTAAAACATTCTTTGATTAAGGGTGACCTCATTTGATTGAGATCACTAAACTTTGACCCCTGACAAAATTTTGTCAAAAAAATTTAGAAAATATTTTCCAAATTTGTTTTCATTATAGTCCCGTGCCATCACTTACAGGCAATAAAGTACACTATGAGGAAATATAATTTTTTTAAAGAAGGTACCTTTACTAAATCTCTTATAGTAAATGAATATGTTCGATCCAATTCATTAATCTTTGTCACCTTTCTTTTTCTATTTATCTTCACTTGATGTAACATTAAGAATTAATAAACTCGATATAAAACACTATTACCACGGATACCTCGATCTGCAATCGAGGTTCTTTGACGATTCGTCCTATTCCTAATAATCCCATATCACGAACCCCGAAAGAAACTCTGAGATAAAACCCAACTTTTGGTACCTACACTAAAGGTTAGGGTGTCAAAAACACACAAGACCTATCCAAAGTGCAAATAATCAAAAACCAAAAAAACCACTTAATCAATTAAAAAAATCAACAAATAGGCCCTTTGGTGGATTTAGCCGATCGGCCAAAGGTCTCTACAGCAATATTCGATTGGCCAAAGACCTCAGGCAATCGGTTAAAGCCCCCTGATACCATATCGTATCCAAATTTCAACGGCTTAGGACCTTTAGTGGATCGACCATTTGACCCATCAAAATCTCTATAAATAGAGGTGCCCATTAGCCTTAAAAAGAAAACCCCATAACCCAACATTGATTCGGCTTTCTGACTTTCTTAATCACGAGTGCCCGAGATACTCGATATCGTTTATGAAAAGTCCCTAAGGGTCCGTACTTCAGAAAAGTCACTTTTCTAAAAGGAAAAGCTTATACTTTCGTGGAATCGCCCCCAAAAGAGTTTAGTACTCATGAAAAGTCGTCTCTGTAAAATAAATAGTGTCAAACCCCTTCAAGAATTCTGAAAAAATTAACACTTCTAGTCTAAGCTTTGCCCGACTAAAAAACACCTAAAATCAAGGAATTCCCCCAAGCAAAAGGTCGACTTTCGCCTCAAGGGTACATAACCTTTGTCCAAATTTTGGGCCAACAACCAACATATATATTTGTCATAAACTGTACATGCTCGTGTAATCTCTCTACTCTGGCCCCCGTTTAGGGGATTGGGTATGCTATTTAGAACATTTATATTTGTTTAAAGCCTAGTTTGTAATATGGAACCTCTACTTGTGTCACGAATTGACGTACTCCTATGGTAAATTGATACAAATCAAATTCCATGATTCCAAAATACAAACATGAAAACATATCTTTCAAAATAAGTTCTCGGGAGAGTGCTATTGAGTTGCATTCAATGCGAAACGTCACAGGCCAGAGTCTAAAATTCGGCTACACTCACCACTCCTTCGAGTGAACAAATCTCGTCACTGCATGAAACCCAGAATATGTGTTTTCATTTCAATACTTTTTAAATATCTGCATTTGATTAACATATTAAATTAGCATATGAATATATCAGTCCAACAAAATGGAAATGCTATATTAAGGACTAGGCTACATAAATACCATACTATTGTACCTTGTATACCCAGTATCTCATAGGCTACACCTATATGTAACCCCATAGTGAACTATATTGGCTTTGAACCTAAGTCTCCTTAGGTACGTAAATGATATACCGAGCTAAACTTGTGAAGTCCAAGCCTTATAATACGTCTATCAACGTATTATCCCCTAGAGATGCCTCCATTTCTAGTTTTACACCCTTATATATATTGTCCAACCATGTTGGAACTATATTGGCATTAATCCCAACTCTCCTTGGGTACGTAGGCGCTATACCGAGCTAAACTCGTGAAGACTAAGCCTTATAATATGTCTCTTGATATATTATTTACTAGGGATGCATCCATCCCTAGTTCTGAACTCTTTTGACTTCCTCTCGTCCATCCCAATAACAAGCTGCAGTATTCTACGATGATTCTCAACTTTAGAACATTACATCCTTAATATAACCTCCGTACTTCTTAGACTTCCCCCTCCCAAGCCAAGTACTTCACTTTCACACACATCATATTAGAACATGTGTTACGGCCGAACTACATAGGCTTTGATCCCAAGTCCCCTTGGGTACATAGGCGCAACATCGAGTCCTTATTGTTAGCTCGAGCCTCGACAACATGTATATCAACATATTATTTCATCGAGATGCATCCATCTATAATATTTATCCAGTTCAAACGAGATATCAAACTATCTCAGGGCATGGTCTCACAAATATATATATACAAATTCTAAAATGTATATACTAACTATACATAGATGCTTCCATCTTAAATCCTTTAAATACTGCCAGCGAGATATCAAACTATCTCAAAATCTGAGCTTTATCGCACACTTACATACTTAATAACGACCATCCATTATATACGCGAAAGCACAGAGTCATGTAAAAACAAATATTTACCTTCATTGGTTCAAGTGGCGCTTCTATACCTCTCACTGATACCATTTTTCGACCTAAGCACCTATGTATATTTTTTAGGGACACTCTCACTAAGGTCGTCTATAAACAAATCCTAAAATAACTAAAAAGTAATTAGTCAACACAAAGAGCAATAATAAGCATGCAATTAAGGAAGAAAATAAAATAAATGGGATGCCTAACACCTTCCCCACTCGTAACCCGGATCCTGAACCTGCATAATAAGAATCTCTTAACCAACCACAAACTTTAAAAACTACCTTACAATTAACTTAAAAGGGCTAGACCGAACTTTTTGTTTGTTTTAATATAAACTAAACTTGCGACTCTAAACACCCTACTAAACTCCCTCCTTTTTCTGCATAAAAGCCACACTTACCAAATGGGCGTGCACCAAACCTGAAGACTGCATCTTACTACATCCAGGGGTAAATCATCAACAACCAAGCATTCTGATAACCCGACCTCGAGTTGAATGGAGGCATGGGAGATAAACACTCTCATATTCGCTGCTACGCGAGTTTCTTTTCTCCTCAGGCACATCACCTACTCGGGGCCCACAATGCCACAGTGGCCACTCCGTTAGGGATAACTTTTCTTCTATCGGAATGCAACATTGTGTATCATAGTTCGACCTCACCAGCTTATTTACAGTAGTAACCCACTGAAGATAAATCCAGAGAATGGAATTATTTACATGCTTCCTTTCTACTATGCTTAATATTGATCTCCCGCATGACTACCTTACATCAATTTTAGAACTGTTTAACTGCCTTAGTTCTAGAGTCCCTCACAACATAGATACATTATTATGTCTATAAGTGCATGATTTTGCATTTTCTTAAACATATAGGCTCGCACGAAGGATCTCGTGATAAAATTAAACATCAAAGTATGTAAAATTAAAGCTTACATGTTTGCATCACACACTAAATAGTCTTGATTTTAATATTATTTAAACCTTATACCCTCGAGGGCTCCTAAAAGCAACTGGTTAAAAAAAGTTCGTACTTTAGGAAAGTCACTTTATCCAAAGGAACGTTCATACTTCAGAAAATTACCTCTCCCACAAAGAGAGGTTTGTACTTTTGAGAAGTCACTTCCCTGGATAAAGCTCGTACTTTTGAAAGTCACTTCCCCGAAAGGCTAGTCACCAGTGAACATCCTCACTCTTTTCGTTCACTCGTATGATAAATCGAACAAAGTCTTTATTGATCCCAAAGTCCTAATGATAGGGAACGTTTGAAATTTTTTAGTACTGGGGTATATCCAATATGCTTTCATAGATTTTCAGTACTACGGTAAAGTGGTGTCACACGTACCCTAAAGGTTGCTTTATCCAAGCAACTCGTTATATCATGATCCATGACCATGAAAAGAGATTCTCCGATAATCGAGTCACATCACCCCATTTGCATATAAAAGAACCTTTAGGAACACACCATATTGCACAAAAAGAACAGATACTTATGGGCATCATGTCGACTAAAATTTTCAAAAATTATGAGATGGTCGGAGATTGGTCTAAAACCCCTCGGAGTCCGGCTGAATGTATTCGCCTTTTATAAGGGAGATAAACTAGTATGAATCCGCAAGTCATCACCAAAACATAGGTGTACTTATGTTGAATTCCTATAACTGCATTTTATTTTGACAAGATTTTAGACCTCAGTCTGGTATTTCCTCGCTCTTCATTCAAAAAAGGATATCTCACCCTTGTATACCCGAATTCAGTGGGACTCTATTAAAGTTCTCCTCTTTTGAATATAATACCAAACAAAAGAACTAAAAAAACACCGTATAAATAAGGTTAAAAATAGATAAAATCATTGCATCAGAAAAGTCGTACATATGTGAGTCCTTCTCCACCTATGTATTATCCTTCTATTAGCCCTTCTATCCACAAACACCTGAAAAAAAGTTCCTCAATTTTTTTGAGGTTATATTATCATCATAGAATTCTCACTAAGTTATCACCATAAAAACCCAAGTTCACGCTCTGTGCGATCATATAGCTTTCCTCAGTGAGCTCCCCACTCACGATTGTCAGGTCTACACTATCGTACATTATTTGTCCACCGCAGAAGATCGAGATCCATCCATAATGGACCCAATTTTTAGATATCTTGAGAGAATCACCACCTTTTAATACACCATCCAGTCAGAAATCAGGGCACTAGGCTTAGCAAAAGTCCACATGCAAGAGGCCATTTCTATAACCAAAATTGGAGAGTACGTACTCCCTACCCCCATCCCCAATATTGGTACACTATATGGTAGCTATGAAAGTAGTACCAAATCTCTCCGAGAATCCTCTTACACCAATCCCAACATCGGATTCCCCCTGCAAACGCCGACGTCCCCCACTTCCAAGTACTTTTCGCAGCATGGATACTTTGACCCCTACCAACAGTGTCCCGAGTACCCACACACCTCTTTCTAAGTCCCTTAACAATATGTGTCTGTAGCTCCTCCACCAGCTGATGATGCATCCCTTAGTCTTCCATAGGGATATGGAAATCGGATATCTCTTCCATTGGAAACACTTGCAGATTACGCCAACATGGCCAGTGGAGTTCATACTCAAATTTCGAGCGAGACAACCACCCCACATCACCATGGGGTTGGAACTTTGGTCTCTCGTGCATCCTTAGAGTAAAAATACACTTTACCCGGACTAGGCTTCTATGTCTCTCCTTAAACATCATCGTCCATGAGAGACTGATTCTCCAAGGCCCGTATACCCTCTCCAAGTGATTACCAAACAACCACATTCACACATGACCTACTATTCCCCAATCTAAGCCCACCACTATTTTACTGGATGACTTTAAACCCCTTCACCTGTAGGACTTGTTATGCCTAACCTAACCAATGGCTTCTCGGCACAACCCCCATTTTAGGAGAATTATCCAACTCCGCATCCAATGCCTATGGGTTTTTCTAAAGATCGCGCACATCCAAGGGATTCCTCAGAATTATCATTCATATTAGGGCGTACCTTAAACCCATGAATGTTTTGAGTGGCCAATCGGCTATTTTTGCCATATAAAAAAATGAAAAAAGAAAATGGGATAAACGATCACTTACGCCATTTTGGAGTGAGACAAAATTTTACGAATCATCAATTCAAACCCCATAAAAAATTAGACTGAAAAAGGGTATCCTTACCTTACGACAAAATTTAAACTTATGCTCATTCAAAATGACAATGGATTTGAGAAAAAAATCCAGTCCTCCTTACCCCTCCTCAATGGAGCCTGTCCACCTATAAATATCCTAACTCCTCACTACCGAGATTTCCCCATTAAAATAAATAGGTGACTTCTTAAGTCTACTTGGTTGAAACTAAGTCTCCCCATATCTCCATAAGGGTTGGATGTGACAACCCATCTATTCTCATACTGTGTGGCCAATCCTTCACTAAAATAAAACAGGAATTTCAGTATGGTTTCATTCCCAGCATCACTATCGTAACAAGAAATATAAAATAATACGAATAAAAACTATACAATTATATGAACAAAATAAATCATCATGCATAAATAAATGATAAATGTGAACCGCTACAATAAAACTGAATAATTAAATATCTCTCTGACATAAATAAACTCGTACCCAAGCTACATGCAACATTCCCAAAATGAAATACTAGAAATGATAAAGATCCTATCTCGATAGAAACAACTCGGGCGGTTAAATCGATCATGTAGCATCCACCGCTACTGCAATGGTAGGAAGAATCTATCCCTGCCGTCCTGGCTACTGCTACTGTTGCACACCTGGGATTTTAAAAAGGAAAACAAGAAAATAATTTTGCCTGCAGGTCAAAGCTCGAAAAGTTTGAAAATATTTTGCAAGTAATTAAATGTTTTAAATCAATAAAACACGTAGTGTATCACTTTCATAATTAACCGGTAGCACTCACATGATATAAAATCTCACCTCTTATCTACAGTGCGCACCTAACGCATTAATTGTTATTATCCCAATTAAACTACCCAGTCTAACTAGGACATATAATTGCTATCCAAGCCCAAACCCGCTAATAGTAAAAAATTAGATAAGTGTAAACTATCCTCACTAAGTATGCGTTTATAAATAATATTGTAGCAACACACGTGATATAAATAATTATTCACACATAAATATAACATAGTTGCATGTAATACCCCGTACTTTTAGGCTATATTTATTTTTGGATTAATTAATTAAATGTGTATTAATTGGAAATTAATCCGGGTTAATAATAATACTAATGTGATGCGAATTGGTATTTGAGTATGTGCATATATGATTATATATGTACTTGGTATTATAAAATTTGTCGTGGGATTTATATACGGCATTTTAGAAATTTTGTTGAGACGCGTGGGACCGCCGCGTCACGGTATAATATTTTGATATTAAAAGTGAATTTAAAAATCTATAATCCGTATGGTCGTTTTGAGTACGCCAACGCGTCCGGAAGGGTCGAGATAGTCAGAAAACACTAGCCGGGGGTATAGTTTGGGTCCCGGGGTATTTTAGGCCATACCGGTAACTTAAAGGGTAATTTTACATTTTGAGGAATTAAAAGTGACGAAAATTAGAGATTAAATATGATGTGGATATTAACCCATTAAGCCCATTAGCCAACCCATATTAACCTAGAAGGCTACGTAGGTTGTCATTTAGGTTTTCTAAGTTTCCCCAAATCAAAACCCTAGCCACCTTGAGCCACCATTGGAGATAGAGCTTGGGAGAGAAGAAACTCTGCAGAATCTTCACCAAACCTACGCCAAACCAGAAATCAAACCAAGGCAAGTGTTTTAATCACATTTAAATTCGTAGAATGTTTCCTCCATGTTAGAAATTGATAAATTTCAACTGTTCTTGGAAGATAATGAAAACCCATGTAGTTTGAGGTTTAGACTTAAAAATTGTGAAGAGAATTGCATGTAGTATGATAGGTAAATGATTTCCCTTATTATAATTGTGATTAGAAGGAAAGAAAACGAATTAAATTCTGGGATTTGATGATGATATGTAGTTAGGGTTCATGTTCTTGAGATAATTGGAAAAAGTGTAGAAAGGTGTAAATTAAATTAATATATATCCCTTAGAAACATGTTAGGATGTGACTATATATGTTTAGTATTGATTATGGACCCTAAAACGTTGTTAGGATGGACTTTGGGAGAGATTAGAAGTGTTATAAATGGTGAAAAACGAATTGGGGAAAAATCTGGGCCGAAACTGGCATCTCGTTAGAAGCAGCCCCAGGTCGTTCGAACGAGCTCGTTCGAACGAGCTTCTAACGAGTTGACCAGTCGTTATTAACGAGTAGGATTTTCGTTCGATATCTCGTTCGAACGAGATATCGTTAGAAGGGTCAGTTCGTTCGAACGAACTGGCACCTCGTTCGAACGAGACTTCTAACGAGTTGACAGTTTGGTCCTTTTTGGACTGTTTTGACTTTTGGAGTTCCGGAAACTGGTTCAAGGGTAGAGTTAGCATTCCTTTGATGATATAGTGATTGATTTGGGACTGTTGGGTTATTGAGAGGAGTGAATCATATACTAGAATTATATTCAATGAACCGTTTGGGATGAGACGTGAGTGTTTACTACGATGTGAGGATAAAGTATGGCACGTATAATTATGAACCGGAATAAAATAAGTTGAGATAATTATAACTAGTACAAGGTGCAATATGTACTACGAATATAATACGGTATTGCTAAAGATGTGGGATTACTTAGTATTGTTATATGGATTGTGTGTATGACATACCTACCATACTTGCTATCACTGGAGGTTCGCGTTCGCTTAGGACCCTCTAATCCTTGTGTGCCTACGGGGGGGATATAGACTGGTACCTTGATGAACATAGGTCATTGAAAGACTTATTGTGATATTAATAAGTCCGCTGACCATGGGAGCGTAGGTATGTGCGTGACCCATGTGATGGTGACTATGTTCGCCTCCACTATTTGTGATTTGTGTTATCTGAACTATTCCTGAGAGATTCGGAATATGTGATCCTTATATACGTGATGTACCGGGATGGATAGCAGAGTATGTGTGCACCATAGCTTAGATTGCGGGGTGCTTGTATCGTATATTTATGATGTGAATAATATACATTAAATTTATGGAAATCCTCATGTTAATGTTGTAAAAATATTACGGTATTGTTTCGAGATATATAATGAGTTAGCTGATAGTTATATCAATGGCATACTTAATAACTGAGTTTACGTTAAACCTCTATTAAATTAAGAGCGTTGTTATGTTAAATTAACCGAGTAAAAATGGGTAGAACCTTTGGTAGTCTAGCTAGTTACATTGTCACTTAGCTAGTGGAAAGGGTAGTTATAGATGGGTACTTACGTTAGGAGTGCACAGTTAGTCGAGAGGTGAGAATTTAATGTGAGTGCACGTCCTAACATGTACTTTGCATTTAATGTTTTAAATGTTTTTAAAGCACTTGCAGGTTTTTAAAATGACTTCCACTTTCGGGCTCTGACCCATTTGCTTCCAAATATATTTTTTTTTGTAAAACCATTTTAGGTGCCCAGCCACAAGGACACCAAGCATAGGATTCTCATTCAGGTGACGAGCTGTAGCTGTTTGTGGAAGCTACAGGGATTTGCATGTAGACGCTTCTCTCATTTGGATTCCAGTCTCAGCATCTATCAGTTGTAGGGCATGTTGCCCAATTCTATTAGACATTTTTACATTTCAGTTTTCAGACTCTAGCATGTATTGCTCAGTATTCAGTTTTAGTCATTTATTTCAGATTACTTATCAGTTGTGGGATTTGTTTTGAGGAGTTTTTCCTCTGGGTTTTATTTACATTTTGTGATGGTTATTCGTTTCACTTCAGTATGGTGAATGGTGTTATTTATTTCTTCATTACTCTTGTTGCATGAATCAGATTTAATAAAAATTGGCACTTACTTTTTAAATACTAGGTGGTTAGTAATAATAAAACATTTTCGACAGTGATGCTATTAACTGAGCCAACTTGGCATTTTGAATTAATTTTATAAAGGAGTAGCTACCCGGTGTTTAATTAGTCGGGGTGTCACAGGTGGTATCAGAGCATCAGGTTCTAGTGTCCTTTAGGATCTGTACGGCTATTATGTTTCCGCTACGTTTCTTTGATATAGAGCCCTATATTTTAGGACTGTTGTACTCTTATTGTGTATGCTTCGTTCTTCAGCTATTTTAAGTTTATAAACCGTGAACTTATAAACTTTGTTCTTATTTCAGATGCCTCCACGACGTGCACGACGAGTTCCCAGGAATGCAACGCCCGAACCACAGCCCGCTCCAGTTCAGGGCATGTTGAACGCCGCTGAGGTTGCTGCTATAGTAGCCCAAGCGGTAAATGCCGCGATTGCCGTAATTCAGCAGGCACCACCTCAGGCGCCGGTTGCCGCGCCAGTACAGGTTAATGCATTCCCGTCTGCTTGGGAGCGTGTACGTGACGCTTTTCAGAAAGCGCATCCGCCAGAGTTTGCTGGTAGCTCAGATGTAGTAGTCTCGAGCCAATGGAGGAAGGACATACAGAGGCATTTGAGGATGCATGAGTGCACTGACGTCCAGAAACAAGTGCTAGCTACTTTCAAGCTAGTGGGATCTGCACTACAGTGGTGGGAGTCCATTACCACCGCGGAGGAGAGGGATACCCTCACGATTCAGGAGTTCTGGGTGCGGTTCGACCGCAAGTACTTTCCGTCCGCAGTTCATACAGAGATGAGGAGGAAGCTGTTGAGTTTGAGGCAAGAGGGCAAGACAGTGGCCGAGTATGAGGCCGAGTTCACTAACCTGTTGAATATCGTTCCAGACGAGATTCCAACAGAGAAGAAGAAGATAGAGAAGTTCACTGATGGGTTGAATTGGAGGATCCGTCAGCATCTGCTAGGGAACCTATCGTTGGCCACGTATTCTGATGTGGTTAACGCTGCATTATTGCACTGCCAGGACCACCGTTTTCATATGGCCGAGGGCAAGCGGTCAGGGGAGTCTAGCCATCAGGGCAGGACTGGAGGACATGGTGCCAGCGGGGCACAGACCGGTCAGGGGCAGAGACAGACTGAGCAGGGTAACCAGCAGGGGGACAATAAGAGGTTCCGGTCAGGGAACTACAGGCAGGGACAGGGAGGTTTCTGCCAGGGCCATCAGGGTCCAAACGGCCATCAGGGCCAGCAGGGGCAGAATGGGCAGCAGTTCCATCAGGGCCAGCAGGGCCAAGGGAGGAATGGTAACGACCACCAGGGTCGGGGACAGCAGGGGCAGAGGGGAGGGAACTTCCCAGGGAAGTGCTTTACTTGTGGCAAGACTGGCCATAAGAAGCAGGATTGTCCTGATAGGGGCAGGGCCCCACAGCATCAGCAGCAGGGTGCTCGCCAGGAGCCACAGAGACCTATGTTTCCCGCCGCTCTTCCTGCACCGCCACAGATGGAAGCATTGCCACCCATTCCAGCAGTCCCAGCTCAACAGGGGCAGCTACAGTATGGACGTGTCTACAATGTTCACCAGGCTGCAGTTCCACAGGCACCGCCCGCGATCGAGGGTACGTTTCCTATCCATGGCACTATGGGTCGGGTGTTATTTGATACGGGTGCTACACATTGTTTCATAGCTACACACTTCGCGAAAGCTTTAGGATTGTTAACTACAGCAGAGAGCACAGTGACGTGTGTCGACTCACCGTTGGGGAGTGGGTCACTTATTTTCTTTATATGCCGGGGAGTCGGGGTAGAGGTTGGTGGTTTGGTATTACCTGCGGACATGTTAGTGTTAGACATGCATGTTCACGATGTGATCATCGGTATGGATTGGCTCGTAGCATATAGGGCCATGATTGATTGCTTCAGCGGGAGCATTATTTTTGCCATTCCGGGGCAAGAGATGTTTGTAGTGGCGATGCCTCGCCCAGAGGGAGGATCGACCGCTCATCTGTATTACATAGAGGAGGATACCTCTAAGGAGGTTGTTATTCCTTTAGATTCAATCCCGGTTGTCAGGGAGTACTCGGATGTGTTTCAGGAGATACCAGGCTTACCACCCAGTCGAGAGATAGACTTCGTTATTGATTTGCTACCGGGTACGAGACCTATAGCACGTGCACCGTACCGTATGGCTCCAGCTGAGATGCGAGAGTTACGGGATCAGATAGAGCAGCTGTTAGGGCAGGGCTTTATTCGTAGGAGTACCTCACCTTGGGGCGCTCCAGTCTTATTTGTTAAGAAGAGGGACGGTTCACTGAGGTTGTGTGTGGACTACCGAGAGTTGAATAAGGTCACGATACGGAATAAGTATCCGTTGCCTCGAATCGATGACTTATTCGACCAGTTGAGAGGAGCTTCTTTCTTCTCGAAGATTGATTTGAGATCGGGATACCATCAGTTGCGTATCAGGGAGGAGGATGTCTCGAAGACTGCGTTCTTGTCGAGATATGGTTCTTACGAGTTTCGGGTTATGCCTTTCGGCTTGACCAACGCTCCAGCAGTGTTTATGGACTTGATGAACAGGGTGTTCAGAGATTTTCTCGATCAGTTTGTCATTGTCTTCATTGATGACATTCTGGTCTACTCTCAGACAGAGGAGGAGCACGCCGAGCATTTGAGGCAGGTTTTGCAGACACTTCGTCAGAACGAGCTGTATGCAAAATATGAAAAGTGCGGGTTTTGGCTGAAGGAAGTCCAGTTCTTGGGTCACATTATTTCCGACCAGGGAATATCTGTCGATCCGGGGAAGGTGTCAGCGGTGAGGGAGTGGGGACAGCCCACGACACCAACAGAGATTCGTAGTTTCTTGGGTTTAGCAGGATACTACAGGAGGTTTATTCGGGGTTTCTCAGAGATAGCAGGTCCTTTGACACATCTTACTCGTAAGGGTGTGCCATATATCTGGAGTGATGCCTGTCAGTTGGCATTCGATGAGTTGAAGGACAAATTGACCTCAGCACCTGTGTTAGCATTGCCAAGACCGGGAGTTGAGTATTTGGTTTACACCGATGCGTCTTTGCAAGGACTTGGAGGTGTATTGCAGCAGGAGAGACAGGCCATAGCTTATGCTTCCCGTAAGCTTAAGCCTCATGAGAAGAATTACCCCACGCATGATTTGGAGTTGGCGGCAGTGGTATTTGCCTTACGGATTTGGAGGCACTATCTTTTGGGGGAGAAATTTTAGCTGTTCACGGATCACAAGTCACTACAGTATCTGTTCACGCAGAAGGAACTGAATATGCGGCAGCGTAGGTGGCTTGAATTTGTGAAGGACTACCAGTTCGACATCCAGTACCACCCGGGTAAGGCTAACGTAGTAGCAGACGCGTTGAGCCGCAGGCCAGCAGATGAGGTGGCAGAGGTGTGGAAGGCTAAGTGGAAGGAATTGGGACACCAAGATGCAATGGCCCGATCTTTCATGTCTGTGATGACCGTTACACCGCAGATTGTCACGAAGGTTGTACAGGCACAGGCAAATGATTCGTTCTGTCAGGAGCAGATAGTTCGATTACTCGCTGAGGGAGCTGAATCCTATACCGTTAGCTCAGACGGGGGATTACGCTTCAATGGGAGATTGGTAGTTCCGGAAGGGGAAGAATTGCGACACGATGTTATGGCTGAGTCGCACGGCTCACGGTTCGCGGTACATCCCGGAGGGGACAAAATGTACCAAGACATGAGACGGCAGTATTGGTGGAGCGGTATGAAGAGAGATATCGCTGAGTTTGTCTCAAAATGCGCCACTTGTCAGCTTGTAAAAGTGGATCATCAGAGACCAACAGGATTGCTACAGCCATTGGAGGTTCCGGTGTGGATGTGGGAGAGCATATCCATGGACTTTATCACGGGGTTGCCTACGTCGCAGAGGGGTCACGACTCCGTTTGGGTAATTGTGGACAGATTGTCCAAGGTCGCTCACTTTTTACCCGTTAGGACTGATTACACTGCGGGTCAGTATGCCCAGCTCTTCATTTCAAAGATTGTGAGACTTCACGGTGTGCCCCTAAATATCGTGTCTGACAGAGACAAGATATTTGTTTCGAGGTTTTGGGAGAGTTTCCAGGAGGCCATGGGCACGGAATTGCGGTTGAGTACGGCTTATCATCCGCAAACTGATGGGCAGACCGAGCGCACCAATCAGATGTTGGAAGACATGCTACGCATGTGTATTATTGACTTCGGGGGTGGATGGGAGCAGTACCTTCCACTGGTGGAGTTTGCTTACAACAACTCCTATCAGTTCACGATTGGCATGGCTCCGTTTGAGGCATTGTACGGTAGGCCTTGTCGTTCCCCGGCATGTTGGATAGAAGTGGGGGACAACAAACTACTTGGGCCGGAAGTGATTCAGGATACTTCGGCAAGGATTGAGTTGATTCGGAGTCGCATTCGGGTAGCTCAAGACAGGCAGAAGAGTTATGCTGATGCGAAGAGGCTTTTCAGGGAGTTCCAAGTGGGGGACCAGGTTTTGCTCAGGGTTTCTCCGATGAAGGGGATTATGCGTTTCGGGAAGAAGGGGAAGTTGGCACCGAGGTATGTGGGGCCGTTTCCTATTATTGAGCGGATAGGACCAGTTGCGTATAGACTCGGGTTACCGGAGCATTTGCATCGGATTCATGACGTGTTTCATATTTCCTCGCTGAGGGAATACCTTAGAGATGATTTGTCTCATTCTCACATTGCTGTGGAGGACATCGACCTCCAGCCGGATAGCTCTTATGAGGAAGGGCCGATTGCTATTTTGGACCGAAGCGAGAGGAAACTACGGTCAAAGATAGTCCCGTTAGTGCGTGTTCAGTGGCGACATCACAATGTCGAGGAGTCCACATGGGAGCGCGAGGATGAGATGCGCGAGCGCTATCCAGAGTTATTTTTAGCAGGTACTTTCTAGTTTCGAATTTCGGGACGAAATTCAGTTATTAGGGGGGGAGTATGTAATACCCCGTACTTTTAGGCTATATTTATTTTTGGATTAATTAATTAAATGTGTATTAATTGGAAATTAATCCGGGTTAATAATAATACTAATGTGATGCGAATTGGTATTTGAGTATGTGCATATATGATTATATATGTACTTGGTATTATAAAATTTGTCGTGGGATTTATATACGGTATTTTAGAAATTTTGTTGAGACGCGTGGGACCGCCGCGTCACGGTATAATATTTTGATATTAAAAGTGAATTTAAAAATCTATAATCCGTATGGTCGTTTTGAGTACGCCAACGCGTCCGGAAGGGTCGAGATAGTCAGAAAACACTAGTCGGGGGTATAGTTTGGGTCCCGGGGTATTTTTAGGCCATACCGGTAACTTAAAGGGTATTTTGGTAATTTTACATTTTGAGGAATTAAAAGTGACGAAAATTAGAGATTAAATCTGATGTGGATATTAACCCATTAAGCCCATTAGCCAACCCATATTAACCTAGAAGGCTACGTAGGTTGTCATTTAGGTTTTCTAAGTTTCCCCAAATCAAAACCCTAGCCACCTTGAGCCACCATTGGAGATAGAGCTTGGGAGAGAAGAAACTGTGCAGAATCTTCACCAAACCTACGCCAAACCAGAAATCAAACCAAGGCAAGTGTTTTAATCGCATTTAAATTCGTAGAATGTTTCCTCCATGTTAGAAATTGATAAATTTCAACTGTTCTTGGAAGATAATGAAAACCCATGTAGTTTGAGGTTTAGACTTAAAAATTGTGAAGAGAATTGCATGTAGTATGATAGATAATGATTTCCCTTATTATAATTGTGATTAGAAGGAAAGAAAACGAATTAAATTCTGGGATTTGATGATGATATGTAGTTAGGGTTCATGTTCTTGAGATAATTGGAAAAAGTGTAGAAAGGTGTAAATTAAATTAATATTTGGATGGATTGATCCCTTAGAAACATGTTAGGATGTGACTATATATGTTTAGTATTGATTATGGACCCTAAAACGTTGTTAGGATGGACTTTGGGAGAGATTAGAAGTGTTATAAATGGTGAAAAACGAATTGGGGAAAAATCTGGGCCGAAACTGGCATCTCGTTAGAAGCAGCCCCAGGTCGTTCGAACGAGCTTCTAACGAGTTGACCAGTCGTTATTAACGAGTAGGATTTTCGTTCGATATCTCGTTCGAACGAGATATCGTTAGAAGGGTCAGTTCGTTCGAACGAACTGGCACCTCGTTCGAACGAGACTTCTAACGAGTTGACAGTTTGGTCCTTTTTGGACTGTTTTGACTTTTGGAGTTCCGGAAACTGGTTCAAGGGTAGAGTTAGCATTCCTTTGATGATATAGTGATTGATTTGGGACTGTTGGGTTATTGAGAGGAGTGAATCATATACTAGAATTATATTCAATGAACCGTTTGGGATGAGACGTGAGTGTTTACTACGATGTGAGGATAAAGTATGGCACGTATAATTATGAACCGGAATAAAATAAGTTGAGATAATTATAACTAGTACAAGGTGCAATATGTACTACGAATATAATACGGTATTGCTAAAGATGTGGGATTACTTAGTATTGTTATATGGATTGTGTGTATGACATACCTACCATACTTGCTATCACTGGAGGTTCGCGTTCGCTTAGGACCCTCTAATCCTTGTGTGCCTACGGGGGGGATATAGACTGGTACCTTGATGAACATAGGTCATTGAAAGACTTATTGTGATATTAATAAGTCCGCTGACCATGGGAGCGTAGGTATGTGCGTGACCCATGTGATGGTGACTATGTTCGCCTCCACTATTTGTGAATTAATATTTGGATGGATTGATCCCTTAGAAACATGTTAGGATGTGACTATATATGTTTAGTATTGATTATGGACCCTAAAACGTTGTTAGGATGGACTTTGGGAGAGATTAGAAGTGTTATAAATGGTGAAAAACGAATTGGGGAAAAATCTGGGCCGAAACTGGCATCTCGTTAGAAGCAGCCCCAGGTCGTTCGAACGAGCTCGTTCGAACGAGTTTCTAACGAGTTGACCAGTCGTTATTAACGAGTAGGATTTTCGTTCGATATCTCGTTCGAACGAGATATCGTTAGAAGGGTCAGTTCGTTCGAACGAACTGGCACCTCGTTCGAACGAGACTTCTAACGAGTTGACAGTTTGGTCCTTTTTGGACTGTTTTGACTTTTGGAGTTTCGGAAACTGGTTCAAGGGTAGAGTTAGCATTCCTTTGATGATATAGTGATTGATTTGGGACTGTTGGGTTATTGAGAGGAGTGAATCATATACTAGAATTATATTCAATGAACCGTTTGGGATGAGACGTGAGTGTTTACTACGATGTGAGGATAAAGTATGGCACGTATAATTATGAACCGGAATAAAATAAGTTGAGATAATTATAACTAGTACAAGGTGCAATATGTACTACGAATATAATACGGTATTGCTAAAGATGTGGGATTACTTAGTATTGTTATATGGATTGTGTGTATGACATACCTACCATACTTGCTATCACTGGAGGTTCGCGTTCGCTTAGGACCCTCTAATCCTTGTGTGCCTACGGGGGGGATATAGACTGGTACCTTGATGAACATAGGTCATTGAAAGACTTATTGTGATATTAATAAGTCCGCTGACCATGGGAGCGTAGGTATGTGCGTGACCCATGTGATGGTGACTATGTTCGCCTCCACTATTTGTGAATTAATATTTGGATGGATTGATCCCTTAGAAACATGTTAGGATGTGACTATATATGTTTAGTATTGATTATGGACCCTAAAACGTTGTTAGGATGGACTTTGGGAGAGATTAGAAGTGTTATAAATGGTGAAAAAAGAATTGGGGAAAAATCTGGGCCGAAACTGGCATCTCGTTAGAAGCAGCCCCAGGTCGTTCGAACGAGCTCGTTCGAACGAGCTTCTAACGAGTTGACCAGTCGTTATTAACGAGTAGGATTTTCGTTCGATATCTCGTTCGAACGAGATATCGTTAGAAGGGTCAGTTCGTTCGAACGAACTGGCACCTCGTTCGAACGAGACTTCTAACGAGTTGACAGTTTGGTCCTTTTTGGACTGTTTTGACTTTTGGAGTTCCGGAAACTGGTTCAAGGGTAGAGTTAGCATTCCTTTGATGATATAGTGATTGATTTGGGACTGTTGGGTTATTGAGAGGAGTGAATCATATACTAGAATTATATTCAATGAACCGTTTGGGATGAGACGTGAGTGTTTACTACGATGTGAGGATAAAGTATGGCACGTATAATTATGAACCGGAATAAAATAAGTTGAGATAATTATAACTAGTACAAGGTGCAATATGTACTACGAATATAATACGGTATTGCTAAAGATGTGGGATTACTTAGTATTGTTATATGGATTGTGTGTATGACATACCTACCATACTTGCTATCACTGGAGGTTCGCGTTCGCTTAGGACCCTCTAATCCTTGTGTGCCTACGGGGGGGATATAGACTGGTACCTTGATGAACATAGGTCATTGAAAGACTTATTGTGATATTAATAAGTCCGCTGACCATGGGAGCGTAGGTATGTGCGTGACCCATGTGATGGTGACTATGTTCGCCTCCACTATTTGTGATTTGTGTTATCTGAACTATTCCTGAGAGATTCGGAATATGTGATCCTTATATACGTGATGTACCGGGATGGATAGCAGAGTATGTGTGCACCATAGCTTAGATTGCGGGGTGCTTGTATCGTATATTTATGATGTGAATAATATACATTAAATTTATGGAAATCCTCATGTTAATGTTGTAAAAATATTACGGTATTGTTTCGAGATATATAATGAGTTAGCTGATAGTTATATCAATGGCATACTTAATAACTGAGTTTACGTTAAACCTCTATTAAATTAAGAGCGTTGTTATGTTAAATTAACCGAGTAAAAATGGGTAGAACCTTTGGTAGTCTAGCTAGTTACATTGTCACTTAGCTAGTGGAAAGGGTAGTTATAGATGGGTACTTACGTTAGGAGTGCACAGTTAGTCGAGAGGTGAGAATTTAATGTGAGTGCACGTCCTAACATGTACTTTGCATTTAATGTTTTAAATGTTTTTAAAGCACTTGCAGGTTTTTAAAATGACTTCCACTTTCGGGCTCTGACCCATTTGCTTCCAAATATATTTTTTTTTGTAAAACCATTTTAGGTGCCCAGCCACAAGGACACCAAGCATAGGATTCTCATTCAGGTGACGAGCTGTAGCTGTTTGTGGAAGCTACAGGGATTTGCATGTAGACGCTTCTCTCATTTGGATTCCAGTCTCAGCATCTATCAGTTGTAGGGCATGTTGCCCAATTCTATTAGACATTTTTACATTTCAGTTTTCAGACTCTAGCATGTATTGCTCAGTATTCAGTTTTAGTCATTTATTTCAGTTTACTTATCAGTTGTGGGATTTGTTTTGAGGAGTTTTTCCTCCGGGTTTTATTTACATTTTGTGATGGTTATTCGTTTCACTTCAGTATGGTGAATGGTGTTATTTATTTCTTCATTACTCTTGTTGCATGAATCAGATTTAATAAAAATTGGCACTTACTTTTTAAATACTAGGTGGTTAGTAATAATAAAACGTTTTCGACAGTGATGCTATTAACTGAGCCAACTTGGAATTTTGAATTAATTTTATAAAGGAGTAGCTACCCGGTGTTTAATTAGTCGGGGTGTCACATTGCACTTGTGCTATAGATAGATATACACACTATATCGTATAAACACACACACACACTCACACACACACACACACACACACACACACATATATATATATATATATATATATATATATATATATATATATATATATATATATATATATATATATATATATATATATATATATATATATATATATATCACTCGCTATATATGTATAATCGTATCCCCAGAGCATGGACCTCATGAATACATCCCTCGGGTGCTATTAGGCTCCAAGCATCATGCATCACATTGAGCCAACGGTCGAAATCTCACCACTGAACCCAACTGTAAACACCTACAACGAAGGTGGTCATAAACACACGTACGGGGGTCACAACCATACCGAATCGTACCCAATCAGTCTCTAAAACAATGCCTATCCTCACACATGGATAGTGGCCATGCAATAGTACTATGACCTGGGAATCAATCCAACACCTGATGGTCAAAGTGAGGGTGGACTGCCCACTATGCACAACCTCCTATGATAGGTATGTTCAATACACATACATATATATACATGTCACTCTAATATGTACATATAAAAAGTACTAAGCTCTTATGCATATCCCACAGCGTACTAGTCTGCCAAACACGAAGTTTAAACCAACTTCTTGATTAAATATCTAAATTTTCACTCACTTGAATTCCCGATTATCCTAACCTAAACCCATATATTCAATGTCCTATAACACATACCAAACCCTGAAAATCATTCCCTAGTAGTCCCCCAATACCTCGGAAGCCCTTACGGTCATTTCCTAAGCTCCAACGGGTCAAAACAACACACACAAAAAAATTGAACCGGTTCAATCTGCCAAGCGAACTGGTTCGATTTGCTAGTCTGCCTATCATCTTCTCTTTCAAACCCTCCAATGGAGGTACCAAATCAACCAAACCACAAAATTAACCTCATACATCATGACACTAACACCCCAGAAGTATTATAATCTAGATTATCCCTAAATCCCTTATCGAAGCTCTACGATTCTAAATCAAAGCTTAATTCTAACAAACCCAAAATTTACCCAAATTGGATTTTCATCAATTCAACCCTCCTATAAAAGTTCTACATGATCATCATTACAAACCCACAATAAATTTTAAAATACCTACATGATTAGCATCAACTAATTATCAATTTTAATCTGATATCAATTATGATCTACATCTCTTAATTAATCAATTAAAGTTTCAATCTTTAAACCTTTAAATAACATAATTTCTAGACCATTAACTATGAACATAATTAACTAATTAATCATGCAATTTAAAGCAAGTACCTACTTGCCTTAGAGGATTTAACTCTAAATTTCTGACTATTGTGATGGGTTCAAGCAGAAGATGGTTCCCACTCTTCTTTTCTCTAAGCCTTTTGCTTCCTTTTCTTATTTTTCTCTTCACACACACTCTCTCTCTCTCTCTCTCTCTCTCTCTCTCTCTCAAACTCAATTGTGAAGAATGTTAAAGGTGGGTTGCCCTCCACATTCCTTACCTTAAATACCTCCAAAATATATGCTATCCCGTTTTTCGATTAAACCTAGGTGTAAAAAGACCATCCTACACTTTTACGGGTCGTGATATGTCTAAAAAGCCCCCAAACCCAATCATAACACCGAGTATCTATTCTGGACTATTTTGACCCTTTTCGAATCACCAGTGCAATAAAAAAAGGTCATCTGAGTCACTCAACTACAAATATGCTAATATTTCATTAATCGAGCCCGACACGTGTATACATTACGCATCACACATAAAATATATTGATCCGCCGATGTAACACTCTACCAACATAGTAAAATAAGTTGTCGTTTTTCACTCATACGTGACATATAATAATTCACATATCTATTTACTTATCACATGTAAGTAAATAATAATAATAATAATAATAATAATAATAATAATAATAATAATAATAATATTTCCATTATCTCTCTAATTAATATTTATCAAAACCCAATTTAATTTCACCTAATTAAATTAATAAATAAAAACATGCGGAAATTAAATAATCATAAAAGTACATGGCATTACATTCTTCCCCTCTAAAAATGAAATTTCATCCCCGAACTTCGAACCTACCTGCCACGAAGAGCTCTGGATATTTTTTCTGCATGTCATCCTCACGCTCCCACGTCCACTGAGTAACATTGTGGTGTCCCCACTGTACATGCACTAATGGTACCATCTTTGACCGATGCTTCCGCTCGCTACAGCCTAAAATGGCAACATATCTCTCCTCGTAAGAAATATTCAACTGCAATTCAATATCCTCCAACGCTATGTGCCGGTAAGCCAAATCATCCTTGAGACACCTCCTCAACGATGGCACATGGAACACGTCGTGAATCCTCTACAAATGCTCCGGTAAGGCGAGTTTATATGCAACCGACCCTACCCTCTTAATAATGGGAATAGGCCCTACATACCTAGGCGTCAATTTCCCATTCTTCCCGAATTTCATCACTCCCTTCATGGGAGATACCCGCATCAACACCTAATTACCCATGCCAAACTCTAAAAATCCGCAGTTGGCATTGCCGTAACTCTTTTATCAGTCCTGAGCTACTCGAATATGACTCCTGATCAATCCAATCTCAGCTGACATCTCCTAAATTAAATCTGGCCCAAGAAGCTTGTTGTCTCCCTCCTCTAACTAATAAGAGGGTGAATGATAAGGTCTCCCATACAAAGCCTCAAACGGTGCCATGAAAATAGTAAATCGGTACAAGTTGTTATACACAAACTCTGCCCAAGGAAAATACTACTCCCCATCTACCCTTAAATTTTATAGTAAACATCCTCACATATCCTCCAACATTTGTTTCACCCTCTTCATCCGCCCATTGGCCCGTGGGTGATGTGTTGTGATCAAACATAACTCTGTCCCCATCGCCTCCAAAAACTTCTACTAAAAGTGGGATACAAAAATCTTATCCCGATCTAAAACATTGTTGAGAGGAACCCCATGATCTATTTCTGCTATGAAAAGCTGGGCATGCTTCCCTGTCTTGTAATCCACCCAGGCTGGTAGGAAGTACCCCATATTGGTCAGCCGATTCCCAATAACCTATATGGAATCATGACCCTTTGTGATGTCAGTAATCTTGTAATGAAGTCTATTGACATACTCTCCCATTTCTACACCTGGAGACAAACTCGGCTGTGCCCCTCTTTATACTGGCCCAGTAATACTGCCTTTTCATGTCATGGTATATCTAATCCCCTATAGGATTCACTAAAAACCATGACCCATGCCTCTCCTCCATAACTGCACGTCGTAGATCCTCATCGTCCGGGACAATAAACCTCCCCTTAAAGTGTGATCCACCCTTAGAACTAACTGATTTGAATGTTGCTATGCCCGCCAATAACTTTATCCTTTTTTGACAAGAAGGACCCCCTATTTGTGCCTTCACAACCTTCAAAATGATCCAGGTGTGACAGTTATCAATGCTATATAGGCCCGAATTATCTCCTCCGTTTGACGAAGTTTATCCTAGTTCGCCTTACCAAACTATTGCAACTGCCCTACATGCATATGGATCAAGACATTTGCCACATGCACATACGCATAATGATCACTTATACAACTCACATGCATCCAAAAATAAAATACACATATCATGTGTGACCAGACAGTAAAGGCATACTCAATTACCCTACTAATTGCAAATTCAATCTTCTTGAAATTGCTCCACTTATTCAACTAGCGGTGCAAACGTCACTGAGTGCTCCCGACGTTGCACTCCTTGGCTCTGCTAGCCTTAAATTATATAATAGCTCATTGTTCGATGCGTTACATCTTCATACATATAATGTTTAACATATTAAACCACCATCTTAGAGCCCAAATATCACTCAACTCTCGACACTTACTAAGCCTTATGTGTGGGATGTCTTGCAAGATATTTCCAAATAAAGAACACTCCTGATACACTATCGCTTAGCTCAGTTGGTTATCGAGGTTCATTGGTCCAAGACACAGTACTGGGGCATCCCAAGATAATGTGCCCCTTCGGATAAAATCCTACCCCAGAAGCTGCTAAATCTAAATTCTCAACTCCTACATCTCTAAAGGAGTCATACAATACGACGCTCGCACTATCGCTTAGTCCTCGACATTTAGTCTATCACAAACTAAATATCTCGACTCGACGGTAACCCCAGTATCTCCTGAATGACACCAGTAATGTCTCTAAACACAAAGATCAAATCTAACGAGACAAATAACTCTCCTAAGTCTCCTCCTCAATATAATACAAATGTGTTCTCAACCCTCCCTCCGGATGAGACATCGCAATAAGAAACCTGCCCTGCCCTAGAATAGCAATCACGATTGTCCTACTATAATAGTCCACCACCGCCTTAACCGTCGCTAACCAGTCTATACCTAGGATAACATCATACCTGTACATCTCTAAAATGAGGATATCCTCTACTAATCATATCCTCCCAATGTCCACACATACTTCCCTGCAGATGGAACGAATGAGAGCCTCGCTTCCCAACGATGAATCTATAGTCATAATAGTATCTCACACTATATCCACTAAACCCATCTCACACGCGAATCTAGTGCAAAAAAAAGAATGTGACGCACTTGTGTCAAATAATACTCACCCCATGTGCCCATGGATAGGAAATATACCCTAAATCGCTAATGGAATTGGTAATATAATTATTCCATGGACGTTGTACACATGCCCAAGCTGCAACTGCTCCAGCTGAGGCGATAATGCTGGAACTACTGGTGGGGCTAGAAGATGCTGTAACTGCTGCCTCAGTTGGGCATCCTGCTTCTACACTCAACCCTATTTGGTCAAACGCGCCTCAGGTGGCCTTTCTCCACACATATGATACATTTACCTATAAAATATGCTTGCCTCTGGCCCTTCTCACCCTGACGAGGCTGCCCCTATCCCTGGCCTTATTGACCCTGATAACCACGACCCTGCTGCCCTTCGATCTGGTTCTCCTGGCACTGAGGAGTGTGCTACTAGTCTTGATGGTCTTGTCTATAAGTACTATTATCTGACCTAATCCTCTTAGCCAAGTCCCCCTACTAGGAACCCCGCTCTTACCGCCTACTCTACTGCGATGATGTTTTGTTGGCACCGTTGCCTCCGATTTTTCCCTAATGGATAGACTCTTATGTCTTTTTTGCTCCCCTCTGGTGGAAGCGATGGTCTTGGCAGTAGAGCAACATGGCGTTAATGACCTCAATGTAGGTTCACAACGTCGATTTCCCCAATAAGTGTTGGAGAATACTCCAAGAATGCCCATCAATAAATTTGAGGACTCTCTTATCATCACTATTCACCTCATCTGGCACAAAGTTCTCCAGATGAATGAACCGCTCCTCACACTCGATCATAATCTGGCCTTTGAGATTTAAAAATCTCCTCCTCATCTCCGTCTGAACTGCCTAAGGAAAGAAGTTACAGTTAAACCGCACTTAGAACTCCTAAATAGTCATCGTGTCACTCTCATCCGATGTGGTCACCAAGTCGTACCCCTGAAGAATTATGCCAACTAGCTTGAATGAATTTAGTATTTACTTTTGAGTGTCGCTGCACTCAACCGTATGTAAATGCCTCTAGATGTAATTTTTCCATTGGCTAGTTGCTATTACATCTGCACTGCCTTGAAACTTAGATAGATGGACCTTCTAAAAGGTTTCCATGACTCGCTCCCGCACTGAAGGCATCAGGTGAGTCTAAATTGGTGCTGCCACGAGCGGCTATGGATGTACCCGGGGCAAGTGTTATGCCATGGAGGTCATAGTGGCATTAACTACCTATGCGACTATAGCTGCGACCTCTGCTGCGATCACAGTCCCCTGAGTGGCCTATGGCTCTGGCTGAGCCTCCCCTTCTCCTGCCCTCCGTGGCTCTCCATGCTACATGATCTGGTCTACCTTTCCTTGCGTGTGGCATCTGAAACCAAATCAAAGTTTTATGAGATTCACTTCAAACATAAACAATAACATGAGAATGTAAATGAACAGTGTGAAACAACAATCCTTCTTAGGGTTCTAATAAAAAAAAATGCAACACTGATAACATAAAAAGTTCACACAAATCCTAAGGACACTAAAACCCGACTCTGATACCAATTGTGACAATCCGCCTATTCTAATACCAGGTGTACAATCCTCTACTAAAATAAAATTGGAATCTCAGTATGGTTTCATTATCAGAATCACTGTCATAACAACCAATATAAAATAATACGAATAAAAACCATAAAATTATATGAATGGAATAAATCATCATGCAAAATAAATAATAAATGTGAACTAAATAAACCATCGGTCACCAAATAATAATAATTCGCTACAATAAAACTGAATAATGAAATATCTCTCTGAAATAAATAAACTCCTATCCATGCTACGGGCAACCTGCCCAAAATGAATTACTGAAAATGATAAAAATCATATCTAGATAGAAAAAGATGGGGCGACTAAAGCGATCATATAGCATCCAAAACTACTACAACAGTAGGAAGGATCTATCCTGCTGCCTGGTTGCTGCCGCTGCACGCTTGGGGTTTTAAAAAGAAAAACAAGAAAATTAATTTGCCTGTGGGTCAAAGCTCGAAAAGTTTAAGAATATTTTTGCAAGTAATTAAATGTTTTAAATCAATAAAATATGTAGTGTATTACTTTCATAATTAACCGGTCGCACTCACATGAGATAAAAACTCACCTCTCATCTACAGTGCGCACCTAATGCATTCATTGTTATTATCCTAATTAAACTACCTAGTCTAACTTGGACATACAATTATCCAAGCCCAAGCCCGCTAATAGTCACAAATTAGCTAAGTGTAAACTTCCCTCACTAGGTATATGTTGATAAATAATATTTTAGCGACACACGTGTTATAGATAATTATTCACACAATAAGTATAACACAGTTGAACTCGTTCTATAGATAGATATCCACACTATATCGTATATATAAACATATATACATATATATATATACATATATATATATATATATATATACATATATATATATACATATATATATATATATATATATATATATACATATATATATAATTGTATTCCCAGAGCATGGACCTCACGTATACATCCCTTGTGTGCTATCAGGTTCCAGGTATCATGCATCACACTGAGCCATCGGGTCGAAATTTCACCACCAAACCTAACCGTAAACACATGCAATGAAGGCGGTTATAAATGTACATCTGAGGGTCACAACTATACCATGTCGTACTCATCCAGTCTCCAAACTAACACCTATCATAATGCATGGATAGTGGCCATGCAATAGGACTATGACCTGGGGCATCAATCTAATAGTTGCTGTTCAATGCAAGGGTGGACTGCCCACTACATGCAACCTTTTATGATACCATTACCAAGTAGGTATGTTTAATTTAAACAAGTAGCATACACACACCCACACACCCACAGTGAAGTAGTTCCCAATCACAAAGTTTGAACCAACTTCCTGATTAAATATATAAATGTTCACTCACTTGAATTCCTAGTTCTCCTCATCTGAACCCATCCAGTCGTTAGCCTATCACACATACCAAACCCTGGATGGCGTTTCCCATTAGTCCCATAATACCTCGAAAGCCCCTACGATCATTTTCCAAGGTATATATGGTCAAAAGAATACACAAACAAAAATTGGTCAGGCCAGAAAACCGAACCGATTCGCTTGGCAGATCGAATCGATTCGATTGAGCGAACCAGTTCAATTGGTCGGGTTGCCTATCATCTTCTTCCTCAGGTTTTTCTCTTCCAAACCCTCCAATAGAGGTCCCGAATCACCCTGAACACAAAATTAACCTCATACATCATTACACTAACATCCCATAAGTATTATAATATAGTATTAGCCCCGAATCCCTTATCAAAACCCTAGGATTCTAAATCAAACCTCAATTCTAACAAACCCATAATTTACCCAAATTGTATTTTCATCAATTTAACCCTCCTATCAATATTTTACATGCTCATAAATTTCAAAATTCCTACATGATCAACATCAACTAATTAATAATTTTAATCTGATATTAATTATGGTCTACATCTCATAATTAATCAATTAAAGTTTCAATCTTTAAACCTTTAAATCACATAATTTCTACACCGTTAACTATAAAAGTGATCTTTATCATGCAATTTAAAGCAAGTAACTACTTGCCTTACATGATTTAAATCCAAAGTTCTTACTATTGTGATGGTTTGAATCTGAAGATGGTTCCCTCTCGTCTTTCTCTAAGCCTTTATCTTCCTTTTCCTCTTTTTCTCTTCTCTTAAACTCTCTCTCTCTCTCTCTCAAACTCAATTGTGTCGAATATTAAAGGTGGGTTGCCATCCACATTCCCTACCCTTAAATACCTCCAAAATATACCCTAATACTATTTTTTCATTAAACCCTAGGTGTGAAAAGACCATCCTACCCTTATATAGATCTTGTTATGTCTAAAAAGCCCCTGGAACTTAATCATAACACTAGGGTACATATTATGGACTATTTCAATCCTTCCCGGATCACCGGTGTACTAAAAAAGGTCATTTAAGTCACCCAACTACAAATACACTAACATCTCATTAACAGGTCCTATATGATCGGTCCAAACAATTGCGTATAGTACGTGTCGCCCATAGAATATACCGATCTGCCTATGTAACACTTTATCGAATAACAAAATAAATTGCAACTTTTCACTCATACACGACATATAATAAATCACATATCTATTTACTTATCAGAAGTAAGTAAATAATACTAATTATAAATATTTACCCTTTATCTTGCTAATTAATATTTATCGTAACCCAATTTAATTTCTCCCAATAAAATTAATAATTATAAGCACTCGAAATTAAATAATCATAAAAGTATGGGGTATTACCTTGGACTTCTCTGGGCTCTTTAAAGTTTCCTTTCCTCCCTTTAATGGCATGATCAATAGTGGTTATGAGTACTTAAACATTGTATACTGTATGTATTGAATTGAACATTCTAAATGAATCAAATGACACACCTAATAATGAGGCTCTATGAATCAAAGATATTTAAAGTACACCAAAAATCTTAACAAAGATAAAAAATAATTGTATAAGTCCTATCGAGAGAGATACAACGATTAGTAACTTGGAAAATCTTGAGTACCCAAAATATATTTGTATGGGACCCTCCCCCAACCATTGGCGCTTCGCCATAAACTTCAATAAAAAATACATTAAACATCCAAGAGGATAACCTATTCCTTAAGGATAACCTAAAATCCCTCTTAGACTTTTCAAGGCGAGTTCATACCTAATAAGAGGGTCCATACCTTCTAACCTAAAACACTGGTTGGGTAGCCACCTTGGCTTACCCCAATGGGGTCACATTATCTCAAACCTTTAACCTTGATCGTTAAAAAAATCATTCTAGCTATGTCATGAATAGGGGTAGAAGCCGACGTGGAAAAAAAAAGAAAAGAAAAGAAAAGAAAAGAAAAAGAAGCAAAAGAGCCACAGAAGGAAAATGAGCCTAAAAGATAAAGAGACAAACTTGGTCAAAGCTTAAAATTCCATAAAGACCGCTATCTGAGACAAAAGAATAAAAGATGAACGAGACGGAAAGAGAAATGTTACAGCCATACATATTCCTAGTCCTACATCAAAAAGCCCATTTGAGCCACAAACCTTTCGCTTCAACTCAACTAAACATTTTAAGCCCCTAATTATTTCAATAAATAGACCTACATGGAACCAATTCTCGGATATATTTTGTATCGCAAACAATCAAATATAGACACATCGTTGTCTTTGAATCAGAGATACAAAGGCAACCCGAGATGTCACTTAGGGGCCTGTCAAACACTAAAAACAAACCTCAAAACGATTTCCCAAGAAACATAGTCATTGTGTGTTAATTGAGAGAGACTTTATGTGGTCAATTAAACAATATAAGTAATAAAAGGCACTCTAAAGTGCTAGAACTTCACAGGGTATCATTACTTAAAACATGACACAAAAGTCGATACACTAGGAACACAACTTACGAGGCCTAGCGGGAAAGCATGTTTTCCTCTCCTCAATTTTCCACTATAAACTTGCCCTTAAGATAAGACCCCAAAACACCATACACTACCATTATTCAATCAACGTGCACTACAAGACACCACACCCTTGGAACTACATATGACATAATTCCCCTTAAGGAATATGTAGGCTGTTCGCCCAGAGAGTCAGTCACACTATAATATATATACATAACTTCATCAAATCCCTTTGAAATAAGGGAAAACTCTATGATAATATCCACTATCCTGGGAAGTTTCAAATCATAGGGAATAACTTCACGTCATAAAATGAGCATGAGAAGATCTTTAAAAAAATATAATTTAATGTAAGAGTCTAGAAAGGTCTTCAAAGTTACCTGCCATTGTCAGGTAACCATTCATCTTGTTCACCCATGATTTAAAAAAAAATCAAAATTTTAAGTCGATTCAACATCATACAGATGATCTTTGTGTTACAAAAGTGATCGATGACTTCTAACAAAAAAATGAAAAATTCTCAAAGAACAATCAGCTCATGGCCCGCCCAAAAGTTCCTTTTACCCCAAAATCCCTTTTGCCTCCTAAAGAGCAACCACCTTGTACATAACCTTTGTGTTAAATACCCCACCTCCCCCCATAAAAATATTAAGAAGGAATCAGTCAATGATTACCCACATCCTATAATAGTCATTTATTACCTCTAACCAAGGTGAAACCTCACATTGAGAACCTCCTCAAAACCTCGGACTACACTCGAGCAAATAAAAGCCTTACCACCCGGAACACCTCACTTAAGCCTCAGACACAGCCTGAGAAAACCACTACAAAGCATTAGACTCCTATGAGCAAACCTATCTCCACCCAAGCTGATGAAAAGCCTCAAACCCCTCTAAGATAATGTACCAAAAACCTCGGGCTCTACCCGAAACCCCCTATAGAGCCTTAGATTCCTCTGAGCAAACCTATATAAATCCATAGACTCCACCCGAGAAAACAAAAGTATCACTACACTGAGCACCCCATTTAAGCATCAAACACTGCTTGAGTAAGGCACTTTCAAGCCTTAGTCACTGCCTGAGCACCCCACTATAAAACCTCAGACCCCTATGAGTAAACCTATCCAAAGCCTTGGATACTACCCAAGAAAATAAAAGCCTCAACTTAATGAGCACCTCACTTAAGCCTCAGACACTTCATGAGCAAACCACTGAAAAGCCTTAGACTCCTCTGATCAAACCGCTCTAAAGATTCGGAATCCACCCAAGCGAACTTATGCCTTAAAACCTGCCTGAGAAAACCATTAAAAAGCCTCAAACACTGCCTTAGCAAACACATGCGAAGCCATGGAAACGCCTGAGCTAACCCATGAAAAGCCTCTCACATTGCCTAAATACACGTCTAAAAATCCTCACTACCCTTAACCCCTCACTTAAAGCCTCGAACAATGCTTGGGAAAATGTTTTAACTGAAATCTCAACCTCCTTTAATCATCCCACAATAGCCCCGGACTCTATCCGAGAAAAAAATGAAATCTCACCCGGGAAAACCTAAAGCAGTCATCCAAACCACTGGGTTCCCTACGCGACCTAAAATAGGGAGCCCCGTGATCCAAGCCAAATCGATCCCCTATGCGACCTAAAATAGGAAGCTCTTCATTTCAAACTATTCGGTTCCCCACATGACTTTAAAACGAAGCCCTATGCTCCAAAATAAATCGATCACCTATGTGACCTAAAATAGGGAGACCTGTGTTTCAAGCCAAATCTGTACCCTACGCAACCTAAAATAGGAAGCCTTGTTCTTCAAACCATTTGGTCCCCCATGTGACCTTAAATAGGTATCTGAATGTTCCAAACCAAATCGGTCCCTTATGTGACCTAAAATAGGAAGCCTCACGCTTCAAACCAACTCGGTACCCTTCTTGACTAAAAAAATAGGGAACCATATGCCCCAAACCAACTCGGTCCCCTATGTGACCTACGCTCCAAACCAAATCGATCCCATACATGACCTTAAACAAGAAGCCCTGCGTCCAAACCAACTCGATCCCCTACATGACCTAAAATAGAGAGCCTTGTGCTCCAAAATAATTCGATCCTCAATGTGACCTAAAATAGGAAGCCCTACACTTTAAAATAATTTGGTCCCATACGCGATCTAAAATAGGGAGCCCCACGCTCTAAACCCATTTGGTCCCCTACATGACCTTAAATAGGAAGCATTGTGCTTCAAACAATTCGGTTCCCTAAGTGACCTTAAATAGGAAATCCTGCACTTCCAACCAACTCGGTCCTCTATATAAACTAAAATCGAAAGCCTTGTGCTTTAAACCACTTTCTCCCCCACGTAAGCTTAAATAAGAAGCCTTGAACTTCAAATAATTTTGTCCCCTACACAAATTAAAATAGGGAGCCCATCACTCCAAACAATTTGGCCGCATATATGACCTTGAAGCTCTAGGCTTCAAACCATTTTGTCCTCTATGTGACCTAAAATAGGAATCCCTATGCTCCAAACCAACTTGGTCCCCTACGTGATCTAAAATAGGGAGCCGTATGCTCCAAAATAACTCTGTCCCCTACGTGACCTTAAATAGGAAACCATGTGCTCCAAACCAACTTGGTCCCCTATATGAACTAAAATAGAGATACTTATGTGCCAAACCAATTCAGTCCGCTACGGAGCTCTCTCCTTATCGATATTTAAATCACTATACGTTCACACTTAATCTCTTAACCCTCGGTTTACTACCCAGGAACGATAAACAGTTGTGCGGTGATCCCATATCCTGAAAGAAGCTATCAAAACCGTGCATTTCTATGTCTATTCCTCGCAGCGAACTTAAATAGAAACTGGCTAAAATGTTTTGAATCATTGTTAAGACCAAAGTATAAAATTAGATTACCTTGCACCCCTATGGAGATCTCTCCCTCTAGATGTTCAAATCACTTATGTTCACGATTAATCTCCTAACCATTGGCTCCAACTTACCAGAAATAATAACTTGTCGTGAGGTTCTCTCATACCCTAAAAGACACGATTGAAACCCCGTATTTCTACGTATGGTCCCCGTAGTGACGTTAAATAAAAAAAATGTTGTTGTAGACACCCCATTATAATACCCCCTAACCTCTCATTAGGTCCCTAGAACCTCCGTTCATCATTTCAAACCTAAGTCATACCCCGAGTACTAACCTAAAGGTCATCGGGCACTCCCAGGCTCCGTTTGACCAAAAGTCAAACTCTTCAGCTCGATCGAGACTAAATGAATCTTCGAAGGGCACTGAACCTCCTTTCTAATGGTCCATCCCGTGCACGATTATGACTTACCATGTGGAAGAACGACCCATTTTCCCCTGAAATTCGATCAGGAGGCCACCGAGAACTCCCGAGATCCATTTGACAAAAGTCAACCCTTCAGCTCGATCGAGGCTGAATGAATCTTCAAAGGGCACTGAAACCATTTTCCAACGATCCGTCCCATGCGCGATTCCAACTTCTGATAACTCCCCAAACTAGATCAAACTCTTTAGAATGTCAAAGTACATCTCCTAACCTTTCTAACGGTCCACCCCGTGCACGATTCTGACTTACCATGCAGACGAACGATCCGTTTAAGTCCGACAATTCCCCGTCCGAAGGACCAACGAGCGCTTCCAAGATATATTTGACCTAAAGTCAACCTCGAACCTGGGAGCAGTCCAAAGGACTTTCGAAGGTCTCTGAATTACCTTTCCAACGGTTTGCCCTGTGCGCGATTCGAATTAATGGTTTGCACCCTACGGCCGATTTTTCGAAAGGGCCTGAAAGACACTACCAAACGACAGGTTCTAGACCCTGCCTATCGATAGTGTGGCTAAACACACCTGCCGATTGGCTGGACCAGGGCTACGCCGATCGGCAATGCCGTGGGCCTATAAAAAGGAGGGCCTAAACCTCATTTCAAGGGGGCCAAAAATCTGAAATACATCACTCTCAGCGAATCTAGAAAACCTCTCTTGAAGTCAGTGTGGTTTCCATATCCAAATCCCTTTCCAACCTTCACTTTTCATCACCTTTTTCATCAAAATTGGTGAATTAACTACCCTCCATCATCATCCAAGTGCAAGGGCTTGGTCTCCAACATTCAAGATCAAGCTCAAGATCTTTAAAAAGGTCCAACTTTCTCAACTCTCTCCTTAAATTCTCATAAATTCACATTAACTTGTTTTATTACTTAGCATTTTTTTTCTCTCATCTCACATATCCTAATATACTTTTTATTTAGTATTATTGCACATCTTTTATTTTCATATAAATAAAAAACCCAAAAAACAAGAAAAAGAGGGTTTGCTCATAAATTCCAAACGGAAATTCTCTCACTTTTCTTACACTTTTCTCACAACTAAAACACTTTTTAACACACACACACACACACACACACATAAGAGAAGTCCCCGCTTGGATATATGGGATAAACCACACCCCTCATTTTGCATGCGAACTACGTGTACTTTGATGCCTCTATAGGCTTTGTAGGCATCTCGGGGTAAAACCCGAGACTCGAGTCCTATTCTTACTTTTTCTCTCATTTTCTATTTCCTATAAAATCAATTCTCTTATATCCTATATATTTAGTCTTAGTAGCGTATTATTCCACATACGTTATCGTTCCATTATAATGATCAACGCAAGGATTATCGCGTAAATCCTATTTTCTAATATTATTCTTAAGAACATTCCTGTTGATGACTCGATTTATCTCTTCTATGATACAAGTCGATGATTCCTTTCTCCACTATATACACACATGCACACATATCATGGGGAAATAAAGGAAAATAGCAATGACCCATGAGAGACCGTAAGGGCGGAATGGGTTCCTAATACCTTCCCATTTCGTAACTTAGCCTCGAGGCCCTTTTCGAATCATTTTGGTTTCGTATGTATTAGTATGTCTTTGGATCCTGTCCCTCGGGATGGCTCCCTTTTCTTTTGTCTGTTTTGAGTAAAATAGACTGGTGACTCCATCTCTCTACATTTTTCACCTCATCAATGATGCCAACCGAAGTTCTCCCGAGAGGGATGCGCGGGACCTAGGATCCTCTCTCTCCCACCCGCCGCGAGGATCGGGGATGGCCACAGTTGTAATATTTATAATCTCTGCTAAAACCAAAGTCTAAAATTAGGGTACCCTATGCCCAATCGATCTATCTCCCCCTCGGTGTTCTAATCACTATACGTTCACACTTAATCTCCTAACCCTCGGTTCCCCTAACCAGGAAGGATAACCACTCGTGAGGTGATCTTGCACCCTAAAATATGCCACTGAACCCCGCATTTCTATGTTTGGTCCCGTCCTCCCTTTTGCCGATCGACCAAACCCTCTGGATTTTCCAAAAAATCCCACATTACTTTCCTGAACTTCCTGGCCATTACTCATAGGCCCCCTATCACTTTGAAAATAGGAAAACCTATTTTCTTGAGCTCTTATGTCAACTAAAAGTATCATCACGTGCACACTCTTAATCGATTATCTCTGTGGACACCTCAATCTGCAATCGAGGTTCTATGACGATTTATCTTATTCCCAATATACTTCGACCACAAACCCCGATAGAAAACAAGAGGGAAAACCCAACTTTCGATACCTACACTAAAGTTTAGGGTGTCAAAAATAGCAAAGACCAAAATATATAGGGCCAAAGTGCAAAAAACCAAAAACCTACAAAACCACTTAATCCATTAAAAAACATACAAACAGCCCATCTGATAGCTTTAGCCAATCAACCAAAGGTCTCTATAGCAATAGTCAATCGGCCAAAGCCCTCTGATACCATATCTTATCCAAATCTTTTCTCAGCCTTTGATAAAATATTAATGGCTCAAGACCTTTGGATGATTGGCCATTGGACCGGACAAAAACCTTGTAAAGAGAGGCGGCCACTAAACTTAAAAATAAAAACCCAAAGTTAAATATTTATTTAATTTTATGATTTTCTCAATCTCGAGATACTCGAGATTATTTTTAAAAAGTCCTGAAGGGCCCAAACTTCAAAAAAGTCGCCTAAAAAGAGGTACGTACTCCTGAAAAGTCACCTCCGATAAATAAATAGAGTGAAACCCCTGCAGGAATTTTGCAAAAATCAACACTTCTAGCTGAAGCTCCGCCCGAGTGAAAAATACCAAAAAAGGGGTTTTCCCCTAAATCAAAAAGTCGGCTTTCACCGCAAGGTAAAGAACCTCGGCCCAAATTATTGGGCAATACCCTACCCCCCCCCCCCCCCCCACACACACACATATATATATATATATATATATATATATCTGTGTGTGTGTGTGTGTGTGTGTGTCATAAATTGTACATACTTGTTTACTTTCGCTACTCTAGACCCCGTTTAGGGGACCAGGTATGCAATCTACCACATTTATATTTATTTAAAGCCTGGTTTCTAATCCAGCATCTTTACTTTGTCAAGAATTGACATGCTCATATGATAAATCGATACAAATAAAATGCCATGATTCCAAATTACGAACATGGAAACATACCTTTCAAAATATGTTCTCAGGAGAGTGCCATTGAGTTGGGTTCAACGCGAAACATTGCAGGCCAAAGTCTAAAATTTTACCACACTCACCACTCCTCTAAGCGAACAAAGTCCATCACTACATGACACCCCGAATATGTGTTTTCATTCTAATACTTTTCAAACATCTGCATTTGATTAACATATTAAATTAGCATATAAATATATCAATTCAATTTAATACAACGAAAATGCTATACTAAGGACTAGGCTATATAAGTACCACATTGTTGTACCTTGTATACCCAGTATCCGATTGCCTACACCTGTATATAATCTTGTAGTGAACTACATTGGATTTGATCTTAAGTCTCCTGAGTACGTAGGTGCTATACTGAGATAAACTCATGAAGCCTAATCCATGTAATACGTCTCTTGGTGTATTATCCCCTATACATGCCTCATTCTTTAGTTTTACACTCCTATATGTTATCCAACCCCATTGGAACTACGTTGGCTTTGATCCCAAGTCTCCTTGGGTACGTAGGCGCTATACCGAGCTAAACTTATGAAACCTAAGCCTTATAATACGTCTCTTAACATATTATCTACTAGGGATGCATCCATCCCCAGTCCTGAACCCCCCCAACTTCCCCTGGTCCATCCCAATATCAAGACGTAGTGTTTTGTTATGCTTCTCAGTAGTAGAAGATTACATCCTTGATGTAACCTACATTATTCTTAGCTCTCCCCTTACCAAGCCAAGTCCTTCACTTGCACACACATCACGTTCGAACACGTGTTACAACTAAAATACGTTGGCTTTGATCTCGAGTCCCCTTGGGTATGTAGGCGCAACATCGAGTCCTTCTCGTGAGCTCGAGCCTCGATAATATATCTCTCGACATATTATTTCATCGAGATGCATCCATCTCTAATCTTTATTTAGTATAAACAAGATATCAAACTATCTCAAGGCATGATCTCATAATATACATATACAAATTCTCAAATGTATATACTAACTATACAGAGATGCATCCATCTATAATCCCTCACATACTGCAAGCAAGATATCCAACTAGCTCAAAAGTTGAGCTTACTCACACACTTACATACTTAAAAATGACCATCCGTTATATAAGTAAAATAACAGAGCCATGCATAAGAAAATATTGTGTACCTGCACTGGTTGAAGTGACATTACTATACCTTTCACTGATATCATTTTCCAACCTAAGCACCTATCTGCATTTTTTAGGGGCCCTCTTGCTAAGGTCTCTAAACAAATCATAAAATAACTAAAAAGTAATCAATCAATGCAAATAGAAATAGTAAGCATAAAATTAAGGAAGCATACAAAACAAGTGGGGTGGCTAGAACTTTCCCCACTCATAATTCAGTTTCGAAACCTTCACAACAAGAATCTCTTGACCAATCGCAGACTTTAAAACCCGCCTTAGGATTAACCTAAAAGGGATAACTCAAACCTTTTTATTTTATTTTTCTATAAAACAAACTGGCGAATCTAAACACCCTACGAAACCCCCTCATTTTTTGCACGAAATCCACACTTACCAAAGGGGTGTGCACCAAATCTGGTCATGGCGTCAAACTACATCCAGGGGCTAATCATCAAAACCCAAATGTTGAACCAATAAACCGACCTCAGGGGGAGCAGAGGAATGGGAGACAATCACTCCCGCATTTGTCATAATGCGAGTCCCTTTCACCCTCTAGCATATCAACTTCTCGAAGCCCACAATGCCACATTAACTCTAACGTTTGTTCCAAAAATAAGCCAACATAACTAAAACCCAAGTGAGTGTAAAAAATGTCCTTACAAACTCCCCCTTTGGATATTTCGGGACAAAACCAAAAATGGAAAAGTTCTAAAAAAAATTATTGGATCAAAATCCGTATACATCAATATATAAATCCTAATCCCCGCAAGACTTAATAAGACGTACAACTTGTTTAATCCACGATATATCAACATTAAGAGCCTTGTATTTCATGCACACTTAAACACAATCTCATGAAGTACTAAAGATACAAAAAATGCATATAAATAGGAAGGTATTATAAAATGTAATGCATGCACTAAACTACTACCCCTAAATATATAATCCCATGAATTCCACCCCCCTTGATCTTGCATAAACAAAGGAAGAAATAAAAAAAATCACAAATCAATTTAATTAAGAAACTGAGATCATCAAATATAACATATGCTTGAGGATATAAGTGACAAAAATGCATGGAAATATAAACATTGCAAAGCATATTTCATTTACAAAATATCATATCCATATCTCAACATGACACGTGAAACTATAATTATCATTTATAACTACCAAGTATCAATAATAAGCATGGAATTCAAAATGCTAGAAATAAAGACATATAAAAATGTAAAAAGATGAATATACCAAATCCACAGTTGTGTAATAATTGTGATAAATATCTAGAAGAAACATAAATACCCATTAATAAAATAACTCACCATAGTACAAGAGAGTACATATATCTCAACTCAACTCAAATATTTATCTCCGAATTGTACATCATCAAAAAATAAAAGTGCAATATCTAGAAAAATTATGCATCTTCACTATCACCATCACCATCTCGAGCTCCAGATATGATTGCTCTACCTATCCTCTCCTGATCACGCTACTCCCCTAGACAACACTAGTATTAGGTATCCTTAAGAGTTTATTTGAGCCACTCTCTCTAGTAAAGTTTTTAGATGTACCTTGATTATTGCTATTTTTGTGCCTAAAGTCGTAAAGACTCATTAATCTAGTGCTGAAACGAGGTGAACTAAGTAGCAAAGATTGTCTCTTGCTGAGATGGTTATGTCAGAGTAGGCGATATTGTACTCAGAATGGACACTTGAGGAACTGGAATATGTCGATACATAGTGTAAAATGTATCATCCTCCTTTGATGCCTTCATAGGACGAACATGGGTATCATCAACAATGTGATACTCGGAATGATGTGTAGTGGCTTCGTCATTCTTACATAAGGAATCTAAGGTCCACTCTCTAGGAATGATAAGTACATTGACTGTCAGTATAATGAAAGTGAGTAACACCATAACAGGTAGGGATATATGTAGTTGTGTATCTCCATCATTCCAGATGGATGCAATATTACTCCAGATGAGAGATGGGAGATCAATGGTCACGCCAGTACCAATAGCATGCATAAACAAAACGTGATCACGATTGTAGGTTCTATAATTCCCTATATGCCGAACATTGAAAGTATTATAAAGCAAGTAATAGTGAAAATAGAGATGAATTATATGCATTAGCTTACAGTTGCACAAGGCAAGATCCATAAAGTTAATAGTCTTATAAACAATAAGGTATGGTGTGAGAAGGTCAGGATCCACAGGATACCGAGATGAGGGAGTCCTATGAATGTCTAAGATCACAGATGTGGTATTAGGCGAGATAATGATGTTTCCACCTTTAACCCTAGATAATATAAACTTCCCATCAACTTGGAGTAAAAATAAAACTCACACACCATGTCTACCTAAGCTAAGTCGCTCAACGAGAGAATAATCTCACATATCAACCACCTAACCATGAAGGAACTAAAGTCACCTCTAAGTCATTAAGATAAATAGGATGCTCAACCACCACCCGCATATGGTAATACCAGGTGGAGATGAATTACTCATACTTCACACGCATAGCCGATCAGAGTGTACTACAGTGTGGTTGAGGCTAAGGAGGAACTTCTTTGGATTTATTTTTCACAATGGAACATAAAACAAGGTAGCGTAAGGAAATTGGTTTTAAGGATAAGCTAAGAACCTAAACAAGGTTACAAACAAAAATCCAATCACAATACCAACCATAAACACCAACAACAAACCTAACCACCAAAGACAAACGTGCACAAAGCCAACGACCAAGCATGTATAAAAAATAAGTAATATTCCTCATCACTAGCTAAGGCTAAAAATAAAATTTCCCCCTTTAAGAAAATACACATATATACATATATAGAAAAAAAGTAAAGAAATATTTTTGACACATAATACTATGTATAAACCAAACAAAAATGCTAATGAATATATATAAGGAAACTAAAACTCTCTCTCTCTCTCTCTCACACACACACACACATAAAGGACAAAGTGAGGAAGAGAAGAAATCATACCTAGAGTCCACTGATAAATCCTAAAATAAACGCTATAATTGCGATCTACACGGTCAAAAACTTCAAATCAAACCTTTAGATTATGAAATGTTGAACGACAAGAGGTTTCGTGGGCCGGACTATTCAAAAATGGTTGATTGATGTTCAGAAGAGATAAATGACACTTTGTAAAGATGAATGCCTCTTTTATAATTGCGATCTACACGGTCAAAAACTTCAAATCAAACCTTTAGATTATGAAATGTTGAACGACAAGAGGTTTCGTGGGCCGGACTATTCAAAAATGGTTGATTGATGTTCAGAAGAGATAAATGACACTTTGTAAAGATGAATGCCTCTTTTATACCTCACCCTCATTAAAAAACACAAAGGGATGGTTTGAACAAGGTCTCGTTCGAACCAGGGCTACCCTCGTTTGAGCAATACCTAAGGATGCTCTCCAAAATTAAAAATCAACCCCCCAAAATAAACCATGAGAAATAAAAAATTAAATATATGAAACAGAAACATGAGTAGCATTATGCACTGAATGATTTCAAAACCCCACACGTGTAACATAATGGGAGTGGGAACGGTCCAAAGAACCCAGAATAATAGTGAGTCCCATTAAAACTTCAAACGAACCCCATAACCAACCTAGTTGAGAAATTAATGACACGAGTGAACAATACCAAAAAAAGGTTTGGTTATTTCGAATTTAAGTTGATAACGACCTAAAGATAACCGCATTCATTAAGAAGTTCAATAAGGGCAAAAATAAAATCTCGTACTCTATGAAAGTGTGCTAACCCAATTGTCTTCGACTTATACCACCCTAAATTTGTGCTTTTTCAAAATTTCCGTTTTCTTTTCTTTTGAGAGTTTGCTATTGCATAAGTATTTAATTTTATTTCTTTCAAGTGCATAAATATTTTGTTTTAACGCTTTTTCTAATGATAGTAATCACCCTCTTTAGGCAGATTTTACCAATACTACTATCATCATTTTTTAAAATCAACTCACAAAAAATGGTTCTTATAAGCACACCTAAAAAATTTAGTGAAAAAATGCACCGATTGAGTGAAAAACGCATGGCTTGAAAGATTTCGGAATAAGATCGATGATACACCCTATTACAACTCGTGTTAATGTGTGTACGATGTGGTAAAGACTACTATATGATTGTAATAGGCTGTTTCTAGGAGAATTCCAAAGATAAGGACAAAGTGACGTCTACAATAAGCTCACACTAGCCTTTAAAATTCGAAATAACTAGAAAACGAAAAAATGTTACATGAAGTTGTTGCCATATCCTTTATCATCGCACGCACAAGAGCCACAAAACTCATAAAACCAAAAAAAATTATTGGGTTTTTATGATTTTCAGAATAACACAAAATCATTTTATTTTTCTTAAATTTTCTCAAAAATAAAAAATCTTATTATAATTTTAAAAAATATATAAATCGAAACAAAAAGACTATTATACACTCTAGGAAGGATAACACGAAATAAACATGACAAAAACAATCCTATCCTAGGAGAAACAAATGACTCATTTGAAAGGGTAACACATACGAGATTCGGCGCCCTTATCCACTACTCTAATCACTTTATTCCTCTTCATATTTCTTCTCTTCTTTTTACCTTGATCACTTAAAAGGGAACTGATAATCCTTTTGAATTCTCTTTTAAATAATTGGGATACTTGTACTATGTAAGAAACACGTTCTTGGAGCTCATAGAAATCCTCGTTCAAATGTGGAGGAACGTACCCACTTTGCACAAGATGGTGGTAATAATATCTTAGGTGCACCATCCTCTTACAATGGCTGAAAAAGTACGATTGCGGAGGATACACCTTCTTTATATTTGGAACCATTCTAGGAGGAGGAGGACGAGGAGGAGGACGAGGACGAGGAGGAGGTGTGTTTATTGACCCTTTGACAAATATGATCTCATTCTTTGGCTTAAAATCTCCATATAATCATAGCTGAGACCCATTTTATCCTTTGAGGATTGATATGGTGCTAGGGGATCTTTCCTCACTTTTCATAACGCACTTTAAGGTAAACTTTCTCCTTTTTAGACTCTAAAAATTGTTTATTCAACTTTCTATATTGTTCCTCTAGCACCTCGCATGCACACGACAACTCAAAGAGAGCCATCTTCTAGGCACCAACTTTTTTTAACGGAGCTCAATTTCGTTCTCCCCGCTTTGAACTTCTCAATGAGACGCTAATAATTTTTTCTTCTATATCCCTCAAAGAAAATATCGCACTTTCATACAAACCAAGCTTATCAACAAGCTTGTAATTCACCTTCTTTATGCCTTAACTCAACTCAAGGAGTTCATTGAATTTCACTTGAAGTTATTCTATAGTCTCTGTAAAATTTATTTCCTCTACCATTTTGTCTCCATCGGTATCGTACACAACATCATATTTTTTAACATTTTCAACATCAAGAGAGTTTTGAGGAGTAACTCTATCATCGATGTGAATGCGGTGAAGTTTTATTCAATGGGATACTCATCACCCAAGTCGGTGTCATTGTCGGTAAGAGTGGCCTTTATAGCCTTATTCTCATTACTTCTTATCTTTATCCCAGTAGGACACTTACATTCCAAATTCCCAAAACTTTGCCATTCAAAGCACCCCCAAAGTCATCATCTAATGTAACACCCCGTATTTCTGAGTATATAGAATTTAACTAATTTAGTTATTTTAAATTACACGTGTGTCATAATTTAATTGAATAAAATATCATGTGTTTATTAAAATATTAATTGGGAGATATAATGATTAATATTTATGGAATAAATTTACTAAGTGAGTAGTATATAACTGAGGATAATTATTATACGTCGTGGCGAGTGATATCGACGTGACTGTGTTATATCTCAACCAGGAGTCGTGTGTAGCCTATATTGAGGTTGAGATAGGAAATTTATGTAGAGTTAATCGTATGGTGATTTCTAGCTCATGGTTGATTCCAAATGGGTGGAAATAGTCGGAATAGTGTACCCGGGTGTACTGTATGGGTGTCGGGGCGATTTTAGACCAAACCGGTACCACGTAGGGGCGTTTTGATCATATAGGAATCTAAGGTAGAAAGAGCTCTAAAAACTTGAGTGGTATATCAACCCCTTAGAGTTATGGGCTAGGGTTACAACACTTGAGATATAGAGGAGCCCATAGGAAAGGAAAAGGAGAAGAGACCTAGTCCATTTCACACCACGAACGTTGCCAGATTCGAGATAGGAGTAAGGAAAGGACATTCTCACCATCCCAGAACGTAAATCAAACCTACTTGATCAAGGCAAGTGTATTTTAAGCATGTTATAATACCCATGTAGTGTAGGGTTTCAAATTCATGATTTAAATGGTTTTCTTGAGATTTGGATGGGTGATATTCATGATTCGGGGTAGAAATCCATGTAAAATAAATCCCTATGTGTAGACGACACGAAATAAGTGAATATGTGATGAATAAATTGAAAGAAATCTGGGTATACCGATGAATATGCTTGAAGAACACATAAACTAGGGCTTTATGACTTTTGAGATTTTATCGATTCTTGAATGGATTTCTTTTAGATTTGATTCATTATTTACATTAAAAATTATGCTTAGACACTTGGTTGATGTTTAGGTATGTTGGGTGGAAATTTGATAAAGTTTCATGGAGTTTTGATAAAGTTTTAATGGTATAAACTCGTAACAGCAACAAAGAAGATGATATAGTCAGGTGCGAATCGATTCAGTTTGAAGACCGAATCAATTCGGTGGGCGAATCGATTTAGAATTCCAGCCTAATCGATTTGGTCACCCAGTTTTGATGAGTTTTACTTTTACGTGATATTTTCCTTATGGAATTAATTACGAGAAACTTTGGTTATGGTTTAGTAACTATAGAAAGAATTAAAGAAGGTTAGTGGACATTTAATTAGGGCTCGGTTAATCTTAACGAGGGTAAAATTGGGATTAGGACCAACGATAGTTAACTGATTGAGATACGTATTGAGAATTTACAATTTAGGTTATGGGAAGAATAAAACATGACCTAAGGCAAATACCAGTGGTATAGTGATACTGAAATAACTTAAGGGATGAATGGGGATCAGTCGGGTAGTGAGTGATACTCGAAAAAATCAAGAATAATAATATGTGTGAAATTATTAGTACATCGAGTATTCGAGAGATATAAATACTACGTACGAGATAAATTATAGGCCCCGTGTATACCTATATTGATGATATATATAGGATGTGTGAATACCTCTTATGTGATTTGTTATATGTGTGAACATACCTACGCTACCTGCTATCACGGGAGGTTATGCGCAGAGGGCGATCCCACCTTGGCGATTCCAGTGAGGTCTGGATGTGTGCCCCAGAACATCAAACTTAGGGCAGCTCACTATGTGCTATGTATTAGTGGGATCGACGTGTCATTTCGATACGTTAGGTATGTGTGTAGACCAAAGGCTTAGCACTATGTTCGCCCCCATTGTGTGTTGTTTGATTTAGGGTTCAAGGGGACATTCCGAACGGATAGTCCCTGATTTGGTACGAGAGGTACATGGACTTGATAGCAGAGTATGCCTTCATCGCGATGGCCATTCCAAGGGATACTGTAGTTGTATATACATATATATATATATATATATATATATACACATACAAGTGTGATTATTGTACTTGTGTGTGATGGTATAAAAGATAGATAGTGCATATCTAAAACTGAATTTAAGTATGAGAAACTTAACTAACAGTGCAATGATAATATTCAGTTAATATGAATCATTGACTTGACGGTAGAGTATCGTATGGGCAGTATGGGTGAGCAAACCTGTTATGGTTAGTTATATACCTAAGGCTAGTAGGCTAGGTAGCATAGCTGGGTGGGTTTAATAGGCGATGTTAGGTGTGCACAATATATAAGAGTTGAGGAACTCAAGGGAGTGTATGTTGGACTAACGTGTGTATCTAATAACTGCAATTTAAATACTTGCTAAATGTTTTTCAAAGGTTTTGGGCTCTTACCCATAATAGATCTATTTTCCACAACATTTTTGGTGTCCAGCCACAGGGACGCCAAGCTTGATGACTCATTCCAGGGATGCGTAGCTACAACACTTATGGAGGCTTGCAGCATTTATGTAGACGCTTCAGTTATTCATTCCTAGATTAAGATCTATGATTCAGTATTTCATTTGAGCATATTGCCCCTTCAGTTGATACATTCATTAAGTTTTATTTATTAAACGATGTATTTGGATTTAGTTTTAATTTCTTTAGACTTGTGGTTTGGATTTAGTTTTGGAACCTATGGTTTATTCGGTAAATATTATTTTATCTTTTTATCATGTGATGATTCATACTCGTAGAGTTGTATGGATGGTTGAGTTACATTATTTATTCTTGCATATTGTTACGATAATGAAAGATAAAATTTGGCACCAGCTTAATTTAACATAGGTGGTTAGTAATTTAAAAAGTTTTTGACAGTGATACTAAGAATAAACCAAATGAGATTCCTATTTATTTTAATAAAGATTTGGTCGCCGTTGATCAAAATAGGACGGGTGTCACAGATGATGTTAGAGCATCAGTTCTATAGTCTATAGGATCTGTGCGGCTTACTACATTTTCAGCGTTACTTTTCATTGATATAGATCCCTATGCTTAGGACTGTCGATTGATAATGTGACTTACATTCTCCTCCTATTCAGTATAGTTGATGCGAATAATATCGAACAATATAGGACGACCAGTGAGGGCGGTTACAAGGTTTGTCGGAGGAGAGGCTCAACTGGAGATATAAAGTATTTTGCGGACAATGACCGCAGTAGAAGTCACCACTATTATTGTTCGGGCAGTGGACGCCGTGATGACCACTGGGGCGCAATAATCCCTAAGTACCACCATAGGAGACGGTGGCGTAAATTCGTATTCATCCAGGGCTGTCGGTAAGGGGGAGAGTTAGAGGGGATTTTTTGAAGGGCTATCCGCAGGAGTTTGGAAAATGCGATATGATGATTGACCAATGGAAGAAGAGTATCTAAATGAGATTGAGTGTGGGGAAGTGTAGTGACACTTATGATTAAAATTTTGGACAAAATTTTTAGCTCATGGGAGAAATATTATAGTGATGGGAGTCAGTCACACATCCGAGTAGAGGTACTATGAATAGCGAGGAATTAGGGGTGCAGTTTGATCGCAAATCCTTCATCAACTATTTTAATAGACTGGAGAGGGAAATTCCAGTAGTTATTGCAGGAAGGCCAGATAGTGGCCGAATATGGGGGAGAATTTTCTTATTTTCGTACTCGACGAGGTGGATACAGATAATAAAAAGGGTATCTGAGATGATGATGGACTCATGGGTAGAATACGCTAGCTTTGAGGGGAAATTCAGCCAGGACGACTGATAGTGATTTCTTCAATGTCGTACTTTTGCAAGGGTAATATAATAGCTTCCATGTGAAGGGAGATAAGATATTGGAAAGTCTAGTCAGCAGAGCAAGACTTAATGTAATTGGTGATAGTGAGGCACCACAGGGGGATACCCAACATGAGTCCCGTTTTAATGATTTAGATCAATGGAATTCTTATTAAGTGATGATGGATTCATTCACGTCTATCAGGAACAACAGTGTTTTCCATAGTGACAATAAAGCTAATGGAACAAATGGGGTAGAAATCAGGGCCAAGGCTACTAGGTCCGAGAGAAGGACAACCCCAACATGGCCATTGGGGTCAGAATTAGGGGGATGACACAGGGAGGTATCCTACGTGTGGAGAGTACGACCACATGTATTAACCTTGTTCGTAATGACTTAGGAGACAAGATCAGGATGACCAATAGGGGTAACTGTTATAGAATTTTTTGGACGATCTGGATGCTATCGGACCGAACCGAAGATCATTATCGAACCGGTTTGGATGAGATTTTCTTGATTTTTCTTTTCTAATTAAGAGTTTTACTTTGATCCAACTCTTGTAAATTTCGTTGTGTATTTAATTTAACTTAGTGCCCGACATTAATAGGTTCGATTATTCTTAGTTTTAGAGGGCTCTTGCATTCAAGAACCCTAGGTTTAGAAGTTTTGCAACATTTACTCAAGATTTAAGCTTTAATCCCAGATTCCTTTATTGCAAGTTTTCTTTAATGTCTGCTTTTAATTACTTTCATAGTTTAGCTTAATTAGTTATTAAATATAGGTTGCAATTCTTATTTCTAAATTTCTTCTCAATTTTTCACATAACTGTGAATTTTTGCAACTTTAATTCTGAAGTAATTTTTACTTTAATCATGCTCGGCTAAGTTTCCAAGGTTTGGGATGCATGAACCCGACCCGATGTAATTTATCTATGTAGAAAATAGGTTTTGAATTGAAATTGAATGAATCGTGTTGTGTAGTACGCACAACCGTCGTAGCCCTTTTAACCTTGTTTGCCCTTGGTAATCGGGGTGTTTAAGGATGCGATGCGGATGCTAGCTATTCAACACCGCTTTATTTTTACCTTTGATTACGTGTGATGCGGGCTAGTACCCTCATATATGTAATGCATAGGATTACTAAAGACTGGGTTTAATCAACTTTCTAATTCAAAAGCTAGTATTCTATATTGTAAATGTACTAGGGTTTGGGGGATTGTATCCTAACCTATCTTTCCATTATTCATATTCACTTTACTGCAGTAGTTTACTTCTGTGCACTTAGTTAGTTAGTAATTTAAATTTCTTTCACATTTAGTAGTAGTCATTTCGTTCATAGTTAATCATATTTTTTACTTCTTTTCGAGAATCAATTCAGGGTTAGTCTTCTGTTCCTACGTCGTTATGATCTTTTGTCCTAGTTCCTCGTGGAGACGATCTTGACTTATTAGATAATTACTAACGCGACAGGCTTCCACTTGAGCTTATATATCACGCACACTAGATACACATTTGTGGTCGCGTTAAGTTTTTAGAACCGTTGTCGGGGATCTAGGTAGACTTTAAGTTAGTAGATTCAATCCCAAATTTGATTCCAAAATTTAAAAGGCCAAAATTTAAAAAAAAAATCAAAAATCCAAAAAAATTCCAAAAATAAATAAAACAAAAAAGAAACCATCTCTCAAAAGCTCTTTAATGGAAAATCAAGAACAAACTCCTCAAAATACTTCAATAAGAATTCACGAAAATCCCATTGTTGAGTATAATTCCGAAAGCCCCCATACCCCTCGTTTTCCACAATTCTGGGCTCCACCTCCTACCCCTCTAAACTCCATCACGAGTCACACGCCAAGAACACTGAGTGAGGATTTTGAGTCCATTGGAGAGAGAGACATGTCAGATATCGCTAGTTTTGATACGGGTGAGGGAGACCTACCGTATCGTCTTATGAAGGAACTCTTATTTACTGAGCAAACTCTCACACCTGGATGCATTCTACTTCCGTACAATGCAGGACAGTTCCACTGCCGTAATGAGATGATGCGTATTCTTCCAACTTTCACAGCATGGATTCAGAGAAACCATATCTCCACATATGCGAGATCGAAGAGGCATGTGAAACTTTTAGTGATCAACCTTGCACGCAAGATGTCGTTAACCTAAAGCTTTTTTCTTTTTCCTTAAAGGATAAAGCTAAGACTTGGATTTGGACTTTACCACTTAACCCTATTATATCATGGAAGGATATGCAGTCCAAGTTTCTCTCGAAGTTCTTTCCACCGCATAAAACTAACTCCGTCAAGGCTCAAATTTAGGCCTTTCTACAACGAAATAATGAGCCATTTGACAAATGTTGGGAGCGATTTCAAAATTTGGTTAACGTTTGCCCCCATGATGGATTTGAGAAACATCCCCTTAAGTATGTCTAAACATCACCTTAAGTATCTCTTTCTTCCATCACAGGCTTACGATAGCTTCTAAACAACTTGTTCAAACAATGTGTGAAAGACTGTTTTGGGAATTAGATGCGAGTGACGCTGAGGCTCATCTTAAGTATGTCGCCGAGACTACTCAATCATGGGACACATCTGATCCTAATTCCCAAAATCGACCTCGACAAGTGTCCACTACTCCTGCTGCGTTCGGTCTATATCAATTGAATCATGATACCTTGGTAGACCGATGACTTGATCAATTTGAGAAAAGTATGAGGGACCTACTTGATATACGACTGAGATAAGCTATGGATCCGCCCGTGCTATGAAAGAAAAAGTGTGTGCTATTTGTAAGATGGGCCATTCAACAAAGGAATGTCCGACGATACCCATCTACAAAGCTATGCATACCGAGCAAGTGAAAGTTATAAGAGGGTTTAAGGGAAATTTTAACCCCCCTCATGGGAACTCGTATAACCCTTCATGGAGAAACCATCCTAGTTTTATCTACGAGCAACAACAAGATGCGTTGAATCAACATTCCCATGTTGCCTTACCTCCACCCCTCCTCAATTTCAACAAGAGCCACTTATGCAAGCACACATGCCAGCTCCACCTCTAGGCCCATACATTATCCCACCGTGAGATCGAGAGATCGCAAGGCTGGTACAACAATAGTCCTGCTATCCCTGTCTAGAAAATAACCTTGGGGGGAACATTTATAATTTGGGTCAGAGCCCAAGGTGTGCAAGAATTAACTTGAATAATTTAAATCACAATAATACAGTCAATGCACAATAAGTATCCCCTTTTTTCATCACTCACATGCACATAACACCTCACCCCTCATCTAAGTGTGATAATATTCGCACCATATACATCCCAAATCATAATTTATGACACCATCTCAATTCTAGAAGGAAATTCATTCCTAATCAGTTTTAATTAAATGCAATACCTACTTTTAAATTGCCAACTTACATTAATTCTAGCCTCCTACACATCAAGTATAAGGCATAAACATCTAATATACGTTATAGGATCAAGATATTATTTAATGTCCACATCCTTAGACAATTTAAATTTATTTTCCATAAAATTCGGGCAAATAATAATATATGTCCTTCCATAAATGTGATACACAAAGGCCTCTACCGTTGGTGTCAAATTCGTGCTCTATCGGCAGTCCGAAGGAATCCTAACATCCAAATTGGACAGTCCGAAGGAATCCTGTCATCCTAAGCGGACACCACAAAACACACATAAGTTGGGGGCGGTCCCTACGCAGGATACCTATACATGGACCATACCCAACGGTAATACAGGAACAGTCAGTGCCACACCTACCTCTCGTGGGTGGAGCCTCTACGTAATACCTATATGCCTATACAATATTAAGCCCACCCGTGCCGACGTGTGGTCACTGGCCCAAATGCTCGAACCCCCGAGTCGATAGGAAAGTACACTGGTATCTCCACACACAAATATATTATAATACTGTAATACCCCGTGACGTTGGGACTGAGAAATTAAATTTTTGGGAGAAATAAAATATATTTAAATTGGAGAATTTTAAAATTTGGTAATTGAGGTCCAAAAATTCAGGACGTTATAAAGTATTCCGGATGAATATTTTGAGTGCACTATTGGTTCCGGATGGGTCAAGATAGTCTAAATGACTGTCCTTGGATTTTATTTCGGTTCCGAAATATTTTTAAGTAAGTTTGACTCAAATTGGAGTAAACGAGTCATTTAAAGTGTTTATTATCATTTAAAACTGGGATTTATGTTTTAAAGACTTAAGAGGCTTACGGATCAGCCTATCTCATTTGTGAGAAAGAGAGAAAGAGATAGAAAGAAAGAAAGAAGAAGAAAGGAAGAGAGAGAGGAGAAAAAGCTTGGAGATTTTCGGCCCATACGCGATCTAGAGGACGATTCAACCTCTACAACTTTTAGGCAACTGTTTAATCTTGCTAAATAATTCATATGTGTATTTGATTTCATAAATTGTGGGAAAAATATGGATTTTGGGTATAAATATCAAAACCTTGATTTTGTGGGTTAAATCTTGCATTTGAGTTTTATAAATAGATTTGAGGTTATATTATGTGTAGGGATGATTTGTAGGATGATTTTTATGTTAGAAAATATGTTGGGGTTGAAGATTGAGGCTTGGAAGAGGATTGAAATGATTTTTGGGAAATTTAGGTTTTGGAGAGAAATGACCATTTCGTAGCCTGCTGAACAGGCCGAATTGATTCGGCCCCCTTCGGAATCGATTCAGAATATTGCAGCCATACATGTCCTTATGACCAAATCGATTCAGACCCATGGTGAATCGATTCAAATTTGGACAACTTACAGGTCCTTTGGACCGAATCGATTCGCCCTTGAGACCGAATCGATTTGAATCAGGCCGAATCGATTCGAAAACAGGGCTGTTTGGGTGAGGTTTTTCTAGAGTGAGTTTTGATCCACTTCGATTGGGTTTATTGATTTGGGACATTATTATATAATGTGAAAGATACGTTTGGGAGATTTGTTGAGAGTTTCTTATAAGATATGATTGTGGGGACGAATTGAGATATTTGAGGAACTTATGCTCATATGATTGGAGTTGTTGTATCGAGGAAGTAGGGAAACCTCATTAGGGATGGAAGTTCTATTCAGAGGTCAGAAGTGAGCTTAGTTATGACTTGAGGTTGAGCACTCCTTGGGAGAGTTGTGAGGGTATGGCGTGAATATTCTAAGCCGACTTTTGTTTCGAATCCTTATAGAGATAGGATTCATTATAAGATATGATTGGGGACTAATGAGATGTAGAGGTCGCGTATCCTTAGTGATGATAAACTCAAGGATTAAATTGTGAATGCATTAATGTTAAGGGTTCATAGGAGCAATTGAACCGTAGGCGAAATTGAGAATAATTGGATTGTACTATCAACGAGAATATGTTGTGTTGAAATGGTAGTCGGGAGAGTTACTATATTTCTATGGGGGATTAACAATGGAGATTCCCATACTTGATGGGATCATAAAATAAATTTAATATTAAGCTTGAGGCTTGCAGACCATTAGATATGTGCATACCTATAGTCGAGATTATCATTAGATTATCGATGTGCATTCGGATATTGATGGTATGTATAGTGATTATTACATACGTTAAACGGTGGGATAGTAATCTTAATGTTGGATATATTGGAAGACTATTCATATCATAGGGGCAATGGTTGAATATGCTTCAAGTGAGGGATCATATTTATATAACAATTTAAGTTAGTACGCTTGGGGACGACGGCTAGTATAAAGAGGATTATGTACACTTATAGCCGAGTTTATAAATTTCGTACATACAAATACGAGATAGTATGTATAGATCTGTATGTATAGATATGTATATATGTGTGTACATATGGCATGAATATTTATACCGTGCGTGATGGTTTGTATATATGATGTCATCATATGCAGGTATATATATATAATGTGAATGATATATATACTTATTGTGTGAAGCATACCCGATACATGCTATCATGGGAAGTTGTGCGATGAGGGTGAGCCCTTGGCTTGAGAAGCAGGGTGTGGATAGTCCCCAGATCATAGTCGTCCATTTTTATTTGTGTGATTTTATTTTGGGGGTGAGAAGTCTTGGGTATGAGTCGTTCTCACTTTTCGGTTAGTAACTATGACCGCTCCCCATACGTTAAGATTGATTTTGTCGCCATGGCGATGTGATAATAGTCCGATAGGTGGTGACCCCGGGAGAAAGTGAGTAATTCCTGGAAGATGATAGCAAGGTGCAGTATTTTGGTATCATATAACCGTTTACGTATGTGTATTGTAAAGTGTACATTATGTGTGTTATTACACGTGGTTATAGGAATGAATGATTGCTTATATATATTTAGAGTAAGATAAATATATCTATCCCATAGGTGAAGGTGATATGCCTTTTCTAGAATGTACATCTTGGGTGATTTCGGTGTACTAATTTATCAGGGTCGAAAGATCGTACTTAGAGACAATTGCGGTTATATCGACCCCAAGGAGTTAGATAAAGATTCTAATTATGTTCTTAGTTTTAGTACTCAATAATTAAGTAGTTGCAGTAATAGGATTTGTGTGAAAGACATAATGGATCCCTACGATCAACGTTGTCAAGGAGTAGTGTATCGGGGGGTTCTTTGTTTGGATTTTGCTTTGCGAGACGCCCCACGCACGAAACGTAGTGCAATGTTGGGAGTGGAGAAAAGTTATGTCCTAAATACTCGAATGTATGTTGTTTAGAGAATAAACTCTTATATTGAAACCTAATGTTATTGTGTGACGTACTAAGACTTATAACTGGTTTAAGTTAATAATTGGAACCACTAGAGCCTAGTAAGGCATATATGTGTATATATAATTATGTGGGGTTAGAATGGAAAGGATTTTTGGGCTATGTTAAGATGGTGGGTTATACGGGTATAAGCCACACGGATAGTTAGGTAGGTTACCCTTAAATGTGTCGGGAAGCTTAATTAAGGTTCCATGACGCGATTAGGTGCGCGCTGTAGATGAGAGGTGAGTTTGGGGTTTCACGAGAGTGCGACTCCACTTTAATTATGAAATATTGCATTTATAATTATTATGCAAGGTTATGCACTTGCTATAAATATTTTTACACCTCGGGCTCTGACCCGTTTATATTTCTCTTTTGCTATATATATGTATGTATATTATACTACAGGTGCCCCACCGCAGGGATACCTTGGATGCGTTCCTATCCAGTGTCTTGGGAGCCGTAGCAGATGCGGACTGTTGCGGGACTTATACTGTAGTCGCTTTCTATTTCTTGTAAATCTAGATGTGACTCATTTTGTATATCGGGTTTACACCCAGGGGTTATTTAGAGCTATTTATATTTCTTCTTTATGGTTGTTGTACTGTCTGTGACCCGACAACTTATTCGGGTATATTTCCTTTGTGTACTTATTTTATTTTAATTCTAGCACTTTATTTTATCATGGTACTTGTGTGCATTCTACCTTTTTAGTAGTTCGATATTGTTGGGTGGATATCCATTGTATGTTTTATTTGAATTTTGGCATCCGCTTTTATAGTCTTGGGTAGTTAGCCTTATCTATTTTAGTATAGTCTGTTGATGTTGAGAATGAGCCATCTGAGATTCCTGATTTAATGTAGTATAGGGCTGGCCACACGTTATTATTTTAAGCGGGGTGTCACAAATACATATTATTTTTCCTCTAATATGTAAAGGTAATTATTCCTAAATTACATTAAAATTCCAATCCAAATCCCCATGCCACCAATCACCCATTAATAATTTATAATCTAATAAATTATTAATTATATCCGGAAATTAATTACTTAACCATCTAGCTATAGGTAGTTATCATTGACTTAGATACGGGTATAATTTTGTTCCATAATTTAATTAACCCAACCATAACATTTTTAAGTTCCAAATTAATTCCAAAAATTCACAGTGATACCCATTAATTATTCATCGGAACCATATTTTATTTATCAAGAAGCTTATATAACTTTCAGTTCATTATTCATCATCAACAACCTTCACAATTGCTATAAATTCATCCCCAAATTTCTACTCAGCCGAACCAATCCGGTCCATATGAATCGATTTGGTTCGCCATTTACAGGGGGTTTTTACTCTACCAAATCGATTCGTTTTCTTATCTATCGGTCCGGTTCTATATCTGCAGAAAAATTAACCTACACCGGAATGTTTACTTTTTATTCTTTATGGGTTCGATTGGGTTTACGGGTATCTAACCCCAAGTATTCAGATTTATCGATTCCTAATTTCTAAAAATAAATTCTACATGTGAATCATTCCTCTACATGCATATCATCATCAAATTCAATTTATCGTTCCTCTATATGTGGGTATTCAACATAAGATCAAATATAATAAACCCTAGTTTCTAGAAATCTAAGGGATTAAAATTTTGCATTGAGAAATAAATTGTAGACATAAATTATGCAAGAAATTCTTGCCTTGTAAGTGTGGAGAAGGTCCCCTTTTGTGTTCCTCTTTCATTCCTCTTCAGTTCCAGCCCCTTTTTCATTCCCTTGGTATTTATCCCCTCTCTCTCCCATGGTTGCTACTTTAGGTTTTATTTTGTGTCAGTGGGGAAGTGGTTTACCCCCACCTAACCACTCAAATAATGTTAATCCCGAGTTGGGTCAAAAGCCCAGCTTTTGGACCTCCCAATAAGCCAGAAACCATAACCCAACTAGTCCAAAAGTTCCCTAACTCATATACCTATGACCCGGGACCAATTTTAAATATTTAAAACACTAAATCGAGTTTCAAACGCTCCCCAAAACGCATCCCAAATACTTTTATTTTACTTAGACATTTTTAATATGTTCCAATGACGTGCACCCGATAGTTGATCTATAAATTAATTATTTCTCACTCACAAAGCCATTACTTCCAGTTGAGTTTTATTTTTATAAAATCATAAGTGCTTACTTAAATTAAAAAAAAAAATTATTCACTTAATTTTTAAATCTTCCCAATTTAATTTATTCTCAAAATTAAAGTCTGAAATCATTAAATCCATCTAATCGAAATATTTTATTCTAAAAATTTATGGGGTATTACATTCCGCGTAGAGGGCGATCCCACTTTGACGATTCCAGCGATGTTTAGATGTGTGCCTCAGAACATAGAACTTAGGGCGGCTCACTATGTACTGTGTATTAGTGGGACCGGTGTGTCATTTGGGTAAGTTAAGTATGTGTATACACCACCAAAGGCTTAGAACTATGTTCGCCTCCATTGTGTGTTGTTTGATTTATGGTTCGAGGAGACATTCCTAACCGATAGTCCCTGATTTGGTACGAGAGGTACATGAACTTGATAGCAGAGTATGCCTGCATCGTGGTGGCCATTTTGGGGGATGTTGTAGTGGTATATATTATAGTGTGATATATATATATATATATATATATATATATATATATATATATATATATATATTGTAATAACCCTTAATTTTGAGTAATTGATTTTTATAATAATTTGCCATGTGAGGTAATTATATAAAATATTAGATAATGGGGTAAATATTATTTAAGTGAGTTAAAAGATAATATTTACTAGATTTTGCATATCTACTGTTATGTGAATATAAATAACATCATGTTATGATTCATGGTGTCGTTGTGCGTTAAACTGCATTTATAATTTAAATGAAGTTGGAACTTGAAATGATTTATATTATTCCGGATGCCAATTTAGAGGGCGCGATCAATCCCGAAATAGTCGAGATAGTCAAAATAAGCGCCATATTGTATTTTTGGGTTCCGGGCACTTTTGACAGGTTATGACTTAATTATGTAGTTACGAGTCATGTTAGTGGTGTATTAACATTTAAAGATGGGAATTAATGCTAAGGTCACGATTAAGTCTTGCAACCCCTCTTATTTCCTAAGTGTATTCTTACTAAAACTAGAGAGAAAGAGAGAGTAAGAGAATTTGGGGAAAAAGAAGAGAAAGAAGGAGAATTGAAGAAATTGGGTTTGATCTTGCATCTACCGAAAGAAAATTCGAGATTTCAGCTTAAGGAAAGTTTCTTACTTGCTAATATATGATTTAGGGTGAATACATTGTAGTGATAGTTGTGTATTGGAATCAATTGAACAAATATGGGTTTGAATGAATTTGTCGTATTTGAACCCTTACATATTGTTTAGGTAGATTTGTGTTGAGTATAGTAGTTAGTATTCATATAGGATGGATTGGGTTGGATTAATGATGGTTTTTGTGGGAAAAAATGGAGAAGAAATGAGTTTTGGGAAAAGTAGGATATTAACATCCATGGCCGAAATTGGGCATTCTGGCCCAGGCAAATCGATTCGCCCCTAGCGAATCGATTTGCTAAAGGGGTAGGCTATAGGTCTGTGATGAGCGAATCGATTCGGTTTATCCGAATCAATTCAACAGTATGCAGAGTGTTGGGTCTTCTTGACCGAATCGATTCGGACTATCCAAATCGATTCGTTTTCAAGACCAAATCGATTCGGCTAGGGCGAATCGATTCGAAATTCTTGCTGTTTTGGGATATTTTTCTAACTTAGTTTGTAACTCTTTTCTTGTTGGCTTAGGACCTAGGAACTTTCTCTTAGGATAAAATAAAGTGTATTAGAGACTTACCTTAGGTATGTAACCACACTAGATTAGAAAGGGGATACTCGGGCTTATCTCGGGGTTTATGAAATAGACGTTAGGGTGGTTCTTTCTGAACGAACTAGTTTAAGACTAGGGAAGAGTAGGATCATATAATTGTGGAAATTTAGAGATGTGTTTGAGGTATACTATACTTTGTGGCTTATAGTAACGTCATAAATTATCGGAGACTAATTTGGGGGCTTATTAAATGTTGAAGTTTATAATGATGACATTAAATGCCTATGGCTCCAGATAAAGACTTAATGTATATTTTAAAATGGGAATAACTTGTGAATGATAAATTGCTTATACACACCTCTCTAAATGCTATCATAGGGGAAGTTACGCACATGAGGTGAAGTCCCCTGGCTAGTGAATGCAAGGTGAATATAGTCCTCGGCCATAGGACCGGTTATTATATATTGTGTGATTATTGTTCGAAGTGAGGTAATTCCAGGTGTGGTTATGACTCAGTGTCGAAGGTATATGGACGCTTCCCGACGTCACGCGATGTAGGATGCCCTGGTTGTCTTGGTGATAGGCCCTGGAAGATGATAGCTATTTAGGGGCGCATCCTGTGGGGAAACCCGGAAGGATGGTCTTAGAATCATTATATGTTATGAAATATAACTATTCTTTTTAAAGTGGGATTTTATTGATAATACGACACTTTATGAAGTAAATTGCTTTAATACGTTTCCTAATGAGAAAAAGGAACGGTTAAATGAAATTTTGTAAAAAGAAAATGGAATCTCATTAAGTAATATTTTTTTTATATTCTCCCGCACAAATGAATTGTGATCATTGTAATTCTTATTGCGTTAGGTTATGCTTTTAGATAGAAAGGTTATATTCCTTATCATTATTTATGGTAAACGAAACAAGCTTATTCATGGTAATTAAATTGTCCATAACTGTCATGCACTTTGTTCACTTCGTGATCATATTAAACTGGGCCCTGATCCGTTTATATCTCTCTACTTTTCATGAATCTTATATTCGCCGAGGTGATCTGCCGCAAGGACGCCCGTATTGACTTTTCTATTCCAGTGTCCTGGAGCTGTAACACTTTGCGGATGTTACAGGATAGTTGATATAGACGCTTCCATCTTTTTGTATTCTAGTTATGACCGGTTGCGCATTCGGGCGTGTTGCCCAAGTTTTATACTTGTATTATATTATTTGACTTTGTACTTTAATACTCGATGTAACCTAATTGTATGGGTTTGTTAACCGATAGCTTATTCGGTTATTTTGATGTATATGGTTGCTGATTTGTTATTTGTCTTCATTTTATCCACCTTCCTTTTAAATTGGATTGTTTAAATGTTTTTCATTAACTTACAAAATAAATTTTGGCAATCCGTTTTTAAAATAATGGGTGGTTATCTCGTATACTATTTGTACTACAGTGATGCTAAGAATGGACCATCTATGATTCCTGTAATTATTGGAGTATCGGGTTGGACACCTCTTATTTTAATAAGCGGGGTGTCACAAATTGTATCAGAGCATCAAGTTCTAGAGTCTTTAGGATCTATGCGGACTTGTCATGTTCTACCATAACGTTCTTTGATATAGAGGTTTATTGTTAGGACTATTTTTTTTATCTATTTGCGATCTTCTGCTAAGATAAATTGTTCTTAATCGTATTCTAATTCAGTTATTTCTTCGTCTCAGATGCAGCCTAAGAGAGGTCCCCTTGCGAGGAGGAATAGAGTTGTAGGAGATGATGTAGGTCCTCCACCGCCACAGCAAGGAACTATAAATGCCACTAGGTAGCTAATATTGTGGCCTAGGCGATCAATGCTGCAATGACTGCCGTGGTTCAACAAATTCCCCAAGCCTAACAACCCAGGGTTTAGGAGGTGCAAGCCCCTGCGAGACCTTCTCCATGGGAAAGAGTCAGAGAATCCTTCTTAAAGGGTCATCCCCCGGAATTTCAGGGTGGTTCCGACGTGATTGTAGCTAACCAATGGAAAAAGGATATGCAGCGCCACCTTCGCATGGTGGATTGTAGTGAGGAACGAAAGCAAATCCTTGCTACTTTTAAGCTAGTTGGAGAATCCTTACAATGGTGGGAGTCGATGACTATGCCAGAACAAGGAGATACTATGACTATAACTGACTTTTGGGTTTTGTTTGACCGGAAGTATTTTCCTCCCGCAATTTAGAGGGAGATGAGGAGGAAACTTCAAGATGTAGTTCGAGGTGAACGTTCGATGGCAGAGTATGAGGAAAAATTCACTAGTTTGGCTACTTTTGTGCCGGATGAGGTAACTCCGGAGGAAAGGAGAATATCAAAGTTTATAGGGGGTTTACATTAGAGGATACAACAACACTTGCTGGCAAATCCAGCTTTACAAACATTCAGGGATGTGATGAATGTCACATTACTTCATTGTCAGGATCATCGGTTGCATGTACAAGGAAGTAATAAAGTTTCAGTTATGGGGCAAGCGAGTAGGCCAGGAGGCAATGGTGCAGGAGGGGGAACACTACCCTCCTCCCAATCATCGGGAGGTAAGCAAAAGAAAAGGGATACCCAACAAGGGGATTTATCCAAAAGACAATGTTTTGGGGGATTTAATTTCGGTAGCAGTAATTTTAGGCACGGTCAAGGTGCCCAAAAATAGCATCAGTCGGGTCAGGCAGGTCGGGGTTATAATGGGGGTTGAGGCCATTCGGGCCAAGGCTTTGGGCTGTTCAGAAATAATAGAAGCCGTAATCAGGAAAATATGGGGGGTCATTGTTTTCTATGTGGGGAGCCGGGTCATTATAGGAAATCGTGTCCGCAGTTGAACGGGGGACAATTTCCTAGAATTCCACAGCATCAGCAGGCACAGCTACCGCCACCAGTGCCTAATCCAGTCGTCCCTCTGCAACAGGGACAATTATAGTATGGGCGTGTCTACCACATACAGAATGCTATGCTTCCTCCAGCCCCTCCGGCGCCGCCAACTATCGAGGGTAAGTTTTCCATTCATGGGCATATGGGTCATGTATTATTTGATACGGGTGCGACACACTCGTTTATTTCTATAAGTTTTGCACAATTGATGGAATTAATTAAATCTGCAGAGAGTACTTTCACTAGTGCGAATCCTCTATGGGTGACGATTCATTTATTTTCTTTATTTATAAAAGAGTAGAAATAAATCTTGGTAATTTGTGTTTTGAGGCTGATTTGTTCGTCCTTGATATGGTCTGGTAAGATGTAATCCTGGGTATGGATTGGCTAGTGAAGTATCGCGTGATAGTAAATTGTTATGGGAAGAGTATAGTCTTTGCCATTCCGGGGCAAAAGATGTTTTAGTGGCTATGCCTCATTCAGAGGGAGGTTCTAGCACTTATTTGTATTGCATTGCGGGGGAGACTTCTCGTGATATAGTCATTTCCTTAGATTCGATTACCGTTGTTAGAGACTTCGAAAATGTTTTTTGGGAAATATCGGGTTTACCTCTAAGTAGGGAGATTGAGTTTGTGATTGACTTAGCATCGGGAAGGCGATCGATTGCTAGGGCTCCGTACCATATGTCTCCTGTGGAAATGAGGGAGTTAAGAGATCAGATTCATAAGTTGTTAGAACAGGGGTTTATTAGGCATAGTACGTTGCCCTGGGGAGCTCCTGTATTGTTTGTGAAGAAAAGAGATGGTTCTCTCCGATTGTGTGTTGATTACCGGGAGTTGAATAAAGTTACCATCAGGAATAAATACCCATTACCTCAGATTGATGATCTATTCGATCAACTTAGGGGAGCGTCGTACTTATCTAAAATATATTTGAGGACGAGGTATCACTAGCTGCGGATACGAGAGCAGGATGTGTCCAAAACTGCGTTTCTAACTATATATGGGTCCTATGAATTTTTGGTTATGCCTTTTGGGCTAACCAATGCTCCTGCAGTGTTTATGGACCTTATGAATAGAGTGTTTCGAGACTTCCTGGACCAGTTTGTTATCGTGTTTATTGATGACATCCTAGTGTATTCTCAAATTGAAGCCTACCATGCTAAGCATTTACGGTTGGTCCTGCAGACGTTAAGGGATCATCAATTATATGCCAAATTTGAGACGTGTGGTTTTTAGCTACAAAAAGTGCAGTTTTTAGGTCACATTGTGACAGCTCGAGGTATTTCGGTAGATCTGAGTAAAGTTATTGCGGTGAAGGAATGGGGTCAACCCACAACACCTACAGAGATTCAAAGTTTTCTGGGTTTGGCTGGCTATTACCGCATATTTATCAAGGTTTTTTCTAAGATTGGTATCCCTTTGATCAATTTAACTCGGAAGGGAGTGAGGTTTATTTGGGATGATTCTTGTCAACTGGCTTTTGATGAGTTGAAAGATAAGTTGACTTCTGCTCCAGTACTTGTGTTACCGAGGCCGGGATTAGAATATTTGGTCTTTACGGACGCATCTCTGCAAGGGTTGGGAGATGTGTTACAGATAATCGGGCTATTGCTTATGATTCTCGCAAGCTAAAGCCCCATGAGAAGAATTATCGAGTTCATGATTTGGAACTTGCTGTAGTGGTTTTTGCCTTAACGATTTAGAGACATTACCTCTTGGGGGGGGGGGGGGAGTTTAGTCTTTTCACGGACCACAAATCATTGCAATATTTTTTTTTACAGAAGGATTTGAATATGCGACAACGTCGATGGTTAGAGTTTGTGAAGGACTACCAATTTTATATTCATTATCACTCGGGTGCTAATGTAGTGGCGGATGCTTTGAGTCGGAAACCCGAGGGGGAGTTAACACTGGTTTGGAAGGCTAAATGGAAAGAACTCATCCAAGAGGATGCGGTGACAAGGGCTTTTATGTCGGTGTTGACCGTTACGCCTATGATAGTGGCAAGGGTTGTGGAAGCTCAAGAAAGGGACAAAGGTTGTCAGGACCGTAAGAACCAATTATTAATCGAGGGAGCAGAATCCTACTCTATAAGTTCTGAGGGTGGGTTACGTTTCCACGGGAGACTTATTGTCCTGGAAGAATGGGATTTGAGACGGGCCCTAATGACAGAATCTCATGGGTTCAAGTTTGCAGTACATCCTGCTGGAGACAAAATGTACCAAGACATGCACCGTTAATATTGGTGGGCGGGTATGAAATGGGACATTTCTGAATTTGTTTCCCAATGTACTACTTGTCAGCTGGTGACGGTAGATCATCAGCGAACGACGGGATTGTTATAACCCTTGGAAATACCAGTATGGAAGTGGGACGGCATCTCGATGGATTTCATCACGGGATTGCCAACATCACAAAGAGATCATGATTCTATTTGGGTGATTGTCGATCGTTTAACCAAGTCGTCACATTTCTTATTGGTACGTACAGATTATAATACTGCTCGTTATGCTCGACTATTCATTACGGAGATTGTTAGACTCCACGGGGTGCCCATTAATATAGTCTCCGATCAAGACAAAATTTTTGTTTCCCATTTTTGGCGAAGTTTCCAAGAAGCTATGGGAACCGAATTGGAGTTGAGTACCTCCTATCACCCTCAAACAGATGGGCAGATGAAAAGAGTCAACCAAGTGTTAGAGGATATGCTCAGAATGTGTGTGCTTGATTTCAAAGGAGGTTGGGAACAATACCTTCCCTTGGTCGAATTTGCTTATAATAATTCGTACCAATTTACTATTGGGATGGCACCCTATGAAGCATTATATGGTCGACCGTGTCGATCACCTACTTGTTGGTTGGAAGTAGGGGATAATAAATTTTTTGAACCTGAGATGATCCAGGATACTTCTTCAAAGATTGAACTTATTCACAATTGCATTCGAATTGCTCAAGATCGTCAGAAGAGTTATGCTGATGCGAATAGAAGGCATGTGGATTTGGAGGTTGGAGATCAAGTTCTGGTGCGAGTTTCGCCGGTGAAAGGTATAAAGCAATTTGGGAATAAAGGAAAACTTGCGCCATGCTACGTAGGTCATTTTCCCATTATGGCTAAAATAGGCCCAGTAGCTTATCAACTTGCCTTACCGGAACATTTACAACATATTCATGATGTGTTTCATGTTTCATCCCTGAAAAAAGTACAAGAGGTGTGAAGGATCTCACTGGCACGTTCCTTTGGATGATATCGAATTGCAGCCCGATATTTCATACGAGGAACAACCAGTTGCAATCTTAGATCACGGGGAGCGTAGGCTAAGATCTAGAGTGGTGCCCTTGGTTCTGGTCCGATGGGGACATCACAATACCTAGGAGTCAACGTGGGAGCGGGAGGACGATATGCGAGAAAAATATCCACATCTCTTTTTGCAAGGTATGCCTAAATTTGAGGGCAAAATTCCCTTATAAGGGGGGGGAGTATGTAATAATCCTTACTTTTGAGTAATTGATTTTTATATTAATTTTCCATGTGAGGTAATTATATAAAATATTAGATAATGGGGTAAATATTATTTTAAGTGAGTTAAAAGATAATATTTACTAGATTTTGCATATCTACTGTTATGTGAATGTAAATAACATCATGTTACGATTCATGGTGTCGTTGTGCTTTAAACTGCATTTATGGTTTAAATAAAGTTGGAACTTGAAATGATTTATATTATTCTGGATGCCAATTTAGAGGGCGCGGTCAATCCCGAAATAGTCGAGATAGTAAAAATAAGTGACATATTGTAGTTTTGGGTTTCAGGTACTTTTGATAAGTTATGACTTAATTATGTAGTTACGAGTCATGTTAGTGGTGTATTAACATTTAAAGATGGGAATTAATGCTAAGGGCACGATTAAGTCTTGCAACCCCTCTTATTTCCTAAGTGTATTCTTACTAAACCTAGAGAGAAAGAGAGAGTAAGAGAATTTGGGGAAAAAGAAGAGAAAGAAGGAGAATTGAAGAAATTGGGTTTGATATTGCATCTACCAAAAGGAAATCCGAGATTTCAACTTAAGGCAAGTTTATTTCTTGCTAATATATGATTTAGGGTGAATAAATTGTAGTGATAGTTGTGTATTGGAATCAATTGAACAAATATGGGTTTTAATGAATTTGTGGTATTTGAACCCTTACATATTATTTAGATAGATTTGTGTTGAGTATAGTAGTTAGTATTCATATAGGATGGATTGGGTTGGATTAATGATGGTTGTTGTGAGAAAAAATGGAGAAAAAATGAGTTTTGGGAAAAGTATGATATTAACATCCAAGGCCGAAATTGGGCATTCTGGCCCAGGAGAATCGATTCGTCCCTAGAGAATCGATTTGCTAAAGGGGTAGGCTACAGGTATGTGATGAGCGAATCGATTCGGCAGTATGCAGAATGTTGGGTCTTCTTGACCAAATCAATTCGGCCTATCCGAATCGATTCGCGTTCAAGACCAAATCGATTCGTCCAAGGCGAATCGATTCAGAATTCTTGCTGTTTTGGGATATTTTTCTAACTTAGTTTGTAACTCTTTTCTTGTAGGCTTAGTACCTAGGAACTTTCTCTTAGGATAAAATAAAGTGTATTAGAGACTTACCTTAGGTATGTAACCACACTAGATTAGAAAGGGGATACTCGGGCTTATCTCAGGGTTTATGAAATAGACGTTACGGTGGTTCTTTCTTGAACGAACTAGTTTGAGATTAGGGAAGAGTAGAATCATATAATTGTGGAAATTTAGAGACGTGTTTGAGGTATATTTTACTTGGTGGCTTATAGTAACGTCATAAATTCTCAGAGACTAATTTGGGGGCTTATTAAACGTTGAAGTTTATAATGATGACATTAAACGCCTATGGCTCCGGATAAAGACTTAATGTATATTTTAAAATGGTAATAACTTATGAATGATAAATTGCTTATACACACCTCTCTAAATGCTATCATATGGGAAGTTACGCGCATGAGGTGAAGGCCACTCGCTAGTGAATGCAGGGTGAATATAGTCCTCGGCCAAAGGACCGATTATTATATATTGTGTGATTATTGTTCGAAGTGCGGTAATTTCTGGTGTGGTTATGACTCACTATCGAAGGTATATGGCCACGCAATGTAGGATGCCCAGGTTGTCTTGGTGATAGGCCCTGGAAGATGATAGCGATTTAGGGGTGCATCCAGTGGGGAAACCCGGAAGGATGGTCTTAGAATCGTTATATGTTGTGAAATATAACTATTCTTATTAAAGTGGGATTTTATTGATAATACGACACTTTATGAAGTAAATTGATTTAATACGTTTCCTAATGAGAAAAAGGAACGGTGAAATGAAATTGTGTAAAAAGGAAATGGAATCTCATTAAGTAATATTTTTTTTATATTCTCCCACACAAATGAATTGTGATCATTGTAATTCTTATTGCGTTAGGTTATGCTTTTAGATAGAAAGGTTATATTCCTTATCATTATTTATGGTGAACGAAACCAGCTTATTCATGGTAATTAAATTGTCCATAACTGTCATGCACGTTATTCACTTAGTGATCATATTAAGCCGGGCCCTAACCCGTTTATATTCTCTGTTATGCATGAATCTTATATTCGCCCAGGTGCTCCGCCGCAAGGATGCCCGTATTGACTTTTCTATTCTAGTGTCCGGGAGTTGTAACACTTTGCAGATGTTACAGGATAGTTGATATAGACGCTTCCATCTTTTTGTATTCTAGTTATGACCGATTGCGCATTCGGTCATGTTGCCCAAGTTTTGTACTTGTATTTTATTATGTGACTTTGTACTTTAATACTCGGTGTAACCTAATTGTACGGGTCTGTTAACCGACAACTTATTCGGTTATTTTGATGTATATGGTTGCTGATTTGTTATCTGTCTTCATTTTATCCACCTTCCTTTTAAATTGGATTGTTTAAATGTTTTTCATTAACTTACAAATTAAATTTTGGCAATCCGTTTTCTAAAATAACGGGTGGTTATCTCGTATACTATTTGTACTACAGTGATGCTAAGAATGTACCATCTATGATTTCTATAATTATTGGAGTATCGGGCTGGCCACCTCTTATTTTAATAAGCGGGGTGTCACACACACACACACACACACACATATATATATATATATATATATATATATATATATATATATATAGAGAGAGAGAGAGAGAGAGAGAGATTATTCTACTTGTGTGTGATGGTAGAAAAGATATATTGTGTATATCTAAAATTAAATTTAAGTACGAGAAACTTAACTAACGGTGCAATGAGAACATTCGATTAATAGGAATTATTGACTTGACGGTAGCGTATCATATGGACGATACGGGGGAGCTAAATCTGTTATGGTTAGTTAGATACTTATAGCTAGTAGGATTGGCAGCATAACTAGGTGGGTTTTATAGGAGACGTTAGGTATGCACAATAGATGAGAGGTAAGGAACTCAAGGGAGTGTATGCTGGACTAACACGTGTATCTAATAATTCTTTTATAACTGCAATTTAAATACTTGCTAAATATTTTTCAAAGGTTTTGGGATCTAACCCTTGTCAGATCTATTTTCCATAATATTTTGGTGTCCAGCCACATGGATGCCAAGCTTGATGACTCATTCTAGGGATGCGTAGCTGCTGTAAGGACATAATTTTATAAATGTCCGGGGTAGAATCTAGGAATTTTCTATTTTCCCTAGATCATAGTTTGTATGTCTGATACCGCTACATTCGGCACATCAACACGATCATCCACGACGACCTTTATTCGAATCCATGCATCCATCATCTTCACACGTGCATCATGCTTCATGCAACGTTCTGTTCAACCGGTGACAATACTCCACTACGCAATATTGGTAAAATGATTTATTGGAGTTGTTTATATTTGCATAAATATTTGGGAAATTTTTTAGAAAATATTTTTTGAAGTCTGAAATATTTTTTATCGAAAGAAGAAAATTTTCTAAGTGTAGAAGCGGAGTGCCTCGGTTGACGAGCTCGTTCAAATGAGCTGCCACTGTCGTTCGAGCGAGAGAAGCATCTCGCGCGAAGTCGTTCAAATGACACTTGTCCTTCGTTCGAGCGAGATGCCTATCTCTTTCGAGTGATGCCGCCGCCTCAATTTTCGTATAAATACCAGTGTGCATTCTAGATATTTTCCCAGGTCTTTTTCCAACACGATTTCTGCGGAAAAAACAGCCCAGAAAACTGACTTCACTTTTTTAAGGTTTTATACCTTTTTGATTCACAAATCAATTCCCATATATTTGTGTGAATCCTTAAACCTTCAAGAGGACTGTTTACTCATCTGGAGTAACGTGTGGGGAGAACTCTACAACCGGAGAGCTGTGTGCTATTGTGGAGGGAGTCCTTACGGAGTAACTTGTGGAGGAGCCGTTTCTCTTCTTCATTGATGCCCACCTGGAGTTCTTGCGGGAGATTCTAGCCGAGACATCGAAACCGATGCCCGAGGGTATTTCGAATGTCGTTCTTATTTTTATTGTAATCCGTGTAACCATTTTTACAAATTATAGTGAAAATAAAAAGGTTTTGCCCCTTTGGGGGATTTTTTCTGAAATTGTTTGTTTTATCTCACATGCTTTATTTTATTGGACGAATCATCTAGATGCATGTTTTAGGGTTTAACTAAAATTTGGGAATAAATAAAATTGGATTTTATTCGAAAAGTCGTATTATTTCCACTGTAGCGATTCTACAGCTGCAACACTTGTGAAGGCTTACAGGTTTTGTGTAGACACATCAGTTATTCATTTCTAAATTAGGATCTATGATTTAGTATTTCATTTGAGCATGTTGCCCCTTCAGTTGATAGATTCATTCAGTTTTATTTATCAGACGATGTATTTGGATTCAGTTTTAATTTCTTTAGACTTATGGTTTAGATTTAGTTTTGGAACCGATGGTTTATTTGATACTTACTCTTATAGTTGTATGAATTATTGAGTTATATTATTTATTCCTGCATGTTGTTACGTTAATGAAAGATAAAATTTGGCACCGACTTAATTTAACACAGGTGGTCAGTAATTTAAAAAAAATTCAATAGTGATGCTAAGGATGAACCAAATGAGATTTCTATTTATTTTAGTAAAGGACTGATCACCCGTAATTAAAATAGTCGGGGTGTCACATCTGATTTCTCTTCTTTTTGAGACTTACTATCATGTCCACTAGAAGACTTATATACCTTATTGGACTTACTGTTCTCTCCTACTTTCTTATTAGATGTAACCTTTTGTGGATTGGATTTGAGAAAATTCTTCAATTTCTTGGTCAATAAGACAATCTCAACCTCATTATTGTCAAAATTATCATCCGATATTATGGGATAACTCTTTTGTGCCTTCAACATGTTGGCCTTACTTTTCTTGGGTGGTGGAAAATTTTCTAACTCCGGCTTCAATAGACCTTATGATATCCTATACTTTCATTTACGTAGACCTCATACAATGTTTAAGGCTGAGATGTGGGGAAGGAACGTAGGTGGTAGTGACCTAATTTTTTTCAATGACCCTATAGTTCGGGATCTTCTAACCTAAATATAATTAAGAGCATTAAATATTTTTGCACAAAACTTAATGAAGGTATAATTATTTTGCATCTTTAATAACTCATACTAGGAGGAGAGATGTTGGAGCTTCGAGACCCAAATGGTATTGGTCCCCTTGTGGGTGAGCTGAAGAATGTCTCACGCCTCCTTGGATGTAGTTCATGTAGATATTAGACATAACTCCTTTTGTAACACCACCAAAATGGCATTAATCCCCGTAGAATTGTAGTTATCTACCCTATGGTCATCCTCAAACCATGACTCCTCCAGTTTAGGGACAACAATATCTCCTAAAAAGGTTGTTTGACATTTCCACCACTTAACAATGTAAACTACACCCTCTATTCTTGGGAATTAAAGGAAAAATGATACATGCCCTCCAATATGCATAGTTACTAACCTGGAAATAGGAGGACATGTGGCTGACTGAACCTCGATAGATATAAACCCTAAATTCATGATAAAGCGGTCTCTAATACCAGTTTGAAATATGTGTGTGCCTAAGTATCCAATTTCAATTAATTATTTTCTTAACTAATTAACACTTAAAGTAAATTAAATCCTTTTTCATTTGAATCAAATTTTAATTTTACCGAATAAAATTAATTATACCAAATTACATGCAATTGGTGATAACAGTGGAAGTAGTAAAAACAATCACACAAAGATTTTAAAGTGAAAACCCTCGTGGGAAAAATCGCTATCACCCCAACCCACTTAGAAGTCCACTAGTAACGAATTTAATATTATAGGACTTAATGAGTACACAAACACGTCTTACATATACAACGACGCTTACTGCCACATGGTCACTCCCTTGCATTATGCTAATATGCCTCTGGCTGTACTAGCAATAGACACTCTAGTCTAGGAATCAACTGCATAACCTCAAGGCCTCAATATCCACCAATATCGATCGGTGACGATTATCCCACACAAAATCTAATGTTCTATCTTCTTAACATAGAAGATATTAGGGGATTTATAAACCTAGAGTCTACTTTTCTTGCATGGAGTTGACAAGATATCACACACAAAACGACTCTAGCTAAACCAAATTAGAGTTTTAAAAAAACTAGGCATCATCAATTGGAAGAAACATTTAAAGGTGATTAAATTGTTTAGCAATGAAGGGGATCCAAATAAACTTGTTTTCAAGATAAAGGTCCTCGTTTGAACAAAGGAGTCCTCATTTGAATAAGAGCTTTCAAACAAGGGGTTCATGTTTAATTTTTTTCGGCCGAAGGTAATTATTTTAAAGAAAATGTATCCTTGTTCAAAACAAATTTGATCGAGGGATCCTCATTTAAAGTATTCTTTTGATCGAGGTCTACTTCCTTGAAATATAGGTCCTTGTTCGAAACCTTCTTCGATTGAGAGTGACCACGTTTGAACAAGGTCACTATACTTTGACACGTGAAAAAATTTAGTTTAAAAAATTATAAATATTTTCTATATGTTTTTATATCAAAATCTTTTCTTGTCTTATCACTTCCAAGCAATAATGTACACTACAAAGAATTATAAAACTTTGAAAATAATTACCTTTACCAAATATCCTATATGGAATGAATATGTTGAATCCAATTTAATAATCTCTACCACGTTCCTTTGTCTCTTTATCTTCACTTTATGTAACATTACAACTAAATAAATGTGATACAAAAACACTGTGACTAAAAGGTATGTTCGAGAATTAAGTCAACACATCTAAAACATAAGAGGGGGTGTAAAACATGTCATTAGAACCAATTTAATGCGCCTCATTAATTGTGCCTTAATTGTATATCAAATAATGAGCTATAAGTACAACTCAAATGTTATCCTCTTAAAATGTAGCATATTAAATGTGTCAATGTGCGTGTAACTTTGCAATTACATTTTATATATTGAATCTGTGAAAATATTTAATATGAAAATTATTATTTCTCATTATAAAGAAAATACCTTTAGGTCTCATTTCATGCGTTGTAAAACGGGGCCGGATAGGGCAGGATAAGAGCCAAATTGGATAGGATAAGGATGGACGAGATAAGACTTATTCAAATAATGCATTTGGTATAGTTTCGGATAAGAAGATAGGATGGGAGATAATAATACAATTCTATGTTTGAAATGCCTCGGATATGATTAATATGTCTCCACAAATACTCTTATTTTGTACTTAATAATAAAAAAAATACTGTTATCACATATTTAACCCAATAACATAGTATTTAATTCCACGGGGGATGTTAAAAAATTAATATTATAAGATGATAATAATGAGATGGACATATGAATTTGTATTTATATTTGTAATTTGTACATAGTCAACCACTAGCAATCACTCATACACATACAAAAACCGTGTGCTCACAAATCAGCCGTCGAAAATAATGAGATAGTAAAACTGGTTGTTTACTATCTTCTCTTTCAATTCAAAACAAACCAGCTGCCGGAAAATTTCTTCAAGACACAACTAGGTAACATCGATTTTACCCAAAATAGCTTCCAAAAACATGGAAAAATAAATAAACTTAATTGTACACAACTTTTAAATTGTCTAGTAGGTGGGTTAACAACACATAAAATAATATTTGTGACAAAATATTAGCGGTGGGTTAACCACACATAACTTTAAACTTGTCTAGCATGTGGGTTAACATAATATTTGTAGTTCATGATAAAGAAATAAACATAAAAAAAATAAGAAAGGAGGAATAGGTTACCAACTGTGATGAAAAATGTGCATGGAGAGTTGTGTAAATGAAAGGGACTAAGGGTTATTATTAAATATTTGAGAGAGTGAAATTTGAGTGAGTTTCTGTTAACTTAATAAGGGCAGGGTATTAATTTATAATCAAATCTTGACACGTGATAATTTTATACCACCTTAGAGGTGAGTTTTTTCCACTCCTTGTGGGATAAGTAGCTCACTTGGAATAACTTACTCCATCCCATATCCGATCCTAAACTATACCAAACATTAGATAGGATAATTTTATCCAATGCAACCCTCTTATATGGAGCATCAAGCAAGGACTTAAATTCAATATTCAATATGTCCTCTTTTACATCTACTTTCTTATTTACAAGTGTCTACTCATATAATTGGTATATCTCTCTCTTTCGGTCAAACCATTAACTAATGCCTCATTTATAGTTGATTTCCAAAATTATAGTTCTTCTCTTCTCTCTCTCTCTCTCTCTCTCTCTCTATATATATATATATATATATATATATATATATATATATATATATATATATATATATATATATATATATATACCTAATGTTTTACTATGGTTTCAGACCTCCTAACATGATTTTTTTCATCATTTCAAAATAATTTTGACTTTATTATTATTATTTCTTTCTTCCTTCTCCTTTTCATATCTTCGGGGTTTATATATTTATTATTTTTTTTTTTGTTTTTTACTTAACCCCCATTTCTTAATGCCTTATTTGAGTTAACCCTTACTTTCTTAATCTCTTTGACATAACCCCAAATTTTTTTATGCCATCAGTTCTCCGTTAAAAGTTTCTTATTTTCTATTAGACCTAAGCCCTCGTGTATTTTTATGTTCTAGATCTCCTTATCATTTCTTCTTCTTCTTCTTCTTCTTCTTCTTCTTCTTCTTCTTCTTCTTCTTCTTCTTCTTCTTCTTCTTCAAATGAAAACTTAATCTTCAAAAACCTTAATTTTGATATATGAAAATTGACATGGAGCTCAGAAAAATCAACAAAATATATAATAGTTACAAAAGCAAGAAGTAAACCCATTTTCTTTATGTCTGACCATCTTTAGTTGGCCATAACAAAAAATGGGTATAAACCCATTTTCTATCTATCTTCATCAAATCAATTTTATCTAAAACCATGATTTAACTCCATCTCCATCGTTGTTATTAGTACATAGGGATGGCCATCGATTAGTGGCGTCATTAAGAGATAAATATTCTGACGATCCACCTCTCTTTCTCTCTCTCTCTCCTAGATTTATTTATACTCTACATCAATTTAAGGTTTGATTGGTTGCTGGGTTTTGTACCTGGGGGTTTTAGTTGTGCATATGGTATTTGGTTGTTGTGGTTTCAATAGTGTTCTTGGTGGCACAAGGAGAACAATTGTTTAGTGATATCAAGTTTTGGATTCAATTGAATTAATGCTGGGTATTGAAGTTCAAAAGCGTTAGAAATTAGGATTCTGTCTGTGAATGAGTTAAAACATTATGAGTGATGGAGGTGAGTTGATATTTTTTTAGGGTTTATTTGAAGAAGAGGGTTTCAATTTGTGAAAGAAGATGAAGTGAGAATGGCAGATAGGTCATAAAAATACACGAGGGGTTAAATCTAATTAAAAAATAAGAAATTTTTAAAGGAGACCTAATGGTGGAAAAAATTTGGGGGTTATGTCAAAGATATTAAGAAAGTCAGGGTTATGTCAAATAAGACACTAAAAAGTGGGGTTAAGTAACAAAACCTTAGTTTTTTTATTATCTATTATACTTTTTTCTCATTTTAGTGGTTTTATCTATGGCCAAGTCATTTTATGTGAATTCCCCCCCCCCCCCCCCCCCCCCCCCCCCCAATTTTTACATGTATTAAGTGTTATTCATGGTTTTGTTAATAGTGATATTTAAGGACAATGGAATTTTATCTCCAAATGACCTTTGTTAGATGTAACACCTATTAGAGTTTAAAAATGATTTTATTGAATTGGATCATTTTCCCTTTAATACGAACTCATTAGTCCAATTTATACCTTGACACCCACTATCCTTAATAATATAAGGTGTTTACCTATTAGTATGGAAAACCACTCAAAGTTTTCACTATGAGTGACAAAATAGTTTTACCTGAAATTCAAAAATACCCCAAATAACGCGTCTAATTATTTTTCATAACTAGGTGTGAACCCGTGCGATGCGCGGGATAAACAATTTTAATAATCAATATGAATGCAAAGTGTATTCACTTAGTCGTTGATATTGTTTCACGTTTTGTAATAAATAATAAGAAAAAAGAACTTATAGCGTTCCAAAAAATATAAGTTTACTACATTTCACCAAAACATGACAAATCTAGAACATGAAGTTGCTCACTTTAGAAGTAATTAATTTGTTAACACTTTGTACAACTACTTGGTACATACATATAAACAAAGATGTATATAATAATTTTTCACTCAAAGCCCAAATGGATATTTATTTAAAAAAAACATACAAAATTACAAAAGTAAAAAAGGTATAGGTTCAAATAAATAAAGATGTATATACAAAATTACACCCATATAGATTTTAGCAAATTTACTACCATTGTAATCTTAGTGAGGGAGAGTACTCGGTATAAAAAATTTAAGAAACCAAGTGTGGATAACATTTCAAACAAATAGATTAAATAAAATTTGGGACCAAAGTGGTTAATACACAACAATTTAAAAGAATTCAAATGCCAATACTATTATATAAAATATTCTTCATTAAATATTAATAATTTAACATGTTTGCGAACACAAATGTTCTATGAAACACACTAAAATGAACTACCTGTAGCATTTTATACTATCAAAAATTAATCTCTCCCACCTTGCACCTTTCAATACATAACACATTATTAAAATCCTCAACAAATCATAAAAAAATATTGTATCATGAAGTAAGTAACACCTTTGAAATATCACCTAAATGTGTAAATACCAAATGTAAACATCAATGTATCATCAAAGACAATGTTTTATCTGATATTTATTTTAGTGATCCACATAATTAAAGTTATTTGGGTATATAGACATCAATCATCACACTTGTATATTTGTACAGAAAAATAAAAAAATAGTGTTACTTGCAATTTGATTGTGCAAGTGTTACTTCTAAATATACTATTACAACGGAAGCTCACACACAACACATTGAGTTACCTTCCCTGTTTCACTTATATTCATTATTAGTATGGTTTAAAAAGACAAAGTGTAATAATAATAAATGCAAATTGAAAAAACTCATTTCAAATACCCACAAAAATTGTATTACTCATTTGCCAACTAATAAATGAAAACAAATGATATAATAATAATAAAACAGCTAATTAATAAAGGATGAGAAAATGCTATTCAATCCTTACCGGCAATACTTATGAGCTTTCAAATAGGTGATTCAACAATGACTGGTCAGTTTTAAAGAAGGGGGATGTTGAAATAAAAATTTAAAATTGAGACTAATGCCCAAATCTAAATGAAATTTCTGAAAATAAGAAAAACCTAATTTAACCTCATTACAATAAACATTTCCCATCAAAGAATATTATGTATATGTTTATCATCATTCTCCCTCTCATTATTTTTTTTATTAATGCACAATTTCTCATCGACACTGTCCGTACTCACCCTAAGAGTTTGACCTAAAACGTCATCAAACTCTCAGGCTCAAATTTTGATATAACTCAATTTTAAGAAATACAGAATAAAAAAACATAAGCTAAACATGTAGATAGAGAGAGAGAGACAGAGGTAGGCCTGTCAATGGGTCGGTCCCGACCCGGACCCGATCTGTATAATAGGGTCTGAGCATATTTTTTTGGATCCGAGACCCGAAGACCCGAAGACCCGTTTATTAAACGGGTAGGGTCTGGATCTTGTACAAGACCCGGACCCGAAGACCCGACCCGAATTGTACATTATTATTTTTTAAATATATATACATATACTATAAATTTATATATATTTATAAATAAATCTTATCAATATAACATGTAAGTAATATATATAAAAATATATATTTATGTATATAATAAATATAAATAATATATGTTTTATTTATACTAATAATATTCTATAATACATTACAAAATATTTTAATTTAAGATTAAAAAATAAAGAAGGGGGAAAATATAAAATAAATGAATATATTTGGCCAGATCCGGACCCGAACCCGAGATCCGAAGACCCGAACGGATTCGGGTCTGGATCCAATATTGTAGACCCGATGAAGACCCGGACCCGGATCCGAACCCAATGAAGACTCGATTACACAGATTTGGATCTTACTAAACCCGACCCGACTCCGACCCATTTACTGGAATAGAGAGAGGAGTATCATACATAAAGATGATCCGTACACAGTCATATCTTAAAAACCACCTGATAACACCAATTCCAATAATCATCATGATCAACCTAAATCTGTTTCATTTTAAAATGGACGGTTTCATACAAGTATGGGATTTATTGTTTCATTTTAAAATGGGTTTATACAACCTTACTTCATTTGTTTCAATTTAAAACTCAATGAACCCCATACAAGTATGGGTTATATCTAAAGCATTATATCAGTCTGACTCAATGAAAGAGATGAGAGTCATGATATAGACTTCGGTAAACGCCTGTACATACAAGTAAAAATGAAAGTAGGAAAAGGTTTAAATAGGAAAAATGGCTCTGGACGGCTTTGTCGTAGGCACGGGCCGCCTCCTGTGCGGTGTCAAAAGTGTCGAGCCATCTGCGAGTTTTTTTTCAGGGATCACAAATCTCAGCTGCGAAACGGCCGCATGGCCGCTTGCAAAAGCCGCCAAACTGAGACTCATTATGCTTTATGGATGCGAGTGGGGGAGGATCACTGTCGTCAGAGGAAGCTTGTTTTATCTAATCCCATTCGCCATAAACCCATTTTAAAAGGATACCCCAGCCTGGGTTTTAAAGTGATGAGTGGAATCAGATATGGATTTCATATACAGGTGCTTGCTTGAAGATATGGAGAGGCTTTATATTTTGGGGAATATCAAGAAATAATGGGGAAGAAGAAACGAAGAGTCAGAAAAGTTATTAAGAAATAATGGGGAAGAAGAAACGAAGAGCTGGAAAAGTGGAACCGGACGGAAAAAGAGAAAATGTATTTGTTGTGACACGTGGACAATCTACCTAAAGAGGAACCTTTAATGTTTGTATAGCGTTTTAGAGATATAAAAGATATAGTATTAGACCCTGATTGAGTTTAAGTTTTTTAAACCCTAATAGTAGGTGAATTATAATCTCTAGCATTAAACTATAAATTAAAATTTGAAATAATAAATAATAATAATAATTTATCTCACTTTATGCAAAAACATCACCACTAAAACTTTTATTACAAAAAAAACTCTTTTAATTTAATAAATTATAACTAGTTTTTTCCTATTAATATAAACACACACACACGTGTGTGTGTGTGTGTGTTTAAAAATCAAATAGTATATAACACCAAATGTTATCTATCGATCAAATTTAATAAAATTGTTTTATTTTATATATATATATATATATACCTCTCATAAAGGAACCCCATTGCACTGCCATATGTATTCTTGGGATTGAAAAGAGAATTCACAAATAATATATGTTTTCACATTAAAGAATATTTACCATATATTATAATTTATAAATAACTAATAAAACTATCCTAATTACATAAGTATGTAGATATTGGATGAAAAACACTAAACTTTGATAAAGTAATTCCATAGATAATATACAATTATTGACATAGGAGTAACACCATCCACATCCAAAAATGCATCAATTTCAACTAAATTGTTGTCTAAAATAAAAATACAATATTTTTAAATCAACTTCTGAATAATGATACCAACCTATTGTGATTAGGTGCATTTTATATAGTGAGATATTAATTTTTCAATCAATTATTATTTTTTATTTTATCACAATGCACAAATATTATAAAATTATGGATACCTAAACACGAGGGCATGCATATAATTTTTCAACTTTTTTAATAACATATATATTTATAAATTTTTAATGTTATTACTACATAAAAACATATCCTTATACTTATGTTAATATAATAATCCTACATTTTTGCCATTATAATTAAAGGGGAAAATAACCTTTTGTTCATTAATTCTTTTTTCAAAAGCACAAAATAAGCCAAAACCCCATAAGCTAATTTTATTTAGAAATAATATAAAATTTAGAAAATAGTAAAAGATGTGGAAAATGATGATAAATTCATCATGGAATTAATTGTTTGGTTTTGTTAAATAAAGGGATATACTAGGATTTGATAAGATAAGTGCATAAAGTTAATGGTGAACTGCATTGATGAGTGATTTGAATCCGAAATGGGGTCATTTCTATACAATAAAAGAGTGGGTACTAAAGTGTATACCGAAAAAATGATTGGGGGAAATGGTAACCACCCTAAGTTTAATATAGATTATGCTCGGATATTGATGCTTTATTTTATTTTCTTATTATTTTTTCAAAATAAGGATTATAAATATAAAAGATAGTTTACCCATTTTCATGTCGAAAGTTCCTCAAAGTAACACTAAAAATGAAAAACAAAAATGATATAGTAATAAAAAATAAAAAATCATACATACTTCCTATAATGCCAAAAACATAAACTCCGAAAAATAACCTCATTTACTTCTACAAGAGAGTAGTATACTCGTTATGCCCTCACTTAGATAGATTGTCTTATTCTGATTTCTAAACTCATTTTGTCCAAGAGGGCACCGATAGATTCATCAACATTCAAGATATTGAAATCGACCTCTCTCATCCTATTATCACATTGATCTTTTTAGGATGAAAATAGCATGACCTATCGGACTTAGGTTTCATTTTTTTCGAAATACAAATTATTGAAATCTTTTTCAAAACCTTTCAACGTGTTTTGTGCCTTTACTGTCTCTAAATCTCATAGTATTTTTCTGTATGAAAATCTATATTTAAAAGGCATTTGGGTGATGTCCAGAGCATTTCACTGCAAAAAAAGTTCATCTTCACTAATAGCGGCTAGTATATCTTATCTCGTATAAAAACTCTATCATGTCTCACGACCTACCTTCATGGATGGTTCGCTCAAACGAATTGACCACTTAATTGCATCGAAGGATCAACGAACTGCGTTAGCATATCTTTTTTCTATAAAGCAAAAGATATTTTCTAAGATATTTCTAAAAAGTACCTTTCGACTAATAGGATATTTTTGGCTTTTCTTTCCTTCTTTACCAAGTCAAGAGGGAGCATACTTTCTAGATTAAATGCCATTAGCCTTTTCTATTTAAGGACTTAACATATTTTCAAGAGAAATGTTTTTCTAAGAAAAAGTCTAGAGTTTTTGTGTTCTTTATTTTTAAGAACCATTTTTTTTAAGGAAATAAGACTTTTTCTTTATTTTCCTTCCTTGTCCTCTCCTCCCTTGATCAACCTTATCTTGGGTTGATCAATATCATAGAAGAAGAAGCAAACTTTGTGAACAATCAAAACACTTTTTTCACTAAAATATTTTTAAATTTAGGACACATCATCCTTACGATATTTTTTGATAGTGTGGATCTTTACGTGTTTCACCAAGAATGAAATCAAGATAAATTTAAGGTTGGTTTAAGGTAACCTTGTTGATAATTTGATCTTGACATCGGTATGTTGAGATTTTTGTCAACATTACAGAGGTCTACGACTCGCTAGGAATTGGTGGAAAAAAGGAGAGGTGTTATTTAGCATGGTGTGTGATCATAAGACATATATCCCATCTGTAAGCATTTACTAAGTTTTTAGAGAAATTTTTGCGTTGGCTCAAGGATTTCTTATTAGAGAATCCCGCATGTGACCCATACTAATCATACACTCCTTTCTTCTATTGTTTCTTTATCACTTCTTGGAAATCATGAAGAGGATTTCACGATGGACTGAGCGGGAGGGGAGAAGACATTTTGTTCATTATGTTTATAAGGGAGCTATTGTGAATCCTAGAAAGGTGAAAGCGACAAATTCTTCTACCCATTTCCCCAACAGTTGCTTAGCAACTGGTTTTTCCTCGTACATCTGACTTTATAGCTTGATTTACTTTTCCACATCATTTACATCTCAAATTCTTAGTGAAGATTTATATTCGTTGTGTAGATTAAATCATTTGTAAATATTTTTACATAGACCTTTAGGTTTTTGTAATACCATGTATTTTCGAATTTGATTAACTTATTGGTTTAATTAATTAAAATGAGTATTTTAGTTGAAATTTGAATTAATATAGAAAAAATTTAATTTAAATTAATTTTGTTGTTTTTTAGCTAATTAATTAGATATTTTGGACATTTGATTAATTATTGTGTAAAATGAAAGTTTTGTATAAACCTTAGGGACTTTTGAGTTTTTTTGTTTTGACTTGGACTCCAAGAAAAGAAATTGAATTGGGCTTGCACGTTTTATTTTATAGAATTTTAAATAAGTTGGAGTTTGAATTGAATTGAAATTTATTTAAATAATATTGGGAAGCACTAGGTCGCGACCTAGGCCCGCTATAATGGGGCTGAGAGCCGCTATAACGTCCTCATGCCACCACTATGGCAGCTAGGCAGCGAGCTGGTTTCTTTGCCATGGGTTTGTTTGTTTTATGGGTAGGTTATTCCGTGTTGTATTTTGTTTAAGACTCCATTAAGGTGGCTCCATTATTTTATTAAAAGGACCCCAAGACTCTTATTTTTCACATGCATGCTTTACATTCCGACTCAAAAAAATAACACATGCACCCTACTATTTCACACTATAAAAACCATTATCCAAAACTTCAACCTTAATTTTGGAGGCAACACTCATATTTTGAAGAAGGCCATGAAAGAAAAATTGCATGTTTTTGCGAGAGGAACAAAGAGTACACTCAGATTTTCAGAATTCTTCTTTTTAAGACCAGAATAACTCTATTTTTTCTCCTTATCTATCATTTGATTTAAATGTTGCTTAAACATTAAATACATATACTTTTTAAGGCCGATTAGCAAGCTAATTAGAGAAAGTGATAACCTAATTATAAATATGTTTGTATAGACTTCAGAAATTGATTTTTAATACTTGAAATACCGCATGCTTAGCATATCAGATGTTACTATTACTAGTTATTGGGAAGAATCACATGTGAAATAATATATGGAATTCAATGTAATGATTTGATTTATGAAATAATGCAAATGATTATTATGGTGTAGAATATGACAATATATTGAAATTCTGTATATGAATGTTTGAACCGATTTATGATTTGATTCGATTAATATAACATAATTTGAAATAATAACTTTGGACAACTTGTTGGGGCATTTTATAGGACTTGTTTATCACATGACATAATTGTCTTGTTTTACATGAAATCATACTTGTATAAACGTGAAGTAATGGAATTTGATTTTGGAATAAATAATGAAATTAATGAGAAATTATATATGTTGTTGAAGTGACATCATTTGGACGTTCAGGTTATGCACGTTAGTTACACTTTCACCCTTGTTATTAGTATGATATTATTAGATTTGGGACTAGTGAGTAGGCATATTAATTGTTATTAACGTTTTTAAGTATGGGGCTAGGGAGTGTTCACTTGTACGTTTGGGTATTCTTAGGTATGCGATTAGGTGATAAGAATTTATGTTGTTTTATCTTAGGCACAAGACTAGGCGACACTTATTATTTTAGTTATTTTTTTAGGTGGAGGACTAGATAATACTTATGGTTAGTGATCTCTAGGTATGGGACTGAGGATACATATAGTTGAGATTCTTGAGTTATATTTGGGGGATAGTTATAAATAATAAAAAATATAATAATAAAATATAATTAATACCTAAGATAACAAACGGGTATTATGGACGGTGTTATGTGGCATCATTATATGTATTGGTGTAGGTTGACTGGCTACACCGTATGTGCGGGACTTACATTATATTGTCTATTTTGACGGTTTATATTGGCGTCACAAGTATGTGTAGTATCCGGTGTTGGCTGGCCATTATGATGATTGCAGGACCTAAGATATAAATGGCTATAGTGACGTGTCTTATTTGGAATATATCACGATAAGTGTGGGCTATCAATTTGGGCCTACGAGCTATATTGATGCATGTGGATTTCATGTGATGAGACGTCAGGCTAACCAAGAGTATTTGCAGAGCTAATATAAAGGCAAACTATCTATAATTGTATTGCATCAGTAATTTGCTAATATTGAGAAAGACAAACTGAATTTAGAAAGATAATGAAAACATATATAATTAATGTTGAAATAAACATAATTGGACTTAGGTAGATGAGTTGGTTTACTTTATGTGGGTAATTGTTAGAGTTTTACATTACTCACGTCGTTATTATATTGATTCGTTAATTAAAATATTTTATTGTGATATTTATCTCTTATAATGCTTATGACTGGATTCATGGATACTATTTGGGAAGAGTAGCTGGTATTCTTGCGGTGGGCCCCGACCTATTATTGTTGACTAACCTTTCAAGATAGATTATTGGGTAGATTCATAGTTTTGGAGATTAGAAGACTTACATCAGGAGATTTATTTTAGCGTAATAATTTAGTTTCCTTTCCAGAAATTTCATTTTAAGAGATGTCGACCCCACAATGAATTTATGGTTTTTAGTCGGAGAGATTTATTCAGTTAACTTTATATCAATCGAGCTTTGTGTTATCGGAGTTATAGCATGGTGATGGATCTTATTATGGTGAATGATTTATTATGGTTGAATTATCTCAATTGTATATTGTGAAAATTTATCATATTTCTGTCACATGATAAAAATGATATTTTTAATTTTAACACCAAATACAATAGGACATCGAGGCCTGATCACCATCAGTGGAAAAATATACAGGGTGATATATATAAGCTAATTGAACTGGCTAACCCGTGCCTAACTTTCGTGGAACTAGCCCTTAATATCCGAGTCAAATTACCCGTTTCTTAAATTAATTAATTACACATTAATTAATTTATTTAAGTAGTGTCACTCAACCAAAATGCCCGGTCTCATCCACTTGGCCCGTATTGTAACCTCTTAAAATTTATTACACAAAGTTTTGTTCATAAGTTTGACACACCTATTAAATTTTAATAATCCTTAATACTCATCTCCCAAGACTGTAGTTATTGTCCTCTATTTAATTTTACAATAAATAAATCCCCTTGAGAGTTTACATAATAATGATCGCCCCAAAAATATACACAACTCTCACACAAAATTTAGGCCATCGATTTTGAGTTCTCATATCCATTCCCCAATAGTCCTAGTATTACTCTCCATATAATTAACTCCAGTTAAAATCTCCTTAACAAATCCCTAAAGTCATTAAGGCCAAAAATATGGTGAACTGTCAAAATTTCCAGGTCGTCGATCGATCGACGATTTCGATCGATCGATTAAGGCTTGTTGTCTTCTCCGCGGCGTGCCTTCTGCCATTGATGAACTTAAAGCTCCCATGGTTATAACACAAACTCATTTTAAACCACACCCAATGTTCATTACCCGATTTCACCCGTTTCTAATTCCTCTATCTCTCATAAATCAACCACGACTTTCACTTTTAATAGTGAAATCTCTGTGTTGGGTTTTTTCGAGAATTTGACCTTTCCTCTAAATTCGACCATACCCACTTCAATAAAAGAAGTTTCTTCTGGGTTTCGGATCATGATAATATCAAAATTCACCACCTTATGTGGACCAATTATAAGCCAACACGTGTCATCCAATGTGGCATAAGTCCAAGCCAGCGTGATACAAAAGCCCGACCAACAGGGAAGCCCGACCAATAAAGAAGACAGACCAACAAGGCAGCCCGACCAATAGGGGATACCAACCAACTGGGAAGATCGACCAACTACCGAAAACCCAACCCGTATAGCCAATGAAGCGATAACAATCTTATATTTAATTCTCATTATGTACTAATGTAAATGCCTAACAAATGAAGGTATTCCATCCTTTCACATTACAACTCTCAACACCCCTCTTGGGCTATAAATACATTGTAACACCATCATTACAAGGGACCGAAAAACAAATTAAGGCAGGCAAGAAATACATAGCAGTGGACGTAGGCTATTCCATTGAGCCGAACCACTTTAAAAATCTCTTTGTATTATTTGTTTTTACTTATTTATCTGTGATCAATCAATTAGGCCTAGTCTAGTTTTTTACATCAACGGATTGGCACTGTCTGTGGGAACGTATTGCTAAACATTTTCACTAATTCATCATACATGGCTGATATCACTAAAACAAGTACCATAAATGAGGGACTTCTGCCTAATCCCTCTGTCCCTCGAACTAACAACGATTTAACTGGAATTTTAGCTAGCCTGGCCAAAGGTCAAGAGGCTATGCAGGATACAATAAGGCAATTAGCTCAAACTCTTCAAGATAGAGTTCCTGCATAGTCTAATCAAAGGAGTATGCCACCGCCACCAATAAGGATTGTTGGGCATAGCCCTTTCATAACTTCAAGGGATCCTCCGTACCGTCCTAGAGAAACTTCTTCTATCAAGATTACTAATTCCTCTTATGGACAGTCCCTCATTCCAAAAAGATTTAGTGCCTTAGAAAGTCTAAGTAGGGCCTCTCATTTTGATCGATTGGGACCCAGGGGAAATGCCTTTCGGGTTGCGTCAGGAGATATTCGATAACTAAGCGACTTGAAGGAAGGCTCAACCCAATCCAGATCGAGTGCTTGGAAAACTTCTCAATCAGGTCAAAGAGAAGGATCACAAGAGGAAAGCTCAACACACTCAGTTGATCGGCATAAAAAGCTACCACCAACAGATCTGGTGTTGGCAACGATGCTTGGAAGGGATCCATTCAGCCTTTGAAAGATAGATTGAGAGAAATGGCCAAGGCCAAGAATCCACTCCAGAGAAGTTTTGTTAAGCAATCTCCCTTTTTATAAACCATTGTAGATTTCCCTACATCGACCAAGTTTAAATCTCCAGTGGTCACACCCAAGTATGATGGGAAGACTGATCCAGTACTTTATATAGAAAAATACTAAGCAACGTATGATATCTATATTATTTCTGATGAGATGAGGTGCAGGGCATTCTAAGGAACAATCACTGGATCTGCTCAAATATGGTATAATAGTCTTCCTCGGGATTAGATTTCTAGCTTCCAATAACTTATCGAGCTATTCACTGGTAATTTCTGCTTTGGAGCCAAACCGGTAAAGTGAGTAGCTCATTTGATTAGTGTGAGACAGAAGGTGGGAGAAAGTACTAGAGATTATATCACTCATTTCAACAACGAGAAATTAGAAGTTATTGATTACGAGGAGAATACTGCAATCACTTCCCTCATGAGTGGTTTGCTCCCCGACACACTATATTATACTTTGGCTAAGCAATGAAGTTTATGAACACCGAGGAAGATATGTTTGCTAAAAAGAATTCAGATGCAAAGGCGGAAGCGAAGTCTGAAGGGAAGTCGGATAAGAAGGAGCACAAGAATCACAATGAGCGTAAGAATTCGAAAGTAAAAGAAAGCCTAGATCAACTCATAAAATTTACCGATTACACTCCCTTAACGGTGGATATACATCATGTTTTGGAAGAAATTAAGCACAACAATGATTTGAGTTGGCCTAAAAAGTTAAGGTCACCTACTGATAAGAAGGATAAGTCCAAGTATTGCGCATTTCACAAAGACCATGGTCATACGACCAACCGGTGTATTTCTCTCCAGAACAAGATTGAGGTACTCATCTGAAGAAGAAAATTGGATAGATTTGTAGATCAATAAGCTGGTGGGAGAAAGCTGGATGTAGAGATCGACAAAGATCTAAATCACCTATTAAACCTAGAGCAGATAAGAAGAGGAACCATGGCGATGATCTAGAAGACGATCCTGATCTCCCAAAGAAGCTTAAGAAAACTGAACGCGAGGTATTCACACTCAGTTTTGGATCTTTTGATTTCCATATGATTATAGGTGAGGATGCATGAGGAGGATACCATACAACTAAAAGGAAGGCTCACCTCAATGAGGCCCAATACTGTTCCTATATCCAGGAAATCAACCTTGACAAGGAAGACCGACCAAGGAAAGTCAATAAAGATAAGCTCGTGATGGCTTTTCCAAGAACGATCTATCTGGAGTACTGTATCCTCATGATGATCCTTTAGTGATGAGAGTCAGGATGAAAGACGAAATTAGTAGCAAGGACATTAGTGGATAATGGCAGTTCGATGGACATTATGTTCTATACCTGTTTTGATAGTTTGGATTTAAAACTTAGCCAACTGAAGCCTTACCACAGGCCCCTCATTGGATTCTATGGGGATAAGGTGTTTCTATTGGGAACAATCAAGCTAGATGTGTTGATCGGGACATGGCCGGTGAGCAGGACAGAGAAAGTGATATTATTTGTAATGGGAAGAGTAGGTCTAAAGAAATCTGAAGTTGTACCTTCTACCGTTCATCAATGCCTCAAGTTCCCAATTAACTTTGGAGTTGTAATAGTAAAAGGAGTTCAGAAAGTAGCTCGAGAATGCTACTATTCATCTTCCGAGGAGGAAGATATGCTAAAAGTAAAAAGTAATACAACCACTTATCAAGTGGATATATCTTAACCGAACAGTGAATCTGACGTTAAAATCGTAGATCCAAGAGATGAATCAGAGCTTGTAAAAGTCCAAGTGATGGAGGAAACATAAACCATTATTTTAGACGATGATAAACCAAAGCGAACAACTGAGATAGGAGTGTCATTGGATCTGGTTTTTAAACAAGAATTGATGGATTTATTGAGACAAAGAAAGCAAGTGTTCGCATGGATCCATGAAGATATGCCGGGCATAAACTCAAATTTCCTGTTCCACGAGCTCAATATTAATAAGGAGGTTATACCTATAAAGTAGCGAAGAAGGGTTTTTATCCCGGAGAAGAACCAGGCTATACAGGAAGAAGTGGAGAAACTTCAAAATGCTTCTTTCATTGAAGATGTAAAGTACCCAGACTGGTTGGCCAACGTAGTGTAGATTTTACTGACTTAAACAAGGCGTGCCCAAAAGATCATTTCCTTTGCCATGAATTGATCAACTGGTGGATGCTACTTCGGGGCACGAATTGATGAGTTTTATAGATGCATATTCTGGTTATAACCAGATCAAAATGAAGCCAGAAGACAGAGAAAATACTTCCTTTATTACTCCCCGAGGAACTTATTACTATAATATTATACCATTTGGTCTAAAAAATGTAGGTGCCACTTATCAAAAACTGGTAAACAAAGTGTTTGAGGAGAAGATAGGAAAAAACATAGAGGTGTATGTTAATGATATGCTAACAAAGAGCAAAAAAACTGCTGATCATATTATCGACCTCAGCCAGACGTTTGATCAATTAAAAAGCACCCGATGAAGTTAAACGCGACCAAATGCATTTTCGGAGTCTAGGAGGGAAGGTTCTCCGGGTATATAGTAAACCAAAGGGGCATTGAAGCTAATCTAGATAAGATCAAGGACTTGATATAAATGCAATCCCCAACCAGTAGAAAGGATGTTCAAAGGCTAATAGGACGCATAACAACACTCAATAAATTTGTGTCCCGAGCAACAGATAGATGTTTACCATTATTTATGGTGCTCAGAAAAACCTTTGAAAGGAACGATGAATGTGAAAAGGCCTTCCTGGAATTGAAAAACTACCTGGGAGCACCCCCACTACTCTTCTGACCGGTGTTAGGAGAAAAGTTGTATATGTATTTGGAAGTTTTTGAATCAGCTGTTAGCTCTGCCTTGATCAGGGAGGAAAATGGAGTTTAAAAGCCGATTTATTACACTAGAAAAGCTATTCGAGGAGCAGAAGTCAGATATCCCAGGCTGGAGAAGTTAGTATTGGCCTTAATTGAGGCTAGTAGACGGATAAAGCCGTATTTTCATGCTCATACTATAGTGGTATACATTGAGATGCCACTGAGGCAAGCTTTGCATAAGCCAGAGAAATTCAGAAGATTAATGTATTGGGTTGTGGAGTTGGGAGAATATGATCTTGTATATGAACCAAGGTCTTCTTTAAAATGCCAAGTTATGGAGGATTTTATTACATAATTCACTTATCCAAAGGTTCCCGAGCAACAAAGAACTCATGTCGAGTAATACTTAGGATTCAGCAGACCTACTGGAAATACTCCCTACCAACTCCCAGCAAAGGAAATTACAGAAGAAGTTACCACCGATCAACCAAATCCTTCCAGCGGAGTACAAGAGATAAAAAATAAATATGAAGAGTTAAAAGATAAAATCTTCCATCAAGGTATTCTGACAAACCAAACGTTTGACAATGATTTTCCCATATGGAGTCTGCATGTTGATGGGTCATCCTGTGTAACTGGATGTGGAGTAGGAATCATCATTAATACTCTGGATGAAATAGATATAGAGTACGCTCTATAATTCCAATTTAAAGCCTCCAATAATAAGGCAGAGTTTGAAGCTGTGATTGTTGGTTTAAATCTATCCAAATCATTGAATGCCGAGCAAGTAGTGGTATACAATGATTCATAGTTGGTGTGTTGAACTTATATGCATCTAAAAGAGAATTGATGTCTAGATACTTAGCTAAATCTTTGAAGGTAATCGCCACTTTGCTAGCTGTTCAGATGATCAGAATTCCAAGATTGGAAAATGCCCGAGCAGATGCACTTGCCCGGCTAGCTTCAATAACCAGAATTGAGTTGCGAAGAACTATTCCTATTGAGCTATATATTAATAGGAGCATTGATGAATATTTTATGGTTAATTTCATTGCAGTTAACATTTGGCCCTCTTGGATGGATCTTATAAAAACTTATATTGAAGATGGAACTCTACCAGCTGATCTACTTGCAGCTAAGAAGTTGAAATACAAAGCTTCTAGATATGTGATAGACAATGGTGTGTTGTATAGAAGAGGACTAACTGCTAGTCTCCAACGCAATGTGCATCCTGTTGAAGAAAAGATTTGATTGAGGATGTCCATGAAGGGTTCTGTGGAGACCATGTAGCCGGGAGAACTTTATTGTAAATAATGAACACACAGGGGTACTACTGGCCAACTATACGAGCAAATTATTCAGCTTTTGCTAAGAAGTGTGATAAGTGCCATAGGTTTTCCAGCATACGCAAGACTCCTCAAGCTCTCCTAACACCAATCACTTCACCTTGTCCCCTTGCTATAGGGGGAATTAACTTGGTTAGACCTTTACCGACCACCCGAGGAAGGTTTAAGTATCTGGTTGTAGCTATTTATTACTTCACTAAATGGGTGGAAGTTGGACCCTTGATCGATATGTCTTATGAAATGGTTTATCAGTTTATTTGGAAGAATATGATATGCAGGTATGGCTTGCCTTATGCCTTTATCACTGATCATGGCACACAATTTGACAACGACGAATTTGCTACTTATTGTACCCAATCTAATGTCCAAAAACTCACTCTGCTCCTGGACACCCTCGAAGCAATGGCCAAATAAAGGTAACGAATAGAACTTTATAAATGGGTTGAAGAAAATGCTGGAAAATACTAAAGGGAATTGGATCAATGAACGACATCTGTCTTGTGGGCCTACCGAATAACCTCTAGAATGAATACTAGAGAAACTCCCTACATGTTAGCATTTGGAACTGAAGCTGTAATTCTTGCCGAGCTAGGATTACCTACTGACCGAATTCTTAATATCAATACCCCAGTCAGTGATTTGATGAGAAGGCTGGACTTAGATATGCTGGAAGAGGTACGTGAAGATGCAACTTTAAGGAATGCAGTCTATCAACAACGGATTGCACGTTTCTAAAGCAAAAGGGTGAAGCCGATCAACTTAAAAGAAGGTGATCATGTTTTAAAGAAGGTGATTTAGAAGAACAACAAACTTAAAGCCAATTGGCATGGGCCTTATCGCATCACAACAGTTATCTGACTTGATACTTTGGAGGGTGAAGAATTCAAAAACCCCTAGAATACAGAACACTTGAGGAAATATTATCAGGGATGTAATCATGCTGTATTCAGTTCATTTGAATATTAATGAGAATGTAATTTCACCAAAATTGTTATTATTTTTTTACAGTACCAGTACAATGAACTACATTGCAAATGCGTCAACAAAAAAAACCAACAATGTTGGTTGGTATCAACAAAGGCACCAACAATGTTGGTTGTCAATACAAATCACCAACGAAATGTTGGTCGGCATCAACAAAGGCGCCAACAATGTTGGTTGTCAACACAAATCACCAACGAAATGTTGGTCGGTATTAATAAAGGCACCAATAATGTTGGTTGTCAATATATAAAAACCACGCAAGGAAAAATTGAAAGTCCCAAATGCTTAGTTAACGAAGACTCGGATGAATAATTTTGATCTAAACTGGGCTAAAAGATGGACAAATGTTTCACTTATGCCTAGGAACCAATGTAACTAATGTAGTTACCTAAAACTTTAGGTACATTAGTAGAACCATGGTGATGCATTGGTAATTGGTACGATATTTAGGATAATCCTAAGGGTATCAATAGAACCGGTAAAAAACTACAGATTGACAAATTGTCGATCCAAAATTAGAGATTAACTAAAAGTTGATCCATTCACAATCAAAGACTAAGAAGACATTCATATACAGAGATTGACTAAAAGTTGATCCATTCAAAATCAAAGATTGATAAAATAAGATTTTCATTAATTCAATTAAATGATTATATATTGTTGCTTAACATGCAGAAATAAAATACAAAGTCTTATTCTACAGGGTGTTTTCCTTCAGCCTTAGAGATAGGATCCATGCCAGCTGGAGGATCGTCCAAAGTATAAGGATAGTTGATGAAGTTAAAATTCTGAAGCATCCTTGTATTTCTACTACTAGGACGATCAAGCATATGAGGAGGCCGGACGATCTCTAGTTCATCATGTAGCTCATAATCCCCTAAATATTTTGAAATCAAGCATTAAGGAATACGATGAACAGGAATCCAGTTAACATCTAACTTGAAAGGAGGATTATCAAACTCAAGCAAACCTGGGTCATACCAATCCCATAATGAATTGTTATGATCTACCTTCATCACTGTTAAAATGTTTGTCCAACCCCATTTATGAGCCTCATTCTTATCTTGCTGAAGACTATCATCAATATGCTCTGGATCTTCGTTGTACCCATCTATCCAAACTTCCCTAGGTTGATTATGGAATTGAAAGGTTAATTTATCAACCTGAGAATGCAGTTTCTTCAACATTCCATCCTTAGCTTGTAATTGCGAAGATTGGGTGGATAATTGTTTAGACAAAGTCTACAACTTCAGGGACATCTCAGCAATAGCTCGGTCTTTAGCTTTTAACTTCATAGCTTGATTGGTAAGGGCCTATTGGGTTATAATTTCCTCTGTGGTTCCTCAACCAGGCTTATTTCTTTCTCGAGAATATGATACATGATTAATCTTTTTAAAGCTTCTAACTCATCCCTTATTGTTGCATTTTCTTCTTCTAAAAAGGAGCACCCCTCATTAGTAGTAGCAACAATAGATCCAGAGGCAGACTTTAAAAGATTCACTTCATCCCTCAAATTATTATTCTCCTCTTTCAGAAGTTTGGCAATAGTTCTAGTTTCTTCAACTTCAAGCTTAAGTAAAGCTTCCTTTTTATTATAAACAGAAACAGAGTTATCAAAACCCCGACCTACACTTAAGCCTCGATATTTCTACTCGTAGCTTTGGTGCAACAGGGCAGTGGATTCTTTATAATGTTCTTGAAGTTATTCTATCATCTTATAGTAGGCAACATTATTTTCCACTACCCTATCAAGTAAGTACTTCAAATATTTGTAGGCTTCTTTAGCCCGCTCTCATGCATCATCACCAACCAACTTAATAATTTCTTCCTCGGATAAGTCTGTATGACCTGCTTTGAAAAAAGAATTGCACTTCCTCGGTAGCTCGGTATCATTGGAAGATAGTTATTCCATCTTTGCTATAAACTAGTAAGAAGAAATGACCATTAATCAAATAACAAGAATGAAGAACAAGCATAATCAATAAGAGACAAAAAGGAACAAAAAGTTTCTTTTATTGATAACTAAGAGTTCAAGTACAATAAAAATAAAAATAAAAAGAAACAAAAAAGAAAAAAGGAAAATGCTGAATAACTTTACACCTTCTCCCTATCATTCTTAACCTTCTTATCCTTCTCAAAAGAAGGGGCTATATATTGGAGTTGCTCGGTTTGCTCGGTTGAAGGAAGAGAATACTTAGTGATTTTAGGTTGGTCAGTAGCAAATTCAACCACTAGAGAAGACTCTCCAAAACAAACTTCATCTTAAATCTCATCCTCAATGACAGGAAGAGGACCATTAATATATCTCTGAAAAAGTTCAGAGCCTTAAACAGTGTTTAACTCCTGAACAGCAGCAACCCAACCATCTCTGAAATATTTTTGTTTTGCATACTCAATCTGAGCAGAGGGAGCAAAAATGGATTTGTTCAGCCCTTGTCCCAACCATCACTCAAGAATTCCTTTACATCAGACTTTCTCTTAGACCTTTTAGAGGTCACAAGCTCCTCAGTAATCTTATCCCTGTGCTCAGCTTCAAGGGGATTTCCCTCAGTTGTTTATCGAGCAATTTAAGCTATCTTCAGTTTATCCACCCAAGTAGTTTTCTCAGTCTCCAAGGCTTGCTGAAATTCGAGCAAAGACTTATTTAAGATAACCAAAGCTTCCTCTACATCATTTGAAGAAGAAGCCCGAATTGCATCATCCTTCTCCATCATATTTTTGAAATGCACTAAGAACTGCAAGAGAAGAAGATCAAGTTAGTATACGAGAAATATAAAAGGCAACAAAACTAAGAAGATGGAAATCACTTACTGATGGAAATCTCTGAGCATCTAATTTAGAAACCTTTACTCGGGGCAGCTTGACATCCACTCCCATGTGGTCTGGAAGATTATCGAACTTGGTCAACTTCCTAGCCAAATCAGGAGTAATAACTGTTGGAGGATCGACCTCAGAAGAAGGTAATTCGACTAAGGGCTATTGGTCGATCACCTTTCGACCTGCTTCTCTGCAAGCCCTCTTCTAAGTCTCCTCAAAGGAAGTTCATTATCTTTGGGAGCTAGGGGCTCTTTTATAACATCCCTTGTCTTCTTCTTGGCCCCTTCAGCAGGTTTTTGGGAGCCAGAAGTGCTACCACTAAGAAGATCAGGAAACTTTCTCTACTTCATGATATTGAAAGAAGAGTGTCTGAATCAACAACAGCTTCCTGATCAAGATCAATCACCAGTGAAGGAGGAGCAACAGGTTGGGCAATGTAGGAAGAAATTATATTTCTGTATTGAAGCTAATAAGAAGCAGACCTAATGTACTCCTCAACAACCATCTTGTGAAGTCCCCAAATGAACTTCAATTCTTTTAAATTTACTTCACTCTCTTTGGGGGATTTTCTCTTCCGGTTAACTGCAATCAAATTTACAAAGCAACGGTCAGTATAACATTTTGTCAAATATAAACAGAGAAAAATTAGTAAAACACAGAACAACCTATCCTATTGCAAAAGAGAGGACATCTAGGTCCTTGATATTTAGTACCTCCATCTAAGGGAGAATGTTGCCAATTTTTTACAACTAATGTGATAAAAATAATCCCTATTAGAATCAGGGAGGTTTGCTACTAAAGCTTTACTAACTGCCCTAGTTTTCAAATAATAAGTGGTATCACTAGTCACCTATTTATAACAAAACATTATTTTTGAAATCCTTAGATGGGTTCCATGAATTTGATTTAACCTATATACTCCATTCACTACTCTTTATGTGTTAGGAGATACTCTTGCAGGTACAACGTCAAAATACTGACAAAACTCCAGACACGGGGAATTGGGAAGAAATGTGAACGCACACTCAGCAATAAAGATGGAAGGGAACCAATGGTCCTCAACAAGAGAGAAAAAATCAGAAGGAAAAGTGGGATGTTCTAGCCAACCAAAGATGGAATGTTAAATTCACTCCTGAACTTATCAAGCGGCTCAATAGAATAAATCATGATGAAGAATCAAAGAAAAAGAAAGAAAAGTTCTTACAAGGGTTTAAGGATTCAACAAGAATTGAAGACGGAAAAGAAAACAATCGCACGAAAGTTCAAAGAACACAACATCAGAATCAGAAATGAAAGATAGAAGATGATCAAAGTTTTGTCGCTCTTTTTATAAGTCGCCTTGAAAATTGGGAAAAGTAATGATTAAAGTGAACGACGATTGAGTTTACGGTGGCTAACAAGAGAAAATACGAAAATACCCTAGAAATACTCGCTAAAATTTGAAATATTTACAAAACTTCCATTCGCGCTCAAAATTGTCAATTAGAAGGATAAAATTCACAAGTCTGGAAGGTTTACAGCCGACCAAGCAGCCCAAACTACTGTTAAAGCAGAGTATTCCACATTTTTCGCATTAGTTCTAAGCATGAAACATTAGGGGCTTCTGTTGATACCAAAATTCACCACCTTATGTGGACCAATTATAAGCCAACACATGTAATCCAATGTGGCATAAGTCCAAGCCAGCGTGATACAAAAGTCCGACCAACTGGGAAGCCTGACCAACAAAGAAGACAGACCAACAAGGCAGCCCGACCAACATGGGATACCAACCAACTAGGAAGACCGACCAACTGCCGAAAACCCAACCCGTGTAGCCAATGAAGCGATAACAATCTTATATTTAATTCTCATTATGTACTGATGTAAATGCCTAACGAATGAAGGTATTCCATCCTTTCACATTACAACTCTCAACACCCCTCTTGGGCTATAAATACATTGTAACACCATCATTACAAGGGACCAGAAAACAAATTAAGGCAGGAAAGAAATACATAGCAGTGGACGTAGGCTATTCCATTGAGCCGAACCACTTTAAAAATCTCTTTGTCTTATTTGTTTTTACTTATTTATCTTTGATCAATGAATTAGGGCGAGTCAAGTTTTTTGCATCAACAAATCATAACATCAATTATAACAGTATTCTTTAGTTTTTCATCATTGATACTCTTCGACAATCCTAATTTCCGAAATTGGTTTTCACAGTTCTCCTTTATCGTTTTTCTATAATTTGATTTCAAAATCCAAATTTAACAACATCGATTTTTGGTCTATGAATATAAGTCAGATTCCAACACTTTTGAATCATACTACGACATCAATTGAACTTCTAATCTACATAAACAGTCCAATTCATTAACACCTGTTTTTGAAGTGAGATCCCACCCGAAAATAATTTTTCCATTACACCCCACTATGATAGGAATCGATTATCACAGATTTACATTGAAAGAAGGTTAACCACTTGCCTGTATAGATTTTTAGGGTCTGATTTCCTTTGGGATAGACGATGATTTGATGAAGAACACGCCTAATTCCTTTTGATTTGGCTCCGGAGAGGTTTCCCAATTCCTCACTCTTTTCTCCTCTACAATTCTAGGGTTTTCTATTTGAGTTGTGTCTGTCACGAACTCCTTAATTTAGGTTTTAAATTGTTAATCCCGAAATTAGGCAAATGGTCCAAGTCCAAATGACCCGAACATCCCCGTGTGAGCCCGATTATGTCTAAAAATGCCTCGAGACCCAATTACTACCCACTGGGTACACTTTTCTGACTATCTTAACCTATCCAGAATCAATCGTGCACTCAGAATCGTAATCGGAGTTACTTTACTATGATTCTCCAATCTCGACCTCAAAGTACGACACATGTGAAATTTATAAATAACCCAAATTAATTGAATTTTAATTCTCTAAATTAAATAAATTCTCCAAATTACCAATTTAATTTAAATTCTATGTCCTCACAAATATGGGGTGTTACACATACAAATAACATAGTTTATCTCTAAACTAGAAAAACTAAATTTTCACATAAATAAGTTTTTCTGAAAAAAAAAACTTATAAAGAAGATTTTAAATTTAAATCACTTTTATCAAACGATCAATTTACATAGAATTCAAGATAAATAAACATTAAACAAAAATCTGAAAAAAATTATTTCATCATTTTTCTTTTCACAAAAAGACATTCAATAAATTTCATAAAAAAAAAAAAAATACATGCATTTGACTTAAGAAATTTTCTCCTAACAATATTAGATAAATTATCCGTATAAGCATAAATCGAAAATATGAAATAACAAAGAAGGAATTAAAATAATATCACCATTTTAATTTGAGAAAAGAACTCTTTCAATGTTAAGGTATAACACTAACCATGAAGACACATCGAGTATTTATTCTCACTAAAATGTGTTCTTTCTCTCTCTAAATGATTTACAATTCGAAATATGAGAGTTTTGTGAAAAATTAATTCTCAATCATCAGAGAAAATAGATTTGTACAAAATATTCAACAAATACTTTAGATCTAGAGAGAAATATAATTTAAAACAATATATACAATTTTAACACGATATTAGAATATCTATATATTTAATAATATTCAATAAAAATCAAATCTAACACTAAGAGAGTTTAGTTTTGAGAAAAAGAACATAGACCATTTAAGTAAAATACTCTCTACTACAATACAATAAATCAATTACTTTATAATAATATGTGTGCTGTTTAAGATCACTGAGAGTTTCAAATCAAAAACTAAAAATCGAGAATAATGATGAAATCAAACACTAACTTTAAATCTCAAACACAATACTCTTTCTCTTAAAATATTTCTCTCTCTCTACACTCTCTAAAAATATATTCTAACCCTATTTGTTTCTCACTCTAGAACTATAGCTGACCAACCCTAATAAAATGTATAACAAGGTTTATATACTAAGGGATGGAAGAGTCTAGAAACCTATCTAAATTGGAGGGTTGAGATTAAAACTACCAGAAGAGTTCTTATCTAAACGTTAACATTGGTGCTTACAATTTAAGCTAACTGCCTAAGTAAGTCATCCTGTTAAATGAACCAAGCCTGGTATATAAACTATCAAATCCATTTAAGAGATAAAACCACTATTGCAAACTAACTGTTGGTATTGGTTATAAAAAATTAAAAAGGTCATTTTCTAAAGGAGATAATCATTTACGAATGACCCTACATAAATCCGATATCCTAAAAACGTTTCATTAAAATCATATGTTATACTATGGTTAATCTGAAGGACAAGAATACATGGTTTAATAGAAAACAATTCTATTATGTAACCTATAGGTATGGATTTAATTTAATGAACCAATATACATGGATAAGGAATCCCATGGATTGAAAAACATAATTGAGATGAATTAAAACCAAAACCTTATTGATCTTAAGGCTAGAAACTCACGTGTACAGAATATACTAAAAATCAACTCGGTAAAAATGGTAATAACCAAAGTAACTACATGTGTAATATTTGGTCAAAAGAAATGATCTGACGACTATAAGATTCCTAAACCAATAGCTAATTGATGACATCTAGGTTTGATTATCCAGAGGATGAATTATCTCAGAGGATACCCATACAATCTCTCGACTAATCTTTAATCCAACGGTTGAGAATGATTGAATCAATAGGTTAAAAATACCAACAATATTTTACATCTGGTATACACGAAAACTAAGTGGTCGTGAATTATAATAAAATAGTAGCTTCCTATTAGGTGGTGAAATGATTACATGGATTAAGACATTCAGATTCGTACATGCCCCAAGTTTAATAATCTATCAATGACTCTAAACATACCAGAATATGTGAGTATAAGAAAACACGACTATGATTCTTTAAGCAAGAGTGTACAAAATGACATTTTTAATTAAAGAAAAACATTGTTTAAAATTCTTTTAAAATCAAATAATTTCTAAAAATTTATTTAAAAATTAAAATTTTAATTTTGAACAAAAACTAATCAAATTTCAATTTTATGAAATATTTTAGACACATAATTCAAATAAATTTACATGATATGCATGAGTGCCTAAAATGTGTCAAAGTGTAAAAATGTGCGCACATGATATTTACATCCACTTTATGTTTTACATTTGCTTGGATATGAACATTGATTGAGTCTTGAGTAGACTTGGACACTTGAGATGATGTACCAAAACTGAGCAGTCATAACCTAAAAAATATGTTTTGGCAAAATATCCAAACTAGTTGAAACTTTAAATAGTGTATACTCAAGAAAAACCTAGGAGCCAACTATTTAGGGTGTTTGAAACTCCCCCTTTAGATTTTTGTGACTAAATCATTTGAGTACATCATGAATATTTTTAGGTAAAAATAAAATTTCTAAGTCTTGTGCAAAAATATTCTAACTACCCATCCCAAGCCTATAAATATAAAAATACTTACAATCGACTAAAATATAAACCATTACCCTATGAAGTTTTTCACGAATCTGCAAATAATACCAATCTCACAAAAATCAAGTGAGAAGTAAGTGTTCAATAAAAAATGTGAAAATTTTAGATAATGTAGAATAGCGAAGGATGTACTCTCTCCCTCCTTTGTTTCAAATAGATAATGGATTATGAAATCACACGATAGAAAAGAATAGTAAATAATATAACTACTATAATAACACAGAAACGAGTCTAATCAAGTGCCACTTCTATATTGACTGGTTTTAGGAGGTGTCTTTTGTATTTTTAAACATTCATTCCCTAAAACCTCAGAAGACATATCATTACCATGATTCAGACAATAAAACATACATATAAGGCCGATGAATCAATAACTGACATTCCTATTGCTTTACGAGGAAACTCAGAGCAAACATTATCATGGGTAATTACATTATTAAATGATTTAAAAAGATCAACATAGAAGGGAGTAATGAACAAACCAAGATTTTTCACTCATACTCAACCATTTCTTTTGGTCAATAATTTTTTTACTAATATTTCAAATCATTGTAGGGGACCTTGTTTTAAACATTTTAACATACCATAATCCACAACTTAAAAATGTATGGAGAAAATAATTAGAGAAGAAAAAAAATATTATCTTCTATAATGTCATACATATAAAGATTTAACATCATAATATAAACATAAAAATAATCAGATTTAGCATAAAATCATAAGATCACAAAAATAATACATTAATCATGCGCAAGACAATTAAATTTTATTTTTGGAGTGACCTTCTCTGATACCATTTGTATGTCCCAAACAACACTATGATCATCTATGATTCATGCAAAATTTTCTTATCACACACACACACACACACACACAGATATATATATATATATATATATAATTAAATTGTGAAAAACTTTTTATTATTTGACCTAATCATATTTTAATACATGTAAAAATTTAAAGAACAAGTAAATCTGGTTTACCCTAATGTCAAATTGATAATCTGATTATTAAATAAATTTTATATCATATTTTGCCCAATATTGTAACACCCCGTATTTTTAAATTAATTAATTCGGGAATTAATTTGGAAAATACGTTTTATTTAAATTACGCGAGTGAAGTAATTTAATGTGATTATTAAATATTAATCGATAATTAATATTTTGATGAAATTTACTACGTGTGAATAGTAAATAATAAATGATTACCATTATACGACATAACAAGTGATATGTGCATATTCTAGTTATCTCCCCAGGAGTAACGCGTAGACTATTTTGAGGTGAGGAATGAGAAAATTATTTTAAATGACTCAGATGAGAATTTAGAGGTCATGAATGATTTCGAATGGATCGAAATAGTCCGAATAGTGTACCCGGGGGCATAGTTTGGTCCCCAGGTCAATTTTGGACAAAATCGGCACCTATTAAGGGCGGTATGGTCATTTTTCTAAAAGAGGTCAAGGGACCTACAAAAATTAGATCCATATATATGATATTTATAGATTGGGGTTAGGTCTCATAACATAAAAGATTAGAGAGGCCATTAGAGAAAAGAGATAACCATTTTTCCAAAGCTTAAGGAGAGAATTGAGAAGGTGGTGAAGTATTTCTTCACCTCAAGACAATTGGAAAAGAAGATTGGAGAAGAAGCAATCAATCATCAACTAAAAATCACGAAATCAGATCAATCAATCTAAGGCAAGTTTTTATTGCAAATTGAATTAAAGTTATAATACCCATGTGTATGGAGTTCATGAACGGATTGATTTTTATTTCAAAACCTTGATGAAGAGTACCAATTGATTTCATGTTGGGTAAATTTGCATGTAGTTAGGGTTTATATCTGTAGAGGATAGTAAATCATAAAAGTTTTGGATTGTTACTACGGATTTAAGTCTGGGTTTTGAATGGAATTTAATGGATGAACACAAAACTAGTTTATGAAAGAGTTTTGGGGGGTTGATTCATTCTTGATTGTTTCGGTGAAGTTTTAAAGTGTTTGAAACGTTAGAAATCATCCTAACTCTAGTAGAAATAGTTAGAAACAATTTATTGCGAAATTGGTGAAGAATTTATGAGATTTGGGTATAAAAAAGGTGTAAAAACGCTGCTGCGAAACAAGAACTGATTTGTAGAAAAACGAACTGGTCTGGACTTAACAAAAAACAAACATGGTTCGGTCCTGGGAAGCGGATTGGTTCGGTGCTCAGAATTTCTAAAATTTTCCCTTTTCTCTTGTATTGCTAATAGACGTGGTGGGGGAATACTTATGCACTTGAGAAAATAATATTGGGAGATATATTATTTTATAGTAGGCCTACGAGGGGAGTACGAAAGTGAAGTAAACTCGTAAATACATGGTAAAGTACGGTGAATATTAGAGAGAAAAACACCACGTACTGTATAAATTATTTGGTTGTGTGAATACTTATTATATTGATACTTAGGCTGTGTGAATACCTAAAGTATGCTTAATTCGGTATTGGGGTCGATGTGTATCTGGACCAATACATGAAAACTTGATTTGAGGTCGATGATGATCCGGACCAAATCAAAGTTAAAAGATATTGGGGTCGTTGAGTATCCGGACCAATATACATATACGTGTCATTTACTTTGGGGTTGAGGGATATCCGGATCAATGTAAATGATAGAATGATTGGGGTCGATGATTATCCGGACCAATAATCCTTATAGTATATATTGTGTGAAATATATATATACTTCATGACATTCTACTTATGTGCGAAAGTACACTTGTAGATGATATATATATATATATATATATATATATATATATATATATATATATATATATATATATACATCTAAATGATAAATTAAGTAGAGAGAAACTTAGTTTTAAGATTAAAAAATAGATTGAGAATATCTATAGTAAATTAAGTAGTGAAATTTAATTATAAAAATCGGATGATAAATCTGAAATGCTTTATGAATTTAGTGAGACTTAATTATGATGATTAAATATAACACATGCGAATGTTATACAAAAACTGAAATACGGGAGGATGTTAATAATAAAGCGTGTTGTATGGGCGGTACGGGAGAGTAGACCATTGATAAGATCGGTTATATACTTTAGTCGAGATAGCTTGGGTATGATGGCTAGGTGGGCTAATTATATGATGTTAGGTGTGCATATTAGATGAGAGGCGAGGAGACTCAAGGGAGTAATCAATAACCGATTTTAATCGCGGTAAATTACTTGTTAAATGTTTTCAAACTGTTTTGAGTACTAACTCTTGATATAAAAATGTTTTCAAAATCTTTTAGGTGTCCAGCCACAAGGACACCTTACTTGAGTTCATTCCAGGGATTTGGAGTTGTAGCACAGTGGATGCTGATAAGACCATTGAGTAGCCGACTCTTTCATTCAGATCTAGCATATGATCTCATTCTTATGTTTCATATGTAGACATGTTCTCAGTTGACTCCATTACAGTTCCAGATTTGTATCATTTTTACTTTGTAGTTGAATTTCAGATTTTTTCTTGGTTATTGTTTTAGTCGACGGTTTATTCGGCTTGACTTAGTTGCTTTTACATATTAGTTTTAGTTTGGATTCTAGTATCTTGTGTATGTTTTTTTAGTTTTCAAACTATTCTATTATCCTGTTTTATTTGAAAGATAAAATTTGGTACTGGTTTAATTAACTTAGGGGGTTAGTAATTAATTTGTTTTTCGACAATGATGCTAAGAATGAACCATATGAGAAACCCGTTTTAAGTTGATAAAGGCTTAATCACCCGATGTTTAATTAGACGAGGTGTCACAGATATCCAATACGATGGATTATTCAAAATCAATCACAATACTAACATAACATTTCAAGTTATCTAATCACACATAGAAACAAGATTAAGCAACGAAGATTAACATAAAAGAAATTAAAATAATATCCCTATTTTAAATTGAGAAAAGAACTCTTTCAATGTTAAGGTATAACACTAACCATGGAGACACACCAATTCTCACTAAACGTGTTCATACTCTCTCTAAAACATTTACAATTCAAAATATGAGAGTGGTGTTAAAAATTAATTCACAATCACAAGAGAAACAAGATCTATACAAGATATCCAAAAAATACTTTAGATCTGAAGAGAAATATGATTTTAAGTAATATATACAATTTTTAAATCAAAATCAAAATATTTAGATCTTTAATAATATTAAATAAATATCAAGTCTAACACAAAGAGAGTTTAGTTGTGATAAAATTAAATTTGAAAATTTAAGCACAATTCTCTCCACTGGAATACAATAAATCAATTAATTCATAAGAATATATGTGCCATTTAAGATCATTACGAGTTTCAAACCAAAAAATAAAAATCAAGAGTAATAATGAAATAAAAAACTAAGTTTGAATATGAAAAAAAATGCTATCTCTCTCTCAAAAAATATTTTTTCTCTCTCTCTCTCTCTGCACTCTCTTAAAATATATTCTAACCCTTTCTGTATCTCACTCTGTAACTGAGGCTGACCAACCCTAATAAAATGTATAATAAGGTGTTTATAATAAGGGATGGAAGAGTCTAGAAACCGATCTGAAATTGAGGGTTGAGATTAAAACTACCAGAAGGGTTATAATCTAGAGGCTAGCAAATTCAAACGGTCATTTTCTAAAGGAGATAATCAGGTGCAAATGACCCTTCATAAATCCAATGTCCTAAAAATATTTCATTAAAACCCAATCTAATCCTATGGTTAATCTCATGGATGAGAATACATGGTTTAATAGAAAATGATTCTATTCGGAGATTAAACCCATGGTTCTGGAGAATATTAGGATTTTTCGGAGAATATTGGTTCATTTTTTATGGAGATTAATCCTATGGTTCATTATTAATAGAATACTATGGTTAATCTCATGAACCATTATTCTCCGAAGAATTGTCTAATCAATTTTTGATGTATTCTTGTCTATAAAATTAGGGTTCCTTATCCATGAATATTGGTTCATTAGATAAAACCCATACCCGTGGAGAGTTATTCCGGAGAATATTGGTTCATTATTTTGTGTGTTTCAAGCCGTACTCCGAAGAATTGTTCCGGTGGAGATTTTATTACAACACTGTATTAAAGAGGGGTGTGTGCTTGTGATGTGATGTAATTGAATATAGGTCCATATTGGATGGATTTCATTAGGGACTATATAGAATTCGACACAGTATTAGAAGACTTAAAGGAAGCACGGAGACTTTGCTACAGAACAGTAAGGTATGTGCTGTAAGGTCGAGTTTTATTTAAGAGAGGATGTGTTCTATCCCTATTGAGGTGTGTTCATCCTAGTGAGGTGTGCAAACTAATCAAGGAAGTTCAAGAAGGCTCTGCGGAGCACATTCAATGGGAAAGTCATTGGTAAAAAGGGTTCCTACCTAGGGGTAATATTTATCGATTATGAAGGAGGATTACATCGATTATGCCAAAAAATGTGGTAAATGCCAATGACTTACATTTATCCATAAAAGACCTGGGGCCACTCTGAAAGTGCGCTATAGTTCAATGGCCCAAACTTATTTAATTATATGTCTATTCACACCAGTTTCAATTCCTTTATACCCTAGATCCTATAACTATGGGTTTGAAAGTAGTAAAAAATGAAAGAATGCAATCAAACAAGTAAGACGGATTGCTGGAAAAATCCCATTCGGGGAAAAATCTTTTTTATTTCAGTATAGAATGAAAATCGCAACTTACAAACACAATTAGACAAATACAAATAATATTTTCAGACAAATCTCTCACAGGTGACCCTTCGTCTTCCTTCAACAATGGTTCCCATGAGAACCACAAGATTAGCCGTGGATACGCCTTTCCCATAAGAGAAAACTCCAGGATGAAGTTATGTGAGGGTTTCAAAGTTATTCACAAAATATATATGGGAGGTGTGAATCAAAAGGTGTTTTTGCCCTTTCAAAAGTGAGGCTTTTGTGCAGCAGGTCTGTAAAAATTGAGGTTTTTAAAGGTTTTACAAAATACCTACATAAAGCAAGTTTTTATAGGCGAACACAAAAATCAAGGCGATGTTAAGCATTAGAACGAGATTGAAGCGTCGTTCGAACAAGATATGAATTTCATTTGAAGCTCGCTTCTAATGACCTTCTAACGACCTGACTAAAACCAGAATAGTAAGTTCTCGTTTGAAGTAGGTTCGATGTAGGCCATCAAACGACCCTTCGAATGATATTGCTGGATCGTTCGAACGAGATGTCCATCTCGTTTAAACGACAGCTGCCAAAAAATTTATTCTTAAATAAAGTCCAGCATCGTTTTGGAAAATAAAATAAAGTAAAATACTCCCCAATACATTTATTAAAAAATAACTCCAAACATAAAATATACCATAATGAACGTGGAGTTGTGGAGCACGGTTGAAGATTTACGTGGTGCACGATGGAGATGCCCGTTGTCAGATATTCAGATCGTTGACGTCGTGGATAATTATGGAGACGTGTTATGCCATAATCGATGTAGAGGGATATTCAATATCTAATGTAATCTAGAAAGCTACGTACAATCCCTAGATTCTAGGGGAGTACATACTCTGGCGTTGATCACATGCTTATCGCTTTTTTACATGTGGGGTATTGATCTGGTTGGTCCATTATTGAAGACAAAGGGCAAATTTAAGTACTTTGTCTTTGCAATAAACTACTTTACGAAGTGAGTGGAAGCTGAGACTTTGGAAGAGATGCCTTATGGAAGGTCTTCCATTTTATATGGAAGAACATTATCTGCCGATATGGGATTGGTCATTATCAAACTATGTCTTGATTACATTAGACATAGTTTGATAATGACCAATCCCATATCGGCAGACGACACATAGTTTGATAATGACCAATTCGAAGACAATTGTATAAGATCAAAGATTAAGAAGTTATATTTTGCACCTGCCCATCCCTAGTGCAATGGGAAGACTAAGATTACTAACATGCATGGCCGGCCCTGGCCATGTACCAAATGGGCAATGGTAGAGGGTCCATTTTATAGTATGCACCTATATATGTATATTTTAGGGGTCCAAAAATATTTTATATATATTAAAAATATCAATTTTTAAAATAAATTTAATTTTTTAAGGGCCCATTTTTTTAATTACCCAAAAACAATTTGTACAAAGAATGATTCAACTGCCCAAAAATCTCACCTAACTAAAATGGGCCCCTAAAAAATAATTTTTTGAGGCCCATTTTAGGTATTTAATATCTTTGTACAATTTTTTTTAAAAGGGCCCTAAATTAATTTTCGCACAGGGCACTCCCAATCTTAAGACCTGCCCTGCTAACATGAGCCTGCTTGATGGAATAAAGAGAAGGTTAGATGATGCTAGGGGAATTGGATCAATGAGATGCATAGTGTGCTTTGGGCTTATAGAACTACTCTCAGGACATCTATGGGTAAAACTCTTTTCATCATTGCATTTGGCACCGAGGTGGTGGTACCTATGTCGACCTACCAAGTCATAGTTACTAAAATTCGATTCACCGAGGAGAGATCTCATGCGCAAACATAATGTTGGTCGAAGAGGTCAGGGAACAAGAAGATCCATGAGTTGCCGTATACCAGCAAAGGAAAATACAATTTTGTAAGAAAATAGTGCAATCGAGTACATTAAAATAAGGGGATTACGTATTAAAAAAGGTGATCTAGAAGGGAAATAATATGGAACCAAACTAACATGACTCCTATAGGATTTTAGAAGTTGTAAGGCCAGGAATTTATCGAATTGAGACTCTAGAGGGTGAGGAGTTCAAAAACCCTTGGAACTACGAAGAATTGAGAAAGTACTATAAGTAGAGATGAATATATAACTACTTGAGAGTACAACGTTTAGGTAAATTTTTTTAATTCCTTTTCATCTGTTGCAAAGTATCAATGAAAAATCAACAGTTGTCTTCATTATTTTGTTGTTTCAAGGACTCATTTATCTACTTCAAAATTCATCAGCATAAGATATGTGCAAGAAGCTCAGGCTGAAGACATCTCGGAGTTACAATGATCAGACCACACTTCTTTGAGGACCTTATCTTAGACAGGCCATGACCAAGAAGTTTGTCGACCTGGGAAGCTAATGTTATCATATGGTCAATATGATAAGATCCATCCATACGACTAGTTGGTTTTCTAAAGCAATGGAAAATCCTAACACAAGTTGGCAAGGGAACTTTAAGTTTTCACTTATAACAACCCTATTAGGACAACTTAGGTTCGTCCAACTAGAAGCTAGTAAGCCAAGTCAGGTTGATAAGATCCGACCACATGACTAATAATACTCACAGGCCTATCTCAATTTTAAAGTTAATAAATATGGTCAGGTCAGCAAGATCGGAACAAAAGACGAAATACTTGTGTGGCCATCTCGGGGTCGAATTCCCACCAGTGCACGTGTGGGGGAACTCGATCCTCGTCATTATGGGGGATAATGTAAAGAGATATAGTTACCGTCCTATTTTTCTCAAAATACGCAAAATAATGTCACCGCCTCGAGAGAAGACATCAAGGATAATACTGATGCTTGCAAAACCAAATAGTTCGAAGGTCCGGGGACTAAGTTACAAAATGGGAAGGTGTTAGGAACCCATCCCGCCTTTCGATCTATCATGGGTAAATTCTAATCTTTTCCTTTTAGACTTCGTGAAGCGTGTGCACATGTGCGTAATATAAATGGAGAATGGAATCATTCAACTCGCATCATGGAAAATGATTAATTGAATTAATCCTTAGGAATGTTACCGAATATAATAATTCAAAATATAATATGAGTGTTTGTCGAATCAAAAGTAGCTATGGAAGAGAAAATGTCTGTATCAAACGAAACACAAGCATGTAAATATAAGATTCATAATATATATATATATATATATATATATATATATATATATATATATATATATATATATATATATATATATATATATATATATATATATATATATATATATATATATAAGATATGAAAGAAAAATATAAACATGCATAAAGGAGGACTCAAACCTCATGATTGAGCCAAGATGCCTATGTAGCCCAAGGGGCATTAAAGTCAATGTAGTTCGAAGATAGAATAGGGTGGGGTTCAATCCATAAATCCAAACGGGGCATTTCTCTTATGTGTGTGTGTGTAGAGAAAATGTGCTTTTAAGATTGAGAGTGTGAAATGGAAATTCCTCTTTTGGAATTTATGGATAAACCCATTTGTTTTTACGAAAATAGATTATGTGCAAATAATACTAACAAAAATTAGAGATAAATGAATGTGATATGATGAAACAAAAATAGTAAAGTAGAAATAAAGTAAATAAGATTAAAATAGAAGAATTAGAGAGATAGATGGAGAATTTGACCTCCTTGTGAATGCTTAATGTTGACCTTGAGATGTGGATATGATGATTTTGCAATGGTATGAAAATGGAATGGAGAGGTTGTGACACCCCGCTTATTAAAATAAGAGGTGTCCAGCCCGATACTCCAATAAATACGGGAATCATAGATGGTCCATCCTTAACATCACTGTCGTAAAAATAATAGTATGAGACAATCACTAATTATTTTAGAAAACAGATGTCAAATAGATTTGCAAGTTTAATAAAAACCATTTTGACAATCCAATTTGAAAAGGAGGTGGATAAACATATAAAGACATCTAACAGATTAACAACCATTCTTCATAATAATAACCGAATAAGTTGTCGGTTAACAGACTAATACAAAAAGGTTACAACAAGTATTACAGTTAAGTATCACCATATATGCCAATAAAAAACTTGGGCAACACGCCTGAATGTACAGACTGATCATAACTAGATTATACAAAAATGGATGCGTTTATAGCAAAAATTCTACAGCATCCGCAAAAATGTTGTAGCTCCCTGACACTGAGAAGGAGAGATTAACATGGGAATCCTTGCGGCGGAGCACCTTAGCATAAATAGGATCCATACAAAACAGATAAATATAAACGGGCCAGGGCCTGATTTGATATGATATAAGCGTGAATAAAATGCATAACAGTTATGAATGCTAACATCAGAAACAAGTTTAAATCGCTCTTCACAATAAGAATCATCCTCACCTCTCGTCTAAGTGCACATCTTAGTGCAATACCATTTATAGTGTTAAACTATTCATCACCGTAAGAGAAATAACTAAATTGCATTTTAATATGCTTAGATTGCAGTTTCGTAAAATATGACTTCACAAGTCCATTCATCATTAGGAAACTTATTCCATACAGGTGGTTTATAAATTCATTAGCCATTTATGAAATGCCACATTCGTGAGAATATTTATAATCAAAATATAACGATTCGAAGACCATCCTTCCGGGAGTCACCCCACTGTATGTGCCCCTAAATAGCTATCATCTTATAGGGCCTATAACCAAGACCACCTAGGCACCCTAAATTGCGTCGCGTGGGAAGCGACCATATACCTTCGACAGTGAGTCATAACCATACCCGGAATTACCTCACTTCGAATAAAACAACAACATAATATAACCACCAGTCCTATGGTCGGGGAATATATTCACCCTGCATTCACTAGACAGAGGACTTCACCTCATTCGCGTGACTTCCCTTATGATAGAATTTAGAGATGTATGTATATGCAAGTCATAATCACAAGATATGCCAATTTAAAATGTGAATTTTATTAGATCCAAAACTATTTGTGTTTAACGACATAAACCACAACGTTTAATTTTCCCCATACCAGTCTCCAAGAGTTCACGACAACACTATAAGCTACCAAGTGTAATTTACCTCATACTAGTCTCTAAAAGTCCAAAACAATATAACCTTACTTTCCCCTAGTCCTAGCCTAGCTTACTAAATGAAAAAGGACACTTACTTTCATTAATTAATTAATTAAGTAATCCCCGATATAAGCACGAACACTCCTTTTCTAACCTAGGTTATTGATTCCTCTACAACAAGACCCTAAGACTCTATTTTACTTCATACAAGAAGGGTCCTAAGCCTTAAACTTTAAAAGAAAGGAATAGAAGAAAATCTAGTTTTCAGGGTTAAAAACAGGGTACCCGTCGACCGGCCCCTAACCCCCGATCGACCACGCTCTTGAAATTGGCCTTGTAAGAAAAGGAGTAAGCTCTTCCTTTAAGGCCCGGTCGACCGACCTTTGGACCGCGGTCGATCGCGCTAGAGAAATTTTCCTTTTGAGAGAAGCAGTAGGCTTTTCTCTTTAGGCCCGATCGACCGGGCTCTGGACCGCGGTTGACCGGTCGCACCAGATGCCACGTCCAACCCCCGTTTTCTCTTACAAAACCTAAATCTCTAAACCTATTTCTTCCAATTCTCTCAACCTCATCATCTAATGACTTCAGCCAATCATTCCTACGCAACAATAAACTAATATAATGAACTCAAATCATATCTAAATCAAAATCTAAGGGTTTGAACACCAAAAGTCGTAAAAACCCACAAATGGTTTAAATCTCAAAGACACAAATATATACAAATTATCCACACTCAATCATACATAATTGCAAGTTAGAAACTTGCCTCAAGTTTGTAGTCTCGGATTCTTGCTTGTTGAAATCATTTCAAGCCAACAATATCAAATCTCCTCTTTCTCTCCTTTTCTCCCAAGTTCTCTCTCTCTCTCTAGCTCTCTTTAGGTTTAGGAACAATATGAGAGACAAAGTGATCTTGCAAGACTAACTAGACCTAAATGCCCCAAATACATTAAGTTTAACATTAAATGCTACTACATAATTAAAAGGACTCGTAACAACATAATTAAGTCATAACTGGTGAAAAGTACCCGAACCCAAAAATACAACTTGGTACTTATTTTGACTATTTCAACCATTTTCGGACTAACCGCACCCTCTAAATTGGCATCCGGGATATCATAAATTATTTCATGTTCCAATGTCATATTAATTCATTAATAGTGATCCACTTGGAATATAAGTCATAACCATCGCTTAAAGTATAACGACGCAACTTAACATAATATGAGGCTATTTACATTCACTTAACAATAAATATGCAAAACTCAGTAAATATTATCTCTCAAATCACTTAAAATAATATTTACTTCAACTTCCTTTATTTTATATAATTAACCCACAAGGCAAATTAATATAAAAATAATTACTCATAAATAAGGGGTATTACATACTCCCCCACTTACAAGGGAATTTTGCCCTCAAAATTTAGGTGTACCTTGCAAAAAGAGGTGAGGGTACTTCTCTCGAATATCGTCCTCACTCTTCCAAGTTGATTCCTCGGCATTGTGGTGTCCCCACTGGACTCAAACCAAGGGCACCACCTTCGACCTTAGCCTACGCTCTTCGTGATCTAAAATAGCAACAAGTTGTTCCTCATATGAAATATCGGGTTGTAACTCGATTTCATACAATAGAATGTGCCAATGAGATCCCTCGCACCATCTATACTTCTTTAAAAATGAGACATGAAACATGTCGTGAATCTGTTCTAGGTGTTCCGGCAAATCAAGTTGATATGCTACGGGGCCTAACTTTGCAATAACGGGAAAAGGGCCTACATAGCGCGGCGCAAGCTTGTCTTAATCGCATTATACCCTTCATCAGGGATACCCGCACTCAAACTTGGTCCCCTATTTCCAATTACACATGCCTTCGATACATGTCGGGATGTCTCTTCTGACGATCTTGTGCAATTCGATTGCGATTTTGAATAAGCTCAATATTCGAAGAGGTATATTGAATCATTTCAGGTCCAAGGAGCTTAATATCTCCTACCTCCAACCAATAAGTAGGTGATCTACACAGCCAACCATATAATGCTTCATACGGTGCCATACCTATTGTGAATTGGTACGAATTATTATATGTAAATTCGACCAAGGGAAGGTATTTCTACCATCCTCGTTTAAAGTCAAGCATGCACATTCGAAGCATATCCTCCTACATTTGGTTGACTCTCTCCATTTTCCCATCAGTTTGCGGGTGGTAGGAGGTACTCAACTTTAATTCGACCCGCATTGCTTCTTGAAAACTTCGCCAAAAATGGGATACAAAAATCTTGTCTCAATCTGAGACTATATTGATAGGAACCCCATGGAGTTTCACTATCTATGCAATAAAGACCCTGGCGTAAAGTTCCGTATTATAATCTGTCCGTACCAGTAAGAAATATGCCGATTTGGTCAGACGAGCGATAATAACCCAAATAGAATCATGACCGCTTTGTGACGTCGATAATCCCGTGTTGCAATCCATCGAGATACTCTCTCATTTCCACACCGGTATTTCTAACGATTGTAACAATCCCGTTGGTCGCTGGTGGTCTACCTTCACCAATTGACAAGTGGTGCATTGGGAAATAAATTTAGAGATGTCCCTTTGCATACCCGCCCACCAATATTGACGGCGCATGTCTTAGTACATTTTGTCTCCACCCGGGTGTACAAAAAATCTCGAACCATAGGATTCAGTCATGACTGCATGTCTCAAGTCTCCCTCGTTCGGGACTATAAGTCTTCCGTGAAAACGTAACCCACCCTCAGAACTAATAGAGTAGGACTCCGCTCCCTCGGTTAACAACTGGTGTACCCGGTCTTGGAAGTCTTTGTCCCTCATGCTTTCACAACTCGCATCACAATAGTAGGCGTAACGGTCAATACTGACATAAATGCTCTTACTACAGCATCCTCCTGGCTAAGCTCTTTCCATTTAGCCTTGCATACCTTCGCTAGTTCCCCCGCGGGTTTTTGACTTAGCGCATCCGCTACCACATTTGCCTTGCCTAGGTGGTAGTGAATATCGAATTGATAGTCCTTCATGAACTCCAACCGTCGACGTTGCCGCATATTCATATATTTCCGTGAGAACAAATATTGCAACGATTTGTTGTTCGTAAATAGACTAAACTTCTCACCCAGTAGGTAATGTCTCCATATCTTCAAGGCGAACACTACCGTGGAAAGCTCCAAATCATGCACGTGACAATTCTTCTTATGGGGCTTTAGTTTGCGAGACTCATAAGCAATGGCCCTATGCACCTTTTGTAACACACCTCCCAATCCTTGTAGAGACGCGTCAGTGAAGACTAAATAGTCCACTCCCGATCTTGGCAACACGAGTATATGAGCAGAAGTCAACTTATCCTTCAACTCATCAAAAGCTAGCTAACACGTATCATCCCAAACAAAATGCACTCCCTTCCGGGTCAAGTTTGTTAAAGGGCCCGCAATCTTGGAAAAACCCTTAATGAAACGGCGATAATAACCCACTAAACCCAAAAAACTACGGATCTCAGTGGGCATTGTGGGATGACCCCATTCCCTCACCGCGAAAACTTTACTCGGGTCTATAAAAATGCCCTTTGCCGTCATAATGTGCCCCAAAAACTGCACTTCCTGTAACCAAAAGCCACATTTCTCGAACTTGGCATAAAGTTGATGATCCTGTAATGTTTGCAGGACCAATTTTAGATGTTTATCATAATCAACTTGAGTTCGAGAATAGACTAAGATGTCGTCAATAAACACGATGACAAACTGGTATAGGAAGTCCTGAAATACTCTATTCATAAGTTCAATAAATAGGGCAGGAACATTGGTTAGCCCAAAAGGCATGACCAAAAACTCATATCTAGTCAAGAATGCAGTCTTCGACACGTCCTTCTCTCGAGTTCGCAGTTGATGGTACCCAGTTCTCAAATCTATCTTAGAGAAGTACGATGCTCCCCTTAATTGATAAAATAAATCATCGGTCCGAGGTAACAGGTATTTGTTGCTGATGGTGACCTTATACAGTTCCCGGTAATCAATGCATAACCGAAGGGAACCATCTCTCTTCTTCACAAATAACACAGGATCACCCCATGGCTACGTGCTACGCCGAATAAACCCTTGCTCCAACAGTTGATGAATTTGATCTCTTAATTCCCTCATTTCCAAATGAGCCATACAGTATGGAGCTCTCACAATCGGTCAAGTTCCCGATGCTAAATCAATTACAAACTCAATCTCAAGACTTGGAGGTAAGCCCGAAATCTCTCGAAAAACATCCTCAAATTGTCTAACAACAGGAATTGAGTCTAGGGAAACAACTATCTATTGTAAATTCTCTTCCTCAATACAATACAAATGCATGTTCGAACCTCCCTCCGAAAGAGGCATAGCCACTAAAAACATCTCTTACCCCGAAATGGCGAAGACTATACTTCTCCCGTAACAATTTACCACGACTCGGTATTTCACTAACCAGTCCATACCCAAAATAACATCATACTCGACCATATCCAGGACGAGTAAATCAGACTCAAAAAGAAAATTACCAAGGTCTATTCCTACCCCTTTACAAATAAAGAATATAAGTGAACCATCACCCATGGAAGATTCCACACTAGTAAAAGTACTCTCTGCAGACTTAATTAACCCCGTCGAATGAGAAAAATGCCTAGCAATAAATGAGTGCGTTGAGCCTGTATCAAATAACACTCGACCCATATACCCGTGAATGGAAAACTTACCCTCAATAACTGGCGATGCGGGCAGTGTTAGGGGAAATAAAGCATCCTGAATATTATACACACGCCCATACTAAAGTTTCCCCTGTTGTAGAGGGACGGATGGAATAGGCGCTGGAGGCTGTAGATGTGCCTGCTGATGCTGAGGACCCCTGGGCAACTGTCCCCCGACCAACTATGGACAATCTCTCTTAAAGTGACCCTGTTCACCACACTGAAAATAGCGGCCCATAAAATTTTTCGGATGACGGCCCCGATTGTTATTCCAAAACTGACACGTGCCTTGGCCCTGATGGCCTCGACCTCCATTATTTCCTCTGCCTGCTTGGCCCTGTTTGCCTAACTGATGCTGTTGTTGAGCACCCTGACCGTGTCTAAAACCACCTCCACCAAAATTGAAACCCCCAAAACGTTATTTCTTAGACGAGTCCCATTATCGGGGGTTCCTCTCTTTCTGTTTACTTCTCGACTGTTGTAGTGGGGGTAGTGCTCCACCAGCACCATTACCTCCTTACTTACTAGCTTGACCCGATTTCGAAATCTTCTTACTCCCTTTCACATAAAGACGGTGATCTTGGCAATGGAGCAAGGCTGCATTAATCACATCACCAAATGTTTGCAAAACTGGATTTCCCAACAAGTGCTGCCTTATTCTCCAATTCAAACCCCTGATAAATTTTGAAATCCTCCTCTCCTCCGAAATTACTTCATCCGACAAAAAGTTTTCTAGATGCATAAATTCCTCTTCATATTCTGCCACTGACCGTTCCCATTGAACAACATCCCGGAGCTTCCTCCTCCTCTCCTTCTGTACTGCTCGAGGAAAATACTTTCGATCAAACAAAACCCATAATTCCGAGATAGGCATGATATCCCTTTGCGCCGGAGTTGTCACCGACTCCCACCAATGTAGAGCTTCTCTTACCAGTTTAAAGTGGAGAGAATCTTTTTTCGCTCCCCGCTACACTCCACCATTCGGAGATGGTGTTGCATATCTTTCTTCCACTGGTTTTGCCACAATCACATAAGCGCCACCCTAAAATTCTGGAGGGTGACCTTTTAGGAAGGATTATTTAACTCTCTCCCATGTGGAGGGTCCCGCATGGGCTTGAACCTCCGGTGCTACCTATTGTTGGGCTTGGGGAAACTATTGTGCCATAGCGGTCATTGCAGCGTTGACTGTCTGGGAAATAATATCAGCCACCTCCGCTGCATTTATCGTTCCTTGCGGTGGGGGCTCTATGTTCTCAGAAACTCGATTTACTTTCGCCTGGCGACCTCTTCTAGGTGACATCTGAGATAACAAAAACAACTAAATCAGAATACAATTTAAAATAATATATCTTTGCAAAAGATCGCAAGCATGCACAAACAAAACAGTCCTATAGGGCTCTATATCAAAGAACGTTATGGTATAATGTGATAAGCCCGCATAGATCCTAAATACTCTAGAACCTGATGCTCTGATACTATCTGTGACACCCCGCTTATTAAAATAAGAGGTGGTCAGCCCGACACTCCAATAAATACAGGAATCATAGATGGTCCATCCTTAACATCATTATCGTAAAAATAATAGTACGAGATAACCACAAATTAATTTAGAAAATGGATGTCAAATAAATTTGCAAGTTTAATAAAAACCATTTCAACAATCCAATTTGAAAAGGAGGTGGATAAACATGTAAATACATGTAACAGATTAACAACCATTATTCAAAATAATAACCGAATAAGGTGTCGGTTAAAAGACTAATACAAATAGGTTACACCAAGTATTACAGTTAAATATCACGACATATGCCAATACAAAACTTGGGCAACACGCCCGAATGTACAGACTAATCATAACTAGATTAAAAAAAAATGGATGCGTTATAGCAAAAATCCTACAGTATCTGCAAAAATGATGTAGCTCCCTAACATTGAGAAGGAGAGATTAACACGGGCGTCCTTACGACAGAGCACCTGAGCATAAATAGGATCCATACAAAACAGAGAAATATAAACGGGCCAGGGCCCAGTTTGATATGATATAAGCGTGAATAAAATGCATAACAGTTATGAATGCTAACATCATAAACAAGTTTAAATCACTCTTCACAATAATAATCATCCTCACCTCTCGTCTAAGTGGACATCTTAGCGCAATACCATTCATAGTTTTAAACTATTCATCACTGTAAGAGAAATAACTAAATTCCATTTTAATATGCTTAGATTGCAGTTTCGTAAAATACGAATTCACAAGTCCATTCATCATTAGGAAACTTATTCCATACAGGTGATTTATAAATGCATTAGCCATTTATGAAATGCCACATTCGTGAGAATAGTTACAATCAAAATATAAAAATTCTAAGACCATCCTTCCGGGAGTCACCCCATTGGATGCGCCCCTAAATAGCTATCATCTTCCAGGGCCAATAAACAAGACCACTTGGGCACCCTAAATCGCGTCGCATGGGAAACGGATATATACCTTCGACAGTGAGTCATAACCATACCCTAAATTACCTCACTTCGAATAAAATAACAACATAATATAACCACCAATCCTATGGCCGAGGACTATATTCACCCTGCATTCACTAGCCAAGGGACTTCATCTCATTCGCGTGACTTTCCTTATGATAGCATTTAGAGAGGTATGTATATGCAAGTCATAATTCAAAAGATATGCCAATTTAAAATGTGTATTTTATTAGATCCGAAACTATTTGTGTTTAACGACATAAACCACAACGTTTAATTTTCTCCATACCAGTCTCCGAGAGTTCACGACAACACTATAAGCTACCAAGTGTAATTTACCTCATACTAGTCTCTAAAAGTCCAAAACAATATAATCCTACTTTCCCCGAGTCCTAGAATAGCTTTCTAAATGAAAAGGACACTTACTTCCATTAATTAATTAATTAATTAATCCCCGACATAAGCCAGAACACTCCTTTTCTAACCTAGGTTATTGAATCCCCTACTACAAGACCCTAATAATCTATTTTACTTCATACCAGAAGGTTACTACGCCTTAAACCTTAAAATAAAGGAATAGAAGAAAATATAGATTTCAGGGTTAAAAAAGGGTACCGGTCGACCGGCCCCTGACCCCCGTTCGACCGCACTCTTGAAATTGGTCTTGTAAGAAAAGTAGTAAGCTCTTCCCTTAAGGCTCGGTCGACATGCCTTTGCACCGCGGTCTATCGCGCTAGAGAAATTTTCCTTTCGAGAGAAGCAATAGGCTTTTCTCTTAGTACCAGTCGATCGGGCTCTGGATCGTGGTTGATCGGTCGCACCAGATACCATGGACAACCCCCATTTTCTCTTACAAAACCTAAATCTCTAAACCTATTTCTTCCACTTCTCTCAACCTCATCATCTAATGACTTCACCCAATCATTCCTACACAACAACAAACTAATATAATCAACTCAAATCATATCTAAATCAAAACCTAAGGGTTTAAACACCAAAAGTCATCAAAACCCACAAATGGTTTAAATCTCAAATACACAACTATCTATACAAATTATCCACACTCAATTATACATAATTGCAAGTTAGAATCTTGCCTCAAGTTTGTAGTCTCAGATTCTTGCTTGTTGAAACGATTTCAAGCCAACAATATCAAATTGGCTCTTTCTCTCCTTTTCTCCCAAGTTCTCTCTCTCTCTCTCTCTCTCTCTCTCTCTCTCTCTCTCTCTCTCTCTCTAGGTTTAGGAACAATATGAGAGACAAAGTGATCTTGCAAGATTAAATGCCCCAAAATGCCCCAAATAAATTAAGTTAACATTAAATGCTACTACATAATTAAAATAACTCATAACAACATAATTAACTCATAACCGATCAAAATATCCGGAACCCAAAAATATAACTTGGTACTTATTTTGACTATTTCAACCATTTCTGGACTAACCGTGCCCTTTAAATTGGTATCCCGGATATCATAAATTATTTCATGTTCCAATGTCATATTAATTCATTAATAGTGATCCACTTGGAATATAAGTCATAACCGTCGCTTAAAGCACAATGATGCAACAAAACATAATATGATGCTATTTACATTCACTTAACAGTAAATATAAAAAACGCGGTAAATATTATCTCTCAAATCACTTAAAATAATATTTACTTCAACTTCCTTTATTTTAAATAATTAACCCACAAGGAAAATTAATATAAAAATAATTACTCATAAATAAGGGGTATTACAGAGGTGGGGGGAATTACCAAGTGAGGTAATAAAGTGATGGAAGGGAATGTGGGAAAATGGATTTTTTAGGAAAGGGAATAACTCTGAATTCGAAAGGGAACAACTCTGAATTCGAGAGAATGCTCTCTTACTTGCTGAGAGGGGTGTTTAGTGTGTGTCCTCAAGGTGAGATCATGGTCTATTTTATAGGGCCAAGGGGGTGTCGATCAGTGAGGGTCTTGGACTGCCTATCTACATAGCACCTCAGGCACACTACCAATATGCAGGGTCCATGGGGTGCCTATAGGAAGTCCGAAACGTTTTTTTTAAAAAGGGGCATAAAATGCAAATAATAAGTCCAAATCACGCATGGGGCAGACGTCGAAAAGGGTATTCATAGACCTTTAAGAATCATTTGAGCCACTCTCGGGTCTGGGAGCTGACCCAAGTCAAACGGAGCTAGGGAGCGCTCGATGATCTCTGGATCAAAGGTTTTTGGAGGTATAATGGGTCGCTCCTCCGAATCGTAAGGACATTTCGTGCATGGTGTGAACTATTGGAAAGGTAATTCAGAGCCCTTTGGAGGCTCATGAGATTTCGCTCGAGTGGGAGAGTTAAACGGAGTCACACAACTATGGTTTATGTTGAACGAGTGAGTGCTAAGGACCTAATGAGGTGCTTAGGGGGTCCTAGGATGGGGTGTCTACAGAGATCCCCTCGACCGGCGAGCTTGGAACAAGCGAAGGTCGTCGAATGATAGAAAACACATCGATGTTGGGGAAGAGGATCTTAGGTTAATTTCGCGAACCTAGATGATGAGGATGACTAATTTAGGGAATTGAGGAGGTGTTGAGGTTCATTTTTATGAACTTAAGGGGATAAGATGACTGATTCAGACGATTGAGGTCAATTCTGCAGACCCAGAGGATGGGGATGACCTATTCAGCAGGTTGAGGTTAGTTTTGTGGACCTTGAGTTTTGACGACCGATTCTGCGGGTCGAGGTTAATTTTGAGCACTTTCAGTTGTGACGACCGATTCTATGGGTCGAGGTTAATTTTGAGGACCTAAAGTTGTGGTGACCGAATCTGTAGGTCTAGGTCAATTATGAGGACCTTGAGTCATGACAACCAATTATGTGGTCGAGGTCAGTTCTGAAGACCTAAGGTTATGATGACGGATTCTGCGGGCCGAGGTTAATTCTGAGGACCTTGAATGGGACCAATCAATTCTGCAGGCCGAGGTCAATTATGAGGACCTAAATTTAGGGCGACCAATTTTATGGGTCGAGGTCAATTCTAAGGACCTAATGTTGGGACGACCAATTCTGCGAATCGAGGTGAATTCTGAGGAAGTTGAGTTAAGTGGACAAATTCTATGGGCCAAGGTCAGTTCTAACGACCTTGAGTTGTGACGGGCGATTCTGTGGGTCGACGTTAATTTTGAGGACCTTAAGTTGTGATGATCGATTTTACGGGCCGAGGTCAATTATGAGAACATTGAGTTATGACGACCGATTCTGCGGGCCGAGGTCAATTTTGAGGACCTTGAGTTATAAAGATCGATTCTCCGAGCCGAGGTCAATTTTGAGGACCTAAAGTTGTGATGACCGATTATACAGGCCGAGGTCAATTCCGAGGACCTAAGGTTAGGACGACCAATTTTTTAGGCTGAGGTAAATTATGAGGACCTAAGGTTAGGACGATTAATTCTGTAGGCCGATGTCAATTCTAAGGACCTAAAGTTATGATGACTGGTTTCGTGGGTCAAGGTAAATTATGAGGACCTTGAGTTATGACGATCGATTCTTCGGATCGAGGTCAATTATGAGGACCTTAAGTTATAGTTTGTGGGGAATAGTTCCTCCGAGGAAAGCGTAAATGATTTGGGGTGTAAGTGTATTTTGGGTTTTGCTGGGGAATGTGTTGTCTTAAAATTCCACCGGGAAATATGTAGGTTTGTGGTTCATACTGGGGAATGTGTTTTCTTGAAATTTCATTGGGTAATGTGTAGGTTTATGGTTCTTGCTGGGGAATTGTAGTTTATTTGGATGCGGGTGCATCATTGGTTTTGTTGGGAATATGGTGATAATAAGAGTGTAAGGGTAATTCGACTGGGGCTTTTGAGAGTTAGAAATTGGTTTGGTGCTTCCAAAAATGATTTTCTTGGGAGAAAATGAGGTTTTATATTTTTTAAGAATTTTTGGGAATTTTTTGAGCATTTTCGGATTTTTTCCAGCATTTTCGAGATGAAATTTAGAGGGGACTGTCGATAACCAGGCCTGGGGAGGTGCAAATTGGCATAGGGTATGGACTCTTGGGATTCTCGATTTTCATCATTTCTATGGCTTCAGAACTTTTATTATGGGTAGATTACTGACTTTGTGCTGGGGATGTAGGTGACCTTCTGCCCTTAGAGTGTTCTTTCGAAGGTCGTGGGGGCTACATGCATGAAGGTGTAGATAAGTAGGTTGCTTGCACATGCGTTTGGATACATATGAACACTTGGATAAAGAGTGGTGCGGAAGATGAGGTAACATCCATTTTTGGTTTTTTTCCTTTCGAGATTTTCTCGCAGATCCATCATTACAACTAGATAAGCTTGGCATGGACCATGATGTATGCTTAACTTAGCGGCTTTGCACCTGAAAGGATACTCAAAATGGTAGAAAATATGAATGTTTTGTTTGATTATCTCGATTTAATGAATTATTTTGCATGCACTTTAATTTGCTTCTGAGGTTTTATTTCGAGAAAAATGTAGGAAAATGCATTTTTGGAATTTTGTTTTTTTTGGAAATTATTTTTTTGGCATATTTGAGTAGAGGAAGGCCTAAGAAGCTAGGTTGCAAAGTGTTTCCCTTTAAAGGATTTATTTTGGGAAAAAGTAGAAAAATGTAATTTTTGGAATTTTTTTATTAGAGGAAAGCCTTGGAAGCTTGGTTGATATATGGATGAGGAGATAGAAATATTGATGTCAAGTGCAGCTAGTCGTCTTTGTTGGGTTGTCATGATTGCGATGTTCTAGAGGGATCTTTCTGATGCTAATTTTGCTGGAGTTGTTGCCTTGGGCCTGGCTGCTAGAATGTTGTTGGTGATGGGTGACTTGACATACGATCCTTAGGTGACCACGATAGTGGAGTGGATGTCTTACCACTGTAGTCCTTCAACGGTGGTGCTGGAGGAGACCTTGAATGGTCTCGATGCTTGGAAAGATGACTGTTTTGATTTTTCGAGGGGGAGCCTGGTGATGATGTTTATGAGGATTTCTGAGAGGTTTCGCCTGGAATCCCTTCGTGAGTATCCCCTCTTGGGTGTGTCAAATTTATTCGTCTGGCTTTTCTTCAAATTCAGCCCTTCAATAGAGAACCGAGTTAACTAGTTCATGGAGCAAGGGGCCTGGTGTTTTTGTTGGTCGGTGCCATGGTGGGGAAACTTCCAACCTTTTTTACAGCTAGAAGAGTATCAGTACGTGCGGATGGTTGGCCTCCGACAAACTTTCTTTTATTCTCCTTGGTGGCTTTTGCACCAAGCTGGGTCTGTCCCTCCTCGCATAATGAACTTTTTCCCATTTAAGGACCTGACTAAATCTTTATGGACGTTACTGAGACCCTTGTGGCTAGGCCTGTCAATGGATCAAATTTTATCCGAATCCGAATCCGATCCATTTAAGCGGATATGGATCATACCTAAAATCCAATTATCCAATTACCTGATTATCCGTTTATTAAATTGAGCGGATTTGGATTTATATACTCCGATCCGATTAATATTTATAATATATATATAAATTATATATAATATATTTTTAATTAATATATATTATATTTAATAATATTTTAAATATTTATTATAATAGTTCTTTATTTCATTATCTGTTTTTTTGGAACACTTGCAAAATAAATTAATGAAATAAGAGTTGAAAATAAAAATATTGCAAATCAAGTTTAACATAAACGGATAATCGGATTGGATCCGAATTCGGTTAACATAAACGGATATGGATTTGGATTTGTCGGATCCGATCCGATTAATAAACGGATTGGATACGAATCCGTTTAAAATAAATGTATATGGATTCGCTTGATCCGGTACGAATCCGATCCGTTTACAGGCCTACTTGTGGCAGCGCCATCGACTGTCTACCCATCCATCACGATCTATAGGAGGGACATGGCATGTGTCTGGAGATTATCTGAAGTGGTTGTGGAAGCGGGTAGTTGGGAAGATCTCGGAAGCGAAGACTAGTCAAATGTGGCTTGGAGATTTCGACACCATGGAGAAGGGTGTTGTGGTTTTAGCCAAGTTTATCAAGGCATACCGCTTCATGGAACATATACAGAGCATCAACCAGGAGTGGGAAACTTGGGGACCTCCTGGGGTAGGGAATAATGACGAGGGAGGGCCGTCTGGTAGTTGAGAGCAACATAAGTGAAGCTGGGGGTAACATCTGTGAAGCTGGGGTGTAGAGGCGCACTTACGATCTTAATGGAATATTTAAATAATTAAATGTCCAATCACACAAATCCAAATTTATCTTTTTAACCGTAAGACATGTATCTAGGTGATAAACAAAGAAAATAAATCATGCATTCAACAACGGAAAAGTTTGAGGAAAAATCCCTTACAAGAAAAACCTTTTATTTTCAACACTTTAGAAATATTACAAGACAGTCGACTTATAGATTACTTGATACCAGCAACAGCTATAACGTTCTAGTCTTCGCAGATCTCTAAAGAATAATATTCGATGAGGAGCAGTCCACACGCGGTGACCTTTGTCTTTAGCAATGATCCCCTCGAGAATCATAATCGTCTGTCTTGTAGAAACTCTCTTCATAAGAGTTGTGTATACAAGGATTCAAACTATTTAGGCCTTAAACAGATTCACACAAATATGTTTTGGGGATGTGATTTGTGAATCAAAAAGTTTTTCTAAACTCAAACGGTTGAAAACTTTTTGCAAAGGATATGCAGAAATAGTTCTGGTAAAAGTCTTAGAAAAATAAACACAAAATAGGTATTTATAGGGCGTTCACAAATTTTGAGGCGGTGTAACTCGTTCGAAGCAAAAGGAGGCTCGTTCGAATGAGAAGAGAAATTCATTCTAATGAAAACAGATCTCATTGGAATGACTTTGCTATCTCACTTAAACTTACTTCAAACGACCTTTAAATGATGCCAAAGAATACCCCAATACGCCCTCGTTAGATTCTCGTTCGATCTTGACTTTAAACGATGCTTCGAACAAAAAGGACAACTCGTTCGAACAAGAATCTGATCTCATGTGAATGAGGTCAGCGAACTTAGAATTTTTAAAAAAAAAATTGTGGCTCGAGTTTTTAAGGAAAAAGTCTTGTTTCAGTTTTAATAAAAATAAAACATCACAAAATAAATTTAATGAATAAATTCGAACTCTTAATAGCATTTTACCTCCATAGTGTGGAGATATTTGAAAGTTGGAGATGTTGGATATTCGGTCTTCATGACGACTCGAGTCGAATGGTAACGGGCTACGCTGAAATCTATGTAAGCCTAAGCTATTGAGCAATGACATAAGATATGCTCTTACAAATCTCCCCCCTTTTAACTATTCCAGTACAAATATAAACCGAAATCCAAAATACATTAAAATCCTTTAAGACAATGAAAATATCCTTATACCTTCCCAAACCCTAGAAAATGTATAGGTGGAAGATAATAATGTCTTTAAAATGACTTCAAAAGTTGTCTTCAATGATGTCTTTAAATCTCCACTTCTTGTTGTTCTTGTCTTGGACACTTTTTCTTTATCGAGTATAATATTAATATAATCTTTCCAAAAGTACCTACACACATGAAACAAAGCTAATAATTGTGATGCATCGAGTTTGACACAAAAAAAAATTCATAAAATTCAAATACTTCCCCATCAATCAAACTCACTTGTAATTTGTTCTCCCCCGTTTATTTAGTTCGTAATAGATAAGGAGTAGAGATTAATCATTAAATATAGAGAACATCACCGAAAAGAATAAGATATCATCATAAAAACATATGAATGACAAACATTCAATGATAATCTCAAAGGCTCCGCAAGCTATTTTTGAAAATTTTGAATTTTTTCAAGTAATTTTTTTTAACAAATACAACACATCACGGAGAAACACAAAAATACCCGAATCATGGAAACGAAATATAGGGCTGTTAACATATCCTATAGGTTAATCAACCTAGGAAAACATAACAAATGTGCACGAAGGAATAAGACACGACTAACGAAAGATTTCAAAGTCTACCTTAGGTGTAAAAATTGTGAACTCAAGTGAAATTGACTTAACCTAATCAACTAATCAAGATCGTAAATGATTTTTATACGAATGATGCTCAAAACTATGTAATGCTTTTCGAGATTTTTATAGTATGTGTGAACTCATTGATCTTCGAATTAACTCCCTCAAAACCTCACATACTGAAATTATTCTCTTAATTATTTTGAAGAAATTAATGCTCATTTGTAGCGAAGCATCAATGTTTAAAAAATGGACCTGACACTTATGTTTTTATGTCATTATTTTGGGATCTTTTCATTGAAAATAGTGGATTTTCACATAAAGTCAATCCGTCTTTCACTGCCTGATTCCATTGGTTAACATATTACAATTTTACCGAAAAATAATTTTAGTTTTTTCAATTCGAGTAATGGTTCTTGCATGCACTACTTTTATTATCTCATTTTTTACCTTTGGTTAATTTTAAAAGTAGGATGAGATGAAAACACTACAATCAACACGTAACAGGTAAGTGCAATACTCAATAAGTCCGTACACATGCGCATTAAAGGTGACAAGGAGTCAAATATATCGCAAGTTGTCATCAAATCACATTTTAATGACTCCACACATTATAAAGCACATAAATAAAATTATGCCACGTCTCAAAATACAACAAAATAATCACGTTGATATGGAATGAATGGGTGACTCAGACATATTTAATGTTCATCGATGTATGGTGTTTAAAATAATACGAAAACATTTTTCGATTTTTCAAAAAATTATAAAAATAAAATATTTTTGTCTTTTTCTTGAAAAGAAACTGATTTTTTTTGTATTTTCCAAAATTTTTCAAGAAAAACAGGACTCCCTTTGGATTTTTTGAAAAATATATCAAAATGAAAAATATAAGTACAATGATAGTACACACTAGTTATACGGATATATGATATGAGCATGAAAAACACCCTATTCTAGGAAATAAGTCTCAACCTCAATCATTAGGCCCGGAGGAGTTCTCCAAAGGAGATGACATCCTATGGAAAACCTCCATATAATCTTGTGAAGTCTTGACTAAATACTCTACTTGCTCTAGAAAACTCTCAAAATCTCTCATGTGATGTGTGGGAGCATACAAAGTAACATGTGTGGGAGTGCGTGAGGGAATTTATATGGTAGCATATCGTGGATTATACCTGTCAGACCCTCTACCCAACTGAAAGAAAAATTCCCAAAGGTGACCTCTTTGCTTAAAATGGGAAAAAACATACACGAGCTTGGGTCCGCCTCTCTCAAAATTTTTAGGATGAGCTCTCCTATGTGGTTTAAGTCGAGGTCCATATGGATCTAATACAAACTCGAGAACCGACTCAGGTGCAACATAGGAAGTGGACGCACCGTCATAACCTATTCCTAGCCTCTTAACATTACCTAAAGTGGGACTGAGGAACATATTTCGAACCTTCTTATATATGTCATCTAAAGTAACCTTAACCTCCCAGTCACGTGCAAGATCTCTCTCGAGTTGGGGTACATGGGTTTCAAGTTTCTCATGAGTCTCTAATGAAGATTGAAGATCTCCCACAAGACTTGCCACGGTGTTGGTCAAATCAGTCTTTTCCCGACTAAAATAATTAACTGCTCACATAAAGAAACCTTCACCTTCTCGAGTTGACTTGTCGATGCCTCACACAGCCTCAAAACCTTCATCTCTCTCTCTAAATCTAAAACCCCAAGAGATAAATCCTTATTAATCTTTTTCATCTTCAATATCTCGGTGTAAAGATCACTAAACACTTTTTGGAGATCACCTTCCCCCTCACTTAAAGTACCATCCTTGGTCTCACTATCTTCCAATTGAATCGAAACATCATCGAGGCTTTCACGTTTAGATATATCCTCATCGGCATGGGACAAACTAGAAGTACTCATATGATTATCCATGAACATAACACACGGTTCATGTAGTGATTCTCCCCCTGAATCAACCGACTCGATGTCACTATCTGGATTTATTTTCAACCTCTTTGCCCTTTCTCTTTAGCCTAGTGGGACACTCATGTGCTTTGTGCCCTTTACCTTCGCACTCATAATACCGTATATCTTCCTCTTTATCACCGTTACTCTTGACCACACTCTTATTTTTGTTTTTCTCAAAAATCTTTTTATTGGAAGCGTTATTTTTGGAAAATTTGAGAAACTTTTTGCAAACAATGCTAAGTCATCAAAATCATAATTACCCTCAGATTCAGACTCACAAAAATCTCCCCTTTTTCTTTTTCTTAGTTTGAGTCTTTAAAGCTACCCCTATATCCTTAGGTTTAATGGTTTTAGGGAACATATCTATCTCATACGTTTGAAGACTCCTACAAGTTCTTCTAACCTAAGAGTGTATAGGATCCTTAACGAATTAGGCACGGTAACCTTAGGAAGAAAGCGGCAGGGAGTGACCTTAAAATATTTTTCACAACTATCGTTTTTGAAATTTTCTCACCCAAATTAAAACTCAAATTAATAATGTTAAAAAACGTGCATAAAACTCATCGAATGTCTCAGACTCTATCATACTGATGGTCTCAAATTGGGTGGTTAAATTTTGAAGCTTTGACATTTTTACAGCGTTGGTACCCTCGTAAGTGAGCTGGAGGATATCCCATGCTTCCTTAGATGTAATTCATGTCATGATGTGATGGAACGCGCCAGGGGCGACGACTTCAGAAATAGGAATGAGTCCACGAGGGTTAAAATTACTCCCCCTAAATTCCTCATTAGTCCAAGAAAAAACAAGTTTAGGGCCAACAACATTATCAACAGTGATAGTGGGAGGAGTCCACCCTCTTTCGCATACTAACCAAACTCATTCATCTATGGCTTTCAAGAAATACCTCATCCCAGCTGTACAGTAAGCATAATTGGAACCATAAAAATGGGAACTCGATTATACAAATTCTCCATTAAAATCCGATTTTTCAATGATCGACAATTTAAAAAAAAATTGATATCAAAGAATTTTTTTTGCGAAAAAAGGATCACACAATATTTTTATGTAACCTACTCTGATACTAATTTGTAGAGGCGCGCTTGCGATCTTAATGAAATATTTATATAATTAAATGTCCAACCACAAAAATCCAAATTTTATTTTTTAAACCTTAAGACATGCATCTAGGTGATAAAAAGATAAAGTAACCGATAAAGTTTGGGGAAAATTACCTTGCGAGCAAAACCTTTTATTTTCATCACTTTAAAAATATTATAAGACAGTCGACTTACAGACTACCTGATACCATCCACAAGAATAAGGCGCTAGTCTTCGAAAATCTCTAAAGAATACTACTTGGTGAGGAGAAGTCCACACGCGACCTACCATGCTCGGTATACGCCGATCAACCTTTGTCTTCAGCAATGACCCCTTTGAGAATCCCAATGGCATGCCGTGAAGAAACTCTCTCCATAAGAGTTTTGTATAAAGGGATACAAACTATTTAGGGATTTAGGGATTAAATAGATTCACACAAATATATTTTCGGGATGTGATTTATGAATCAAAAAGGTTTTCTAACCTCAAATGGTTTTAAGTTTTTTTGCAAAGGATATGCAAAACAAGTTCAGGCAAAAGTCTTAGACAAAACAAACACGAAACATGTATTTATAGGACGTTCCCAAATTTCAAGGCAGCGTAACTCTTTCGAATGAAAATGAGGCTCGTTAGAATGAGAAGATCAGTTTGTTTTAATAAAAATGAATCTCGTTTGAACGACTTTGCTATGTCCTTTGAACATGCTTCAAACAACCTTCAAATGATGGCAATAGTATGCTAGTTGTTGATGTAAAAAACTAGATTCGATCTAATTATTTTAATCACAGATAAAAAATGACTAAGTAAATAAGACAAAGGATTTTTAAAGTGGTTCAGCCGTATGAGAATGTCCTGCATCCACTATTTTTGTATTGCCGACTGTTTGCCTGGAATTCTCGATAAGTGGTTTTTCCAAGAGATCCCGAGTCCCCCGTGTATGAGGAGGTTACAATGTATTTATAGCCTTGAGACTGTACATATGAAAGGATAATGCGCTGTTATCCACTAGACATATACATCTGTACGATAATAATGTGCATTTAATGCGTAGTCTGTTCTTTAATTCTCTCGATTTAGATGCTCTGCACGCTAAGTTTCTTGGACCGCCTGAGTTTCTCGGTATGCTTAAGTTGCTCGGACCGCTTGAGTTGCTCGGTACGCTTAAGTTGCTCGGGGCGCCTGAGTTACTCATCTAAAGTGTTTGTATTTGACAGGTAGATCTCCACGTCTCTTCAAGTGATTGGTCCACGTCAGCAGAATAAATTTGTTATTAACAGAAGCCCCCAATGTTTCACAGTTGAGGTTGAAGGAGAGTGTGGAACATTTTGCTTGAAAACTGCTTGGATTATTGATCTTCATGGATTTTAGGAAAATTTTATAATTCCTTTTTTAGCGCATAGTATCAGGCTTCATAAATATTTTGAATTTTTATGACCACTTCGATAATTGTGCCCTTTTCTTCTTTTAGCCGTCGAAAACGCAAACGTCTTCCCTTGTAATCATTGCCTTTCTCTATTCCCGAGGTAAAGTATTTAAGCGCGGCAGAGATCATATCGTCTTTCACTTTTCAAATTTGTATATTTGAACTCTTTATTTTCTCTATCTTGTGCCTTCGTTCTTTCCATCGTTCATTTGTCAACTGATCTCTCTTTTCTGTAAGATTTTCTTCCCTCTCCTTTATTTACTTTGATCATCATGGTTTATCTTATTGAATCGCTGGACAAATTTCGGTCTGAATTTTCAATCCCTTCGTGGGTTATTTTGGAAGAACTTTTTGAACCTTCTAATTATTTTTCTTTGGCTGAGGGGCATTGGTTCCCAAGTCTTTTTGTGGCCGAATAGGACTTTTCTTTCCCACCAAATTCCCTGTGTTTGGAGTTTTGCCAATATTTTGATGTTGTACCTGCAAGAGTAGCTCCAAATACATGGAGGATAGTTAATGGCGTACATAGGTTGAATCAACTTCATGGAACTCGATTAGGGATTCCAGAGATTATGTACTGCTATAGATGGGTTGTCAGTGATACCACATTCTATTTAAAAACTAGGTTTTTGAATAGAGCTTTAGTTGTCCATCTTACTGAAGCCAATAGGGATTATTTTGATCATGGGCTGTGATGAAAAATTGGCAACACCCTCCATTAAATCGAGATGATGTATACCATGGTCCCAGGTGTCCACTTTATGGCAATGGGAGAGGTTGTTTTTAGTTTTGAAATCTTGTTTTCTTTATATTTGATAAAATGCATCACTGACATTTGATTTTGTTTGTTACAGTTGACAGTAAAAAGGAAACCTCCAAAGGAAACTGATGTCAATATAAAGCATTTAAAACTTATGTGGAGCTTGCACCAATCTGTTACTGAGGAGAATATTAGATCTGCTTCTTACTTATTGCAATACAAAAGCTACACTTCATCTTTCACTACTCGTCCTCGTCCAGTGGTGGTTGATCTTGACTAAGTACCAGCCTCTGAGACTAGTGTGGAAGGTTCTTCTTCTGAATCGAATATTCCTATCACTGATATGATGAAGAAGAGAAGAGCTCCTGCCTTTTTTGCTAAGTCTGCCTCTGCCAATGAGGAGGCAAAGAAGAGTAAACAAGACGTCCTAGAAGAAGGGACAAAGACTATAGACGTACCCTCTCCCGCTGCTGCCAAGATGGCAGGTGAAAAGCCCCATGTACCTCCGAGTAAGACCGTTGCTATCTCTCCTTCGAATGATGTTGTTGTCATATCACCAATAAAGACAACATCTTTAGTTGAAAATGCTCCTGCTCCTCTGAGGGGATTAAAAAGAAGTTCTTCTGAGAGACCTGCTGAACCTGTCTCTCAACCTTTAAATGTTGAAGGTAGTGTTCCAGTTCTTGTTGCTCCGAGCTCTGCTGTGAGCTTGGTAAGATCCTGGACTGTTCCAGAATCTCAAGGTGTTGAAGACACCTTTTCCCGCGAGAAACTTACTACACTGGCTGCTCAACACATTTCTTCAGTAAGTATCTTTAGCTTGACCCCATTATTTTTTAATACTATGTTCATGTATTGACTTAAAGTTATTTCCTTTTTCAGTTGGTGATGTGTTTCAATAGCATTCTGAAGAAGGATGAAGATATTAGGGCTTCAAGCTCCTCGGGTGGAGTAGAGGAAGCTTTTGTTGGGCTGACCCAATCTTTGAAAGATTCTCGTCAAAAGTACGAGGAAGATAAAGGTGCTTGGGAGAAGCAATTTAAGTCCGTTGAGCTAGACAGAGGTCAAGATGTGAATGCCTCCAAGGAATTGGAGAAGAAGTTGAAGGAGTTTGAACAGAGCAACAAGGAGCTTGAGGTTAAGCTTAAGTTTGCTGAAGAGAAAGTTGTTAAACTTCAAGATGCTGAGCGACAGAAAACGAAGGTGGAAGAAAAGCTGAAGTCTGCCGAGGAGCTCCTTAGGGAAAGGACCTCCTCGGAGAAGGCAAAGAGGAAAGCTGCAGTTAAAAAATCATTCAGTGTTGGTTGGGATAAAGGCTGGAACAAGGGTCTGGCTGTCATGTCTTCTTAAATGGAGTATGCCAGCGTCAAATATTTTAGGGATGGATGGGTGGCAGCCTTGCAGGAGTTGAAGGTTGTTGAGAATTCTGAGTTATTTCAGCAGCACACTCATGGCCCTCCTCCCTCTCCTGGAGAAGAAGATGAAGATGAAGCTGCTTCAGATGAATCTTCTATGATGATTGGAGATCAGGTCCCTACTGTTCCTGTTGTTCGACCTTCCGAGTAACTCCAATCAGCCAGCACTTCTGCCGAACAGCTACCATTACTCTCCGAGCAACCAACCCCTTCATCCAAACCCTCCGAAGAAGTCATAGGAAATAAGGAGAAGGTGTAAAGTTTTTCGGGTCTTTTATTTTGTTGTTTTCTAGAATGTAACTCTGAACTATGTTTTTCTTGATTATGATGAATGAAAATTTGAACTTTCGTTGTTTGTCTGGAATTCCTCTTTTACTCGTTCTGTGTGCATCATTATTGATTCTTTTTATTTCTTCTCTTTGCTAGTTTATGGCCAGGATGGAGCTCTTATCAGCTCACGACATAGAATTGATGAAGAAATGCAATGACTATTTTAAAGTTGGTCATGCAGATCTTAATAAGGCCCAGATAATTGACATCCTCGAATCAGGTGCTTCTGACCGAGCAGTTGAAGCTTACCAATACTTGAAGTGCTTGCTCGATCGTGCTGTTGCCAACAATGTGGTGTACTACGAGATGATTGAATATCTCCAAGGAACAATCGAGGAACTTCAACAACAGTATAAAGAATCTTCTACCCCTTTGAATCACGGATACGAGAAAAAATATCAATAATTGAGTGATGACAAAGGGTATGACAAATTCATCTCTGCTCATGAGAAGAAAGAGAGTGTTCTGAAGCTTGAAGTTGAAGAGCACAGGCATATCGCCAAGTTGTTGGAGAAGGAGAACATTGCTTTGCAAGAGGAAATAAAGAAACTCAAATATGCTGCCTCTTCTTCGGGAGCCTTGGTCCCAGTAAATGATCATGGTTTTTCATTCTTGGAGGTAGAAAATGCTAACTTACGAGATGAGTTAAAAACTTTGAAACGAGCTGGACCCTCCACATCTACTCGTGGTAGAGCAAGATCTTCTCGTGGATGAGCCAGGGCTGGTCGGGTCACTATTGAAAAAGCGAGAACGCAGTCGGCTTTAGAGAATCAAGCCGTTCAGTTGATGGCGAAGAACCAGGCCTTGGCAGAAATGTCTAAGAAGATTATGAACTTCACCGAACAATTCTCTAATCAAAGCTCTGCTCTGGAAAGTAAAGAAATTCTAGTGAAGAAACTCCACGAGCAACTTGAGAGGTTAACTTATCAGTTTCACAAACAACCCAGAGAGTTTTGGATGACTGGGTATAATGAAGCTCTGTACCATCTAGATGCTCGGATACAGCAGTCGAATAATGATGGGTACAAGCAGGGATGGTTGAATGCTATGTGTGTGCTACAATTGGAGCAAGGACACTACTTATGGGATTATTATGAGCCTGGAGTGCTCGTTTTTCCCGTGCCTCCTTTTAAGCTTGATTTTAGTTGGATTCCTGCTCGTGCAATTCCTCGATGCCTGATTTTCAAGTATCTCGGTGATTACAGTGTTCATGCCAACTTTGAGATATCTCGCCCAGAACATTTGCTTGATCGGCCATCTGTAATGAATGTTAGAATGCTGCGAGATGTAAACTTTATAAATTCTCCTTATGCATTAGACGATCCTCCAGCCGGGGTAGAACCTGTTTCAAAAGTAGAGGGGAAGAAACCCATAAAATAGGATATTTTTTATGTAATGAATCACATTTTTCACATCATATGTAATTTTACTTGATTTGAATGAAGAAATTTTTAGTCTTTTGCCATTTTATTTCCTTCGAAACAATTTGTAGAATGTTCTTGTTCATTCAATTGTGAATATATGATTATAGTGACTTGTCACTGTTTGGGCCTAAGCAATGGAATGATTTGCATCCCATGTTCCTGCTTAGTTGTAGTAATCTCGTGTGGATTACCTTGTTACCTAGACAATGGATGCCCCGGGAGGTCGTCCAGCTTCTTGCCTAGTTTGCCGACCAACTGAAGTTGGTGGTATAGAGTTCCCGACCAACCGGAGTTAGTGGTAATTGAAATGCCGACCAACCGGAGTTGGTGGTATAGAGTTCCCGTCCAACCGGAGTTGGTGGTAATTGAATTACCGACCAACCGGAGTTGGTGGTATTTGATTTGCCGACCAACCGGAGTTGGTGGTATAGAGTTCCCGACCAACCGGAGTTGGTGGTATTTAATTTGCCGACCAACCGAAGTTGGTGGTAATTGATTTCCCGACCAATTGGAGTTGGTGGTAATTGAATTGCTGACCAACCGGAGTTGGTGGTAATTGCTCTGAATTTGGTGTGTAGTGCGTAGCACTAATATTCCGAAAAAATTTCAACAAAGAAAGAAACTGGGTGAAACATCACTTTATTCATATTGAAGAAACTGCATTACATAGGAATTTCAATTACTGATAATACTTACGCAGATGCTCTGCATTCCGTGCATTCTTGAATTCTTCTCCTTCCAAGGTTTCAATCATGTATGTCCCTGGACGAACAACTTCTGTTACTATGTAGGGTCCATGCCAGTTGGCTTCCAGTTTGTTATGCTTTTGGATCACTTTCTTCAGCACATAATCCCCTTCCTTCAAATCACACTTCTTCACTCTTCTGTTATAGAACAAAGCTATTCGTTGTTGATATGCTGCATTCCTGATTGTTGCTTCTTCCCTAACTTCTTCGAGTATATCCAGGTCTAATCTTCTCATCAAGTCACCGACAGGAGAATTGAAATTAATCACCCTATGCGTAGGTAGACCTAATTCAACAGGTATGACAGCCTCACTCCCAAATGCCAGCATGTATGGGGACTCTCCCGTTGCTATTTGTGGTGTGGTGCGATAAGCCCACAACACGGAGTGTAGATCGTTAATCCAATTTGCCTTCGCATCATCCAGTCGTTTTTTCAAACCATTCAGTAGCGTTCTGCTTGTCACCTCTGTTTGCCCTTTTCTCTGGGGATGGCCTGGTGCAGAGTGGATCTTTAATATATTGGATTGATGACAATATGCAGCAAACTCCTCATTGTCAAACTGCGTTCCATGGTCAGTAATGAATGCATGTGGGAGACCATATCTGCAAATAATATTTTTCCAAATAAATTGATAGACTTTGTCGTATGTCATATCAATGAGAGGCTCGGCTTCCACCCATTTAGTAAAATAATCCACAACAACCACGAGGTATTTGAATCTTCCCCTGGTCGTTGGAAGTGGCCCGACCAAGTCAATCCTCCACATGGCGAATGGCCAAGGGGACGTGATGGGTGTTAACAAGGCTTGGGGAGTTCTTCGGACGGAAGAGAAGCGTTGACATTTATCGCACTTCTTAGCATAAGCTATGCAATCAGCTCTCATCGTTGGCCAGTAATACCCCTGCGTTGTTATTCTTTGTAAAAGTGTCTGACCTGCTACATGGGATCCACAGGACCCTTCGTGAACCTCTTCGATCAAATCTTTCACTTCGGAGGGATGGACACATCTTTGTATCCCTGCTATAACTCCTCGTCTATATAAAATGCCACTGGTCAATACATAACGAGTAGCTTTAAACTTCAATTTTTTGGCTGCAAGTTTATCAGATGGCAAAACCCCCTCTTCAATATAGGCCCTGATGGGGTCCATCCAAGATGGTCCCAAATCGAGGGCAATGAAGTTCATCATCAGATCTTCGTCTATGCTATGACCAACCAGGATTTCTATTGGGATTGTTCTTCGTAGCTCGGTGCGTGTGGTCGATGCTAAACGAGCTAGAGCGTCTCCTCTTGCATTCTCCAATCTTGGTATTCTAATCAACTGAACTGCAATAAAACTCAATACAACCTCTATTGCTTTTTCATGATACCTGATCTTTAATTCTCCTTTTGCTGCATACACCCCCAGAATTTGATTTACAATTAACTGGGAATCACTGAATACAACGACTTGCTCTGCCTTCATGGTTTTGGCTAGACTTAGACCCACAATCATTGCTTTATATTCGGCCTCATTATTAGAAGCCTTAAATTGAAAGCGCAGAGCATACTCCATATCAATCTCATCCGGACTATTTAAAACAATTTCTGCTCCACTGCCTGTAGTGCACGAAGAGCCATCCACATACAGATTCCACACTGGTACTTCATTATCAAACTCTTGGTCAGACAGAGCTCCTCGGTGGAATATTTGATTCTTCCTTTTGTCTTCCTCCGGCACTTCTCGCTGCTCATTGATTGTCTTCCCTTGCTCGTCTACAAATGGAAGTTGGTCGGAGGTTAAATTTGGTGATCTCGTAACATCCACGGGTTGGTCTGTATTACACTCCTGTTCTTAGGGGGTATCATAATGAGTAAATTCTGTAATAAAATCAGCTACTGTCTGTCTCTTGAGCGACAATCTAGGCTCATAAACTATATCATATTCACCAAGTTCTACTGCCCAGTACATCAATCTTCCTAATTTCTCCGGTTTATGCAATGCCTGTCTCAATGGCATATCAGTATACACCACTATAGTATGGGCTTGGAAGTATGGCCACATCCTTCTGCTCGCTTCGATTAGTGCCAGTGCCAACTTTTCCAACCTTGGATATCTGATCTTTGCTCCTCGAAAAGCTTTGCTGGTGTAATAGACCGATTTTTGCACTCCGTCCTCCAATCTTATCAACGTCGAGCTAACTGCATTCTCTGAAACTGCTAGATACAAGTATAATCTTTCTCCCATCACTAGTCTAAATAACAATGGAGGAGTCCCCAGATATTTCTTTAACTCTTGGAAGGCCTTCTCGCATTCATCATTCCACTCAAAAGTTTTTCGAAGTGTTTTGAAGAACGGGAGGCATCTGTCTGTTGCCCGTGACACAAATCTGTTGAGTGCTGCAACTCGCCCTGTGAGACTTTTCACTTCCTTCTTCGTAGTTGGAGATCGCAGTTCCAGTAAGGGCTTGATTTTTCGGGGTTTGCCTCAATACCTTGTTGGTTAATAATGTATCCGAGAAACATGCCTTCTCGCACCCCGAATATGCACTTGGTGGGATTTAACTTCATTTGATATTTTTCTAGTTGATCAAAGGTCTGACCTAAGTCAACCAGATGATCAGCAACTTTCTTGCTCTTTGTCAGCATATCATCAATACAAACCTCCATGTTATGATTGATTTGCTCTGAGAACACCTTGTTCATCAGCCGCTGATATGTTTCACCTGCATTTTTAAGTCCGAAAGGCATAACATTATAGCAATAAGTTCCCCTTAGGGTGATAAAATAGGTACTTTCCCTGTCTTCAAGCTTCATTTTAATCTGGTTGTACCCAGAATAAGCATCCATGAAACTCAACAATTCATACCCCGAGGTAGCGTCCACCAGTTGATCGATTCGGGGTAAAGGAAAATGATCCTTTGGGCATGCCTTATTAAGATCAGTGAAGTCCACACAAATCCTCCACTTGTTATTTTTCTTCTTTACCATCACCACATTTGCTAGCCAATCAGGATATTTGACATCCTCAATAAAAAAGGCTTTTTGTAGTTTCTCTACTTCTTCCTGTATAGCTTAGTTCTTTTCAGGACTGAACACCCTTCTTCGTTGCTTTACTGGCTTGATTTCCTTGTTCACGTTGAGCTCGTGATACAGGAAACTCGGGTCTATCCCTGGCATGTCTTCATGACTCCATGCAAAAGTCTGCTTTCTGTGCCTTAGAAATGCTATCAATTCCTGTTTTATTGATGCATCCAGTGATGCACCAATTTGAGTTGTTCGTTTTGGATGCTCGTCGTCCAGAATGATATTTTCGGTAGCCTCTATGACCTGTCCCTTCACGAGCTGAGACTCGTCTCTAGGGTCTAACGTTTCAATCTCTACATCTTCTATTTCATCCACTTGATAAGTAGTAGTCTTCTTTCTGGATTCTTCGCGTTCCTCTTGTTCGACAGATGAATAGTAGCATTCTCGAGGTACTTTCTGGTGGCCTTTCACCACTCCTACTCCAAAGTTGGTTGGGAATTTTAAACATTGATGTACAGTAGATGGTACTGCTTCGAACTTCTTCAGACCTACCATTCCCATGATGATATTATAAGCTGATTGGACATTTTATCCATTACGAAAAAGTGTACTCTTTCTATTCGACAAGCAGGCCATGTACCGATAAGTATATCCAACTTGATCGTCCCAAGTGGAAAAACCTTATCGCCAGTAAAACCAAGGAGGGGCCTATGATACGGCTCCAACTGGGCTAGCTTCAGATTCAAACTGTCAAAGCATGGATAGAACATGATATCTGCCGAGCTACCATTATCCACTAGTACTCGTGAAATCACTACTTCCTTCATTCTCATCTTGATCACCAATGGGTCATCATGAGGATATAGTACACCTGCCAGGTCGTTCTTAGAGAAACCAATGACCAATTTGTCTTTATTCACCTTCCTCGGGCGATCATCTTCAGCCAGATTTATTCACTGAATGTACGAGCAAGCTTGAGCCTCATTGAGGTAAGCTTTTCTTTCCGCAGTCAGATCTCCACCCGTAATAACATTACATTCAAATGATCCGAAATGGATTGAAAATACCTCACGTTCTGGCTGCCTTGGTCTTTTGGGGAGATCGGGGTCATCTTGGTCATCTTCTGGATCTTCTTCGTGACTTCTCTTCTTATCTTCTTTTCCTCGACGAGGAGACTTAGACCTTTGCCCTCCTCGGTCGTTGGTCTTTCCACCATTTTGGCGATCAACATACTTAGCCAATTTTCCTCATCTGATGAGTGCTTCAATTTCATTCTGGAGAGCTATGCAACTTTTAGTCGTATGACCATGATCTTTGTGGAATTCGCAATATTTGGTCTTATCCCTTCTGTTAGGATCTGCCTTCATTTTCCCTGGCCAGACTAGCTCCTCGTTGTTCTTGACCTCCTCCAGAATGTGATTTATATCTACCTTCAAAGGAGTATAATTTCTAAATTTCCTCATCTGCTCCAGTGCTTGCTTTCCTTTCGACTGCCTGTTGCCACCATTGTTCTTTTAATCCTTCTTTTCAGTTTTACCATCTTCAACCTTAGTCTCCTTAGTGTCTGCATTCTTCTACGCAGCCATCTCTTCCTCGGCATTCATGATTTTGGCTGCTTTTGCCATCAGTTCTGCCATGGTTCTGGGCGGATCTTTGGCTAAAGTGTAGTATAATTTATCAGGTAACAGTCCACTCATCAGAGCAGTAATTGTTGTTTTCTCCTCGTAATCAATTACTTCAAGTTTCTCGTTATTGAAACGAGTAATATAGTTCCTGGTGCTTTCACCTGCCTTCTGTCTAACACTCAGCAAGTGTGCTACTCGTTTGACTGGTTTCGCTCCAAAACATAAATTTTCAATAAAGAGCTCTGCTAGTTGAAAGAAAGTCGCGATCTTCCCCCGAGGAAGGTTGTTGTACCATATCTCGGCTGACCCGGTGAGAGTTCCTAAAATGCCCTGCATCTCATCTCGTTTGGAACTGCATAGATATCGGCAGCAGCTTGGTATTACTCTATATGAAGGACAGGTCAGTCTTTCCATCATACTTAGGGGTTACCACATGAGCTTTAAACTTTGATGGTGTGAGAAAATCTATAATTGCCTGTACGAATGGTGTCCCTTGAATAAAAGTTCTTTATAGAGGATTCCTGGCCTTAGCCATTTCTCCTAATATGTCCTCCAACCTTTGAATAGAGCCTTTCCATGCGTCGTTTCCCACCTCAAGCCTATTGGTTCGAGCAACTGATCGCATCGAATTTGCCTCTTGGGATTTTTCATTCCGATCAGTTGGTCGTGATTGGGCAGAACCTTCCCTTAGATTGGATGGTCATTGAGAGTTTCTCGACGCAATCCTAGGAGGACTTCTATTCCTCCTAGGGCCCAAATGATCAAAAGGAGAGACTCTACTCAACCTTTCTAGAGCACTAGTCCTTTCTGGGGATAGAGTGACGTTTCATTGAGAATCTGTAGCTCGTACTGATGAAGTCCGACCAGGTTGATAAGAAGGATCATTATATCTCTCAGTACGATATGATTCGGTGCGTCTAGATTGAGATTCCTCCGAGAATAGCGTTCGCCTAGTTCGTGAAGAGGGTAAACGGGTATTTCTTTGAACACTTCGTTGTCCTGATTGGGCCGGCACTCCGCCTTGAACAGTTTGTATAAGTTGACGCATGGTTTCTTGCATGGCCGTTTGTCCTTGGGCTAAATTAGCCATTATACCAGTCAGATCTTGAATATTTGGGGGAGTAGAAGGGTTTGGAGGGTTCCCAACATTTCGATTACTGGATTCCAGATTATCAGCCATTGATGATGAATTATTTTGGTGAAAAACACAAAGTACAGTCGTTTCCCACAGACGACGCCAATCTGTTGATGTAAAAACTAGATTTGATCTAATTATTTTAATCACAGATAAAAACTGACTAAATAAATAAGACAAAGGATTTTTAAAGTGGTTCAGCCGTATGAGAATGGCCTACGTCCACTGTTTTTGTATTGCCGACTGTTTGCCTGGAATTCTCGATAAGTGGTTTTTCCAAGAGATCCCGAGTCCCCCGTGTATGAGGAGGTTACAATGTATTTATAGCTTTGAGGCTGTACATATGAAAGAATAATGCGTTGTTATCCAGTAGACATATACATCTGTACGATAATAATGTGTATTTAATGCGCAGTCTGTTCTTTAATTCTCTCGATTTAGATGCTCTGCACGCTAAGTTGCTCGGACCGCTGGAGTTGCTCAGGGCGCTTGAGTTGCTCGTCTAAAGTGTTTATATTTGACAGGTAGATCTCCACGTGTCTTCAAGTGATTGGTCCATGTCAGCAGACTAAATTTGGTACCAACACCAGTAGACCCTCGTTAGATTCTCATTCGATGTACACTTCAAACGATGCTTCGAACAAAAAGGACAACTCGTTCGAACGAGAATCTGATCTCGTTTGAATGAGGTTAATGAACTTTGAATATTTAAAAAAAAATGTGCCTCGAGTTTTTAAGGAAAACGTCATGTTTCAGTTTTAATAAAAATAAAACAGCCCAAAATAAATTTAATGAATAAATTTAAACTCTTAATAGCATTATACCTTCTAAATATAGAGATCTTTGAAAGTTGGAGATGTTCAATATTCGGTCTTCGTGACGGCTCGAGTCGAATGGTAACGGGATACGCCAAAATCTATGTAGGCATAAGCTATTGAGCAATGATTAGAAATATGATCTTATATGGGGGTATTTGTGTTTTGGGTAAATTGCATTGTTATTTGGAATGTTTTAGGGTTTTTTTCTGTGAAGATAGTTATTTGGTAGGGACTGAGTAGGTCGTTGGAGGAAATTTAGGTTGATTTTGGAAAATGGGTGTGTGCGTGTGTGTCTGTTTGACTCCCTCTACTGATATTTCATGTAACGGCTGTGTTCCTTGACTAAAAATAAAAGTGATTTCGATAATATTTTGTTGTTTCTTTGATGAATTTTGCATTTTTACTATCTATAGCAATCGTTAAGGCATACATAATCCTTTTGGTCTCGTAAATGAGTCGATCGACCTTCGTTCTGGGGTGTTAGAAAATAATAGTATTTTGTGAAAACGAAAGGACCGTGCCGTGTGTGTTGTATGGGCTTCCTACGTACCTCTGAGGGTTTTAAAAATGTATGAGCTTCATTTTGAAAAGAATTATTTTGAGAGGATCAGGTCCCACATAGTTTTGGGGAGGGGAAATGAAGATTTTTTTAGAATAAAAGGGGGATGCGAAGAATCGTGGCACCCCGAGAATTCGAATTAAGGATAGAATTTCTTGAGATGTTCCAGATTGACTGGACATGTCATCTCTTCTCTAATAAGGTCTGTGATCATAGCGTCACCGCCTGATAGAATTTTTTTCACAATGTAGGGGCCGCTCCAATTTGGTTTAAACTTCGCTCTGGGTCCCAGACGGGTTCTAAGATCTCTTTGAGCGCCAGGTCTCCTTCTTGGACATCACAGTCCTTGACTTTCCTAGTGAATGATCGCACTATTTGGCGATGGTACCCTCGTACGTGATATAGAGCCTTAAGTATCTTTTCATCCAAAAGTGAGAGTTCGTCATAGCAGCTCTAATACCAATTTTCTTCGTTAACTTTTCACTTCAGTATGATACGTAGGGAAGGTAATTTTAGTTCAACGGGGAGAGCTGCTTCTATGTTGTATACTAGAGAATTGGGGGTAGCCCCAGTAGGTGTTCTAATAGAGGTGCGATAGCCCCAAAGGGCGTACGGGATTCGATCGGCCCAGTCTTTGTAATTTTTGGTCATCTTGCTGATGATGGCCTTGAAGCTTTTATTGGTTGCTTCGACAGCACCATTGGTTTGGGGTCGGTAAGGAGAAGACTTGTGTCTCTGAATCCCATACTCATCGATAAGTTTTGTGACTTTGGCTACAAAGTGGAGCCCATTATCTGATACTAACTCATGGATAACCTCGTATCGACAAATGTGGTTCTTTCTGATGAGATTAGTCACTTTATTGGCATTTAGAAGTACGTATGACTCGGCTTCAACCTATTTGGTGAAGTAATCAATGGAGACCATGATGAACTCATGAACGTTTGAAGCTTTTGGAGTGACCTTCCCTATGATGTCAATGCTTCAGGTGGAGAGGGGACAGGGAGAGGTCATGTTGCATAATTCCCAAGAAGATAAGTATTGGATATTAGAAAAACACTAGCACTTGAGAGATCTTCGAATATAGGCAGTACAATCTTGAACCATGGTAGTCCAATAGTTTCCTTGGCAAATCATCTTCTTAGAAAGAATGTGATCGTTCATATGGGGTCTGTATTCCTCATTGCGAATCTTCTGCACCATTCTTTCAATATTTACCCCTGCTATGTAATGAAAATGGGTTCCATCCAAGTTTCTTTTAAAAAGTGCTTTATTACAAATGATGTACTGGGTAGCTAGTTTGCGAAGGGTTGCACGATCCTTCTTATACTCATCTTAGGGATACCTACCATGTTTAAGAAGGCGCCAAATATCATAGTACCATAATCTGATCATTTCAAGGTCTTCTTCGGTAACTAGTTCAATGTGGTAGCAGTGGATGGGCATAACTTGTTTCTGAATAAGGAAAGGGGCCATTGTTATTCCTTCGGGCATGTCGACCATGGAGGCCAAGGTTAAAAGGTCATCAACTAGGTTGTTTTTTATACGAGGAAGGTAGGGGAAGGTGATATCTTTAAAATGGGAGACGAGCTCTTCTATGTGGGCATGGAAGGATGTGAGTTTATCGTCTTTGACTTTTCATTTTTTAAAGATTTGGATAACAATGAGGGCAGAGTCCCCATAAAAATCTAGGTGCTTGATACCTTTCTCGAGGTTGAACTTGAGGATTATAGTGCATGCCTCGTATTTAGTCATATTATTGGTGAAAGGAAAATATAGTTTGATGGAAATGGGTGTGTGGGAGTCACTGGGGACGATCAGGATTATCCTAATGCCGTCTACCTTTTCTTATTGGGAGCTCAGTCGAAGAACATCTTCCATCTGAGATCCTCCTAAAATGTGCAAAGAATGTGTTCACCTGGTAATTCAAAGACCCAAACATCAGTTCCTTTTATATGACAATCATTAAGGTAATCGTAGATAACCCTCCTTTTCATGATTTTCTACGTGACAAAGACAATATCGAACTCGACTATCAACATCAATTAACGGGCCATTCATCTTGACATAGTATGTTACTCCAGCAGGTATTTGATGGGATCCATTCAGAATATTCGTCTGATAGGAAAGGTGAGCATATAGTATTGTAACTTCCGTGTGACCTAGACTAAGGCAACACATGCTTTCTCCAAAGCAGTGTAATTGACTTCGTACCCAACCAGTTTTTGACGAGTGTAGTAGATGGATCTTCCTTTGTAGGATTCTTCAATATATTGGGTTAGTAAAGTCCCTGCTTCAGTATCAGTGATGATTAAGTATAAGAGGGGGAAGACCTGGCTGCGGAGGCATGAGTATCGAAGGTCAAGTGAGGTATCGCTTAATTCAGTCAAAGGCTTTCTAGCAGGTTCTGTTCCAAATTTTAATTGAATCTTTTCGAAGAAGTGTGAATATGGGTTCACAGATAGAGGTTCGTTGGCTGATGAACCGATTAATGTATTGCAATTTACCTTGGAATCCTCGGACTTCCTTCTCCATCCGGAATAACGTTGTAGCAGAAAGTTCCCCAGGGGTGATGAAGGCGATTTTCTCCTGGTGGTCAGGTTGCATCTTGATTTGGTTATGATTGTCAAATCCATTGATAAATTATTTGAGGTCATAATTGATTATGTTGTCCATGGTCATGTTAATGATTGGAAATGGGTAATAATCTTCCAAGGATGCTTTATTCATATCTCGATAGTCGACGCACATGCGAACTCTTTCTCCTGACTTTGGCACGAGGACGACGTTGGCAAGCCATGTAGGGTATTCGAATATGCGAATGAAACTCACATTCAGCTGTTTGACCACATCTTCTTTGATTTTAAAGGACCATTTCATTCGAAGTTTCCTCAACTTCTGTTTGACTAGTTTTCATTTTAGGAATGTCGGGATCTCATGTTGAACTATCTATGGGTCAACGCTAGGCATATTGTCGTAAGACCATGCAAAGATGTCTATGGACTCTTTCAGCAATTCTTCAAATTGTGCATGCTCATGATCGTTAAGGGTGGAACGTATCCTAACCTCGCGCCGGTGGCTACTAGAATCGAGGTTAATAATAAAAGTCTAATCATCATTAGTTTGAATGCAGTTATGTTATTTATTTTTTTCCTTATTGATATCATTTAAGAATTGTTCATTTGCAAAATCATCATCATCAAAAGTTTGATTAGAATTAAAACAATTATTGTAAGGCATAATAAGATACTCAAAATCCTCATTTATTTCATTTTTAGGGAAAAAAAGTTGAGAACCTCGTCAAAAGAGGTCTCAATTACATTTACATCAGGAAAAGGGAAACAAAAATATTTCCATAGATTGCTTGGATAGGATAGATAGTAAGGTTTGGCTGGGATTAAGTAGGCAAGGCTGAGTTTAGGAGAGGGATATCACTAATCGTGATTTGACAAATGGGTCCGATAGCGCAACATTTTAGTGGATCATGTAGAGACTCAACCCCAGTGTTTGCAGGTCAAAGAGTTATTCATAGTCACTTCCCTCAGAGTTCTCAATGATTGCCATGGTTTGTTCAGTCAAAGGCTTCACTTCATGTTTCGAGTCTTCATCCCAAGTGGGGTTGTCTTGAAAGAAGATATCCAGCCTCAGTTTTATCTTCTTATCAATGTGGTCATAGGACGGTTTCGAGAATCCATGAAAGGGGAAGTCTTCACCCTATTTGATAAATTTTCCGTTCAGAGTCTCTTAAAACAGTATTTTCATTTTCTAAACATCTTTTACGCTGCGATCGGTGGAGCGCTTTGAGTTCAATCGGTAAAGGTTGGTAGCCCAAACCATATGGAGGAAAGGTTTTTTTCTTCTTCAGAATTATGGTATCAAGGATTCCCTGCTGACATCATCCTAACCCCATTCCAGGCATGAAGTGCATATTCCAGAACATCTGAATTACATTGACATTATCGTGAGGGTTGTGCTCTGGACAAACTTGATCTTTAAAGTTTTCCCCTGCTGGGATAGGGAGTGGATCAATTATGAAGTTGGAGAGGAGCAAGTTATTAGTCCCATGCTAAATCTCTAACACTGGATTGATTTCATTGACACTATCTGAACTATCGTTGTCCCCCAAATAGTGATGACCTGACCTTTTGCAAAGAACTTTTATTTTTGATGAAGAGAAGAGGATAGCCCTCGAATACTGTGGAGCCATGGATGGCCAAGGAGTGGATTGAAGCACATAAGTATGTGGATGACTTGGAATTTTATCAGAGGATTTATAGGTCTAGCCCCTAGTGTAAGATTTATAGAGCCCACTACTTCTTGACGAGTGTTGTCATAGGTGCGTAAGGAAGAAGATGTAGGAGTGAGATAACTGACTTTCAATCCAAAGCAATTGTTGAGTGGATAGACATTGAGAGAAGATCTATTATCGATAAGTGATAATGGGACTGTATTTTCCAAGACTTCAACGTAGATGTTAAGAGCATAATTGTGATCAGGGTTAAATTTCAGGATTTTTTCTTCGGAGAAAGAGAGGAGTCTGGTAGAAGTCAAGGATCCAACCATATTCACGACTTCTTTAGGAGTGGTAAAGGGAGAAACTGTGGGTCCAGTGAGGAGATTGATCATGGCATTCTGGTCCAGCTGGAAGGACATGAAGAGTCCCCATAAGGTTATATTGTCTTGGGTTTTCTTGAGCTGATTGAGGAATTTATTTTCTTCAACAATTATTTCTGCATTGGGAGCTCTTTGGCCACCCCCTTCCTTTGTCTACTCCGATTGACTAGGGAATCCGAAATTTATATTATCGCCCCGATCTGGTCATGCGGTTTATAAAGGAGGGGAATAATAAGAACCCCATTTCTTCATCTATCTCAGGATGATGGATACTTTATTTATTTCTCCTAATAAATCTTCAAGAGAGATCAATCAACACAAATTGGGAACTGAATTGGATTCTTTATGATTCGACTCATCATCTGAATTGTGAAAGCCATCCCCACACCGGTGGCGATGATGTTTTCCTTCCAAGAATAATCAATTCACTTGAAAACTTCTACAACTTCATCATATAAATCTTCCCACTCAGCGAGGAGGTGCATGAGTGAAGGGACCATCCTTATTTGAAGCTTCAAAAGTATTGAATAACTCAGAGATGTCACAGATTCTCTGGTCTGGCGAAACACATCGGCCATTATCTATACAACATCATCTTAACTGACTTCTTCAATAATCCCCCCCAATTCGTTTGGTTCTCAAGCCCACTTTCGGGCTTTCATAAACAGGCCATTGAAATTCTGGAAGTCGATGGACATCTTAGTCAAAAATTTCAGCCTATAAATTCTTATAGTTGGTCTAATAAAACAAGCAGTTCCATGCCTCCTCCTTCTAATCGGGTGTGAACAATAATATAGGCCCTTGTGAGGAGCGACAAAGCTTGCTCAGCGAGGCATGTAGGGTGAAGGAGAAAGTATAGGCGAACTTTGAGAGGTTTAGGGATGATGGGTACTTTGATAGACACAATCTGGGTAGAAGGGTCAAACTCAGGTTTGCTTTCTAGGAAGATGGCATTTGTTCTAGTTCCATGATTGTGAGTGGTGTTGAGCTTGGGATTAGTTGGTGAGGCGATGATACCCTGATCTATCAGGCCTTGGATCACATTTCTGAGATGGAAACATTAGTCAGTGGTGTGACCTACGACTTGGTGAAAGTCACAACGAGCATTGAGCTTGAAGTTTTTAGGGAGTGGGTTTGGTAATGATCGATTTTCCAATGGTTTGATGAGATTTTTGGTTAGCATATCCTAGTAAACGTTTGACGGGGGAGCATGGATTTTAGTGTACTCTTTTCTGACAAGGCTGGGGACTTTTGGGTGACCAAGAAGTTGCAGGTTGTGATATGTTGTTGATGGTTGAGACAGAGGCACTAGACGACTTTTCATAATTCTACAGTGTAAACTGTCCAGTCAGATTTTTTGATTTAGATTCCACTTTTGTGATACCTTCTTTAATTTCTCCACCAGCCTCTCGGAGGGCTTGAAAGTGAGGATAGTACTATTCTCCCATAGATGCTCGGATATAGGGCAAGAAATTCTTCTTCACACTACTCAATTATTCTTCCTTTGAGGGCCAATTGATCATAATGGCAGCTTTCTCTCTCCACCTTCCAATGAAGCTACTGATAGATTCTCCACAGTTTTGTTTGAGTAGCTCTAGGTCTTTGCGCGTGACCTCTAACTCTTCGTTGTACTTGTACTAAGACATGAATTTTTGGGCCACATCTTTCCAACTATGGATTCTAGAGACAAGAACCATTGGAGGGCACTTTCTTTCAAGATTTGTTGAAACATATGGGCCATTATCTCTTCGGAGGCACCAAGAAGGGTTATGTCTCGGTGATATCTTTGAAAGTATAAAATTGGGGGCCTGCTACCTCCAAACTTCTCGATTTCTAGCATCTTAAACTTCTTTGGCAGTCTAGCTTTGAGCATAAGGAGACCTATGGGTGTAGTCCATATAGTTTCCGAATATATTGACTTAATAAAACTTCTTTGACAATATTCTGAGGTCTTCATTGGCCTTGTTTTGTTCCTCTTCTTTGGGATACACAGGTACTGGCATATTAGCCCCTAACTGGGCGAGGTTTGGAATCGGGAGCTGAACATGTGGAAACCTATTTGTAGGAAGGGCGTGTGGGACATGCTAGTATTATTATGGGACCGAAACAAGCTCGAGGGCAGGTGGACCCATAGCACAAGGAAAGAGAACCTCAGATTCTTCGGTAATCTGGGCTCGGTGTTGCTGCATTTTGTGGACATTAGTTTGGAGGTTATCAATCTTGGCACTGAGTTGGTCTAGGATGACCGTCAGATCTGTCTCGACATTTGGTGATTGGTCACTGTTCTACATATATAGCTCATTGAGGTAGATCCCAAATTCGATTGAAGTAGCAAAAGAAGCGACGAGGATTCGATATGGTTTGATGAAGACCAAAACCAATAAGGAGCCAAGCCAAAGTCGGGTATGTGATCGATCGGAGAGGGAGAACAGTTTGAATTTATTTTTGAAGGAAAGAGGGAAAAAGTTTTTGGTATTTTGTAAGAATTAGAAAAATGTTTTTGGTTTTTTGGAAGAAGGAGAAAAATATTTTTCGTGTTTTCAATTTTTAAAAAGGAGGGAATAAGTATAGGAATCTCAACATTATTATTATTAGGTTCACTTGTATTAGGTTAGCCTAAATGCAAGAAAAATGCCGGACAGGACCTGAACTTGGGAAAATAGGGTTTAAAAGTATAAGACATGGTTTGACTTAGTTCTAGGCTTACAGACAGGGTCCTATTTTTAAAAAATGTGAAATAGCGTGAAAATTCGTGCAGTATGCTGACCCAGAATTTCGGCAGAGTTTCGCATGGTAACTGACAAACTAATTATGAGAGCCCTGTGGTTGGCGCCTATATGAAGTTTATGCACTTGTTAGGTTAGTCTAAGGGTTCCCCCATTTGGTATAACTTTCATGATATACTTCTTGCCTATATCGGCAATCATTCATCGTTTCGTGTGTACAATCCATTTGGTATACCTGAGCGTACATGAATTGCCTCATGATATACCTTATGGGGATGGTACATGTGAGGGAGAATTCGATATACTCGATGTACGAGAACGAGTTCCTTGCTATACACCTCCTGTCGCGAGTTCGATCAAGTTGTACGATGCGGGGGGAACTGTTCGATATACGTCGAAGGTACCAGGTCAATGGAAGGTGAGAGTCATATCGCTTAGGTTAATTGCGCCCCAGTGAAGTAGGCACCCATCACAAAGTGACCCCCAGTACGAGATAAAATTTTGGTCAATATTGACATGCTCTAGTGATGTAGTGTGTAAAATGCATAAGTCTTAATTAGCATATTATGGAGAGATGTTTTCTATTTGCATGCTAAGTAATGGGAGTACTATATTAATGAGGGAAAATATATAAGTATCATAAAAAGTGAATCTATCATGAAGCATAAAGACTATACTACTTATGGTGATAGGAAAGCATGGGGATATATACATGTGAGTGAGTGACAAGTAAATATATACAAGTGAGTGTTTGTGCTAATGAGTCTATACATGGATTAATTACAAGTGGTGTGTGAGATGTGTAAGTGATCATGGAGATGTATACAAGTGAGAGAAGTGTGGGTGTGTTATAGTAAAGTTAATCATGGATAATCTAAGTGGTGTATGGAACATATGAGTAATAGTGAAACTATATTCAAGTGTAAGTGTTTGTAGTAAACATGAAGGATATATACAGGTGTGAAGTGAGCATATACAAGTGGGTGAAAAGTGATATATACATGAGGAGAGAGCATGGTAGAGATAAGCATGAGGTTGATGTATGAAAAGTAAGTACACGAGTAAAGGGAATATATAGGTGAGAGCATATGTACACATGTAGAAAAAAATAACAGCCATGCAGAAATAGAGTCTAGTCCTCTTAAAATAACATCCTCAGAGTATCCACTGTGGCAATTCCGAGATCAGATTCCTTTAGGCGCGCGCGCGGAGTGTGCCCTTTTTGGGGAGCTCGGTTGTCATCATTGTGGGGGATAATGTAAAGAGATAGAGTCGCCAGTCATTTTGCTCAAAACAGGAAAAATAATGTCACCTCCTCGAGAGAACTTTATCAAGGACAATGCTGATGCTTGCGAAACCTAATAGTTCAAAGGTTTGGGGACTAAGTTATGGAATGGGAAGGTTTAAGGCACCCATCCTGCGCTTTTGGTATCTTATAGGCAAATGTTAATCTTTTCCTTTTAGACTCCGTGAAGCGTGTACACATGTGTATGATATAGTTGGAGAATGGAATCATTCAATTCGTGTCATGGAAAAGGATGGAGTGAATTCATCCTTAGGAATGTTCTCGAAAATAATAATTCAAAATATAATATGAGTGTTTGTCGAATCATAAGTTGCTATGGAAGAGCAAATTTGTGTATCAGACGAAACACAATCATGTAACAATATGAGATTCATAAAGTATATATATATATATATATATATGTGTGTGTGTGTGTGTGTGTGTGTGTGTGTGTGTGAAAGAAACATATAAACATGCATAAAAAAGGACTCGAATATTGGGATTGACCCAAGATGCCTATGTAGCCCAAGGGGCATCAAGTCCGTATAGTTGGAAGATAGCATAGGGTGGGGTTCAATCCATAAATCGGAACGGGGGATTTCTCTTATGTGCGTGTATGTAGATAAAATATGCTTTTAAGAGTGAGAGTGTGAAATGAAAATTCCTCTTTGGGAATTTATTGATAAACCGTCTTTTTTTTTTTTAGGTTTTTAATGAAAATAGATTATGTGTAAATAATACTAATGAAAAATAGAGATTAATGGATGTGATGTGATGAAGCAAAAATACTAAAGTAGAAATAAAGTAAATAACACTAAAATGGAGAAATTAGAAAAGGGATGGAGAGTTTGGCCTATTTATGAATGCTTGAAGTTGACCTTGAGATGCAGATATGCTGATCTTGCAATGGTATGAAAGTGCTATGGAAAGTTGGGGGGGGGGGGGGGGGGGATGACCAAGTGAAATAAGAAAATTATGGAAGGGAATGTGGGAAAATGGGTTTTTTAAGAAAGGGAACAACTGTGAATTCGAGAGAATGTTCTCTGACTTGATAAGAGGGGTGTTCAGTGTGTGTCCTCAAGTTGAGATCATGGCCTCTATTGATAGGTCCAAAGAGGGTGATGATCGACAGGGGTCTTGGCCTGCCTATCAGCATATCACCTCAGGCACACTACCAATAGGTAGGGTCCCTGGGGTACCTATAGGAAGTCCTAAACAGATTTTTCAAAAAAATGGGCATAAAATGCAAACCATAAGTCCAACTTGCGCATGGGGTGGATCATTGGAAAGGTTATTCAGATACCTTTAACAATCCATTAAGCCACTCCCGAGTTCGAGAGTTGATTGATGTCAAACGGAGCTCGAAAGCACCCGATGGTTTCTTGATGGGAGGTTTTCAGAGGAATCATAGGACGTTCGTCAAAACCATAAGGCCAATTCGTGCATGGGGAAGATTGTTGGAAAGGAGATTCAAAGCCCTTTGAAGATTCATGAGCTTTCACTTGAGTGGGAGAGTTGATCGGAATCAAATGGGTCCCGAGAGCACTCGGTGGCTTCCAGATTAGTACTCGTAGTGAGACTTATTGTTTATCGTGAATGAGTTAGTGCTAGGAACATAAGGAGGTGCTTGGGGGGGGGGGGGGGTCCTAGGATGGGATGTCTACAACTGGAAGGTTGACAAGACACAATCACATTCCATTTGTAAAAAAAATAGTTTGCATAATAAAAAGACAAACACTTAAATACAAGTGGGGCCTAATATCTTAATCAAGAAAAATAACTTGCAAAAAGAAAAAGTAAACAAACCAAACAGCACATGGATGAAGACAATCAGATAAGAATGGAAAGCATTTGTAGTCAAAACAAAACACACATTCAGATTAAACTATTAACCATTAAAAATAGTTGTTCGAAAATCACAAACATTGTTCAAAATTACAAATTAGAGCTTTACAAGAATACAAGTCAGGAAGTTCAAGCATTAAGAGTGTCTTAGTTGGCTGGAGCAACCTGCGGAGCATTGGTGTCAGTAGCCTTAAGTATAAGACTATCTTATCGATCCAATTAAACTTCAGGAGAAATAGGATAAATGAGCTCATTACCCGTAGCGTGCTTGGCTCGATAAGCAGCCTAATCCTCAATAGTTGGCTCATCAATTTCCATTTCGGCCTCTCCAGTAGCCAAGGTTCTAGCCTCATCATCTTCTCCAGGGATGTAGCCATAAATTCTTGTTAATGGGGGCTAATTCAGCGGTGATTTCCGGAGGTTCGGGGGCGGGAGCCCCCGAGCCGAATTTTTTGAGGTTATTTTTGAGTATTTGACAAAAATAACGTAATTTATTTAATCTAATGAAAGGAGAAATAAATATTTAAATGAATATTTGGCCTCAAATTTAAACCAACAATATCCTTAATTATCCACTAAAATTAGCCCTAAAATAAAAACTAGCAACAACTTTAAAGAAAGCTCTAACAAACATTAACATGAATTAACTGTTAAAACACAAAATTCAACCATAAAAACTTCAGCCCCAAAATTCGACCATAAAATTAAGCAACTTTATCCATAAAATTCAACTCTAAAATTTCAGCCCTAAAATTAAACCTCAAAATTTCAGTAATCAATATGCAATTAATACACCAATTAATAAGCAATAAATTCAAGCAATTAATAAATTTCAGCAATCATATAATAACTGTTAAAACACAAAATTCAACCATAAAAAATTCAGCCCTAAAATTCAACAATTTTATCCGGTTCTATATTGCTCTCAATATGCGGTGTCGATGTCGACTCCAATTTTCTTTTATAAAACCTCTCCATAAGTTGACTGAATTGACAAAAAAAATTAGGTTCATTAATATCGCCAAAAAAAATTAGATTCAATCATATCCCCCAAAAAAATTAGGTTCATTAATATCCCCCCAAAAAAATTGATGGTATAAAATTAATACAAACACAACCCCCATTCAAATTAGTCTACATAAATTAAATAAATTAATTTCCAACTAAACTCTTTAAATAAACAAAACAATAGTACCAAACCAACTAACTAAATACCAACTCTTTAAATTAACAAAACACAAATTACTAATTCTAAATTGTTGTGAAAGAAAGAAATGAGATGGGAAAATACATGTTATTGTGAAAATAAAAACAGATGGGGAAAGAAATGGGATGGCCGGTGGCGAAGGCGATGCCTCTCTTCTCTCCGCTCCAAAAATGGGTATGGGATGGCTGGTGTGGCGCTGGCGATGCCTCTCTTCTCTTCGGTCCGGAAATGGAAATGACTCTCTCTCTCATCTGCCGCTCCTCTGTTTCAGAGTTTGAAACATGAGAAACTTTTTAGGTCTTTTAACATTTGTAAATATAGGCCCCAAATACTTTTTTATTTCAACTTTTACGCCAAATATTTTATATACATACATTTCTAAAAAAAAAATTAAAATTCCTCCATGGGGGCTCGAGCCCCTGCTCGGCCCATGTAGCTCCGTCTCTGATCTTCTCCTTCCCATTTACCGACCTATTCAGAAATGCGAGGGACATGTTTTATAACCCTTTTCTTCAGTTCATCGTATCCATCCGAGTAGAAAATCATCCTCTCAATGGTGAAGTCAGTGTAGGCTTTGTATTCGTTAATGGCATTCCCCTCGGCCTTGTCTAATACCTCTTTTAAACTTCGGGTCTTGATGGCAGCAGTGATCGCCTACTCTTTGAGCTTGCAATTTTCTTCTTTAGATGGACTGAGAGCCCTGGTCATCTTAACAAGATGTTCATCTTTCTTAGCATGCTCCTCACAAGTCAATTTCAACTCATCTGTAGCCTTATTAACATCTTCTTGAAGCTTTATCACCTCTTCGCTCCAAGTACTTCACTACATGTGGAGCTATTCATTTGCCTCTTTCTCCAATTGGAAGGCACGAACATTTGTTAAAGCCTTATCCTAAAGAATAGTGCTAGTCATTCGTACCCTAAAAGATAAAACAATGGGATCATCAAACATTTAAACGGATTAACAAAGCAAGTAAGTACAAACATATCAAGAACTTACCACGAAGGCCTATGATGAGCAACCTTTCATAGAGGCGTGGAAATTTTAGAAACAACACGAAACGACACAAAATTGATTCGAAATTGATACGATAGGTCGTGTTTGTGTCGGATTTTTTTACACGAATTCTTGTCGTGTCGTATTTGTGTCAAAATTATGAGTCGTGTTATCGTGTCTTGTCATGGTAATAGTAATTTTATTCGGGTTATTGTGTCTATGTATATTTAATTTAGTGTGAAATTTTAGAAATCGTATTATTCGCGTTGTGCCGTTTTTAGTTGGGTCTTGTTTGTGTCAATTAAAAAAAAATATAAATTCATGTCGTGTCGTGTTCGTGTCTGAAAAATCCTTATCTTATCGTGTCAGCTCGAAACACGATTCAAAAACACGAATTTTCACCCCTAATAGAGTGTTAACATGTAAGCTCCTAAAAAAATTCAAAACCTGTACTCTACCCACGGTAGCTGAGCACATTGACAATGCTACTCATATGGTGGAATATATAGTCCTTTTATATAGTCGGATGTTATAAGATTCTCTAGATAAAATTTGTATTCTTTCACCAATGAGTAGCAAGTGGACAACCCAAATTCCTTAATCGACCTATTAGAAGGTTGTACCTCAATAAGCACACACTCTAAAGTAGGCCCTGTCATCCTCAGCTCATTTATCCTCTAATGTTTAGGATTACCTTGGGTAGTGGGTCCCTCGAACAACCTCTTATTGCCAACTTCAGGTGATCATTGGTAGAAACAAATTTTCCCTTCTCCTCAGTCTTCGCAACAACATCTCTCATGGATTCAACATTTGCCCTTTGTTTATCTTCAACCTTAGTTTAGTCTTTCTTTTTCACTTCAGCTTCGACACCTAGTACACCTTGGTAAGTTATGATATGATAAAGATTTTATTGGTCTTTGGCCACGCAAAGCTTTTGATAGTTGTAGATTGTTTTGATACTATCTCTCTTGGGCCCCACTATTATATGCCTGAGTTCTATCTTGACAGTCTTGGTGCCACACTTTGATTTAATCCATGCATGTATATACTATGCCTTTTACTTCTGTGTCCGATCACCATACATACATAATATTATATATATATATATATATATATAAACAGATAATATAATCTTATTTACGTTTTAATATATATGTTTCTTTATATAAAAATATTTATACGTTTATGTAAAATATATTTTACATATATATATTCTTAAGCGTCCGGCCTTTTAAATATGTTGTTATTTTTTTTTAATGTTCACTTTCCTTTATTATATTTTAACTCAACGATTTTTTTTTTATATATCACTGCTTTGGGAATTTTGTACTAGTAGCCACCCGCGCATGTCATCCTTTTAGAAGATGTTCTTATAATATATTTTTAACAGTGTCCGTTCACATGTTTTGGTCTACATAATCAGTTTTCCTTAGTAACATTGAGATGTTATCTCATTTATTTCCCCTGAGCCATGTGTGTATATGCCACTTTATATATATAATCCATCTTTTAAAAAAGTTTATTCATATCTCTGGGAAGTTATGTTTTGTACTCTTTGGACCCCACGCTGAAAGTTGTTGATGTTTTTGGATTGAGTTGGACAACCTTGTCCCATCCGTCCCAACCACACATATTTTTATATGTCAAGTTCTTACACTAGTCAAAGATTTTAAAGCTGTGAGATCTTTTTATAATCGGGTTATGTAACTGTGGTAACATCATTTATATTTAATTTATCTTGTTTTTATCATTATTTTACATCAGACTATATATCAGTCGTGCACAAAAGGCCAAACTCATTTTTATACACAATGGTTTAAACCTTTGATAGAGCACTTCATCTGTGTCTACACCAATTGACTAACATCATTTTATATATCAGAATATTGTATTTCTATCTCTCTTGGACTATTATTTTTACGGAACGAATATGAGGTTATCTCCAAAGAGCTACTTTCTATGAAACACGGACACTTCTCCGAAGGCCGCGTACGAGTGTCGGACACTTCAAGGACACTGACACGCAAGGGACAAGGCTGGGACACGTGTCCGACACGCCACGTGGTGTGTCGGGCTTAAAAGGCATTTAAAAATAGTTGGACACGCAAGGGACACGCAAGGGACACGGCTGACATAAATATATAATAACTTCAAAAAAAAGGGGCAGAAAACATATGTTTTTTTTCTCCTTTTTCTCACCTGTTTATTCTTTTTTTTTTTAATCTCTTGTTCAATAAATTGCATTACCCATATGCATTTTGATTGTTATTATTAGTATGGGATTTAGTATCATTGTGATGTTTGATGTGTAGAATGGATTTAATACTCTTAGGGTGTGTTTGATACTATGGCAAATGGTAGGCAAATGCAAATAAGTTGGTAAATATGGTATTTGCCTATAATTTGGTGTGTTTGATAGCAAAATTTGCCTACAAGTTATTTACCAATGTACAACACCTGCTATGCATAACATGTTGGCAAATTTTGCTTTGCTATATGGGTGAGAAATATTTGCCAACAAATTTGCTAACTTCTTAAATGCTTTTAATATTTTAAAAAATAATTTAAAAACTGTTTTAAATAATTAAAAAAACTGTTATGAATATTTTAAAAACTGTTTTAAATTAAAATCTGTTTTAATGTAAAAACTGTTTTTCCGTAAAAACTGTTTTAATGTAAAAATTTGTTTTCATGTAAAAACTGTTTTCATGTAAAAACCGTTTTAATGTAAAAAATTAAAAAAAAATTAAATGTATAAACTGTTTAATATAAAAAATTGTTTTAATGTAAAAACTGTTTTAATGTAAAAAATTTGCTTAGGTGTAAAAACTGTTTTTCCGTGAAAACTGTTTTAATGTAAAAAAATGTTTTAATGTAAAAACTGTTTTAATGTAAAAAATTAAAAACTGTTTTAATAAATAATTTGGGGTAAAAAACTTTTTTTATATATAGTTTGTTACTTTTTTAATAAATAAAAACGGGAAGTAAAAAGAAAAGAAAAAACTATTTTTTTATTAAATAAAACTGTTTTAATGTAAAAAATTAAAAATTGTTTTAATGTGAAAACTGTTTTAATATAAAAAATTGTTTTTTCGTAAAAACTGTTTTAATGTAAAAAATTGTTTTTTCATAAAAACTGTTTAAATGTAAATAATTAAAAACTGTTTTAATATAAAAACTGTTTTAATGTAAAAAAATTAAAAACTGTTTTAATGTAAAAACTGTTTTTAATAAATAATTTTGGGGTTAAAAAACTTTTTTTTATATATAGTTTGTTACTTTTTTAATAAATAAAAACGAGAAGTAAAAAGAAAAGAAAAAATTGTTTTTTTATTAAATAAAATTTGGGACCAAAATAAAAAAAAAAAGAAATTTATTATTATATACGATAACATGGACGAAAATGTGTTAATAAAATGTTTTGCCTAAAAAACTTGTTTTACCTCATTTGGTGTTTGATAGCCTAATGTGAGAAAAAAATATTTGTCTTGGCAAAATTTGCCATGCCAACACTTTTGCCCAATTTGTATCAAACGGACCCTTAATGCTTATATGTTTAATGTTGTTCTTAGTATAAGATTAGTATTAATGTGATATTTCATATTTTTTACATATAAAAATAATTATAAAAAATATTTATTTAATACCGTGTCCCCGCCGTGTCGTGTCCTGATTTTTTTAGATTTGTCGTGTCGGCGTGTCCATGTCGTGTCGGACACGACACCCGTGTCCGTGTCCGTGCTACATAGGCTACTTTCAATCCCATATTTTCAGAATGCTATTTTCATGTCTCAACGATCATTGTAAACGAATGTATACGGTGGTTTGATCCTAACGTCAAGTGGATCAGGATTAGTGAGGCGCAAGGTATTCGTATGCTCTTGGCACGTGGATGTAAGCTTGGTTTTGGTCGAACCACTTTCAATTCGATGTTATTTATTTTTTCGCACTTTATTTGCTTATTTACTTGTGCTTGCTTTAATTTATATATTTCAGCAGTTAAATTTGCAAATATATTAATTCCGAAAATTGGTAATTTTTTAAGGTTAAAATAATTATTTTTGAATTAATTAATTTATTTCAAAATATTAATTTTTATCAAATACAAAAATTAATTTAAATATTGATTGGGTGTTAAGATCTGCATTTTAACTTGTTTAAATTATTTGGTTGAATTTATTTGATATTCTTGGTTTTAATCATTTAAGATTTATTAATCTGAAATTTGAATTAAGCGTATTTAAATTAAATATTTTTTAAAATTTTAATTTGACACAAAAAGTTTGTTAAACTCAATTCACCCCCTCTTGAGTATAATCTGGGCAACATATATATATATACACACACACACGTCTCTTTATGAAAAATCCCAATAGGAATGTCGCAATCCTGATTAACTAACAATGGACCTTATCGTGTCTAAAATAGTCTTATTCCCTTTTTTCTACACCATTCCATAGTTGAATAATAAATGCAAATGACTGGGATATGATTCCCACCTTTAATAAATTATTACTAAACTTTCCCTAGAGTTATACACCTCCATGATAAGATCGTTGGGTTTAAATAGTTTACCTCACCAATGCTCCACCTTAGCCTTGTATACTTTGAAATTATCAAAGGATTGAGATTTGTGATGCATAAGGCAAACATATCCATACTTTGAGTAATTATTATTGAATTTAATTAAGCTTTCATATCCACCTCTTGATCAGGTAGTCATAGGACTACATAAATCGAAATGAATTATTCCTAACACATAACACATAAATGATTCCTTAGCTTTATGGTCGTGAAGGGCCTCTTGTTCATTTTACTTTCTAAATGTGATTTAGAGACTAGAAGTGCCTCCACTTCCAATGAACTCAATTGTCCATTTTAGACTAGTCTTTGAATTACTTTTAAAATAAAATAACCTAAGCATAAGTGCAAAATTGTGTTTGATTCAACTAAAAAGAAAACTTTCTCTTTAGTGATTTGTCCATTAGTGTTATCCATTTCAGTGTTTAGCACTATTTGTGACAAAACATTATAATGTACAAATTATTTTCTAATCTACAAAAGATATCTCAATTTTGATAAAAATAATTTTATTAATACAATTGAATATCTATTCAAAACCAACTAAGAAACTTAAAACAAATTTTCTACACAAAATAGGTACATAAAAATAATTTTCCAACATTATCAATTTGTCTTAATCAAAATCTAAAGTATATTCCTAACTACTAACACTTTGCATTATTCTTATTGCCCATTATTAGGAACATCTCTCCTTTAAGTAGTTGCCCAGTTACCTGGAACCTCTAAAAAGAGTTGCAAGATCTGATTTGTGGCTCTCGAAACTACATACCACGTCCTTGTAGATCAGATCATAAACAATTCTTTTACTTTAGATCGAAAAATCATTACCTAGGACTTTTTCCTTATAGTGATGGATAAATGGACATTTTTGCTATCAATGTTCTAGCTACTTATATTAAAAACCCCACTTTTTGACATTTTTCGCTATTTTCCAAGGAATATTAACTTTCTTAACCCCACATTGTTGTCCTTGAGACTTAGCTTTCTTCTTTTGCCTCCCTTTCAGAAAAGAGGTCGAGTGATCTTAACAACTAAAACCATGCCTTGGCTTTCGATAATGCTCACCGTTGGATTACGAAATGGATCCTACTTTACCCATCTATTTTTATTCCAAATAATCCTTTATTCAACCAATGATGAACATCATTTTAAGAAAATGATCCTTACTTGAGAGTCATCAACCAACATCAGTTTATAAATTTTCATTGGCCACTTCATTAAAATTAAAATATTCATATAGAACTTCCCCCTATGAGGGGAACAAACACATTTACACATAATTTAAAAGAATTATCATGAATTTAAAAGTATTAGGATTCCATGATTAATTTTCTTCAATGGGGAGGAAAGCCAAATACTGACACGAAGAATTAATTTCATCACATTTTTAAAATTTTGATGGGATTCATGGGTCAAATAACATTATTATCTCCTTTAGTTAGAACAATGTCCAAAAATGTTTTGAGTCCTTGAAATTTATTCAAATTAAAAAAAAAGTACTTTTAAGAGAAAAGTTGACTCCATTTATGAAAACTATGATACATCATTAAAAATATTGGTTTCTAATTAAATATGTGAGAATTATCTTTTAATTAGATTTTAATTTGGCATCCCTTCCCCTCCAATCAGAATTAATCCGTTGATCATACTATTTCCGTTGTAAAGTTATATTTCTTGATGGGAGCTTAAATCACCTCACCCTGAACCAGACAGACTTTTCATCTTTCAATTACATTATTTGGACAATTCATGAATCTTCCATTTTACATAGTTGAATAGCCAGATACTTTTGGTCCCATAACTAATGACAGTGACTTTGATGGTAAGGATATCATTACTCATATGTAAGTGTGTACCATCAGCTCATTCTTTAAAATTAAATCCAGTCATGTAGAAATCCCCCGATGGGGATATTGAACTCGTTCACGTTTAATATCAAAGAACTATCACTAAAGAATTATTAAAATACCGCGACGGCATGATTCCCTCTGACGAGGAGGAAAGCCATATACCAACACAAGAAATTGATCACTTTGTATGGAAAAATTTATGATAGGGTTAGTTTGTCTGTTTTTTGGCTTATTTCGTGTTTGGAAAAAACATTTGAGTCAAAGGTTATGATTTGAGTATGTTTGACCTTTCAAGCCTACGGTGTGTTTGATTGACGATGTAGTGGTTAAGATATCATATTCACATCATCGTGTTGAGTTTTGTGCCTTGTTTTTGTCTTCATATTCCAAGGATCTCTCAGGTATGAATGCATTAATATTTTGATCCTTGGAAATTTTATTTGGGTGTTTATTTTCTAAAATATTTTTGCAATGATTTTTAAAATGTTTTTAGAAAATTTGCTATATTTTTTAAATGACATCATGTATGTCATTAGAACAGACGTAGGGATCTCCTTAGAACTGATCCAACGAACTTCAAATAACTAGATTTTAGCTTTCCTTAGTTCCTCGTTCGAAATCTCATTTGATGTTTTGTTCCAACGAACTCTGTGGAGTCGTCCGAACAAGCCTTCTAACTTCGTTTGAATGACCCGACCAAATTTTTGTAATTTCAAGATTTTTTTTAAGGTTTTCATCTTCATCTCGTTTTTGGAAAACTTTCTATAAATAAGAGTGCAGAGCAACAGTTTTATTTGAGGCTTTAACCAAGTTTTTGATTTTTTAAACTCTTTCAAAAACCTCTCTAAGTTTATGTGATCATTCATGATCAAGTTTTTCAAACACAAAACCTGTCTACACCCAACTATTTAAAGATCTAAGTATTAATCATATATATGGTTGGAGATTTATTTTATGGGCAACAATATTTATTCTCTTCATCTTGTTGAGAATCATTTCATACGGTAGACTCCATATTTATTGTTTACACACAATGGACTCCATGTTATGGTGTTGTAGTGAAGAAGCGGTGGATTCCGTGTTCCAATTTGTCGACAGTTGATGAGCCTTATCGATGGATACTAATGCATGTGTGGACTTACACGTTGTGTCAGTTTCATGGGTGGACTCTTATGTGTCACTGTCACTACACCAAAATGACAAAATTGTCACCTTTCAGCCGGCCACCCTTGTCAAGGTCATTGACCGTGACAAAAAACACGCGTTTTGTGTCACGGTCATTGACCTTGACAGGACCGTGACAAAGAATTGTCACGGTCATTGACCGTGAAAATTCTTTAAATAATTGTCACGGTCAAGGACCTTGACACGACCGTGACAACTTCTTCAGCAAAAACCCTTTCCCCTTCTCCCCCCCTCCCCCCCCCCCCCCCCCCCCCCCCCCCCCCGCTGTTCCCTCCTTTTTACAACTCTCTCTCTCTCTCTCTCTCTCTAGTTTCAGGTTAATTTCTCTCTCTCTCTCTCTCTCTCTCTCTCTTCCATTTATATATATGTTTGTGTGTGTATATATATATATATATATATATATATATATGTGTGTGTGTGTGTGTGTGTGTGTGTGTGTGTGTATGTGTATGTGGTGGGTGAGTATGTGGAAAATAGGGGATTGTTATATTAGAGGCAAAACATTGATGATAATGTATATAATATTAGCCTTGTATGGGTATAAGCTAATTTAGATTAATATTGATGATTATGTATATAAAGATTAACTCATTTTTATTCGAATTAGACAATTCACATGTTAATATGTTGTTGCTAATTTAGATTAATTTGTGTCTAATTTTAATTTCAAAGGGAAGATTACGATATTTTGACTATGGTTAAAGATAAAAAATAATTCGTTGTCATTTTATTTCTAAGTGATTCTAGAATTTTTATTCTTGGAGTTAAAGAAATCAATGCATTTTTTATTTGAAAGATATTTATTTTTTAATAATGCAGGTTATTTCGAACTTTCCTTCACCATTAAAACATTAAATTGGTAGCATTTTTCTCCTACCAATTTTTTTCATCGTGGATGTCGCCAAATTCTTAGTAGATTAGTATTTAACAAACAAAAGCGAAAGAACCATTATTGTTCACTAAATGTTGGCAAAAGTCTTACTGAAAATGTAAACATTTGTATTATATATAAATTGACTCTCTCATGTATCAAAACGTTTGACTCTATCAAGTTAAATAGACCGGGTTCGTTATGAGTGAGACACAATATATAGTTTAGGTCAGATGAACCTTAAGGAATAAAGATTGATATATCCTTTCGAGAAGTTTGATATAATATTGTGCGTGTGCGTGTGTGTGGTGGGGGTGGGGTGAGGGGGGGGAGGGGGTGGGGGCAGGGGTGGTGGGGGGGGGGGGGGGGGGAGTGTACGTGTATGTGTGCGTGTGTGGTGGGGGTGGGTGTAATACCCCGTACTTTTATGCTATATTTAAATTGGGGATTTATTAAATTTAATGTGATGATTATTTAATAAAAATCCGGAAATTAATTATGTTATAATTATTAACGTGACTAGAGTTAATAATTATGGGAAACTTGTTGAATATTACTAATGAGCATAGTAATATATTATATTGGTTATATTGAATGTCATAAGTGAATTAAATGACTATTTCGGTAATTTAAGTCGGGACGTGCCCGTGTCACGTCGGGACTAATTATGTTAATTAAAAAGGGAGTATATTATAAGTTGTCCGTATGGTCGTTTTGAGTGCGCCAACGCGTCCGAAAAGGTCGAGATAGTCAGAAAAGTGTACCCGGGGGTTTAGTTTGGGTCTCGGGATGTTTTTAGGCTTAATTAGTGACTCGGGAGGGCATTTTGGTCATTTTACAAAATAGGGTAATTAAACCCACGAATTTCAGCCATCCTTAGCAACCATTTAAGTCAGCCTTTTAGGGTTAGAACATTCAAAACCCTAGAACGGCCATTGGAGAAGAGAGGAGAGAGCTCTCAAGGTGATTCAAGGCCCAAAACACCACCGATTTCACCGCCGTCACCACCAACGCGTAGATCGCGAGGAGGAGAACGCAACCACACCAATATCAGCAGGAAAGCAGACCTCTGAAATCCCAGGCAAGTGTTTAACTTGCGTATTTTTGTTGGTGCAATAATCATATTAGTGTAGGAATGATTAGGAGTATAATCAATGAAAGAAAACCCCAATTTTTGTTAGGGATTTGCATGTAGAAATCGTTATAACCATATTCTGGAAATAATATGTGAAGTAGATGATTAACCCACGAATTTGTGATGTTATGTTAGAAGGAAATTCTGGAGAAAACTGATTAGAACAAAAGTTAAGAAAACTTAGGGTTCTTGATGATTAGATGAGATTTTAGGTTGTTTAATCATGTTTAATGATGGTTATATGCATGCTTAACGTTAGAAACATCTGGAAATATATTACCATGATTGTAGTATAAGTTTTGGGACGATTAGTGTTGGAAATTATGGGTTTGAATGAAGAATATTAGTCAAACCCGTAACTGCACTTCTCCAGAAATCGAAATACCTGTTTGATCGATCGATCGAACCTAGAGCGTCGATCGATCGAAGGTTCGATCGATCGAGCCCCAGACGTCGATCGATCGACCCCTCCTGGCAAACTCTTTTTCCCCCTTGTTTAATTAGTTGAATTAATTTACCGTGGAATATTTCTTGGGCATTATAAATAAAATGTTTTGGGATATAGAAGAGACCAGTAGGACATATGATTAAGTGTTGAGAACTTTATTATGAAATGATAATTGGGTTTAAGGGATAATTAATTAAGGAACGACGAACTGCGTATTTCAAGTGAGAGATTACAACGAATACCTACGATAGTGAATAGACGTCTACCTACTGAATTTGTTACTTGGATGGATAAAATCCACGAGTGTCACGTAATTAGTGAGAAAACCCTCCGAGTTAAGGTTAGAGACGAAACCTTATACGAAATCTTAAAAATGTAAAATTAAGGATAAATGTTGTAATTATGGGTAAGGAGAGTGACCTATATTAACATGATGAAATTGGTATATTTATATGAATGTGTGTACATATATTATATACATGTGAAAAACGTACCCTCGCTACTTGCTATCCTTGAGGTTACCGCGCTGGGACGATCTTATCCTGTGTTGCTTTATGGGGGATATTGATTCGTACCCTAGAAGATAGAGATCCTAGGTACGGGCTATCAGATTGATAGTTGGACGGTCCTAAGAGACGTGTGGGTATGTACTGACCTCTTGGACTTGGAATCTATGCTTCGCCTCAACATTGTTTTGTATATGTTAATACAGTTCGAGAGTGATTCCGAACTTGTATTTCCCTTTGTGTGAGCGATACGGGGATTGGATAGCAGAGTATGCCCGCACCATAGTTTAGTTGGGGTGCTGTTATATATGTATATTATACGAGTAGTTAATATATATATGAGGTTATAAACTTTAAACTGCCTACTGTGATTTGTTAAGTAGAACATGGTTGTTGACTCAAATTATTAAATACTTGTTTTGTGAAAGTATGAGAAGACACTGGGAAACTTTATAATTTAATGAAGCTAAAACGAGAGGAGTGCTACATATTGAAAGTAACCTTTTTAAAACATTGTCATCGTTCGGTTTTGAAAAGTTAGGAGTAAGTTAAGATAAACTAAATTTTGGGAAGGTTAGTACGATAGGCGTGCACATTAGAAGAAAGGTGAGAATTCCTCAAGAGAGTGTCGAACTAATATGATTTGCATTGGCCTGTATCAATTTAAATACTTGCTTAACGTATTTTAAAATCAAACAAACTTTCTGGCCCTGACCCGTTTCTTTTTCTCTCTCTCTCTTGTGTATATATATGTATATTTTCAGGTGCCCAGCCACAGGGGCGTCTTGCTTAGGATCCTTTGAGAAGAACGAGCTGCAGCTTAGGTGGGAGTTGCAGGTCACTTGAGTAGACGACTTCTGTTATTGACTCCACTCCTACTACTCTCATTTATTGGGCATGTGTCGCCCTTTTCATCATTTCATTTATTGTTGGGATTTTTATATTTCAGTTATTCCAGTATTGTTTTACGGGATTTATTCAGGATGGTTTATGATTTTTAGTTTTATTATGTTGACATTCGATTGACGAATGTACGGTTTTATTTTTAGTTCTTCGTGGTGTGATTCTATATTGTAGAAATGTTTTTTTGTATAAGTAAATCTTTTCTGTAATTAAAATTTGGAAGTTTGTATGAAAAAAAAATGGTTTTGACACTTAGCTTAATTATTTAGGGTGTTAAATTGGAAAAATTATTTTTATCGACAGTGATGCTGAGAATGAACCAACTGTTCACCTTGATTTAATATAATAAAGGAGTGATCGCCCGGTATTTAATTAGGCGGGGTGTCACAGGTGGTATCAGAGCATCAGGTTCTAGTGTCCATAGGATCTGTACGGCTTATTTCGCTTTCAGCTTAACGTTTTTGCTATAGAGCCCTATTTTTAGGATTTGTTGTATTCCTGTTTTTACGTTTAAGTCTTCAGTTAATTGAGATTCGATGATAACTGTAGACTGATAAATTTTGTTCACGTTTCAGATGCCTCCGAGACGTGCTCCGAAAGATAGGCGTGCCCAAGCCGAGCAGCCAGCAGCTCCGGCAGCAGGCACAATGAATGCGAATGAGGTAGCCTCCATCGTTGCTCAGGCGGTAAATGCCGCGATAGCGGTGATTCAGCAGGCTCCACCCCAGGTCCAGGCAGTGGCGCCAGTACCAGCACAGCTTCCATCTACATGGGAGAGGGTTCGGGATGCTTTTCAGAAAGCACATCCCCCTGAGTTCTCTGGTAGCTCCGACATAGTCACGGTTAGCCAATGGAAGAAAGACATCCAGCGGCACCTCCGTATGTATGAGTGCACCGAAGTGCAGAAGCAGTTATTGGCCTCTTTCAAGTTGGTGGGAGCCGCATTACAGTGGTGGGAGTCCACTACTACTTTGGAGGAGAGGGACACGATCCCTATTCAGTTGTTCTGGGAGCGGTTTGACCGCAAGTATTTTCCACCCGCAGTGCAGACTGAGATGAGGCGAAAATTACTAAATCTGAAGTAAGAGAACCTTACTGTAGCTGAGTATGAGGAGGAGTTCACGAGACTTCTCACTATTGTGCCGGATGAGGCACCCACTGAGGGCAAGAAGATTTTGCTGTTCATCGACGGGTTAGCTTGGAGGATCCGTCAGAATCTTATTGGAAATCTATCCCTGAGTACTTTCACTGATGTACTCAACGCAGCATTACTACATTGCCAGGATCACCGCTTCCATCTTCAGGGAAGCAAGAGAGCAGGAGAGTCCAGCCAGCAGGGCAGGACCGGGGGTAATAGTGCCGGTGGGGCATCAACTCATGGACAGACTCGTCAGCACGAGCAGAGTTCCCATCAGGGGGACCCTGCTAAGCGATTCCGTTCAGGTGATTCTAGGCAGGGATTCGGAGGATTCAGGCAGGGCCATCAGGGTCAGCCTAATCAGCAGGGCCAGCAGGGTCAACACCGACCGCCGGGACAGCAGCAGGGCCAGCAAGGCCAACAGCGTGCACATCAGGGCCAACAGGGCCAATGGCGTGGAGGTAACGGCCAGCAGGGCCGTGGTCAGCAGGGACAGAGGGGAGGTAATTTCAGAGGCTGGTGTTTTGTGTGCGGCAAGCACGGCCATAAGCGTCAGGATTGCCCAGAGGGCGACAGGGCCCCACAGCAGCAGGGAGCCCGTAATGAGCCGCAGAGACCACTCTTCCCACCTGCCCTTCCAGCTCCAGCCCAGGTGCCAGCCCTACTAGCCATTCCAACAGCTCCAGTGCAGCAGGGGCAATTGCAGTATGGACGTGTCTATAACGTCCACCAGGCAGCAGCTCCACAGGCACCACCCGCGATTGAGGGTATGTTTCCTATCCATAGTACTATGGGTAAAGTTTTGTTTGATACGGGGGCAACGCATTGTTTTATAGCTACGCATTTTGCAAAGTCCTTAGGGTTGTTAGCCACAGCAGAGAGCACCGTGACGTGTGTCGACTCACCACTGGGGAGTGGGTCACTTATATTCTTTATATGCCGGGGAGTAGGGGTAGAGATTGGTAGCTTGATATTGCCTGTAGACATGCTAGTCTTAGACATGCACGAGCATGATGTGATTATTGGTATGGATTGGCTCGCATCTTATAGATCCATGATTGATTGCTTCGGTGGGAGCATTGTTTTTGCCATTCCGGGGCAAGAGATGTTTGTAGTAGCGATGCCTCGCCCAGAGGGAGGTTCGACCGCTCATTTATATTACATTGAGGAGGATACCTCTAAAGAGGTTGTGATTCCTTTGGATTCGATCCCAGTTGTTAGGGAGTATTCCGATGTGTTTCAGGATATACCAGGCCTACCGCCCAATCGTGAGATAGACTTCGTTATAGATTTATTGCCAAATACGAGACCTATAGCACGCGCACCGTACCGTATGGCTCCGGCAGAGATGCGTGAGCTACGAGATCAGATTGAGCAGCTATTAGGTCAGGGCTTCATTCGTAGGAGTACATCACCTTGGGGCGCTCCAGTCTTATTTGTAAAGAAGAGAGATGGTTCACTGAGATTGTGCGTGGACTACCGGGAGTTGAATAAGGTCACGATACGGAATAAGTATCCGTTGCCTCGAATCGATGATCTATTCGACCAGTTTAGGGGAGCAACTTTCTTTTCGAAGATAGATCTGAGGTCGGGGTACCATCAGTTACGAATTAGAGAGCAGGATGTTTCAAAGACTGCCTTCTTGTCGAGATATGGGTCCTATGAGTTCAGGGTAATGCCGTTCGGACTCACAAATGCCCCAGCCGTTTTCATGGACTTGATGAACCGAGTATTCAGAGAGTTCTTGGATCAGTTCGTCATCGTCTTCATAGATGATATCTTGATATATTCACACTCCGAGGAGGAGCATGCCGAACACCTGAGGCAGGTTCTTCAGACTCTACGAGAGCATCAGTTGTATGCTAAGTACGAGAAGTGTGGGTTCTGGTTGCGAGAGGTACAATTCTTGGGCCATGTTGTTTCTGAGCAGGGGATAGCAGTTGACCCGAGCAAAGTGTCAGCGGTGAGGGAGTGGGGGCAGCACACGACACCGACGGAAGTGCGTAGTTTCTTGGGGTTAGCCGGATACTACAGGAGGTTCATTCGGGGATTCTCTAAAATAGCGGGTCCATTGACGAATCTGACTCGCAAGGGGGTACCATATGTTTCGGATGACGCTTGTCAGTTGGCTTTCGACGAGCTGAAGGACAAGCTTACTTCGGCACCAGTCCTTGCTTTACCGAAGCCGGGCGTAGAGTACCTGGTTTACACAGATGCATCCTTACGAGGACTTGGGGGAGTACTTCAGCAGGAGGAGAAGGCTATAGCTTTTGCTTCCCGCAAGCTTAAGCCGCACGAGAAGAATTACCACACCCACGACCTGGAGTTAGCTGCGGTTGTCTTTGCATTGAGAATTTGGAGGCACTATTTATTGGGCGAGAAATTCCGGTTGTTCACAGACCATAAGTCACTGCAGTACCTGTTCACTCAGCGAGAGCTGAATATGCGTCAGCGCAGATGGTTAGAGTTTGTGAAAGATTACCAGTTCGATATACAGTATCATCCGGGGAAAGCCAACGTAGTTGCTGATGCGTTGAGCCGTAGACCGGTTGACGATGTAGCGGACATCTGGAAAGCAAAGTGGAAGGAGTTGGGTCACCAGGACGCAGTAGCACGTTCTTTCATATCCGTGATGTCAGTCACACCCGAGATTGTTACGAGGGTGATACAGGCACAGACCACAGACCCGTTTTGTCAGGAGCAGATTGTACGACTTCTAGCCGAGGGTGCTGAGTCCTATTCTGTTAGTTCGGATGGAGGGTTGCGGTTTAATGGGAGATTAGTGGTTCCAGAAGGAGCGGAGCTACGTCATGAAGTGATGACTCATTCTCATGGGTCCCGATTTGCAGTACATCCGGGAGGCGATAAGATGTACCAAGACATGAGACGACAGTACTGGTGGAGTGGGATGAAGAAGGACATCGCTGAATTTGTGTCCAAGTGTTCTACTTGCCAGCTAGTGAAGGTGGACCACCAGAAACCGTCAGGATTACTTCAACCATTGGAAGTACCCGCGTGGAAGTGGGAAAGTATTTCCATGGATTTCATTACCGAGTTGCCTACATCACAGCGGGGCCACAATTCTATCTGGGTGATTGTAGACCGTTTGACCAAGGTGGCTCATTTTCTGCCAGTGAGGACAGATTATACCACGGGTCAGTATGCCCAGTTGTTCATCGCTGAGATTGTCAGATTACATGGGGTGCCCCTGAATATTGTGTCAGATAGAGACAAGATTTTTGTGTCACGTTTCTGGGAAAGCTTTCAGGAGGCTATGGGCACCGAGTTGAGACTGAGTTCAGCCTACCACCCACAGACAGATGGACAGACAGAGCGTACTAATCAGATGTTGGAAGATATGCTACGCATGTGTGTCCTCGATTTCGGAGGAGGTTGGGAGCCACACATCCCACTGGTAGAGTTTGCTTATAATAACTCATATCAGTTTACGATTGGCATGGCTCCATTTGAGGCTTTGTACGGCAGGCCTTGTCGTTCTCCAACTTGTTGGCTCGAGGTGGGGGACAACAAGTTATTAGGGCCAGAAGTGATTCAGGAGACCTCCGCGAGGATTGAGATAATCAGGAGTCGTATTCGGGTAGCCTAAGACAGGCAGAAGAGCTACGCCGATGCGAAACGGTTCTTCCGGGAGTTTAATGTGGAAGATCAAGTGTTGTTGCGTGTATCTCCTATGAAAGGAGTGATGAGGTTCAGGAAGAAGGGGAAGTTGGCTCCGAGGTACGTAGGACCATTTCCCATCATCGAGAGAATTGGGCCAGTAGCATACAGGTTGGGATTGCCAGAACATTTACATCGCATCCACGATGTATTCCACATCTCGTCGTTGAGACGATATCTTCGGGATGATATGGCCCATACTCGCATTGCGATAGACGAGATAGACTTACAGTCTGATAGCTCTTACGAGGAGAGACCAGTGGCTATTCTAGACTATAGTGAGAGGAGATTGAGGTCGAAAGTAGTTCCACTTGTGCGAGTCCAGTGGGAGCATCATAATGTGGAGGAATCCACTTGGGAGCGTGAGGCAGATATGCGCGAGAGATATCCAGAAGTGTTTTTACCAGGTATGCCTTATTTTCCGAATTTCGGGACGAAATTCCGTTATTAGGGGGGAAGTATGTAATACCCCGTACTTTTATGCTATATTTAAATTGGGGATTTATTAAATTTAATGTGATGATTATTTAATAAAAATCCGAAAATTAATTATGTTATAATTATTAACGTGACTAGAGTTAATAATTATGGGAAACTTGTTGAATATTACTAATGAGCATAGTAATATATTATATTGGTTATATTGAATGTCATAAGTGAATTAAATGACTATTTCGGTAATTTAAGTCGGGACGTGCCCGTATCACGTCGGGACTAATTATGTTAATTAAAAAGGGAGTATTTTATAAGTTGTCCGTATGGTCGTTTTGAGTGGGCCAACGCGTCCGGAAAGGTCGAGATAGTCAGAAAAGTGTACCCGGGGGTTTAGTTTGGGTCTCGGGATGTTTTTAGGCTTAATTAGTGACCCGGGAGGGCATTTTGGTCATTTTACAAAATAGGGTAATTAAACCCACGAATTTCAGCCATCCTTAGCAACCATTTAAGTCAGCCTTTTAGGGTTAGAACATTCAGAACCCTAGAACGGCCATTGGAGAAGAGAGGAGAGAGCTCTCAAGGTGATTCAAGGCCCAAAACACCACCGATTTCACCGCCGTCACCACCAACGCGTAGATCGCGAGGAGGAGAACGCAACCACACCAATATCAGCAGGAAAGCAGACCTCTGAAATCCCAGGCAAGTGTTTAACTTGCGTATTTTCGTTGGTGCAATAATCATATTAGTGTAGGAATGATTAGGAGTATAATCAATGAAAGAAAACCCCAATTTTTGTTAGGGATTTGCATGTAGAAATCGTTATAACCATATTCTGGAAATAATATGTGAAGTAGATGATTAACCCACGAATTTGTGATGTTATGTTAGAAGGAAATTCTGGAGAAAACTGATTAGAACAAAAGTTAAGAAAACTTAGGGTTCTTGATGATTAGATGAGATTTTAGGTTGTTTAATCATGTTTAATGATGGTTATATGCATGCTTAACGTTAGAAACATCTGGAAATATATTACCATGATTGTAGTATAAGTTTTGGGACGATTAGTGTTGGAAATTATGGATTTGAATGAAGAATATTAGTCAAACCCGTAACTGCACTTCTGCAGAAATCGAAATACCTGTTTGATCGATCGATCGAACCTAGAGCGTCGATCGATCGAAGGTTCGATCGATCGAGCCCCAGACGTCGATCGATCGCCCCTCCTTGCAAACTCTTTTTCCCCCTTGTTTAATTAGTTGAATTAATTTACCGTGGAATATTTCTTGGGCATTATAAATAAAATGTTTTGGGATATAGAAGAGACCAGTAGGACATATGATTAAGTGTTGAGAACTTTATTATGAAATGATAATTGGGTTTAAGGGATAATTAATTAAGGAACGACGAACTGCGTATTTCAAGTGAGAGATTACAACGAATACCTACGATAGTGAATAGACGTCTACCTACTGAATTTGTTACTTGGATGGATAAAATCCACGAGTGTCACGTAATTAGTGAGAAAACCCTCCGAGTTAAGGTTCGAGACGAAACCTTATACGAAATCTTAAAAATGTAAAATTAAGGATAAATGTTGTAATTATGGGTAAGGAGAGTGACCTATATTAACATGATGAAATTGGTATATTTATATGAATGTGCGTACATATATTATATACATGTGAAAAACGTACCCTCGCTACTTGCTATCCTTGAGGTTACCGCGCTGGGACGATCTTATCCTGTGTTGCTTTATGGGGGATATTGATTCGTACCCTAGAAGATAGAGATCCTAGGTACGGGCTATCAGATTGATAGTTGGACGGTCCTAAGAGACGTGTGGGTATGTACTGACCTCTTGGACTTGGAATCTATGCTTCGCCTCAACGTTGTTTTGTATACGTTAATACAGTTTGAGAGTGATTCCGAACTTGTATTTCCCTTTGTGTGAGCGATACGGGGATTGGATAGCAGAGTATGCCCGCACCATAGTTTAGTTGGGGTGCTGTTATATATGTATATTATACGAGTAGTTAATATATATATGAGGTTATAAACTTTAAACTGCCTATTGTGATTTGTTAAGTAGAACATGGTTGTTGACTCAAATTATTAAATACTTATTTTGTGAAAGTATGAGAAGACACTGGGAAACTTTATAATTTAATGAAGCTAAAACGAGAGGAGTGCTACATATTGAAAGTAACCTTTTTAAAACATTGTCATCGTTCGGTTTTGAAAACTTAGGAGTAAGTTAAGATAAACTAAATTTTGGGAAGGTTAGTACGATAGGCGTGCACATTAGAAGAGAGGTGAGAATTCCTCAAGAGAGTGTCGAACTAATATGATTTGCATTGGCCTGTATCAATTTAAATACTTGCTTAACGTATTTTAAAATCAAACACACTTTCTGGCCCTGACCCGTTTCTTTTTCTCTCTCTCTCTTGTGTATATATATGTATATTTTCAGGTGCCCAGCCACAGGGGCGTCTTGCTTAGGATCCTTTGAGAAGAACGAGCTGCAGCTTATGTGGGAGTTGCAGGTCACTTGAGTAGACGGCTTCTGTTATTGACTCCACTCCTATTACTCTCATTTATTGGGAACGTGTCGCCCTTTTCATCATTTCATTTATTGTTGGGATTTTTATATTTCAGTTATTCCAGTATTGTTTTACGGGATTTATTCAGGATGGTTTATGATTTTTAGTTTTATTATGTTGACATTCGATTGACGAATGTACAGTTTTATTTTTAGTTCTTCGTGGTGTGATTCTATATTGTAGAAATGTTGTTTTGTATAAGTAAATCTTTTCTGTAATTAAAATTTGGAAGTTTGTATGAAAAAAAAATGGTTTTGACACTTAGCTTAATTATTTAGGGTGTTAAATTGGAAAAATTATTTTTATCGACAGTGATGCTGAGAATGAACCAACTGTTCACCTTGATTTAATATAATAAAGGAGTGATCGCCCGGTATTTAATTAGGCGGGGTGTCACATTGGGGTGAGGGGGTGAGGGGGTGGGGGCAGGGATGGGGGGTGGGGTAGGGGTGTGTGTCTATGTGTACTAATAATTCCATGCTTTACATCTATTCCGTGCATATATAATATATATAATAATAATTCCATGCTTTACATCTATTCCACGTTAGATGTTTTCAACGAATTTAGACATATTTATGTGTGTATGTGTGTGTATATATGTGTGTGGTGGTGTGTGGTGGGGGAGGGGGGCAGGGGGTGTGGTGGGAGGAGGGGAGGGGGTGGGGTGGTGGGGGGGGGGGGTGTACGTGTACGTGTGCGTGTGGGTGGTGGGGGTGGGGGCAGGGATGGGGGGTGGGGTAGGGGTGTGTGTCTATGTGTACTAATAATTCCATGCTTTACATGCTTTACATCTATTCCGTGCATATATAATATATATAATAATAATTCCATGCTTTACATCTATTCCACGTTAGATGTTTTCAACTAATTTAGACATATTTATGTGTATATGTGTGTATATATGTGTGTGGTGGGGGAGGGGGCAGGGTGTGGGGTGGGGGGAGGGGTGGTGGTGGGGTGTACGTGTACGTGTACGTGTGCGTGTGTGTGGTGGGGGTGGGGTAGGGGTGTGTGTCTATGTGTACTAATAACATTTTTTTACAGCAAATGCCTCCTTAAGGTATTAAGGCGAAGATGATGATGCTGTTTATGATGATGTCGTCTGGGCTCGGTGGTAGCGGAGGCGACGAGGGCTCCTCGGCCCCTAGGCTCCCCAAATATGGAAAATTTGGGATTACCATCGGGAACAAATCGGAGCTATTAGCGAGATCCCTCGAGCTGCTAAAGACGGTCATCGGCCCGGAGTTTATGAGTTGGAAGGAGGTACCATATGAGCTCAAGTTAGCTGTTTGGGCGGCACTACAGGTAATATATTTATATGAAAATTTCAATTTCAATTTCAATTTCAATTTCGATTTCCATTTCATTTTATATTTATATTTATATTTATATTTATTCGCAACTAACATTGTATTTGTTGGACAGGAACAATTCAACTTGGATCCAAAGTTACGCGATTCCGTCTTGGAGCAGTTGAGGGAGAAACACAAGACTTGGAAGAAAAATATACGGACACGGTACTTTGGAAAAACACGAGAGTTCTTTATCCAATGGTGTGGATCCGTCCCGCCCAAGGAGCCGATCTCATTGGCACAATGGCAAAAGTTCATTGACAATGAGATCGAGGATCGACAATTGGCATCTCGCCAATCGGGGAGGGAAAATCGGGCAAAAAAGACGGACGTGCACTACTCCGACCGGACGTCTTACACCGAGGTGGAGCATAGGATGAAGGTAAGATTTAATTTTTCTATAGCTACAGAAATATATTATTCTTCATTATTTTACTTTGCGGGGCCGATACTAATTTTACTTTATTTTAATTCAGGGGGTAGGGAGTGGCCCAGGGGGTAAGCCACATAGGCTCGATACTTATGTGGCTCTTCGGACGAAGAAGACGAAGGACAAGGAGGTGTCCCCGAGCGTCGCGGCCATGATTGTAAGTAATCCGACAGTTTAAATTTTTTTAATTACGTTATAATTTTTTAGTTTACTTATTTTACTAATCATGTGCTTTTTGTCGTTTCAGGCAAAGCTTAAGAAAGTGCATGAGTCGCAGTCTGATGCCGACAAGGCGTCTTTGTCCACAGACGCACTCATCCAAGTGCTTGGCTCTGATCACAAGGGGAGGACAAGGGGGTGAGCTCGCGGGTGGACAAATCTAGGATCATCGGATTGGAGACGAGCGACACTGGGTTGGCTCGAACGGTGGATTCACATGACGCGAAGCTGTCCCGTTTGGAGGCGACAGTCCAAGATATGTACTCATTCATGAAGCGTATGTTGGGCGGAGACCGTAAGGGGAAAGGGACGGAGAAGGCGGTGGTGGAGGAGGAGGAGGAGGAGGTGCGGGAGAACGAGGCGCAGGATAACGAGGATGTGGACCTCGCTGCTTCATCACCGACACGTGCCTACTTCGATGATCCACTTCCTTATTTGGCTCCCTTCCCCAGACCGATGTCGACTATTGGTTGGCTGAGCGTGTTCATATTGGACGTATTTGATGGCCAGCGGATAGGGCGGAGGTTGAGGGACCCGAATATCGTTCAGGGTGGAATAGTTCATGGATGTGCGCTTCAAGAGATCGAGTCCAAAGTGCTCGTCACGCATGTGATACCCGGGAAGGAGAACTCCCTATTGTGGTTACGCGAATAATGCGACACGATGTATATTAGTGGGTGTGTCAATTCGTATATCGTGTGGCCTACTCACCTCCTCACATTTACCCCATACATGTAGTGACATTATTTTTAAGTTGGTATATTTTAATTATATTTGGATTATATCGTCATGTACATTGTTTCTATTTTGAATATATATTTGCATTATCTTTAGTTTGTTTGGATATATGATGTTTAAACAGGTACAACGTTGCTATAACAGGTACAAATATACTGCTGGGCAGTGGTAGTTGCCATACTGCCCAGCAAATTGTTTTTCAATTCTGCCCAGAATTGTCACGGTCATTGATCGTGACAAGTCCTTGACAAAGAAACTTGTCACGGACTTATCACGGTCAATGACCGCGACAATTTTTTTAAAAAGGGTCAAGGCTTTGTCACAGTTAATAACCGTGACTAAACTTGTCGCGGGCCATGACCGTGACACGATTGTGACAAGTCTAACGAACTTGTCACGGTCAATGACCGTGACACGTCCGTGACAAAAAAAATTATCTCACCCCGAATTGTCACGATCATTGACCTTGACAAGTCCAACTTGTCAAGGTCAATGACCGTGACAATAGTGCAGATTTGGTGTAGTGTGTGTGGAGGTTGAGGAATAAAGAGCATCAAGACTTGCGAGGCATCTATGTTGTAAGTATATTATGGTGTCCTTTGTAAATCCATATATAGTGAGTTTATATGGATGGGCCATCCGAGGTTTTTTTCGGTATGGGTTTTCTTGGTACACCATCATGTTGTATGGATTAATTAATTATATCCTTCTATCACCTAGATGCATAAAATTTCATAATATGTTTTAACACAACAATTATTTTATCGGTGCTAAGTTTAATCTGGGTAATCTGTTTAATTGAACTTGAAATTTGAATTTAAAAAAAAAATAGTGGTTTGATTAGTATTTTCACCCTTTGACATATATTATAACCCCGCGACAAGACTTTCAAGTGGTATTAGAGCGGGAACACAAACTTATTGTGTTAGATTCGTGTTTAGGCATGAATACTAACAAGTTTTAATGAGGTTCAGTCGCTTTCTAGGCCACCGATTTTTGATTGGTCTAATTATGCATACTGATAAGTGCATATGAAATCAACACTTAAGTCGATGGATGAGCTGGTATGGAAAGAAGTTCTTAGTGGGTGGACCCCACCCACGACTTTAGTAGGTAAAGTTTGTACCTAAACATAGAAACCTGCATCAAGGATGAACACAAGTTATGTAATTATAAGTCACATGGTCTGAATTCTTTGTTTTGTGTCGTCACATTAGAGGAGTTCCTTCGTATTATGACAAGTGAAACATAAAAAGAGGCTTGGGACATTCTCCAACTCACTCATCAAGGAACTAGTATTGTTAAAGCTTCTAACCTCCAAAACCTCAACACTCAATTTGAAACCAGTAGGAGGAGATTCAAACCTTTGATGAGTTATATGTTAAATTGTTGGATATTGTGAACTCGTGTTTTAACTTGTGAGAGTGAATACTCGAGATTCGTGCATTCAAAAAAATCTTAAGGTCCTTACCAGAAAGATTTAATTCAAAAGTGACAATTTTGAATTCCTTGGGTACTTTGGACTCTACGAAACTCGAAGAGCTTGTTAGTGATCTTAAAACTTATGAGCTCGACATGTTTTTCTCCAAAAAGATGAAGAAAGATAAGGTCATTGCTTTAAAATCACGGAAGGAGTAAACATTCATTTCGAATGATAAATCTAACATCGATTATGATGATATGGCCATGTTTGCTAAGAAGTTCAGAAAATTTCTTAAGTTTAATAAATAGAATTCTAAGTACGCTGAAAATAAATTTGAGAACTGATACGACGCAAATATTGCGTATTTCACCCGTTAACCTACGCGTTATTAGCCCCCTCGGGTATCTTAATAACCTACGCGTTATTAGCCCCCTCGGGTATCTTAATCCCTGATGAAAACTAAACTACTACTAACTATAAAGATAGAACCTAAGCTACTACTACACTTGACAAGCAAGTACAGCGGTAAGTCGGGTGTCGTAAGAAATCCACAGGGAGTGATTAAATTTTAGACTTTAATTGTTTTAAAACTTCTGAAAATAAAAGGGTGTAAAAGAAATAAGAAAAGGTGATGTGTGGTTATGGTGACAAAAGAAAAGAATAAGTTACGCTACACAAAAGTAAAGCGAGGATCGGGATCGCATTCTACCAAACGGATCGAAACAACTACTAATTAGAATTAATGCTCCAAAGCATTTAATCGAGCATTTACAATTAAGCATAAACATCACATAAGAAGGAATTTAACCCAAAGTTGCGAGATTAAACATTTAACTGAAAATGGTCACACGCGGATTAAATTCGGACTGTCGCTATAAACACTAAAGTTGCGTGACAAATAAAGTTAAACGCATAACAATCCAACTTTAATACACGCGGTTTCAATTAAACGCGATTTTGCACAAAACCTAGTTTTCGGAGCTCGGGGTCCGAAAATGGCGAAAACGCAATCCCGACCCTATTTAACTAGGGATGCATATTGAAATAACTAAATTAGACTAATTAAACTAGAAAAGCAAGAAATAAAGCTTGTAAACCTAATTAACAAAGCATGTAAACTAATTAGAAAGCAAGGAAAGAATGAAATACAACTATATTAATGGAGAGGGAAGATGAATAGTCCTCGCTTGAGTTTATATCTAAGTCTAGCAAGGCTGTGAAATTACCTAAAAATAATAATGATAATTTCAAGAGGGATGAGTCGCATAGATGTTTTTGGTGTGATATTTATGGATATAGGGCAACTGAGTGTCCCACTAAGCTAAGGAAGGAGGTCAAGAAACGATTGCATACAATGCCACCCTTGGTGATAGTGATCCGAGAGAGGAACCTAATTCCCCTATTGAGCACAACTAAACCACGTTCATGGATAATCATGTGAGCCTTGATGAAAAATATTCCAATGAATATAATTTTAAGCACAATAATTTCGGGGACATTATTTTTTACTCCTAAGTGAGTGATGGTGGAGAGAGTGGAGAAGAAGAAGATGATGAAAAGGAGGAGGAGTATAAATTTGAAGTTGCTTTCCGTGAGTTGTATATAAAGACGATGAAACTTAAAAAGGAAAACTTGAAGTTGGAAGCTTGATTGAGAGAACGTGTTGTAGGTAATAATGAGAGTATATTGATTGAGGATTTTAGGCATGCGAGAAGACTCTTAGGGTAATGCTCATGTTTGTTGAGGGGGAGAGAGATAACCTTTGGGGATTAATAGAGATTTTGAAGAAAGATTCCCTTATTTTTTATAACTCTCGTCGTTTGCTTGAGTATAGGATTGTGGTGTTAGATGAGATATTGAGAGACTCGTGTAGTGTTCAATTTTACTTGGAGTCTAGGTAAAAAAAGTTGGATAAAATGTTAGGCACCGTCCGAATCAAAGATGAAAATTGTGGGATTGGATTCGATGATCCAAATGCTTTCGTTACTAAAACCAAAACCATGCTTTTGAGAGAGTCATCCGTTGTTAGGAACATTAGAAAATGTCAACTCAAGGGTAGCATTCCTCGTCGTGTATTCACATGCACACATTACGGTAGGAAAGGTCACCGTAAGGATTTTTTCATTGATCTTAGAAAAGGTCAGAAGAAGTCTAAGTCTAGAGTCACCGAGGTTCCCAAAATTGGAGAGCATCACGTTTAACCTATGTGGGTTAGGAAATAAGATTTGGAGGCTTTAAATGTTATATTTTTTTATTCTCGAATGCTTTCACATGATACTTCTCATGCTAAATCTAATGGTTGATTGTGTTCGCAGGTTTACATATACTAGATTTTGTACTTCATGTCATATGTGTTTTCTAGTTGTATATGGATTGAGTCTTTTGTATTTTCATATTTGCTTTTCGTATCTTTATTGTGAAAAATACAAAATATTTTATTTTCATGTGGTGCATTTGAAAAATTGTTTAAAAACTCAAAACGATTTTTATTTATCTTTAGTTTAGTTTTACTCATTTTGTTTGGCATATCGGTGTGTTTGAATCCATATCCTTCCATGTTTTCATGTGTCTAGATCATTTTATTAACATTTTCAATGCCTAGATTGTTCTTAATCATGACTGCAAGGAGTAGTTAGACTTTGATTTTCTTAATGGATTCACTTTGCATATGCCTCCTCACACACATGCACGAGCTCTTTTGGATTTTAACTTTATATGTGACATGAGCTAAGTGTTTTGTTCTCCTATCAATATTGTCATTTGCATTTATATTTGATTGGGGGATTTATGCATATAAGAATCAATTCCATTGACTTTTTACTTTATTAAAAATATGAGTGTGCACGGGAAAGGGCTACGAAGGAAGAAATATTCCTTGCATGAATGGTCAATATTGGCACGAGCCTAAAAAAATTAAGAGGCAAAAGAAAAGATATTATTGCCAAGGCAATTTTTTTAGCATTTATTCTTCAAAAGTTTGATGTGTTCAAAATATGAGAGAAAAAAATGTTATATCTATAATTTTGAGGGTGTTATAAGTTCAAGATCAACGTGTTTGCATAGTGAGTCCTGGTTAATTAATGTTTGACGCAATTGATTTGAGAATCATCAATACTTTCTAGGATTTTATGCATCGTGATTCTTTGTACACTATAAATTCACTTATCACCATGAGGCTAAATCTTTGTTTGATAAAGTTAATGCAGTCAAATAGAACTCCTTTACATATTTAAGTGATTGAGTCATATTTCTCTTATTGCTAGTTCATGTCCCCTCACTCTGTTTATCACATGTTTGTTTAGACACGTCGATACTATGTTAGTGTGGAAATCTTATTATGTTTTGTGTCTGTTTGTGGTGTTTGTACCCATATATATGCTTGTGTGTCATTAGTATATTTTGCATACTTATATATATATGGTATTGTTTTGTTTTGATTTTTTGCATTTGCATCTAATCCATATATGCCACATGATCGATTTTAGTTTCAAGTGACTTCAAATTGGTATGCTATATGATTATATTTGTATCTCTTATTTTTTATATCTTTGTATCTCATGCTTTATATTTTATTCAATATGGATTCATTTTTTCATCAAAATTGGTATTAATTGATCATTATTTGGATTATTTATACTTGTGTTATCGAGTTGCTTGTCGTTGCATGTTTCACTACACATTATTGCATGATATACTTATTTTTCTATATTTTTACCCATGTTTCACTTTGGAGGAGAATTGGTCATATTGGAAAGAAATGGTTTTCTTATGCACATTTATTCATTATTTATTCCTAAATAAAAAGGGGGAGAAATCGTATCTCAATCTTTATAGTCCGGGGGAGATTTTTGCCTTAGGGGGAGACATCCTAAATTAGGTAAATATTATTAGACCGGGGGGGGGGGGGGGGGGGGTATTCTTATACAGTTTATATTATTATATATTCTCCTTGCATTTGAAAGTGTGTTTAAGTGTGCAAGTTTGCAATGATGCGAAAAAGTTTTCATAATAAACAAAGCTATTCAATCTACGTGTCGACCAAGTTATAATTTTTCCTTCTAGGGTTGGGGATTGAGTCTTTTATATGACCTTGATGGCCCATAGGTTTTTATTTTGTGTTTTCTCCTAATATATCCAAATGGGGAGATTTGTAAGCACAAATTTTTAATAAAGCCAATTTGTGTGTTTTTTGGCTTATTTTGTGTTTGGACAAAACCTTTGAATCATAGGTTAGGACATCAGTATGTTTGACCTTTCAAGCCTATGACGTGTTTGATTGAAAATGTAGCCGCCACGATATCACGTTCATATCATCGTGCCGAGTTTCGGGTCGAGTTTTCATCTTTATATTTTGAGGATCTCTCAGGTATGAATGCATTAATAATATTTTCCTTGGATATTTTATTTAGGTGTTTATTTTATAAAATATATTTGAAATTATTTTTAATATATTTTTAGAAAATTAGCTAAGTCGTTCTAGCGACATCATGTATGTCATTAAAACAGACCTAGGGATTTCGTTAGAACTGATCCAACGAACTTCGAATGACTAGATTTTAGTTTCCTCTAATTTCTCGTTCGAAATCTCGTTTGATGTCTTTTTCCAACGAACTTTGTGGATTCGTTCAAATGAGCCTTCTGAGTTTGTTCGAACGACCCGATGAAATTTTTATAATTTTGAGATTTTCTTAAGGTTTTCATCTTCATCTCATTTTTGGAAAACTTTCTATAAATAGGAGTGCTGAGAAGCAATTTTATATGAGACTTTAACCCAGTTTTTGAGTTCCAAAACTCTTTAAAAAATCTCTCTAAGTTAATGTGATCATTCATGATCAAGCTTTTCATACTCAAACCCTGTTTAAACCCAACTGTTTAAAGACTTAATTATTCATTATATATATGCTTGGAGATCTAGTTTGTGGGCACTAAGATTTATTCTCTTCATTTTCTTGAAAATAATTTCATACGGTGGACTCCATATTTCTTGTTTACACATGATGGACTCCGTGTTGTGGTGTTGCAGTGAAGAAGCGCTGGATTTCGTATTCTAATTTGTCGACAGTTGATAAGACTTATCGGTGGATAACGAGGCATGTTTGGACTCACACATTGTGAAAGTTGCATGGGTGGACTCCTACGTGTCTCTGTGCGAAGGTTCGGGAATGAAGAGTATCAAGGATTGTGAGGGTATCGAGTCTATGTTGTAAGTCTATTTTACATACACAGTGAATTTTCTTGGGTGGGAAGTTCGAGGTTTTGCCGTTATGAGTTTTCCTCCAACATAGGCATTTTGTGTGGATTGATTTATTTTATCTTGCTATCACCTGGATGCATGCTTTAGGATAAAGATAAAATTGGTTAATCTGATTTAACAGAATAATTATTTTTTAGGCGCTAAGTTTAATTGGGGTAATCTGTATAATTGAACTTAAAATTTGAAATTTTAAAAATATTGGTTTGATTGGTATTTGTACCCTTTGCCACATATTATAACCCTACGGTCAAAATTTCACACTTCAAAATTTTAAACTACTAAAGTAGACCATGGGTTTTATGTTGAAACCCCTCTCTCACTTAATATTTTAAAGTGAGGGTATTTAAAAAAATATTTATTTGATTCTAAACTCCCAAATTTAATCACCGCTAACTTCCTAATTTCTTGCACAAATTAAATTACCCCGTGCCACTATTTTAATTTTCCAAAATATAAATATTTTTAGCTGAAATAAAAACCCAGAGACCTGTAAGGACATATTTTAATAAGTCCGTCATAATTAATTATGTCGTATACCGCTACGAGTCGTCGAAGAATTGAGAAGATCGTATCTACAAAAGACGGATCCGAATTACAAGTTGTCTTCAACATTCAAGCCCAACAATATGAACTTTTGTAAGATAATGTTTAAAGTTTCATTTACATTTCATATTAAGAGTGTTGGGATATTTTTTAAAAGGAGTTTTAAAAAGATTTTATATAAAAATGTTTTTATAAATATTTTTTATAAAAATGTTTCTTTACTGTTTTAGAAAACATTGATGTTTGAAAAGATTTGAAAAATTTCTATGGCAGCAAGCGTACCTGGGTTTCGACGCCAAGGTCGTTCAAGCAAGATAACCATCTCATTCGAACAACATTGATATGTCGCACGTAGTCGTTCGAACGACAGATGAATCTCGTTCGAGCGAGATGGGCTTCTCGTTCGGGCGAGGTTACTTTTTGGATGACACACTGACCTCATGCTTATCCTTTGACCGACTCAAAATTTGTATAAAAAGGGGTTATGCCAGCCTTGGAAAACATGGAGAACAGTTTTCAACCTTAAAGAGTTTTATCCTTTGAAAACTTTTGTTTTGTTTATCTGGCCAAAATCAATTAGAAAAATTCCTTTTGGCAGAAAGTTTTTCTCCAACAATTTAAGGGTTCAAATATTTGTTTTTTGTTTACAATTCGCAAAAATCCCAATTACTTTTGTGTGAGTTATTTTGTGGAACTCAAGAACATATTTTTCTTTGGTTTATTCTTTGTGGGGAAAACTTTACAACCGACAGCTGCGTGCTTTTGTGTAGGTAGTCCTTATAAAATTCACAACTTGTGGAGGAACCGTTTTCTTCTTCATTGCTGACCACCTGGAGTTCTTGCGGGATATTCTGTAACACCCTGCCTAATTAAATACCAGGTGATCAGTCCTTTATTAAATGAACATAAATCCTTGACAAGATTTAAATGGAATAGGAAATCGGGCGACACATGCCCTAACTATGAAGATCTAAAGTAGGAATTGATTCAATGACGAAGTTGTCTAAAGCAAGGGCCTGCAACTCCCACATAAGCTGCAGCACGTCCAATCCAAAGAACCTAAGCATGACGCCCCTGTGGCTGGGCCCCTGTAATACATACATATATATACAAGAGAGAAAGAAATGATAGAAAACGGGTCAGAGCCCGAGTGTAATACAGTTTAAAATAGTTTAGAAAGTATTTAAAATGCTTACCGGTTAATATCACAACCATGTTAGTATGCGACACTCTCTTGAGAATCATCACCTCTCATCTAGTGTGCACTCCTACCGTACCTCTAGGACATCCTAGTTATAGTTCCCACGCTAACTAGATTATTCACATGTATCCATTCTTTATAGCCCAAATTATTCCCACGTATTAACCTTATAATACATATAATGATATTATAAACACACACACACACACACATATATATATATATATATATATATATATATATATATATATATATATATATATATATATATATATATATATATATATATATATATATATAGATTCAACATGGATAAGTCCCTTATTAATTCAATTCAACTAAGTGTTTTCATACATAACTATCTTACATTTCTACTTTAGCCACATAGTAGATATCATCACATGTATATATATATATGTTCACTATTTTATATATATACTATACTTCACCCCGAGACACAGCTGCGGTGCTGCATTACTCTGCTATCTTGTCCCAATACATCACGTCGCTGTATATGGGACTATAGATTCAGTAAAGATTCCTCGAACTACAAATATCAAATCACAAATAATGGAGGCGAACATATTTCTCATACCCACGGGTCACGCACATACCTACGTTCCCATAGTCAACGGACTTATCAACTCACCGATAAGTCTTTCATAGTCCTATGTTCTCGAGCGACAAATAAAAAATCCCATGGATTCATCAGGATATGACTGCCCTCATGCGCAAACCACCCGTCGATAGCAAGTAAGCTAGGTATGTCATACACAGGTACATAATATATGCACAATCACAAAGTCATACATATAAATATTCATATGTTCCAAATTAGGTTCGCCCACGACCCATAATTGTTATTATCCATTCTCAACACAAATTTTACTCAATTATTTCTCATAATGGATTCGTCTCTTTTATTCTCATTTATTATTTGCTTCATTCTTACTTCTGATCTCTCGAAGTATTCTCTCTCACTAAGTATAATTATCAGTAGGTATACCCTCACTTACCTTCTAGTCTAAATCTTTCACGAGTCTCAATCTTTTAGTAAACGTACGCACAATTCCCAATGTATAAATAACTCCCCGTTAACTCAAAATTTCATCTCATATTAATTTCACTCAACTGAGTCTACTTAGACCCTATTGGTCATCTTCATAACCCATTATACTCTATCAATGATAATCAAGGGTTCCTTAGCATTTTAACTAGATTAAACAAAAAGGGAAAAAATATGCAGTTTTCCAGGAGGGGTTGATCGATCGAGTAAAGGGGGTCGATCGATCGATCGATCATCGATCGATCAAACAATTCTTGCGTAGTTTTTTGCAATATTCAACCTACGGGTTCAACCATTTTAACCCCTCCAAACCTCTATAATTTCATCCCAAACTCCCATCAAAGTAATCCAAGTGTATAAGCAATGTACATAAACAAGTTCTAACGTAACGACATCAATAAATCCTCAACGAATCAATCAAAAAGGGGTTTAATCTCAAATCTCTTTATAAAACCAAATTTTGCATGAATAATCACCACCCTCTAATTTAATCAAGATTTTCTTCCCAAATATTATAATAAATCCATGGGTAATCCTCTACATATGATCAAGATTTTAGACTACATGGATTCTCCCTACAACATATATGAATTCTCTTCCAAAACATATAATTCTTCAATTAAAACATATGATTTTCATTCCTAGACTAACATGGAAGGTATATTAACTTGGAAATTAGCAAGATAGATACTTGACTGGGATTTAAGGATATGATTTGTTGATGAAAATTATATGGATGCGTTCCTCGTCATGCGATCTACGTTTTGGTGGTGGTGGCGGTGCAATCGGGTGAGTTCTAGGCCTTGGATTTCTTGAAAAACTCTTAACTTTCTTCTCAAATCTCTTCACCTTCTTCTCTAATCACTTCACCTTCTTCTCTAATGGTTGGCTTAGGCTTTGTATTTGTTAATCCAAGAGACAACTCTAAATGGCTAATAAATACTAAGAAAATTCGTGGGTTTAATTACCCAAAAATACCAAATGTCTAAAAAACCTTCCCGGGGTGTCAATTAGACCAAAAAATGCCTCGAGACCCAAACTAAACCCCCGAGTACACTTTTCTAACTATATCGACCCTTCCGTACACTTTGGCACACTCAAAACCACTATACGGATGACTTGTAATTTATTCACTTTAATAATAATAATTTAGTCCTGACACGACAAAGGCGCGTCCCGAATTAAATTTCCATAATTGCCATTTTATTCACTCGTGATAATTTTTAATAAAATCAATCTCATTTATTACTCTTCTAGTCCAGTAATATTCAACAAATTCCCAATAATTACTAACTCTCGTCACGCTAGTAAATATTTAAAATAAAATGCCGGATTAATATTAAATTAATATCTCAATTAAATTCAATAAATCCTCAATTTTAAAAGCCATAAAAATACGGGGTATTACATACTTCCCCCTAATAACGGAATTTTGTCCCAAAATTTGGAAAAATAAAGCGTAACTGGTAAGGACAACTCCGGGTATTAATCTCACATCTCATGTAATTTCCGTCGTACCACCCATACAGTACATTACTGAATACCCCCACTAATGTGATACTCCAAGCCTTACTATTTAGTTAAATTATCTTGAGTTAAACTTTACCTAAGTCATCAAACATATAAATCTGGAAGTCACAACTTCTACTTTCATTAACCTCAAGAATACTTACTGTGTCACAAATATGGAAAATACTACAATCCAACCATCCAGGGCGCCCATACACCCAATGTGTGTACATTCCATCATAAGGTCTAAATGAATGTGATTCCTCTGTAAGGTTACCCTTAATTAACTGTCTACTTAGTCTATAATCCGTATTTCTATGATTTCCACATTCTCATTTGGCGATTTCATTTGCCTCAAATCATGCTACAACTCATAACTCTCTGATTAATATAAATATATACATATAATGGCAAAGGTTATAAAATCATATTCTAAAGGCCAAACTTACTTCGACTCCCAACGTTCTTTAGTTTCATGCGTGGGGTGTCTCACAGAGCGAAATCCAAACAAGGAACCCCCCGATACACTACTACCTAAAATAGTTGGTCATCGAAACTCCTCAGGTCCTTAGTCTATAGTATATAACATCCCAACAAGTTTTTATCTATTTATAGAAGTCTACTTATTCAATCTCATAACAAAGACAATACGCTGGCTATAACGATCAATCTTGGTCTCATATACAATAAGTCAATCCATGCCGATAATCACATCTTACTCAGATATGTCTATAACAAGTAAATCCCCGATAAAATTAAACTCGCGTTATGATATATAAAAATAATAATAGGCGTCCCACTACCCATCGGTGAGTCTACATAAATAATAGTGCCAATGGCCAAGTCTAGTAACCCTATGGTCCACGCAATTCTAATAGCTACAAATGAATGTGAGGTCCTAATGACAATCATTATGCGCCCCATAACTCCATAGATAGAAAATGTACCCTCCTTTGCGGGTGGTGGTTATTGACTCCCACTATTTTAACTTTGCTCCGATGAGTCAAGAAAAAAATTTACCCCAAATTTTCAGTTCTTGTTAACCACCCTCCACTATATGTCCAAGCCTTTGAATATATTGCCTTCGTTGGGTAAAACACCCAATTCCCGCATTTTTAGAACTTCTACTGATAACTCTCCTCAATTTTCCATTTGACCCTCTCCCAAGCGTACTACATTGGGTGAGTCTAATTTGGCATCACCTTCGACTATAGCAGCACTTGGAATTTGTAGGCTGCGTCCTAACCATCTTTACAGTCCTGGCCTCTCGTGCCATACTAGGGGTGACCTCGACTACGGTCATCATCCTCGAACATACTTCATAACCTCCTAAGTACGACCTCCGCTATCCGTCCAATGGACCTCATCTGCCATACTTCTTGTACGAACACGCCTGAACACAAATAATATTCACTAATATATACGTTATAGAAGGAGAACAGAATATTACCAAAGAAATAAACAATCCTAAACACAGGGCTCTATATCAAAGAAAGCTACGCTGGAAGCATAATAAGCCGCACAGATCCTAAAGGACACTAGAACCTGATGCTCTGATACCACCTGTAACACCCCACCTAATTAAATACCGGGTGATCAGTCCTTTATTAAATTAAAAATCAGGTGAACGGTTGGTTCATTCTCTGCATCACTGTCGCAAAATAATATTTCCAATTTGAACACCCTAAATAATTAAGCTAAGTGTCAAAACCATTTAAAACCTCATTTTTCCTTTCTTAAATACCAATATAAAAACCATTTTAATACCCAACAGTTAAGACTCACATAAATACTAAGGATGGAAATTTACACACAAGAATTAAACCATCGATATAATCCAAACCAAGTATAAGAACCATAAATGAAATCAATTGACAATAGTTAACTCCCAAGGAGTATTGAATATCGAAAATATAAATGAACATAAATCCTTGACAAGATCTAAACGGAATAGAAAATCGGGCGACACATGCCCAAACTATTAAGATCTAAAGTAGGAACTGATTCAATGACGAAGTCGTCTAAAGGTCCTGCAACTCCCACATAAGCCGCATCACGTTTAATCTAAAGAACCTAAGCATGATACCCCTGTGGCTGGGCACCTGTAATACATACATATATATACAAGAGAGAAAGAACTAGCAGAAAACGGGTCAGAGCCCGAGTGTAAAACAGTTTAAAATAGTTTAGCAAGTATTTAAAATGCTTACCGGTTAATATCACAACCATGTTAGTATGCGACACTCTCTTGAGAATCGTCACCTCTCATCTAGTGTGCACTCCTACCGTACCTCTAGGACATCATAGTTATAGTTCCCACGCTAACTAGATTATTCACATGTATCCATTATTTATAGCCCAAATTATTCCCACGTATTAACCTTATAATACATATAATGATGTTATAAACATCTATATATCCATTTAGATTCAACATGGACAAGCCCCTTATTAATTCAATTCAACTAAGTGTTTTAATACATAACTATCTTACATTTTTACTTTAGCCACATAGTAGATATCATCACATGTATATATATATATGTGTGTGTTCACTATTATATATATATACTATACTGCACCCCGAGACACAGCTGCGGTGCTGCATTACTCTGCTATTTTGTCCCAATACATCACGTCGTTGTATAGTGGACTATAGTTTCGGTAAAGATTCCTCAAACCACAAATATCAAATCACAAATAATAGAGGCGAACATATTTCTCATATCCATGGGTCACGCACATACCTACGTTCCCATAGTCAGCGGACTTATCAACTCATCGATAAGTCTTTCATAGTCCTATGTTCTCGAGCGATAAATCAAAAATCCCATGGATTCATCAGGATATGACTGCCCTCATGCGCAAACCTCCCATCGATAGCAAGTAAGCTATGTATGTCATACACAGATACATAATATATGCACAATCACAAAGTCATGCATATAAATATTCATATGTTCCAAATTAGGTTCGCCCACGACCCATAATTGTTATTATCCATTCTCAACACAAATTTTACTCCATTATTTCTCATAATGGATTCGTCTCTTTTATTCTCATTTATTATTTACTTCATTCTTACTTCTGATCTCTCGAAGTATTCTCTCTCACTAAGTATAATTATCAGTAGGTATACCCTCACTTACCTTCTAGTCTAAATCTTTCACGAGTCTCAATCTTTTAGTAAACGTACGCACAATTCCCAATGTATAAATAACTCCCCGTTAACCCTAAATTTCATCTCATATTAATTTCACTCAACTGAGTCTACTTAGACCCTATTGGTCATCTTCATAACCCATTATACTCTATCAATGATAATCAAGGGTTCATAAGCATTTGAACTGGAGTAAACAAAAAGGGAAAAAATATGCAGTTTTCTAAGAGGGGTCGATCGATGGAGTAAAGGGGGTCGATCGATCGATCATTGATCGATCGATGTTCTTGAGTCGATCGATCGATCAAATAGTTTTTGCCCAATTTTTTGCAATATTCAACCACGGGTTCAACTATTTTAACCCCTACAAACCTCTATAATTTCATCCCAAACTCCCATCAAAGTAATCCAAGTGTATAAGCAATGTACATAAACAAGTTCTAACGTAATGACATCAATAAATCCTCAACGAATCAATCAAAAAGGGGTTTAATCTCAAATCTCTTTATAAAACCAAATTTTGCATGAATAATCACCACCCTCTAATTTAATCAAGATTTTCTTCCCAAATATTATAATAAATCCATGGGTAATCCTCTACATATGATCAAGATTTTAGACTACATGGATTCTCCCTATAACATATATGAATTATCTTCCAAAACATATAATTCTTCAATTAAAACATATGATTTTCATTCGTAGACTAACATGGAAGGTATATTAACTTGAAAATTAGCAAGATAGATACTTGCCTGGGATTTAAGGATATGATTTGTTGATGAAAATTATATGGATGTATTCCTCGTCATGCGATCTACGTTTTGGTGCTGGTGGCGGTGCAATCGGGTGAGTTCTAGGCCTTGGATTGCTTGAAAAACTCTTCACCTTCTTCTCAAATCTCTTTACCTTCTTCTCTAATCACTTCACCTTCTTCTCTAATGGCTGGCTTAGGCTTTGTGTTTGTTAACTCCAAGAGACAACTCTAAATGGCTAATAAATACTAAGAAAATTCGTGGGTTTAATTACCCAAAAATACCAAATGTCTAAAATACCTTCCCGGGGTGTCAATTAGACCAAAAAATGCCTCGAGACCCAAACTAAACCCCCGAGTACATTTTTCTAACTATATCGACCCTTCCGGACACTTTGGCACACTCAAAACCACTATACGGATGACTTGTAATTTATTCACTTTAATAATAATAATTTAGTCCTGACACGACAAAGGCGCGTCCCGAATTAAATTTCCATAATTGCCATTTTATTCACTCGTGACAATTTTAATAAAATCAATCTCATATATTACTCTTCTAGTCCCATAATATTCAACAAATTCCCAATAATTACTAACTCTCTCCACGCTAGTAAATATTTAAAATTTAAATACCGGATTAATATTAAACTAATATCTCAATTAAATTCAATAAATCCCCACTTTTAAAACCCATAAAAATACGGTCTATTACAGATTCCACGCAACGTTATTTGTAGACGTTGCTTTGGAGGTTTATCGACGACACCGTGTGTTACTCTTGTGGACGAAAGAAAGATTGTATGCAAGTTAATAGTGTTGTAAACTTGTCAGAGTTCTATAAAAAAGGTTTTACTCGAAAGGTTTTTTTTACTTAACTTTATGTCACATGATTTATATATTTATGGTTTGACAAGCACACACATAGATGCATGTTTAGGGGCTGATTTAATTTGGTGTAACACCCCGTGTTTTTATTAATTAATTGGAATTTTCGAGAAAAAATAAATTTTTGAATTTAATAATTTTTATTGGCTAAATATGTTGGTTATGATTTTAGAAGAATAGAACTTCAAGCGGAATTAAAATTGGAGTTAAAATGGATTTTATATTGATTTTACAATTTTTGCACCTTATAAATTTTTTGGGTGAACTGTCAGATTTTAGGCATGATCGATCGATCGATGCCTGGGGGTAGATCGATCGACCCTCCCAGAAAATATGAGCAACAAGTTGTTTTTAAAGAATTTGTGTAGGATTAGGACTCCTAATCACTATATAACCTTGTTAATCCGCAGGGGGACTTCTCATAATCACTTTTCTCCAGTTTTTCACCAGAGAACACTTCCAAATATTTTTCCTGTCACCCATATTCATCAACCTTCTTCATTATCAAGATTTTTGTCACAAGTTTTGGGAGGCTTAATTGGGGTTTAATCAAGTTGGTTCAAGAACACTCTTTTGCTAATTTTTCGCAAGGAATCCAGATTTCTAATCAGATTTTCAACACGATCTTTACAGGCATGAATACTATATTCTTTTCCTTTAGTATTATGCGTTTTAAGTGTCGCCTAAACACTTAATTACATGTTTTCTTAAAAATAATTAGTAACTTAATTAGAAAAAGTGAATACTAATTATGGGGGTATTTTTATAAAATCTTTAAATCTGAATAATATTCATAACCCTTTGGGTACGTAGGATTCATGAGTGATTTTGGGTTTTATTGGTGTAGGTTGCATGTAGAAAAACCCTAGCTTCAAAATAATTGACTTTTGGGTGCGTATAACTCATGTAATACATGTAGAGATAATAAATTTTGGCTTTTGATGTATTTATGATGAAAACTTTGTATATTTAATTTAAAATAATTAAATGAGATTATTTGGGTATTGTTGACGTTGTGATAATTAAATTAAAGATTTAATTGAATTAGACTATCATGCGCAGTTTTATACGTTGACTAATTATTCTTGTTGGTATGACTTGTTGGTATTATTAAATATCATTGTGATGAAGGATTGTTGGGTATTATTGCTCTCCCTATATTTTAGAATGCCTTATAGGAATGGGACTAGTGAGGGAAAATTATCACGGTTTTATTGTGGGGGTGGGATGATTTTTATTACTTTATCGTCGTTATGCTAGTCTAGGTATGAGACTAGGTTATGATTTATGTTAAAAAATCCTCCTATACATAGGTTAGGATGTATTGATAACTTGGGGACCCTTAGGTATGGGACTAAGGGGTATTTTGAGGATCTCACATCGATTAAAGGGTGGGGTGTTTATAAATTGTGAATTGAGAAATTGAGAACTAATACCTAAGATAATAAGATGGGTATTAAAATATATTGGTGACATAATCAGCGAGGGCCGACAGCTTAAACCGGCCACCCAGCGTTTTATGTCATATCGTGTGTGGAGCCTTGTCAATCAGCGAGGACCGACAGTTTAAACGGGCCAGCCGGCGTTTTGACAAGGGGATGTGTATTTTTGGTGGAGAAATCACCCGAGGCGGGAGAACCGCCATAATAAAATGAGGTTATAATAAAAGTTGGTTAATTTAATTAAAGTAATATCGTGGGACTTGAGAATTTAAAATCATATTGGTGTGCCTTTATAAATGGGATTTTTACGGGTAGTTAGTGGTTTATATTTATCGCATTTAATTATTCCGTTTAATTTAAAATATTCTATTGTGATATTTATTGCGTATAATGCTACTGTCTGGATTCAAGAATCCTATTTGAGGGGAGTAGTGTGTATTCTTGCTCGGGATTTGGCTCTGACCCATGCGTTGACTAATCTTTTTCAGGATTAGAATTGGAGAAGCTGCATAAGATTTTTGGAGATTATCATTTGGAGGTGCAACTGGAGCGGATTTACTTTGTTGTTTTGTCTTAGCTTAGACTTTCCTTTCGGTCGTATTTCATTATGAGACTCAGTTTAGAGAGTTATTGGGCCATTCGGTTCCAAAGTTGTTTATAGGATTTATTTCAGTTATTCGAAGTTGGATCTTTATTCAGATATTATTTAATCATTATTGGAGATTGGATTTTCGAAGTTAGCATGTGATCGATCTTTTATCGCTTAGTTGTTTATGATCATTTGAGGTTAATTCAATTATTTATCTTATGGACTGATTTATTTATGTCTCATATCTGTCTCATGCTAAGAATGGTATTTTATTTACTCACGCCCGGCTTAGTTTTGGTGGCGGCCGACGGCAGAATTAGGCGGGGTGTGACATTTGGTTTATATTGACTCCAATTATATAAGTGTGCCAAATTAAAAACTTGCGAATTTATTCAATTAATTTGAATTCGATATCACACACCATCGTCATATTTTCAAATTGGTATCGGAGCGGGTTACGCTAATTTATCGCGTGATCCTGATTTTTCAAGGATTTATTTTTTTTGATACAATTTGACTTCTCACGTTGTCAAATTGGTTTCAAAGCGGGTTGCGCTAATTTATCGTGTATTCCTATTTTTCGCAAAATTGTGTGATATTGATTTTTTTTGAAAAATCAGTTTTGTGAAAAATCGTAATTTTTTCGATGGAACTCTTATGTAATTAGATGCCCCCCTTTGATGACACGAGTGAGAGTTTTGATGATATAAATCGTTTGAATTTGACGTTTTCTAAAAGAATTAATTTTTTGAAAAAAGAAAATTCTCGTTTTAAATTCGCATTGGATCTTTTTGCAAATGGTTCAAAATCAAAGAGATTTTTATCGTGAAAAATTTGTTTCCTTGGACCATGACTTTGTTGCTTTAAAATTGTTCAAGAAGGAGAGTGATGATAGGGTCCTATTTTTTAAAAAATAATTGGAGGACCTTAAAAATTCGAAGGTTTGTGTTTGTGCCAAAGATGACAAAAATATTTTAATCAATGAGTTTGTGGCACGTGAAGAGACTCTTAGGGAGAAGTTTGCTTTAGTTGAGGGGGAGCGTGATAAACTGTTATGTTTAATTGAAAATTTGAAAAAGGCGTCCCTTAAATTAGAAGAGTCTTATTCTTTGCTTGAGTCAAAATTTTGAAGTTAAAAAATGATTTGACAGACTCGAGTAGGTTTGATAGTGATGGTAATGGCTCATCTTGTTCTCATGCTTCTAGTGCTAAAGACAAAACCTTTATTTATTTTAGAGGGTCAACCTTTCCCAAGGATGTTAGAAAAGGCCAACCCATAGGTTTCGTTCCACCCGTTCACTCATGTTCATATTGTGATAGGAAAGGTCACCTTAGGAGTTTTTGTTTTGATCTTGGAAAATGTCCTAGGAAGTTTATGTCTAGTGTTTTCGTGGTTCCCAAATCCCCCACACGACGTTTCACATCTATTTGGGTTAGGAAATCACTTTTAGAGGCTCTAGATTTTAGACTAGTTGATTCTCGTTTGCTTGCACATGATTCTTCTCTTGCCATATCATATAGATGATTGTGTTTGCATGTTTGTCATTCACTAGTTGTGGTTTCATGATATATATTTGGTAATGTGTTGACATGTACTTTTTGTATAAATTCTTGCTTTTGAAATTTTTTGAAAAATACAAAAAGATTTTATTTTGATTAAATTTTTAAAAAATACAAAAAGATATTATTTTGATAAATTTTTTAAAAAATTCAAAAAGATTTTTGTATTTTGTTTGCACCTTTTATGGATACTTAGGATGACCGAGTCACAACATCATTCCATTTTTCATGTGACTATTTAGTAGTTTTGAGACAATAGGTCAATTCATCTATGTGCTTTATAATATTTGGAGTCATTAAGATGTAATTAAGTGTTACTTCCTACATGTTTGACTCATAATTTCCATTATTTCACACATGCATGGATTTGTTTGATTATTGTGCTTGTCTTATCATATGTTGGTTGGGTGTTTTCACTTCAATTATGTCCTTAAAACGAACCAAGCGCGATAAAACTTGATAAGAAATTTGTGCATGTAAGAGCCGTTGGTGAGGTTGTGTGCTTTGTTTGAAAACGGTGAAGGGCTACGAAAGATTTTCATTTATCCTTTGCAATTAAGCAGTCGTTTAAATTGGACCTAAAAAATTGAGGAATTTTATTATCCGGGGTCCAAAGAGGTTTAAAAGCGCTCAAAAAAATTTAAAGGCAATAAAAACAAATTCATGCCGAATACGGGCCATTTAGGTTTTTCACCAATTCTCCAAAGTTTGAGAATTTAGTTTAACACTTCTAAAAGAAAATATATATGAGGGAGTTTGGTTGGAGATTTTATAACGGGTTTGCATGTCCTTGAAAATCTTGAAAAAAACGCTAAATAATTTTGGACGTTATTGGTGTGGAAATCACTTTGACTTTGATTTGTTGATTTGCATAAGACGATGTCATTTAAATTCAACAAATTTTTACACCTAAGGATACCTTTGATGTTCATTCGTTAGGAGTACACGTATGCATAGTGCACATATGATTGATTGATTTTATTTACCTATCGAATGTGTTCACACCCACACATTCCATTTCCATGACTTGGTTGTTTGAGTTTAAATCCATGGTGTGATTTTTAGTATCTTATTTTTGTATAAAAAAATGAAAAATCCAAAAATAGTTTGTGGATGTTTTTGGGACATACCTTTGCATGCGCATAGCTTGATCCTTGTTTGCTATGCATTTTTATCGTGACACTCCATGTTTTGATTATTTCTTCTTATCTGTCTATTTGGGGATATCATAAAAAGGGGGAGAAAGAATTATCACGTTATGGGGGAGTTTTTGCATTATGGGGGAGATTTGATTTATTAATGCTTTATTCTCATATCATTTCAATCTCGATGCGTCACGAAGGTTTTTACTTTATCTCATGTGTGTAGGTACAAAGATTGAAGATCATGATGTTGCACTCCCCCCCCCCCCCGATGAGAAAAGCTTTGAGAGTTTTGATGTTGAAGAAAAATTTGAGAACTTGCAAATTTTACGTCTTCAGATTTGGGACTCATGGGAGGGTAAACTTGTATAGGTATTTTGGTATTTAATAATTTGGCTGTTTTTATGTATGTACCGGCATAGAGATAGGGGGATATTTGTAAGGACATATTTTTAATAAGTCCATCACAATTGATTATGTCGTATGCCGCTACGAGTCGTCGAAGAATTGAGAAGATTATATCTACAAAAGACAGATGCCACTTACAAGTTGTCTTCAACATTCAAGCCCAACAATATGAACTTTGGTAGGATAATGTTTAAAGTTTCATTTACATTTCATATTAAGAGTGGTGGGATATTTTTTAAAAGGAGTTTTAAAAAGCTTTTATATAAAAATGTTTTTATAAATGTTTTTTATAAAAAGGTTTCTTTATTGTTTTAGAAAACATTGATGTTTGAAAAAAATTAAAAATTTTGTAAGGCAAGAAGCGTACCTTGGTTTCGACGCCAAGGTCATTCAAGTGAGATCATCATCTCGTTCAAATGACATTGAGATGTCGCGCATTATCATTCGAACGACACGTGGATCTCGTTCAAGCAAGATGGGCTTCTCGTTCGAGCGAGGTTACTTTTCGACTGACACGCTGACCTCATGCTTATCCTTTGATCGACTCAAAATTTGTATAAAAAGGGGTTCTGCCAGCCTTGGAAAACGTGGAGAACAGTTTTCAACCTTAAAGAGTTTTATCCTTTGAAAACTTTTGTTTTGTTTATCTGTTCAAAATCAATTAGAAAAATACCTTTTGGCAGAAAGTTTTTCTCCAACAATTTAAGGGTTCAAATATTTGTTTTTTGTTTACAATTCACAAAAATCCCATTTACTTTTGTGTGAGTTGTTTTGTGGAACCCAAGAACATATTTTGCTTTGGTTTATTCTTTGTCGGGAAAACTCTACAACATACAGCTGCGTGCTTTTGTGGAGGTAGTCCTTATAAAGTTCACAACTTGTGGAGAAGTCATTTTATTCTTCATTGCTGACCACCTGGAGTTCTTGTATTGTGGGAGATTACAGCCGGCGTTATTTCTATCAATTGCTTTGGAGTTTTATCGAAGACACCGTGGGTTACTCTTGTGGGGGGAAAGCAAGATTGTATGTAAGTCAATGGACTTTCAAACTTGTCAGGGTTCTAGAAATAAAAGGTTTTACCCGAAAGGGGTTTTTTCCTTAACTTTGTGTCACATGCTTTATCTATTTATGGTTTGACACGCACACACATAGATGCATGTTTAGGGGATGATTTAATTTGGTTTATATTGACTCCGATTATATAAGTGTGCCAAATTAGAAACTTGCGAATTTATTCAATTAATTTGAATTCGATATCACACACTCTCGTCATATTTTCAAGACCAAAATTTAATTTGTACTTTAAATTGATCACGTGATTAATAGAATTGAAAAAGGAACAAACAAAATTTATTTTTCTAGAAAAAAACGTGATATAGGTTGGTCACATAAATAATCCATGTCATCCATGATAGTTTGGGTTCCTAATTAATCAATTAATTATCACACAATAATGATCAACGGGAATCATAATAAAACATAATTACATGCAATTATAATTCAGATATGAATTAAATACCATTTCCATCATGTCCTAGAGTTATTCTCGAAGTGGAACTCTTTAATATCAAGAATACCATTTGAACTAAACTTCTTTATGAACAAGAGTCCTCCTTGAATTAGATATCTTTATAAAATAGATTCCTTTATGGATATGACTTATTAAAAAACTTCTCTGCACATTTGGGAATGATTAGAACGAAGAATCGGGGTAAGAAACATCAAAACAACATCAAAATCCATCAAAAAGAGAATCTGCCCAGGGGACATGATCTATTAGCTATACCCAATCGATTGGGTACCCAATCTATCGATTATAGGTGATCCATTGGCCCTGCCGATAACAATCTCATCCTAACTTTGCAAATCTCATGAAAAAACCTTCATAACTGGATCAAAAAAATTCACCAAAATCCATGAAACTTTCTCCATGACAAAATCCTTTGAAAATAAAGTATTCTAAATGATAAACTATTACAACCATTCACAAACTCCTCCAATTACATCGATTAATGCAATAATTAATGATGACCTAATATTTATAACTAAATTGAAACTATGAAGAGAAATAATTATGAATAAACCACGTGAGGGTCCATTCACATATAATAAAATTCATGCGACGATGATACAAGGGATATAATCATTAGAACACCATAAAACCAAGTTAATACGATAATACATATTACATGCAAAGATAAGGTTTAATGTTGGATGACATGGACCTTTTCTAAAAAGATCTATAGTCAGTGCTCTGATACCAATTGTTGTGGATTGACATTATAAATAAAATTTTCTTCCCTAAGAGCTTCAATTGATCATGATTCAGAAAGTAAGAAAACCATAATTAAATTCAAAGAATGAATCTAGGGTTGGAATCAAGATACCTTTATGGATCTTGTAGGTGATCCAAATGAAAAGAAATCTGCGATGTACAAGATGAAGAGGCTAATTTTCTTCCTCATCCAAATCTATTCAATAATTCCTCGAATGCCTTGAATCTTCTAGTATATGATCACCTTAAATTAAGCCTTGTGTGTCAGTACTCTCGAAGATGAAAACTTGGTGGTCTATAAGAGATATCACTTTCTCTCTCCTCACCCTTCACACAAATGTGAATAGTATTTTTTCTCTCCCTATCTAGCCCTAGGTAATGTAAAATGCTTCTTAAACCCCTTTCATTTACCTATACAAATAGTTAATGAAGTGGGCTTAGTCCAATTTTGGTTCCCAGAGAGTTGGGCATACTAATTTAGTAATGGACTATATTAGGGATCCAAGACTAATAATTAAATTGAGTTCCAAGCGAAAATATGAAAATCCCATATTCCTTCCCGCAATATATTTTCTTTTGTGTTTAATTATAATTAATTCATTAAATAGTTATAAATTCACTATAATTTAATTATCTCAGAATTACTTGAATAATGACTTCTTATTTGCAAAGTTAGATAGCGAGTGATATGATTCCCTGTGTAAATCATACAAAATCCATTTGGTGAAATTTAATTCACTGCTAATTGATTTTCACCAATGTCTTATGTATTCGTTGATCTCAAACTTAATTTATTTGATACTCTACTGAATTATAAAATCCATCGGTTGAGTTTTCTGGTAGAATCAAAACTTGTAAGTTTATCAAGGGGATATCACAATCCAGGATATTTTCCAAATGCGAATTCCTATAGTATATGATCTTAGAAAGATCCGCATAAGGATTTCTCAACTTACAGATACTTACACCCAATAAATGGAATTGCAGTCATAATAATCAAAGTAATAATTATGTTTATACGTCAATGCTTATAATCCACGGGATTCAGAATATGTGCACCCTTTGCAAACATTGTGATATTTTGCAAGTATAATATAGTCAGCACCAAGACTTGAATCTCATCCTTATCCCGTTCAATACATTCCCTATGTACCGGTATGATCCTTTTTGAACTATCAGACAAGAAGAAAATACAATATGCTATATGTACTCCCCCAAATGCTAGCATATGATAATGATGTATAATCATAATCGTAGGCTAGAATTTTGGGAAGTACATATAGCATGTTGTATTTTTTTCCAAACCATTAGACATGATCCCGTAGTCAAGATAAGATACTAAGACCTCATTTGCAGCTTTACCAATGGGATGTCAACTGATGATCTATGTTATCAACTGTTTAATTGAAGTAGAGCTAAAAGTTTGATCTTTTGTGATCAAGTTGAACTCAACTCATAAGAATTCCTACTAGGTTCGATTGCCCGAGATATACAGAATATATATTAGATAAACATAAGGAATTCTCACAAGCATGATTCCTATTTTAAAATGAACTCGACACACCTTTATTAAAAAATTAACATCATATATGGTTTTAAGAATAAAATCCCAATAACACCATTGTGTCAATTTATCAAAAGTAAGGGTATGTGGCCAAAGTTCATTTCATGACTATGTTTTAAAGAAAAAACTACTCATGTGGGTGTTTACACCATCGTATTCTTAAAATTAAATTAAAACACGTTAATATATTGAACTTTTACAAAATAATATGACTAATATCATATTTAATGGGCCATTGTGTTATGGACAGTTGGTATTATATTTTTCAACTTTAGGCTCTAGTAGTTGTCCAACAAGCCTTAAAGAGAAGTCATGCGAACACAAAAATATGTATACACACACATACACATACACACACACACATGTGTGTGTGTGTGGGGGGGGGGGGGGGATTATTAATCGCATTGATAATAAAATTTGAAATAATAGTTAAACCAAGAACTACAATTTAATAAATATGACATTATTAGAACAATTAGTGAAGTTGCATATAAAAATAATTGGCCAAGGGAAAAGTTAAATTCTTTGTTCTTAAGAATTTTTTTTACCCCAAACTGGTGCTCATGGTTCTACAACAATTATTTCTCGTGATACAATGATTACTTCTTTAAGTAGTAACACTATAAACATGAAGAAACAAACAAAATAAATGTTCAAGTCATCTCAATTAATGTATACAAACTCATGGAATTTGAATGGAAATGCAATGCATTAAGGATGAACATTCTGAATATCTCCTTCAAAATTATTAGAAGTAGACTATGACACACTTCAAAAATTTTCAAATATTATCTTAAAATTTTGAATTTGATTTGAAAACTTCCTAATGTAAATATAGATTTTCAGACATGTTTATCAGCTTGAAATGGCAAGTAGAAATGATCACAATTGTTGGTAACCACTCTATTTATCAGAAGTTGCCATAAATGTTAAAAACTAGTTATCACTAAATTAATCATTAATTAACTGTCACATCATTATTAAAAGTAAATTCAACAGGTATAAAAATCTCCAGATAAATTTTCACTCAAAAGAAATACTGTTTTTAAGCCCAAGACTAGACCAAGATGAGTCGGGTAACTTGGTCCGGGTCAAATAGTAATGGGTGTAAAAATTAGGGTGAACCTTGGGGTCGAAAGCCAAATTAACTCCAAGTGTTTATTTATAAATACACTCCCGACTACTTTTCTAAGTGGAAAAATTCATTTTTAATACTTCTTGAGTCAAGTTTCCATGTTTTAAGGTGTCACTTTACAACCAATTTTTTGTCACAACGTCATGGTTTTGATCAATTGAATAGACCATATTGATTTACTCATAAAAATAACATACATTCCAATATAGACCTTTATTAAATGATGTGTTGGTACCACATTTATTTAGGCTCAAAGTTGATCATATCATTTTTCTTTAAAATAAAATTTTAAAGAGATGCAAGTAGGGCATATGAATCTCAACTAGGTTGAAACCCTTAGAGGCAAAGAAAATCCAAAAAAATTAAGTTATAGAATTCATAAATTTCAACAATCCCTCAGATACAAAATATAGTTAGCCTTTTATCATATCATACAATTTTATTAGTGGGATTACATATATAACAACACCACATAATGTGTGCATAATTGTGTAAAGTGCCAGAAGGTAACCATCTCATTTAACAACCAATGAAAGGGCTCAAAACCTAATAAAACTTATCCCATTGCACAATGGGGGTTAGATATAATGAGCTATATACTTGAACGACCACAATAAATATTCATTCTTATTAAAATAAACTATTTTACCAAATAGATAGAGGTAACCACACGATCTAACAGAAGGAACGTGATTATTATAAGCTTGAAAAGAACTTCATCATAAAGTTGACATCACTCAATCACATATTATAGACAATAAAAACTTAGTCTTAAAGTCCCCCTTCAAGAAGTTCATCTCTAACCATGGCATTAGACACTACTTTATCTCTTTATATTGTCCCACTTGTAATAACAATGCTTAAGGTTCGAATAGAACATTCTCGGCGACATAAATAATAAATTGGATAAAACTAAGGTGTTGTGACCGAACCGTGGTTGAATAATGTTGAGGCATAAATCTCACTTTGGTTCCACATTACGGTTGAAAGATAAAGGCTAAGGCCTAGCCCTGACCTCACTAAAGACTCATCACGATTGATAAACCTTGATTTCAATCAGTAATTTGATATGGATATCATCTTAAGTCATTTTTTTAGGGGGGGAATAGGATAATATTATCCAAGGACTTTATTGATAAAAAGAGGAAGGAAGGGCCTCTTTCTAGTGGCTTACACAAGATAGAGAAGGGGAATCATCTTAAGTCATTCATCATCACATACATATCCGTGAGTGCAAAATAATCACAATGAATGGTTCTAAACGACAAAGAAAGAATTAATGAGTAAAGCAATATCATAACATAGATGATTTACGTGGTTCGACAGTTGCTTATGTCCACAGATGGTTTATGAGTTTTTATTAATTCTTTGAGAATTTTGGAATAAAGAATTATATGCCCCTTTGCCTAGGGGTAAGGGTTTTATTTATAATAATAAGAGTAGTTGAGCCGTGTTGAAACTCTTCAAGCTACTGATTGACTAATTTATTAATCCATGTTTATCTCCTCTAAGATTACTAATAACAAGAATGAGCCTTCCATGATTATCCACATGACACCAATTATGAAATGAGCAACATGTTTAATTTATTTGAGTTGGGCCTATTTGGGCTGCCGAGGATTTGGACCATTATGGTTTGCATCACACAATTACCCCTAAAATTCTTTATTAATAATGAAGGATTTTATACATTTTTTTTGCCCAAATGATAAGTCCAAATTATGAATTCACACGAGGGTATGTCTTGTAAATATTTGATCAAGATAAGGGTACGTTAGTCTGAGATTAAGAAAATGAACCACCAGTTGCATTGATGATCTTTGGTTCTGCTCCGTGTGATTAGTATCTTGGAATTTGTCCTTCGCTTACTCCATATTTTGTATCATCATTTGTATACTCTTCATCATTCAAAAAGATAATTCAAAGCTTCTGTCTTCACAATCTGCTTGTAAGTCTTCTTTATCCTTGATTATTTTTCTTATCTTTGTATCTTCTCCTGTTTATTTTCATTTAATATCCCTTTATCCCTCACTTTATTTCTCAAAATGGTTTATGCAATCAGTGAAAGGATAGTGGGGGAGTTTAGAATAGCATACTCAATTCCTTTTTGGGTGACAATTGTGCCCCGGTGCCTAGTAATTATGTTGCTGTTGAGGGTGGTCATTGGATCCATACTCTCTTAATGGCTGAAGGGGGAATAACGTTTCCCCAAAATCAACTATTCTTAGAGTTCTGTGAATAATTTGATGTGGTTCCTGCCCAATGTTCCCCAAGCACATGGCATATTGTGAACGGAGTTCCTAGTATATATGAGCTGTATGGGACCAACATAGGAATCCTAGAAATTAGCTATTCTTATTCTTGGTCCCATACTACAAATGGTATTTTATACCTGAAGGCGAGGAAAACTAATAGGGTTTTGGTTGTCAACCTCCTTGATTCCAACAAGGGGTACTAGGATCAAGACTTTATTACTCAAAATTGGCAATATCCACCTCTCCCCGAGGGCGAGCAATATTAAGGGTTTCTTTGCCCATAGTGGTTGAGGAAAATAGGTTAACTTTCCATTTCTTCTTGCTCTGAAATCTTACTTGATTACATGATTACTGATGAATTTTTATTTTCTTCTCATCATCTCGATCGAAGAAGAAAGAACCCTTTCTTTCCCATATCAACAAAGATAAGTTACTCAAAATCTGGGAGTTGAGGAGGCCTTTGGTTTTGGATCATCGATCCTTCCTTCTTAAATATAAGAATTCCACCATTAGCTTCACAACCCGCTTGATAGATACAGTACCAGAGGTTCCACTTGCCTTTATGAGTAAGGAAGCTTATACCTCTTCTTCATTTGAATACTTAGACATTGAGTCTATTCCTATTGCCGTTGAAGATTTAAGGCTCCTAGAAAGAGTATTTTATTGATTTATGATGACGATATGAACCATGCCCCCCCAAAATCAAGGCTTATAAGAGGATTGATCCTGAGGGACTTTCTACCTCTGAATTGGTGTCGGACTCGTCAGTTTGAGAAAAAGGTAGGAATGAAAAAAACCCATTCATCAATGTCCCTACTTCCTTTCAAAAAGGGCGATGACTATAATTTTGGGAAGACCTAACATGTGATATCAATGGCCAAGAACCCCTCCATGGCCTTTGGTTTCCTGAAGGGGGAGTGCTCGCACTTGATCACGAGAAGGTCAATCAGCTGACACACAATCAACTTTCCACTCACGTCGCTCAAGCCTTGTCTCTAGTAAGAAAATTTTCTTCTACTCTGCCTGGAGTTGTTGAACTTTTTACTCTTTGTTTTGACATAATACTTATTTCTCTATTTGCAATTTGTGGTGGACTTTGTGGCCATTTTGGAAAATCACTTCGGGCAGTCCAAGGTCAGTAATAACCTGATAATGGCCTTGGACAAGTCCAAGAAAGCTCCTGTTGTTGCCCAAAGGGCATACAATTTGGATAAGAAGTCCACCAGTGCAACCATGGATGTGCTAAAGGACGAACGTGACAAGCTGAAGGTTGCTCATGGCCAACTAAAGGTTGAATGCAATCGTCTAAAGAAGGAATGTGACCATCTTGATGAAGCTAAGGAGGCAAGGTATGACAGGGGATATGTTAAAGCCTTTGATGATGCTAAACGTCAGTTGGATTTCATAAAAAAAATCCAACTTTAAAAAAGGCTGGAATGCTGCGCTGATGAGGGTGAATGTCCTGACCAATTCTAAACTCTTTGGCAAGCACAATCCTGGTTTCTCACTAAAGGCAAATAAAGAGGCTACTACAGATGCTCATATCGACCTGGCATCCTCTAAGGCTGATTAGGGCAATGTCTCAAAAATACAAGAGCAGGTGAAGGACAATGAGACTAGTTAGAAATTATTAGCAAGTGAATCCTTGCATTTTCTTTTGGTCTCCGTTTGTAAGGGCCTTGCCCATTTTATATATTAATGAAAGACATTATTAATTTTCAATACTATCGTATGTTATTGCTGAATTTCCCATTTTTATTCTTACTTTATGTAGCATAGAAATGTTCCTGAAGAAATCCTTTCTTTCATTAGCAATCTAGAGGCCATTATTGGTCAGGAGGCTAGTGCCCGAGATCGATGTGCTTTTATTTCTGTTCGAAAAGCTCTAAAAAAGATGACCAAATCTTATAAAGGCTGTCTGCCTTAGTGGCCAAACTAAAGGATAATGTGAAGGACATGGGTGACATGGGCACCCTCATGGTGGAGGAAGTCAACTCCTTGAAAAATCATCTCGCTGAATTTAAGAACATCGAAGATGTTGGGGATCTTCTATAAGGTGAGAATGATTCCCTCAAGAAATAACTTATTAAGGCAGAGGATGATCAAAAAGGGATGGCGTTGCCAAGATGGGGCTTAACTATGACATAATTCAACTTCGCTCTCTTTTTAGGATGGGTCCTCGGACAGCGTAGTCTGCTGGTTATGAGGAGGGGTGGATGGATGCCCCCATTAAGTTAGATTAGTCAACACAACTGGCTTACAAGCATGGTTAGATGAACGACCTGGGGGTCTTAAAAGTTCCCAAGGACTTTGAGCTCTGGTAGTGTTACTAAGTTCATTGTCCAATATATAACCATTAACCCTTTGGAAGTGAAGAGAGTTGGGTTCCATTGGATGCCGTTCCGATTCAATTGGCTAAAAGTTAATTTTCCTCGCATGAGAGTGATGATAAGTTCCGACCAAATCTAGATGATAGTCAAAGGCAAGTTGTTATCGAGGTGCTTGCTCACCAAGGATAGTTATTGTCCGTTTTGTCCTCTTATTGTTGTAAATGGACTTTTAGTGAATAATAACTTTTTTTAGCAACAAGTTGGTTATATAATATCATTATTTTATATTTTTGCATTCTATAATGCCGAGGATGTATTTTATTATCTTGTCTTACCTTTTAGGTTGCATCATCACACCACCTTAGGCCTAGAAACGAATTTGGAAAAAATGCACTTGGTCCTATAGACATCCACCCGTTCAAGATTTTTATCCGACCAAAGTTAGATTCATTTAATGCCTAGGGATCACCCATAGATCTTTTATTTCCCTGGAAAATTCGTGAGGTCTTCATGTTTCTCATGACGAAGACGTTGAGACCTTGAGTTTAATTGTAATTAATTGTAATCAAAATAAGGTGTTGTTGATCAATGTTGTGACCGTTAATTAAATTGTAAGCCTGCCATTTTGGAACAATGTCAAATAACATCTAAACCCCTTGGGCTAGTACTTTATTATAAAAGCTATGGTAGGCTCCTTGCGAATTGTGTTTGATGATTTTGAATAGTCCCTCCCAATTCGACCCTAACTTTCCATTTGAAGGTTTTTTGGCGATGCTGAGGACTTTCCCAGGGACATAATCACCGACCTTAATTTTTTTTGAATTGACGCTCTTGTTGTACTTCTTAGCTAGTTGTTGTTGTTAGAAAGCCACCCCGTATTTTTGAACATTTATTTTTGGGCATTTTAAATTACAATTGTTCTCGTAATTTAATTGATTTGAGAAATAAATTAAATTGAATAAATGTTAATTAGTGAATATATGGATTAATATTTATGTGTTATTATATTAGCTTGTGTGATAAGTAAATGAAAACGTGTTAATTTACATCATGTAGTAAGTGAGTAAAATTGAGGGGTGTGGGGATATCTATTTTGAGCCGCACGTGTTGGGTCGTGTTGGGAATGAGATGGAAAATTATGTTAGGTGACTCAGATGGTGATTTCCAGTGATCCAATGATCCCAAATGGGTCAAAATAGTCAGAATTAGGTACCCGAGGTGATAATTGAGTTTTGGGGACTTTTTAGGCTTAATGGGGCCTGTATAGGGGCGTTTGGGTCATTTTGCACATAACATTCAACCTAATTTCATGATTAGGGCTTTATCTTGGAAAGGCGAATGGAGTGGTTAGCCATTCCACAATCCCCAAAGACTTAGAGTTGAGAGAGAAGAGAAAAGAGAAGGAAGAGCCAAAGAGAAAGAGATGAAGATCATTCGGGAAGAGATCTGGGGTAATTCCGAGTGTAGAACTCTTGTGCAAAGACTAGAGGACAAATCAAAATCCATGTAATCTAAAGTCAAGTGTTTATCTTGCTTTGATGTTTTATGTTGTTTCAATATTTCATATCAAAGTTGGTATAATCTTGAATGGAATATGAATTTTTTGGTAGGATTCACATGTAAAATGGGCTTTTTGGGAATGAAATTATAGAGAAATAGTTGGATTATAATCTCATAGTAAATCAGAGATGATTCATGTTACATAGATGTGATTTATAATGTTTAAGGTGAGAATTGACGTAATCTTGAATTAGAATGAAGATGTGAATTGATTCTTGATAAATTATGTTTAATCCCTTATACTAATATCTTATCGGATGAATTCAGATGTAAAAACATGTATCATTACATTTATAATTGATAGGAAGATGTTATTTTGGGTTTGAATGAGGATTGGTATTTATATGGTGTAAAGGGAATTGAGAAATTTTGTTAAAAATAAACTAGAACTCTGCCCAGAATCGAACCGATTCACCACAGGGGGCGAATCGATTTGTAGGGTGAATCGTTTCAGGTCAGGGAGGAGTACCAGTTCGGTCCTTCTATTTAGCCACCTTTGGTTATTTTGGTTTTGCATGGATCGTTTAGGGTTCGAGTTGATTTAGGGAGTTCGATGGGTGACTTAGGGCTTTTGGAAAAATATGGGAGATATTATATTTACTTTAGGTTAATCAGGAATAAGATTCGGGTATGGGAATATGGGTGTTTTAGGGTGAATGACACTCGGGATATTATTTATGAAATCAGTTTGGGATTTCAAAAAAATTGAGGCTACGAGCTGGAGTAGAATAGCTTAGTGGCCAGAATTGTTATATTTATGAAATTATATTAAGTAAGGGAATACTTGAAAATTCGGAAGTCAGGGATAGACTTGGGAATTGTGGGCTAGTGCTATGAGTGATTTATGCACATTTAGCTAGTTATCTACATATGTACGGAGAGAGATAATATATATATATATATATATATATATATATACATATATATATGTGTGTGTGTGTGTGTGTGTGTGTGTGTGATTGATATGTGTGAACATACCTACTCTATGGATGCTATCTTTGAAGGTTGTGCATAGTGGGCGGCCCACCCTGACGTGGACTAACAGGTGTTGGGTTATTCCCTAGCTCATAGAACTGTTGCATGACCACTATATGTGATTTTAGAGTCTAGTGGGGTAATGTGGTGTGGTTATAATCCTTAAATATATGTCTGTGACCGCCTCCAGTTATGTGCTCATGATTTGAGTTTGGTGGTTCATTTTCGATCCGGTGGCAGAGGAGCCGTATGTGATGTACTTGGAGCCTGATAGAATGCTAGGGAATGCATCCGCGACGTCTCAGCTCCGGGGATGCGGTTATACGTATATAGGGAGTGATATATATTTATGTGTATAAGATGTGATCTGTATATGCGTATGTAAGAGTGTTATATTTATATGTGTGAAGTAAACAAATGCGTGAACATTCAAAATATAACTAGTGTAAAGTTATGTGAAGCAGTTGATGATAAAATTATAATTGAGAATTATAATGACATAACTTATGTGATAGCTCATTGAAATTCAAAGCGAACTGAAATATGTGTAGTACAGTTCGACTAGAAGTTTAGCGTGTTGGGTTAGGTTAAATGATGGTACTAGTTAGGTAGGGTAACATAATTAGGAAAAATACATACGTTAGGTGCGCATTATACATAAGGGGCAATGATTATCTCATGTGAGCGCGACATCGGTTTAAATATGAGAGATTATTACCGTATGTTCATTATTGCATTTTAAACAATTGCAAAATACTTTCAAATGGTTTTGGTCCCTAACTCGTATCGAAAATTCCTTTTTTAAAACTTTTAGGTGTTCATCCACAGGAAAGCCCTGCTTAGCTATCCTTCTGGTCGGACGATGCTGCAATAGCTATAGATGCCTGCAAGGATTGAATATACGCTTCTATCATTATTATCTGGACAAGGTGTGTACTTCAGGTTTTATTCAAGGCATGTCGCCCATCATTTGACATTCTTTCTTTTATGCAGACTTCATTTTATTTCAGTTTTAGTTGGATTATTGTATTGGGATTTTTACCGAGAGTTATTCGGTTAATTTGATTATTTCATCATTCAGTATTCATTTTATTATTGTGGTGAATGCATATTTAAATTATTGTAATGGTTTGTTGTATGAATGGAAGATTTATAAAGCCAAATTAATAAGTTTTAAAATTTTGAAATAGGTTATTAGTAAAAAAAATTGACTTTCTACAGTGATGCTAAGAATGAGCTAGTCTCAGATTCCTATTTTATTTTAGTAGAAGGTTAGCCACTCGTTATTTAAATAGACGGGGGTGTCACGGGCCTTTTCTCTTTATTCTTCTTCTAGGTCAAGTTTAGTCCTCATGGCTTCATCATTCAGATCTTGCTTGGCGATAGTGGTCCTCATAGTTGGTAGACCAACTTTCAATGGAATGACAACCTCCATCCCATATGTTAGAGAGGAAGGCGTTTCAGCCATTGGTCTTCTGGGCATAGTGCGATGTTCCCATAGGACATGGGCAAGCTTTTCCACCCAATATATTTTTTCCCTCTCTAATCTCTTCTTCATGCCGTTGAGCAATCTTTTATTCGAAGATTTCTCTTTCCCCTTACTCTGGGGGTAAGCCACATAGGTTATGTGTTTCTTAATGCCATGGTTGTCGCAAAAAGCTTGTAAGGGTCCACTTTCAAACTATTTGACATTGTCTGTAATGATTGTTCTAGGTACACCAAAATGTGTTACAATGTTTCTCCAGATGAACATGATCATATCGGTGTCCCTAAGTTCACCAGTGGCTCTGCTTCAATCCATTTCATGAAGTAATCAATGCCGACCAACAGATACTTGAGACTCCCTAGTGTTGTTAGGAGTGGACCTACAATATCCCACCCCCACTAGTCTAATGACCATGGACTAGTGAGTGACTTTAAGTCACTGGCCGACTGGTGAAGCACGGGGGGAGAACTTTTAGTACTTTTTGCACTTATGGACTTAAGAGGTTGCATCTGTCTTCATATTTTCTTGAATTTCTAGCCGACTGGTGAATCATCGGGGAGAACTTTTGATATTTTTCACACTTCTGGACTTATAAGGTTGCATCTTTCTTCACCTTTATTCATATTTCCACTTCTTTAATTGCATGAAAGTCAATAGACCTTCCTCTTTCGTGGCTTCCAAAGATACCATCGTGTAGTTCATAAAGAAATTGGTCGACACAACTTAGATGCACGCATTTGAGGTAAGGGCATGTGAAGGAACTTCTGTAAATCTTTCCTCTAGGTGCCAGATAAAATCATGAAACTTTAACCCTAACTTGATGGCCTTTTGATTAGGCTCAAATTCTTTTGAATTTATCCCTTCAATTTAGAGGCTTTTATTATCTCGAATAGCGTAAAATGAGTGCAATTATCGCATTTCTTTGATACTAACTCCTTCTAACAAGTACATCTACTTTCGTGTATTTCTCATGATCTTTTGCAGGTATTTGAAGTATTGAGAAAGAAAGAAACTGAAAGAGCAATGAATAAAGTCAAAGGAGGAAAGTCAAAAGGGCAATTTTGTAAATTTGCAGCCTTCGCCCGGAATTGAAGCCAACTAGAAAGTTGAAGAGAAATCAATTTAAAAAATAATGGAGGAAATGGCAAGATAATCCGAGCTATGGTGAACAAGTTACGAGGATTTGAAGTTGAGAAGAATCAAGAGAAAGATCCCTGCATAGAAATACAAGGCGATCCGAGCCTTTTTCCAAAAAAGGACCCGGACTGGTCTCTAAACTATGGATGGAAAAGCAAGGTAATTCGGACCACCCCTGGGCGAATGATTCGGACCGCCCTGGTAAATGATTCGCTGCAAAGAAAAGGGGTGCGATCCGGACCTTTTTCCAGAAAAGGATCCGGACCGCCTTAAGCTAAGGAATACTAGTTCATATTAGGGGTCGATCCGGACCGCCTACCCCGACCGGTCCGGACCGCATTGGATTTCTTCAAATTTTTATGTTCTTTTTCAGAGTTGTAATGGATAAAAACTTTGTAATTTTCGTGGCTATTTATTTAGATTAGTTCCCTAATATAGGGAGTTCGATTTTTAGGTTTACTAAGTAGGAGTAAAGGGATTTTGTAGTCAAAAACCCTAATTTTCAATAAGAAGTATTGCTGTAAGGATTCGAGATTTTAATTTCTGCAATTCAAGTAACACTTTTCCTTTTATTTTCGATTGCTCAGTAGTTTTAGTTGCTGGTTTCGAATTTGAAATTCTCTTTTCAACTAGTTTCTTTAGATTTAATGTTTTCTTCTTTAAAAATCATGTCTTTCTCTACGTTAATTATGTCTGGCTAGTTTTCTAAGGGTTGGGGTGCATGAACCCCACCTGATGTAACCCCACCCGATGTAATTCACGAGAATGGAAATAGACTTTTGAATTAAAATATTAGATGAATAGTGGTGCATAACTGGTGCAACCGTTGTAGAACTTTTGATCTTGTTTTCCCTAGGTAACCAGGATACTTAAGAGTGTGCCGCGTGTATTGGTTAATGCGACATGCTTTACTCGTCCTTTGCTTACATACTGTGCGGGCTACGATTCCTCATATATGTAATACTTAGGAGTATTAAAGACCGGGTTCACTTAAAATTCTAATTCCAAATCTAGTATCCTATGAAGTGAAATAATAGGGTGTGGGGGATTGTAACCCGACCTATTGTTTTCATTTCATAGTTAAACTTTTAGTCCAATCGTCATCAGCTTTTAGTTTAATTAGTGTAGTTGCATTTTATTCATTTTAGTTTCTTTAGTAATCAGTCTCAAATTTTCATTTAGTTGCAGTTATTTCATAATCTAAATCACCTTTTCATTTCTTTTAGAGTCAAAGCTAGGATTTCTCAATCTTTCCAACGTCATTACGTTTATTCGTCCTATTTCCCTGTGGAGACGATCCCGACTTAATGGGTTTATTACTAACGCGACAGGCTTTCACTTGAGCCTACATATCACGCACACTAGACACATTTGTGGTCGCGTCACCTTTCTTTTTGTCGAACAGTAAGATGTCATTTTGCAGACAAATAATTATTGGAGCCATCCAGCTGGGGCTTTTTTGCATAGTGAAAACATGCTCGGTGACCACTTTCCTTGTAATGTTAGGGTTGGCGAGGAATTCCACTTCGATTATTATTCTTAAGTCAGAGTCCACTGCTGAGCTTAAAGCTGCTAAAGCATCAACATGACTATTATGCCCCTGAGGGAATTGTTAAATATGCACTTCCTCAAATTTTGACATCAAATTGTGAGCCACCTATAGTCATGCCGCTATCCATTCATCCTTGGCATTGAAGTATCCCATTACTTGATTGGATATCATATTTGAATCGCGATACATGTCTAGGTGATCTGATCCTAATGAGTTATCTTTATGTAGTCCTATTATGAGGGATTCGCATTTTGCTTCATTATTGGATGCTTTAAAGACAATCCTAATTCCTTGCTCGATCGTGAAATTTTCTGGTGTGATGAGCATAATCCCTACTCCTTCCCCCTTAGAGTTAGAGGCACCATCCACACCAGTGTTCATTTTCTGGACTGGTCAATCTCGTAGCATCTCAACTGATCGGCAATTTGTTGGTCGTTGGGGTTGTTCTCCCCCATAAATTCTGCGATAAAATCAACCAACACTTTTTCCTTTATCTTCGTTCTTGGTTCATAATGTATATTAAAACTCCTAAGTTCGATCGACCATTTGGACATCCATCAAGATAATCCGACCTTACGAAGAACAACCTTGAGGGGAAAATATGTAATGAAAATAATCATATGGGCTTAAAAGTAATGCTTCAACTTGTAGGACGCGATGACCAAAGAGTAGGCAAATTTCTCTAGTGGGAGGTAATTTTGCTTCGTATCCAGGAGTGTCTTGCTGATATAGTAAACGAGGGATTATCGTCCTTCCTTTTTGCAAACTAAGGTTGAGCTGAACACATGGCTTAAAACTGCTAGGTAGAGATAAAAAGGATCTCCAAGATCTGAGATAGTCAGTAGAGGAGGTTTGCTCAGATAAGATTTGATTTTCTTAAGGGCCTTTGATCATTCTTCATTCCAGGTGAGGAGTTTCTCTTTTATCAATTGTTAAAAAAATGGTCATCATCGTTCGGAGGATTTAAGGTGAAATTGTTTTGGGTTTCTAGCATCACAATTAAGTTTTGAATCTTGCGCACTGTCTTTAGAGGCCGAATGTTATTAATCGTGACTATCTGGTCGGGGTTTCCCTCCATACCCCTTTTGCTAACCAAGTAACCCAGGAACTTTTTGAACTGAACCCAAAGGAGCATTTGGTTGCATTGAGCTTCAATTGCTAATGTTTGAGTATTTCAAAGGTCTCCGCTAAGTCCTTCATGTGATCATCTTTGAGCTTTCTTTTGACAAGCATATTGTCAATGTACACCTCTATTGTTTCTCCCAATTGTTTCTTGAACATCTTTATGACCAATCTATGGTACGTGGATCCTACATTTTTAAGGCCAATAGGCATGACCTTATAATTGTAGAGGCCTAGGGGAGTTTTGAATGAAGTTTTGTCTTGGTTGGAGATGACTAGAGGGATCTGATGGTATCCTAGTATGTATCCAGAAAGCTCATCCGCTCGTGCATTATTGTGGCATCGACCAACTGATCTATCTTCGATAGAGGAAACTGTCTTTGGGAAAAGCCTTGTTAAGGTTGGTGAAGTCCGCGTATACTCTTCAATTATCGTTGTTTTTTGGTATGAGCAATGAGTTTAAGAGACATTTTGGTAATTGAACTTCTCTGATGGAACTTTCCTCTTTAAGTTTGCCCACTTCTATTTCTACTGACTTTACCTTTTTTGGGTAGTGTGGCGAGTCTTTTGTGTGATCAGCAGAAGTGTTGGGTTAACATGAATTTTATATCACACGAGTTTGGGATCGATCCCAGGCATATTGTACGGTTCCCATGCACATACATCTTGATTCTTTTTCTACAAAGAAGTTAATTCCTTCCTTTCCTACTCTAACAATGTGGTAGCGATAAAAAATTTCCTTTATACTCGAGTCTCATCAAAAGCTATCTCCTCTAGTTTTTCCATGATTCTATCTGTGAGGTTAACTCTTATTTATTCCACCCTCGGCCTCCCGTTCTTTAGTTGCTATTTGGATGGCACATCTCCATCTTGAGACATTTTGAGGATGACTTTCTTCTCATTTTTCTTTTTATTTTTTAGCCTAATGGCCCGGATAAAACACTTTTGAGAAATGTCCTAGTGCCCCTAGTCTCCATTATTCCTCATTCTATAATGCACTTGAGTTTTTTTATGATAGGTCTAGGGAACAATCATGCAACCACCTTCTTCTAAGGATGGCGTGTTAGGGTGAGTCAATGTCTACCACCAAAAACTCAATCAGTTTAGAGATGTTACCTGCCCTAAGTGGTAGGAACATCTTCCCCAATAACATAGTCATTTTTCTAGAGAAACCGACCAGAGGGACGCTTTCTTCCTTCAAGTCTTCCATCTTCATCTTGAGCTTATGAGAAAGCTCTAGTTATATGACTTCAGAGGAAGTCCCTTGATCGACTAGTAGCTTATCCACATCCAAGTTTACAATCCTTAGAGTGATTATAGTGCATCATGGTGTGGGTTCCTCACTCCAATAAAATTGTCCTCTGTGAAGACTATGTGCTTGTTATAGTCCACGTCCTATGGTTTCCTGTATTTTCTAGCTTGGCTTTTGGAAGGGTCAATATAAAAGGCCTCCATTACTGCCACGACCTTCTTGAATTCTATCCGAACTGTATTGCCCTATATCTACTTAGGATCTTAAGCTCCGTGGATAATAACAAATTTATAACCCATTTCATCGTCTAGAATATTATCTGGTTTTGGGTTAGTGTTGGTGTTGACCTGGTCAAATTTCTTCTTTATATATTCGTTTGAATTCCCCTCTTGATATAATTCTTCCAGATGGGACTTGAGGGCCTAGTAATTTTCTGTCTTGTGCCCATTTTCCTTGTGGTAGGCACATCAGAGGGAATTTTTCCTCTTGCTCAGATCACCACCCATCTTCTTCATCCACTTAAGGAATTGCTTGTCCTTAAATTTCTCAAGATTTTATAGATCGATTCTTTGGAAACGACGTTGACTTCCTAAAACTCTTTAGATGGGTCTGACTTGCTCCCATTTTTGGATCCTCCATTTTTCTTTTTAACCCCTTTCGTGGGGGTGTTTCGTATCTTAATGAACATATTTAATTTATTCGGAGTTACTAGAGAGGGATCCACTTTTTGGGGAATATGAGTCGAAGCAATAATAAGTATATTTCTAGTGGAAAATCTTTTATAATCCCTAGCCGAGATGGTTCACTAGTAGATCGAGGGAGAAGTAATTCGACTTATTCACATCCAGATCATGAATGTTTGGAATCCATATTATGGTAGGAAGCAAACATTATCTATAACGCCAGATAAAGCAGACGAACGCGAAGTTTCATGAAATTGGGTATCGCAAACGTTTTGATTCTTCCGAAGAATAAGCAAATGTTATATATATATATATATATATATATGTGTGTGTGTGTGTGTGTGGTATTGTGGTCTTTGGTGTATCATACTCTTCCCTTGACCTAGCCTTCCCCAATGCATTGTGCACAAACCTAGTCTACATTAAATGCCACCTCTTGATGATTCTTCCTACTTTGTGGAAGATCCGGATCCAAAAGGTTTATTGATCCCAGGGTGTGAAGATCCATAATAGGCATATAGAAATTATTGTATTTCAATTAACATCAAAAGTGTTGGTTTCAGAAGATGGAATGTCTAATAGTTTTTCACCTAGAAAGCTAATTGGATTGTTACGAGCGGAATGAATAGGGTGCACCTTGGAAGAATAGATCTGTTATTGAGCCGTATTATTGGGAATTACAAGACCATCTTTGAACTCTTCGCCATTTCCCATAGTTTCCTTTGCATGAGGCAACCACATCTTCCACCTTAGCATACTTCTCAATGCGCGACATAAGATCATTGATTGTGTCTGCCTTCTTCTTGGTGACGGACTGATGCAACATGAAGTTATGAGGAATGACTATTTTGAATAATGCTACGGTAACCTGCTCCGAACAATCTTCGACATCATTAAAGGTTTCCTAATAGCATCTGACATAGTCTTGTAAAGTCTCTTGGGGTTTCTTCCTCGTGGTGAGGAGAGAATAAATCCTCTTTGGGTGGGAACTACTTGTTATAAAGAGAGTTGTGAAAGCCTTTGCAAGTGATTTAAAGCTCTTGATTGACCTGTGAGGTTTCCTTTCAGACTACTTTTGGGAGACATTTCCTAGACTGGATGGGAATATACGACACATGAGGGTGTCATTATGATTCCAAAGAGTCATCACTTTCTTATAATATCGCACGTGGTATATGGGATCGATCTTTCTGTCGTATATATTAAACCTTTACATTGTGAACTTCTTTCGAGTTTCCTCCTTCTTAATTTCCCTCGAAAAGTGGGACTACATCTGAGTGATGAGGGACTTTCTCGACGGTTCTTTCGTGGATCTATCCCTGCGATGATCTGGGTGTTGGTCCATTTCTCTTTGGATTAGACTTCGTATATCATTCTTATGGAATCTTTCATCTTGGTTTCTCCTTGTCAAACGTCTTTAATTATCTGAATGTTCTTGCTCTTGGTGCGAACACCTTCTTCGGCTGCGAGTTTTTCTCAGCTGAGGATTAGGCGTCCGACCGCGGCACTTGCGATTTTCTCCACGGAGTTCTCATTCCATTTTTTCCAAACATCGTTGAAGGCATGTATTTTTCTCCACATGGAGGCATGCTGCTTCTTTTTATTGATGGATTCGTTCCTCATAGGCATCGATGAGCCGCGAGATATGCGTTGGTTTGGGCTTCTCATTGCTCTACTCAGAGGGCTAATCTTATGGGAAAAATTATGGATGATCTACGGCCTAATTTCCATCCTTATAGATCTCAGATCTGACTCTATATAATGAGATCATAACTCATAGATCACCTTCAATAGGTGCACTGTGAGGGTGAGACATTGCTTAAGTTACGGGTTTTGATTTTCTTTTTTAAAAGAAAAAGAATGATTTCCTACATATGACGCCAATTATGAGTGCAAAATAATCTCAATGAAAGGTTCTAAACAACAAAGAAATAATTGATGAGTATAGAAATATCACAATATAGAGTATTTACACGGTTCTACAATTTCCCATGTCCATGGAGGGTTTTTGAGTTTTTATTAATTCTCTAAGAATTTTGGAATAAAGAATTATATGCCCCTTTGCCCTGGGGAAAGGGTTTTATTTATAATGATAAGATTGGTTGAGCCGTGTTTAAACTCTTACAGCTGCTAATTGGCTCATTTATTGATCCATATTTATCTCCCCCGAGATTATAGATAACAAGAATGAGCCTCCCATAATTATCCACGTGACACCAACTCTGAAACGAGCAATACGTTTTATTTGTCTGAGTTGGGCTGCCAAATATTTGGGCCATTATGGTTTTCATGCCACAATATACATTGGATAATTAACTTAAAATAGATAATTATCCATCCATTCAACATCAGTAAGCATCCTCGATATAATGAGCACAAATATAAGATAGTAGTCTAAGCTAAGACGATAATTTTAATTTTCCTTGTATAGAAAACTATATGATAAACAAAAAAATCCTAATCTTACTCTAAGTTCATAAAATAGTAACATATATGACTCTATTCATAATATAAACAAACTATGGCATCGGTCTACTCAAGTCGATAAGCATGCTAACGCTCCCTAGATTACTACCCTAAGGAAATAAACGAATTAAAAGCAATGCATATTCAAATGGATGAGTAAGGGGATGTATGAAAAATATAACAAAAAACCTCAATGATAAGTTGGATTAATAGGAATAATGAGTAGGATAACATTACCATCACAAGTCATCATACATAGGGTAAACACATGGTGTAATAATTTTGAGGACCCAACCCCAAGCCAATATCTATAATACCAATTAAATAAGTCTCAATTGAAGGGGTATCCATCATCCTAGAAATAACATTGTCAAGTGATACCTTTCTCTTTACCAAGGCTTTGCAATATCGATAAATTAGACACCATATAATTTTCATCCTTGTGTGGGTATGTTAGGATGTCACCACCTCCACGACCTTATTCTTTGAGTCTTTTTGTGTCATAACGTAGTCTGTGGCAGTCTTCCCTAACTAATTTCATGGTAAGACCTCCGCAACCTATCGTCGTCTCTCTAATTATGGTCAAAATCTAGCATATGATGCAAACACAAAATTAACTAGATTCTTAACCTTAAAAACAAAGTAATAGTTGAGACGAACTAACACATCATATATTTTTTCTCAACCTTAAGGGAAAAATTGAAGCCTAGAGGAAATCCCAAAAGTTTCGCGACCTTTTAGGGATCAACAAAGGCGTCAACTATTTACACATAGAGTAAAAGAGGTACTAAAAAAGAAAGGATAATGTAGGAAAAAATTCATAAGATGTGTGTATAAAATAAGGATACAATGATCATGACTTACACCACAACATAATCTCTAATTAGTGACAAAAAAATTATGACAAAATTATTTGTCACCAAAAGTTACTATTTTGTGAGAAAAATAAATTTCATCATGCAATACAGAGTGGCACATTAAATTGGTGATGAATTAGTGAAAATTGTCACCAAATATCCATGCAAAAATTAACGCTCTACATTCCCTCCCTCGAAAAATTACAACTCATTATTTGTGACAAACTAATTATCCTTTAACAACAAAAAATTGGGTCACCAAACAAATGTATTATTGGTGACAAATCTTTTCCTCACCAATTCTAAAATGAGATATTTTAAAAAAAAATTAAACACTAAACTCTCCCGCTCCCCCCCAGAACTCTCCCAATACCCGACTCCTTCACTCTCTTTCATTTCACCCACGCCCACCATCATCAGTCGACGCTGTCGAATTTCTCTCTCTCCCTCTCTCTCTCTCTCTCTCTCTCTCTCTCTCTCTCTCTCTCTCTCTCCCCCTTTCCCACCCTCCGCTGCGATATCATGTACATTCTGATTTTCTTTATTTGTTCCAGTTTGGCTCGATCTCTTCTCTAATAATTTCTTGTTTGTTTGTTCCATCTTTATTGTATGTTTTTTTAGGGTTTCGTTACCTGTGATTCCTAATTGAACTATGCACAAAGAAGAAAACTTGTATAGTAGTAGGGGGAGATGCCACGAGCCTTTTGGATGTTGTTGTGTATATGTTGTAATTTACATATGCGGATAGTTCTCCAAATCAATCCCAATCCACCTAAAAAGTTCAACCGCTTATGTTACATATTTTTAATAGTTTTGAGGTTTTTATCTTATTTTATAATTATGTCATGTGTATTAATTTTCCAAAAAAAATGTATTCAATGTGAATTTTTTAGAAAAAACGTGCATGCCATCCATTTTGGATTAACAGTAAGTATCAATCAAACTTAACTTTTTAATTAATCATACAAAATAACCTAACCAACCGAACCAAACTCGCAGCCAACATTGGCTCGGTTTATAATTGAAAGTGGTCCAATTTTGTGCATCTAAGTCTTATGGTCACCTCTAAATTTAAATTTTGGTTTCGTCTCTGACTATGCAATAATCTGGATTCCATGCTTTAAGTTTATGTAAGTAATTTTTGTCATTAAAATTAAAATTATATTTCTTAGTTGAAACACAACGATATATTAATTTTGAGATACTACCATCTAATATTCTGTTGTTTCTTGTAATTTTAGTTCCAGTTCTTAAATGTGATTTATTTAACTTTAGTTTCCAAACACTTAACACTCCTGAAACAAGGGGACATATATCATGAAAAATCTTATGATATAAGTGAACTTTCTCTTACGTTATTAAATAATGCGTAGGAATCGTAGTAATACAAGGTTATATTCAGGACTCTTTTCTACTATTTTTTTCAACATTCGTATATTCTAAAGTTTCTTACTGCCACTTACCTTTGCCTGCGTGATGCAAAAAAATTCCACTATTCCTCACCTCACTCGTACTTTTTTATTTGTTTTGTGTGCTCCTTGATACTTTTTTCTATAATTATTTAATTCCTCAATTGATTAATTCACCTCTTATTTAGAAAATTGATACATTATGATCTTCAAAATGTTCGAAGAAGATTTTTTCATGCTACTGATTGGTGGTTATTTCATAAACATGTAACATTGTGTGAGGGATTAATTATTACTATTTAGATTATCATTTTGGAATTAAATAGCTACAATCTGTATTATAAGCATTTAATTTTCTCGTGGTTTCTTCGTTATTAACTAACTCAGGGCTTTCGTTGGTCTCAATTATTTTCAAATTTCTATTTTGATTTTTGGTCTAAATGGGTTTAAAAAATATTGGTTATGTTTTTTTCATTAGATATAGATTTTTGATATTGGGTTTGCTTGTGTTTGTTTGATTTAGTATTTGGTTGAAAGACATTAATATATCTCTCTCAGATACACACAGACACCCAAAAGCACATAGAGTCTTGAATCCTTAATATCTAGATTTCACATGAATTTCTTAAAATTAGTGGATTTGACCCTATATATTATTAGGTAGTTTTTTTAACTAATACTAATTTATGGTGTTTATTCAATTCCCGAAGGTTTTCATGGTAATATTGTTTAGTCCCTGTTTTAGAACAAATAGATTGTTGAATGTTTTTGTTTGAGAATAGATTATTGAATGATGTTGTTTTAATCTTGATGTTTGAGAATAGATTGTTGAATGTTTTTGGGTGATGTTATTGACAAACTTTTTGGACTTCCTTCTATTTGGACTCATTGTATCTGCATACAACATTGTAGGTGTTTAGATTTTTATAGGTATATAGTTCTTATGAAAACAAATTAAATTTTTTGTTATCGTTATGTCTTCATCATTTAGATTATTTAGGGGTAATTTCCATACCATTTTTTTCTGTATGAACAAATTTCTCTAATGATTGACATAGTACACATACCATGTTCTTTTTAATATTTAAGAGTATTTCAAAATGGTAATGGATTTGAGTTGAATCTAGGAACGTAAAAGATTCTGCAAAAAATATGTAATTGGGGTTAGGTCTTTCATTCAATATGTTAAGAAACACATGGGCCTAATTAATGATGTTAGATGTACTTGCATCGATTGTTTAAATATTGATATTATATCTATTGACGAAGTTAAGGACTATTTGTTCCTCAAGGGAATTTTTATGAGTTATACTAATTGCATTCATCATGGAGAATGTTCTAAGTTAAGGGGATCTCATGTCTTTAATAATTGCACAACGATGATGATGATGATGATGATGATGATGATGACGATGAACAAAGTCATGGAGTACATGATATGTTGGATTACTTACACAGGGGCACCTTCCACGAATCCATTCATGTTGAATCAGGTTATAGCTTTTCTCGAGAAAATATTATGGGGAAAACTAAAAATTTTGACAAGTTGTTGCAAGAGGCAGGGCGTGAATTGTATTCCAATTGTACGAAGTTTTCAATGTTGTCATTTCTTGTGAAGTTTCTTCATTTGAAAGTTATGAACTGATAGAGCAATAAATCCTTCAATATGTTAGTTGATTTGTTGAAGCAAGCTTTTCCTGAGGGTGAAACACTCTCCAAGTCACACTACGAAGAAAATAACATGTTACGAGATTTGGGGCTGGGATATGTTTTCATTCATGCTTGTAAAAATGATTATGTGGAATCTAGATGGAAAATCAACGATAATAAGGAAGAAAAGATACCTCACAAGGCATTACATACTTCCCAATTAAACCAAGACTTCAAAGATTGTTTATGTCAAATAAAACGACTGATGATATGAGGTGGCACAAAGAGAAGTGTGAAAATAATGACAATGAATTGAGACATCCATCTGATTCCAAAGCTTAGAAGGAATTTGACAAGGAGCATAAATGATTTAAACAAAAACCTCAAAATGTAAGGCTTGGACTATCAAGTGATGTGTTTAACCCCTTTGGTAACATGCATAACTCATATAGCATGTGACCGGTTATACTTATGCCATACAACATGCCTCATTGGTTATGTATGAAGGAACCATTCTTTATGATGTCATTGCTTATTCCTGGACCTACTTCACCTGGTAAGATATAGATGTGTATTTACAACCTTTAATTGATGAACTTAACTAATTATGGGAAGTCAATGTACAGAAATATGACACATCTACAAAAAAAGGTTTTCGAGTGCATGCAGCAGCTTTATGGACTATAAATGACTTTCCTACATATGCTAATTTGTATGGGTGGAGAACAAAAGGATACATGACATGTCCAACTTGTAAGGAATATACTTTTTCACACAAGTTACGTAATAATATTTGTTACATTGTCCATCGAAGTTATTTACCAACCGATAATAAATAGTGAAGGAGTAAAAAGTTTAATGGAATATAAGAGCATCGATCGAAACCTGTGGAGTTAAATAGCAATGACGTGTTGAGACAATTGAACCATGTTAAAGACTATAAACTAAGGAAGCATGCAGACAATCACAAGATAAAGTGCACACCAGAAGAGATGAATTGGACCAAAAAGAGTATATTTTTTGAGTTACCACATTGGCGGACACTAAAGTTACGACATAACTTAGATGTCATGAACATTGAGAAGAATATATGCGAAAGTGTATTGGGAACACTACTGACTATAGAAGGGAATACAAAGGACATTTATAATGCAAGACAAGATTTAAAGGAAATTAAAATATGGATGGAACTTCATTTGAAGCCATATGGTGATGAGTATAAGATGACATATGCAGTTAAACATTGTCTAATTTAGAAAAACAAGGATTTTGTGATTTTTTAAAATCGATGAAATTCCCCGATGCTTACACTTCTAATATCTCCCGATGTGTTAACATAAGTGATGGAAAAGTATCAAGATTAAAAAGTCATGATTGTCATATTCTTTTACAACGATTGCTCCCTATTGGTATACGTAGGCATTTACCCAAGGATGTATATACTTCATTGGTTGAGCTTGGAAAGTTTTTTAAAGACTTGGGTTCTAGAACATTAAAAGTTGAGGAACTGGAGATATTAGCAAGATATATTATCATGATTTTGTGTAAACTTGAAATGATGTATCCACCAGCATTCTTTGATATAATGATCCATCTAGCGGTTCATTTACCGCAAGAGGCCATGATTGGAGGGCCAGTGAAGTATAAGTGGATGTACCTAATTGAAAGGTGATGGTTTATTTTTCCCTTATTTTCTTTTGCCTTAGAAGAAGAGACTTGAACAGATTAAAAGACTGTAAGGTTATACCAGAAGAAAGCTTAACAAATCATCATCGCCTGTTAGTAATAGATTTAGCCATTAAAGAATTTAAGTACCGAAAAGAAAAAATAGTTTTTCAAAATATAAAATGAAAGTATTTAAAAGGATGCAAAGAGATAGAATTTAGTTAGACATTCTTGTTAAACATAAAGTGGAATTAGGACGACAATATTAATAACATTTGGTCTATAACAACGAATGATATTGAGAAAATAGGTAACAAAATTTTAGGAGAGACTAAAGGAAAAAGATTCATAAAAAAGGAGACTTAGTGGTTGAATGAGAAAGTAAAACGATAATTGAAAAGAAACGAGAAAGTTTTAAAGAGTCGCAAAAGAGTAAAAATCAAGAAGACTTATAAAGGTATAAGAAATTAAGAAGTGAAGTAAAGTATACTATTAAAAATGCACAACAAAATGAACTAGATAATCTTTATAGTAAATTAGGTACCAATGAAGGTGAAAAGAAGATTTATAACTTAACAAAGAATAGAGATAGAATGACAAGGGATATGGGTCCAGTTAAATGTATTAAAGACATAAATTAAAATATATTAATTAACGATAAAGAAATTCTAGATAGATGGGAACAATATTTTCAAGGATTATTGAATGAAAAATATTCCAAAAAAGATGTCGAGAACATAGAACCGAATATAGGAATGGTATGTCCGATTACTAAAAAAGAAGTAGATATATTAATAAGAAAAATGAGAAGGAATAAAGCAGTTAGCCGGATAAAACACCCATAAAAGTGTGGAGAACCCTTGAGAGTATAAGGGTAGAATGGTTAACATGTTTATTTAATAAAATTTTAAAAGAAGAAAACATTCTAGATGAGTGAAAGATAAGCACCATAATACCTTTGTATAAAAATAAAGGAGATATCCAAAACTGCGGTAATTATAGAGGGATCAAACTGATCAATCACACTATGAAATTATAGAAAAAGCTTATAAAACAAAGAATAAGAAACGAGCCAACTATTTCGGACAATCAATTTGGATTTATGCCAGGGCTATCCACCGCGAAAGCTATTTACTTATTAATACAGTTAATGGATAAATGTAGAAGTAAGAATAAATATTTACATATGGTCTTTTTAGACTTAAAAAGGGCATATAATAGAGTACTTATGGATATAATATGGTGGGCCTTAAGGAGAAAAAGAATCCCTATGAGTTATATTCAAGTTATTGAAGATATGTATGATAACATAAAGACTAGAGTAAGAACTATTTGTAGAGAAACTAATAATTTTATGATTAAAGTGGGCCTATATTAAGGATCGACTTTAAGTCCTTACTTATTTATCATAGTATTGGATTAGATTACTAAGTACATATAGGAAGATGTCACATAGTGTATGTTGTCTACTGATAATATAGTCTTACTAGACACTTTAAAGGAGGCCTTAGCAATGAGAGTAGATACTTAGAGAAATGCCTTAGAATCTAAGGGACTAAAAATCAGTAGAAATAATAAAGAATTTATGGAATGTAAATTTAATACTGAGGCATCTAATAGCATAATACTAAAGATAGAAGAAAAAATGATAAACCAAACTAATAATTTTGTTATTTAGGTTTAGTGATTCAAAGTAATGGGGATATTGATGAAGATGTTACGAGTAGAATATCAACTGGTTGGATGAAATGGAGACAAGCAAATGGGATGTTATGCGATAAGAGGATAACTAATAAATTATAAGAAATTTTTTATAGAACAGTTGTTAGGCCTCCCCAATGACCCTCTATGGATTGGAATGTTAGGCTTTATAAAAAATGTGAACAAAGTCTCCATGTAAGTGAGATGAGGATTCTCCATTGGATTATAAGAATTACTAGAAAGGACAAGCTTAAAAACCATTATGTGAGATAAAAGTTAGGAGTAGCTCCCATTATCGATAAATTAAGAGAAAGTACACTTAGATGATATGGACATGTTTTGCATAGATCAGTAGATGCACCTATATAAGAGGAAGATTATTAGAAATTTAGGGTAAAAGAGGAAGGGGCCGCCCTAAGCTATCATGGGAGGAAATTATTATGAGAGATCTTATATATTTAAAGTTGAATGAAAATATTGCTTATATAGATTAGAATCATAAAATAGAACCCATGTGGACGATACGTGTGATGGGAGTAAGGCAAGTATAATGATGATTTGGTTTTGTGTATATTATGCATAGGTACTTAACCCCCTTAAGTGCTATCTCCGTAACAAAGCCCATCCGGAAGGTTCAATAGCAGAAGCATACATTGTCAACAAATGTTTAACCTTTTGTTCCATGTACCTTAAAGGGATTGAAACTAAATTTAATCGTGTCGAACAAAACTATGATGGAGATATGGAGGATGATAGCTTTCATGTGTTCTCTTAAAAGGTGTCCTTTTGGAGCATTTTCATTTGAACTTCTTTTCGAGAAAGATCATGAAATGAGTCAATGGTATGTTTTTACTAACTGCTAGACGGTGGAGCCATAACTGTTGTAAGTCGTCAATTATTCTTTATAATCTATTTATTATTATTATTTGGATGTGAAATATATAATTGATTATTATGTAGTGAGCATAGGGAGGAGTTTATGAAAGAAAGCCTTTTGAAGTCATAACAATGACAACGAAATCAGTTTCTCGATGGTTCCAACAACATGTAAGACATTACAAAGAGTTTAATGTCACAAAAATTTATAAAATTAATCTAATAAAGTAATTCACTCGTATTTCTTCACAGATGAAAAAGTTGTAACACCCAAATTCTTCAGAAGCTACTGAGCAACTATATGAATTTGCATGCAGTCCTGACATTTGATCAAGGAAGCATACAAGTTTCATTGTTAATGGAGTTAATTTTCACACCAAGGAGCATGAAATTCATCATAAAAGTTAAAATAACGATTTGGTTGTCAAGAGGGATCACGATGATATTGAAATAGACTTTAATGGAGTATTGACTAATATTGTTAAGTTGGAATATATCAAAGAGAATAAGTTTTTTTTGTTTGAGTGTGAGTGGTTTGAAGCAGACAAGAAGAAAAAAACCAAAATAGAAGTTGATGACCACTTCATGAGAAATAATGTGAATAGTAGGTGGTATAAGAATGATGCTTATTTCCTAGCGGTGCAAGCGAAGCAAGTTTTCTATCTCAATGAGACAAAGTTGTGTAAAAATTGGAAAGTCATATAAGAGTTTCAACATCGGCATGTGTATGATCCTGATGTGGAAAAGTTCATGTGGATACAAATGATGTCTCCAACGATGTTTTCTACTAAGAGAATGAGCCATTCGACGTTGTTCAAGTTGTTGAAATTGATGTTAGGCCATTTCATAGGGATGATGTTGATCCGGAGGATGTCGACGTCGATGTTGTTCACATAAACAAATTAGCTTCCGATGAAATCAATTTCATTCATGATGATAGTGACAAAAAAGATGCAAAGTTAGTTGAATATTGTGAAACCAATGAGGATCTCATGGATGATGATGATGATAGTGGCATAGATTGATTTATTTTTTATTCTTTAGTTGCTATAATTTCATGTTATTACTTTAAGTTTGTTATGATGAGATTTGAAACATTTTTATTTTCTCGCAAATTAAGATATTAGCAGGGGTGTAAAACGGACGGATACAAAGCGAATACCATAGTATCCACATTTGTATCCGCCAACTCCACTCACTATCCATATCCGTATCCGTCCAGATAATAATTTTAGCTATCCTTATTTGTATCCTCTCGGATTTCTTGGATTCAATCAATATCCTTATCCATTTTTATATTTAAGATACGTTAGACACTAATTTAATCAATGAATTAAATATATAATTTTTCCTGTAAGATATAGATAATGTGTAAAATATCAAATTATATTATAAATAAGGTTCGAACATAAGTGATGAGCTTTAATGTGCATTTTTTTATTCAATTGTGATTTTGAAATTTGTATCCTCGCCAGTTTCTCTATTGTTTGAATAAAAATGAAGTGAAGCGTCATCTTACCAGAAAAATGTAACTCAATTAAAATATTAAATGAGAAAACCAAGAATATATTAAAATAAAGATGGAATGCTATTTTTAATCCCTTAAGTTCCTGGAGTGTGTCATTCTCATTTTCTTTGTATCCTTGTTGCATTAAGCATTAAGGTAATCACAACTCGCAAGTTAGTAGGACAAGATTAATATGTGGATGAATTATTTTGATTACCTTCTGTAGACAGATTAATTTTTATTGTGTTGATTACAAAAAATAATTAGTAAAAATAGCTCTGAATAAAACAAAATTGTATTGAGATAATAATTTTTTTTGTAAAACAGCACTAAATAAAACACCAGCACTGAATTTTTTTTGTAAAGCAACACTCAATATTTTTTGGTCCATAACACCAGCACTGATACTGTGTACATATGGGCAAACAACACTGAAATTTTGTAAAACAGCACGGATATTGTATGTGTGATATGTGGAGCAAAAAACCCAACATCAGATAGATCGATTTTGAAAAAAACCCAACCCACACAAATTAACCAAGGAAACCCATGGAAATCAGTAAAAATTAGCCTCATCATTAACAAGAAAAAAATAACCTCACCATTAACTAGAAAAAATCGAAATCTCTATCATTTGAATATAAAACTGACCAGCAAACCCACACAAATTAATGGAGATTTTCATTGGGATATAAAACAATTAATGGACAAGCGGTTAATGGCGCAAGCAACACTACACCATATACTACAAATTGTCACGGTCCAGTCACTGACCATTAGTTGTGGGTCCCGGATTTGGTCCGTGACCAATTTTAGAGTGACCATTTTCTGTGGTCACGGCCGAAATCCTTGACCACCAACATTGGTTATGGACTAATGTGGTCACGTACATGGTCATGACCTACATTCGCAACCCACTTTTTCGTGTTCACAAAACATGGTCACGACCAAAAGTTGTGACTATATTTTATTTTAAAAATAAAGTAGTCACGGCTCTAGGTCGTGACTATTTTATTTTTAAAATAAAAGTTGGTCACGGCTTTGGACCGTGACCATGTTTAATAATAATAATAATAATAGAATGTCCTTGGAATGAGAGTCTAATCAGTCAGTTGCTGCGACTGACCCTTGAGTTACATTGTCCCCTTGGGTGACTATGCAGTCGGTTCCTACGGGTTATATTTGTCCCATAAAAGTTTAGATATTTGGTAAATTTTGGTCATGCCCTCAAACCGGGGGTCCCGTGACTATGCTGTCGGTTCGTGAGGGTTACATTGGTCATGTGCCAGGTGTTCCTGGCTCTTATGGGGCTGTTTTGTGGCTGTTTTATATTTTTACCCTTTGACGATATGTTTTTAAGCCTAAGTCTAATAGTTTGTAACTTTTGGTCATGCCCTCAAACCGGCAGCAACGATTAGGCGATTGGAGCACACCAATCGACAAACAATTGGACCAAGCAGTTAATGGCGATTTTTGTTCGAGTATAAAACCCACAATAACAATTGGAGCAAGAAGTTAATGTCGATTTTCGTTCGGGTATAAAAATTTTATGATTTTCATAAAAAAAATGGACAAATGAAAATCTGTAAGATTGGAAAATATAGTTGCTTACCGGAGATGGAGTTCGATTTGTGTTAATGGTGGCGCCACAAAGGGTAGGACTATGGTGATTTTTTGTGGGAGGGGAAAAAGAAGAGGAGAAGAAGGAGGGTGCGTGCGTGAGTGTTCTTTAGTGTGTCTATGTATGCAGCATGTGAGTTAAGTTTGTGTGTGCGTGTTGTTTAGTTTAGTTCAAAGACTATCTTTAGTTTAATTATATATTTATTAATTTATATATAAATAATAATATTAATTAATAAATATATATTCATATTACGGATATGGATATTCATTGAAACGGATATCCGCTAATACGAATAGTCCGTCTTGGATACAGATTATCCTCCATAGATACTATCACTATCCATATCCGTATCCGTTTTTTCGGATACTAAAAATGGTTATCCGTATCCTCTCTTTCGGATATTTATTCGGATAGATATTTGCTAAATTCGAATATGAATAGCAGACGAATTCCAATTTTTGAATATCAGTTTTCACCCCTAATAGGTAGTAAACGATGATATACCTAAGACAAGGGTAAGGAAATTATCTTGAATTAAATTAGTAGATGAATTATGATCTTGGTTTATAAAAGAGACGAGGTATATGTAAAAGCCACATGATTTTATCTTCTAATATTTATTTAGGAGAAATGACATGTAATAATAAAAAAGGGTTGTGATAACATGTGCCTTAAGGGCACACTAAAAATTCAAAATAGTAGGGATAGAGTTTTAACATACATTTAATATGGCACATATACTTATGTAGATCTCTCATACTTACTATTTTGAGGCTCAAAACATTTGCTCTAAGGGCACATGTTATCATTTTCCTAATAAAAAATGGACTTGGGAAGATGTGTGTGATTTTGTAATGTTCTATACCGAAGGCGTTTTAAAAGTTTGGTCGTTTTTTAGAACTCCCAGAAGTAGCACTCACATTATAAAATTAAGTGTTGGGTTAATTATTTTAGATTCAAAGAAGGAACTTGCATAAAGCTTATGCGATTGTAGAATTGGGTGAGAAAAGTGATAGAAGCTAACCAAATGGGCTAGCGCTGATGGTTACCAACGACTCTTGGGTTCAAGAGGTTGTGCGTTCAAGTCCCCCCCCCCCCGAAGTGATAAAAGCTAAGGCTTTCCTTTGGATTTAAAATAATAAGATAATATATCCTTAATCTTCTTCATCTTCATCCACTAAAACCATTGAATATTAAAAGTCCTATTATGACATGAAACGTTCAATATTAATATTAAACTTTTCGAACACATGAAACTTGTAAATGATACTCTAGGATTATATTATTGATTATCAATCTTATTTCAAACTAGTTGGTATTATTTTTTTATTGGTTTTCAATGTATTTCATTTTGTATCATTCATGTTTTTGAGGTTCCGTGTTATGTTTAGTGGTTTTATCTTTAAAACAATTTTTTTATAAATTACGTGTTAAAACATTTTTTTACAAAACCACCCTTCCAAACTTTAGTTAATTAGCGGCGAAAAAAATTATCACAAAAAGAATTATTTTCATCACTAAATGTATTTGGTGACGAATTTTTTTCCTCATCTGTTTGTTACGAAATCCACATCACGAAAAGTTTTTGCAAGGAAATACCACTTTGTCACAAATACAATAATATTTGGTGACAAAATGTAATTTTTTTACATAATAATTATTTTTTAGTGACAAAATTATTTGCAGTCAAATATATCTTCTTTCGTCACGAAATATCAATTTTTGTCACCTAATGTGTGTGATCAAAACTCAATGTAACGAAATTTGCAACAAAAAATAATATCATTTGATGAAAAAATGTTATTGCCACAAAAGGGATTTGTATATTATATCTCATACCTTCCCTTGTGTCACTAAAATCTATTTTTTTTAATTTCATCTCCATTACACATATAAATCACCATAATATAAATTCAATGGCAATTATTTATTATGACAAATAGATTAAATTATAAACTCACCTCATAAATGATGAAATATCATTTCAATAAATTAGACACTTAAAATTAAGGTTAAAAGCATCGTATATTACGATAACAATCATTCATACAAATATCTCAAAATCGTTAGTCAATTACAAAGTAGCCTACATCATTGCTTGTAGAAAATTCATAAAATTCAAAATGTGCAAATTCCCAACGAAGTTTCATGAAGTTCTCCCACCATGTTCATCAAGATTTTAACTTGTAAATGTTCTAAAAAAATAACTTCCAACTAAGTCTCCATATAATATAAATCTTCAATACAAAAAGTCGATAAAAAATTGTCTCTCTCTCTCTCTATAGCCACCAACCCTAACCCTAATTAGGGTTGCATGGCAACCTCCCATCGTTCTTCCTCAATCGTCAGCACTCCTAAACCTCCTGATCTTGTAAACCCATTGCAAAAATCTTTTTCCAGTTTACTTAAAGATTCGTCTTCCTCCCATGCATGCAATCTGAAGCCTCTTTCGAAGTACAAAGGAGAACTTGCAATTTTGTTCACAAATGAAGAAATATATTATTTATCCATCCCTTACAAGCATGCAATAGTTGGAATATTCTCACATGGTAAGACCTTTATGGAATTCATACGTAAAAACTTTGAATCTTTTGGTCTCAAAGAAGCTTTTCACATTGGATTAGTAAATCATAAACATATTCTCATTAGAATCAATAGTGAAGAAGACTTCATGAGATTATGGATGACTGATCTTTGGTTCGTAGGTAGTATCCCTATGAGGACATTCAAATGGTCCCCTCGATTTAGACCTGATCGAGAGAGCCCTATAGTTCCAATTTGGATTAGCTTCCTAAATCTCCCAGTTCATTTATTTGCAAAAGATACCCTCTTTTTTATAGCCCAGGCAGTGGGAAGCCCTTTAAAAATAGATCAGTCGACTTTAAATGTTAACAGGCCTAATGTTGCTAGAGTGTGTGTGGAAATAGATCTATTAAAAGCCAAACCTCATAGGATATGGATAGGTAGTGGTGATTTTGGCTTCTGGCAGAAGATAGAATATGAAGCAATGGCAAGTTATTGTCCTCATTGTTGTAAATTGGGCCACCAAGAAGTCCAATGTCTATTTAAACCTGATTCTATCAATAAAGATGAGAGCAAAGGTAAAGATATTCAATAGCATAGAGAAGATCCCCAAAAGATACCAATAATACATCAAGAAGTTAAAAAAACTTTAAGAAACAAAAGTCAAGGGAAACAGAAGGTCCACGAAGATAAAGGAAAGGCAATTCTTTTAGAAGTCTCAACCAGAAAAAGTCAGAATATATATCTAGAATTTAATCAACAATAGAAATCCATTGTAATCAGACAATCAGAAGTAAATTGTAATAAAGCCATGAATGAAGAGATTGAAGAATAAGACACCACCCCTAATCAGACGGACACTGAGCAACTGGAAGAAGGAGAATGTAAGGAGGATTTTGAAGATTTTGAAGAAGATATAGACAACGAAGTTTTGTTAAATTCTAAGAAAAATAGGCAAGAAGAAGTAGACTACAGTACTGACTCAAAAATGAAAAATTCAGTAATAAAGACTTATCCAGGAAGAAGAGGTTACTATTCAGATAATGAACCAAGTGTATACCAATAGAATCCAGAATGGGAAGATGTAATCCATTTTTATGAAATGTCAACTAAAAAACTTGCAACCGATCATAAAGACTTAAAAGAAAAGATGAAAAGAAGCAAAAAAAGGCAGAGAAGCAAACCCCTTCATTAAATCAACAGATTAACCCTACAAAGAATTTAAAGAAAGGTTTAAGGAGATATACAATCATTAAGAAGAGGTGGACCAGATCAGTAAGCAAAGGAATTTAGAAAGTTAATATTGTAAAGGCGTAATACCTCGTAATTTTAATGATTTTTTTTAATTGGGGGATTAATTAACCAAAATGGGGAATCTATTTATAATTAATCCGAATTTAATTAAATAATTACTATCGTGACGAGAATTAGTATTTATTGGTGATAATTATGTTGAACATTACTTAGCGGGTAAAGTAATATATAATTATGAAAATATTAAAGTTGTCGTGAGTGAAAAATACGATAGTTATGAAAATTAAGTCGGGACGCGCGTGTCCGTCGTGTCGGGACTAAATTAATCAAATAAAAAGTAATTCATTTATAAGTCAATCGTATGATCATTTTGAGTGCGACAAAGTATCTGGAAGGGTCGAGATAGTAAAAAAAAGCCTACCAGGGGTTCAGTTTGGGTCCCGGGGCATTTTTATGCCAAATCGGCACCCCAGGAGGGTATTTTTGTCATTTTTATTTTTGGGGTAATTAAACCCACGAAATTTCTAAGTCTATATCAGCTTCTAGGGTTAGACTTTGTAGAGATATCAAACACAAAATCTTGGGAAACTATAGGAGCAGGAGAGTGAAGAGTTTTCTAAGGCTTAAACCACCATTGGAGCACCGTTTGCACCACCATAGCCGCCAACATATAGATCGGAGAGAGGATCAACCCCATACCTTTCATCACTAACGGACCACACTTGCTACATAAGGCAAGTATTATCTTGCGTAAATTTACTGTAGATATATGATCCATGTTAGATTAGGATAATCTTTTTATGAAAATCTCATGTTTGGAGGAATTAATATAGTATAAATCAAAATTCTTGGGTGAAAATTTAAATGGAACAGGATCATTTATGCATAGAGAATCAAACCCACGTTACCAAAATCAAAATGATTGAAGAAATCTGGAAATTTCACGTTGAATTGAAGATGAAGTAAAAACTAGAATTCTTGAGACTATAGATGGAAATTGTGTGAATTTCTTCATGTTGATGTTGTTTAAATGATTTGGATATGTTAGGAATTGTTCATACATGTTAGTATAGGTTCTGGATTTCATGTATATCAATTTGTAGAAGTGTAAAGATGAATTTAGTCGTTAAAAATTTTAAAACCTGTAGATTTTAAAGAAAATCTGGGCAAATCATTTGAACTGGATCTCACCCAGGAAGGGAAGACCATTGCGGAGTATGAGGAAGAGTTTACGAGATTTATTAATTTGGTTCCAGATGAGGTACCTACTGAGCGAAAGAAAATTCAGATGTTTATGGACAGTTTGACTTGGAAGTTGGAGGATTCGTCAGCAACTTTTGGGTAATCTTTCGTTGGGTACATATACTGATGTGCTTAACACTTCCCTATTACACTGGCAGGATCACAACTTCCATCTGAAGGGAAGAAAATGAGCGGGGGAGTCCATCCGATAGGGAAGGAGAAGAGGAAATGGTGTTAGTGTGGCACAACCGGCTCAGGGTGAGCAGCGTTCCCATCAGGGGGACCCTGCTAAGAGGTTCAAATCAGGTGACTACAGGCAGGAATAGGGAAATTTTAGGCAGGGTCAGTCTGGTTAGCAGGGCCAGCAGCGCTTTCAACAGGGCTAGCAGGGCCAAGGGAGGGGTGGTAACGACCAACAGGGCCAAGGACAGCAAAATCAGAGGGGAGGAAACTTTGGTGGTAGATGCTTTGGCTGTGGAAAAAATGGCCACCGACGTCGGGATTATCCTGAAGGGGGAAGGGACCCATAATAGTAGTAGCAGGGTGCTCGACAGGAGCCCCAGCGACCGATCTTTCCAGCCGCCCTCCCAGCACCACCACAGATGCTAGCCTTACCAACTATTCCAGGAATTCCAGTTCCATAGGGACAACTATAATACAGGCGTGTTTACAAGTCGCACTTCCTCATGCTCCACCCGCAGTTGAGGGTATGTTTTCTATTCAGGGGACTTTGGGGTGGATATTATTTGACATGGGGGCTTCACACTTTTTCATTTCCACTAGATTTGCACATGCTACGGGATTATTAGACACGAAAGATAGTAAGGTTACCAGTGTAGATTCGTCAATGGGCTATGGGTCACTGATATTCTTTATATGTCGGGGCATGGGTATAGAGATTGGGAGAGTTATTTTACCTGCCGATATGCTTGTATTAGATATGTCCGAGTATGATGCTATTATTGGGATGGATTGGCTAGTTACGTATAGAGCCATGATTGACTGCTATAGTCGTAGTATTGCGTTCATCGTACCAGGTCATGAGATGTTTTTAGTGGCGATGCCTCGTCCTGAGGGAGGTTCGTTCCCTCATTTATATTATATAAAGGAAGAGACCTCTAAGGAGGTGGTGATTACACTTGATTCGATTCCTGTTGTTCGTGAGTTCGCTGATTTATTTCTGGACATACTAAGGCTACCGCCTAGCGGAGAGATAGAGTTTGTGATAGACTTGACTTGTGCCCCTTACCGTATGGCTCCGACGAAGACGAGGGAGTTAAGGGATCAGATCGAGCAGTTATTGAGACACGACTTCGTCCGTAGGAGTACCTTGCCTTGGGGTGCCCCTAAACTATTCATAAAGAATAGAGATGGCTCGCTACGATTGTGTGTTGACTACCGAGAGTTGAATAAGGTCACGATATAAAATAAGTATCCGTTGGCCCGAATTGATGACCTATTCGACCAGTTGAGGGGTGCTGCCTACTTCTCGAAGATAGACTTGAGGTCGAGATACCATCAGTTACGTATCATAGAGGAGGACGTGTCTAAGACTTCCTTCTTGACATGATATGGATCCTACGAGTTTAGGGTTATGCCATTTGGGCTAACTAATGCACCGGCCGTGTTTATGGACTTGATGAACAGGGTGTTCAGAGAGTTCTTAGATCAGTTTGTCATTGTCTTCATAGATAACATCTTAATTTATTCTCACACCAAGGATGAGCATGCCGAGCATTTGAGGAAGGTTTTACAGACACCACGGGAGCATGAGTTGTATGAGAAATATGAGAAGTGTAGGTTCTGACTGAGAGAGGTTCAGTTTCTAGGGCACAATGTTTCTGAGAGCGGGATATCCGTAGATCTAGGGAAGTTATCAGCAGTGAGGGAGTGGCGACAACCCACGACACCTTCAGAGATACGTAGTTTCTTGGGGCTAGCCAGATACTACAGGTGATTTATTCGATGATTCTCGAAGATAGGGGTACATTGATTAATTTGACTCGCAAAGGGGTGCCATTTATCTGGGATGATGTCTGCCAGTTGGCTTTTGATGAGCTCAAGGAAAAGTTGACCTCAGCACCAAGCACTACCCAGGATGGGAGTAGAATACCTGATGTATACTGATGCATCCTTATTAGGACTTGGGGGTATTCTTAAGTAGGAGGATAATTCTATAGCTTATGCTTCCCGAAAGATTAAGCCTCACGAGAGGAATTACCCCACCCACGACTTGGAGTTAACGAGAGTTTTGTTTGCACTTCGGATATGGAGACATTATCTCATGGGGGAGAAATTCAAACTATTCACAGATCACAAGTCACTGTAGTACCTATTCAAACAACGAGAGTTGAATATAAGCCAGCAGAAGTGGCTTGAATTTTTGAAGGACTATCAGTTCGATATCCAATATCAACCAGGGAAGGCTAATGTGATAGCAGACACGTTGATCCATAAGCCAGCAGGTGAGGTGGCCGAGGTGTGGAAGGCGAAATGGAAGGAGCTGGGACATCAGGATGGGGTTGCCTGCTCATTCATGTCAGTGATGACGGTTACACCCAAGATCGTTACTAGGGTGATACAGGCTCAGGCAGCAGACTCGTTCTGTCAGGATCGGATTGTACAACTTCTAGTTGAGGGGGCAGAGTCGTATTCCATGAGTTTATATGTGGGCTTATGCTTTAATGGCAGACTAGTAGTTCCAGAAGGGGAGGATTTAGGACATGCGATAATGATGGAGTCGCACGGCTCACGATTCACGATACATCCTAGAGGGGATAAGATGTACTAGGATATGAGGTGACAATACTGGTGGCGTGGAATGAAGAAGGACATCGCCGAGTTTGTTTCGAAATGTGCCACTTATCAGCAGGTAAAAGTGGACCGCCAGAGAAATCCATGGCTCCTGCAGCCGTTAGATATCTCTATGTGGAAATGGGAGAGCATTTCCATTAATTTTATCACAAGGTTGCCTACATCGCAGAGGGTCACGACTCCATATGGGTGATTGTGGATCAGATGACCATGGTAGCTCATTTTCTGCCAGTTTTGATCGATTATACTGCGAGGCAGTGTGCTCAGTTCTTCATTGAGGAGATAGTAAGACTCCACGGGGTCCCCTTGATATTGTGTCCGATCGGGATAAGATTTTTGTGTTCAGATTTTGGGAGAGCTTCCCGGAGGCCATGGGTACGGAGTTACGATTGAGTTAGTCCTATCACCCATAGACCGCTTGGAAGACTGAGCGAACAAATCAAATGTTAGAGGATATGTTGCGAATGTGCATCCTTGATTTTGGTGGGAGCTGGGAGCAATACCTTCCAATGGTGGAGTTTGCTTATAATAACTCCTGCCAGTTTACTATTGGCATGGCTCCATTCAAGGCGTTATATGGTAGGCCTTGTTGTTCTCCAGCGTGTTGACTAGAGGCGGGAGACAACAAGCTACTGGGCTAGAGGTGACTCAGGATACCTAGGCCAAGATTGAGATGATTTGGAGCCGGATTCGAGTTGCTCAGGATAGACAGAAGAGCTACACCGATGCGAAGAGGTTCTTCATGGAGTTCAATGTGGGGGACCAGGTGTTGTTACGAGTATCTCCCATGAAGGGGGTAACGTGCTTTGGGAAGAAAGAGAAGTTGGCACCGTGGTACGTAGGGACATTCCTTATTATTGAGCGGATTGGGCCAGTGGCTTACAGAATTGGGTTACTGAAGCACTTGAATAGGATTGATGACGTGTTCCATATTTATTCGTTGAGGAGATATCTTCGGGTTGAGTTAGCCCACACTCATATTTCTTTAGAGGAGATAGATCTATAGCCCGAAAGTTCCTACGAGGAGGGGCCAGTTGCTATCCTAGACCGCAGCGAGAGGAAACTAAGGTAAAAGTTAGTGTCATTAGTACGTGTTCAGTGGCGGCATCATAATGGCGACGAGTCTACCTGGGAGCACGAGGACGAGTTGTGCGAAAAGTATCCCGAGTTATTCTTTCCAGGTATACCATTAAAGGTTTTCAAATTTTTGGATGTAATTCCGTTATTAGGGGGGAAGTATGTAATACCCGTAATTTTAATGATTTTTTTTATTGGGGGATTAATTAACCTAAATGGGGAATTTATTTATAATTAATCCGGATTTAATTAAATAATTACTAGCGTGGCGAGAGTTGGTATTTATTGGTGATAATTATATTGAATATTACTTTGCGGGTAAAGTAATATATAATTATGAAAATATTAAGGTTGTCGTGAGTGAAAAATACGACAGTTATGGAAATTAAGTCGGGATGCACGTGTCAGTCGTTTTGGGACTAAATTAATGGAATAAAAGTAATTCATTTATAAGTCAATCGTATGGTCATTCCGAGTGCGCCAAAGTGTTCGGAAGGGTCTAGATAGTCAGAAAAGCCTACCTGGGGGTTCAGTTTGGGTCCCGGGGCATTTTTATGCCAAATCGGCACCCCAAGAGGGTATTTTAGTCATTTTTATTTTTGGAGTAATTAAACCCATGAAATTTCTAAGTTTATATCAGCTACTAGGGTTAGACTTTATAGAGATATCAAACACAAAATCTTGGGAAACCATAGGAGGAGGAGAGTGAAGAGTTTTCTAAGTCTTAAACCACCATTGGAGCACCGTTTGCACCACCATAGCTGCCAACATATAGATCGAAGAGAGAGGATCAACCCCATACCTTTCTTCACTAATGGACCACACTTGCTACATAAGGCAAGTATTATCTTGCATAAATTTATGGTAGATATATGATCCATGTTAGATTAGAATAATCTTTTTATAAAAATCTCATGTTTTGAGGAATTTAGATAGTATAAATCAAAATTCTTGGGTGAATATTTAAATGGAATATGATCATTTATGCATATAGAATCAAACCCACGTTACTAAAATCAAATTGATTGAAGAAATCTGGAAATTTCACGTTGAATTGAAGATGAACTCAAAAGTATGGTTCTTGAGACTAAAGATGGAAATTGGGTGAATTTATGCATGTTGATGTTGTTTAAATGATTTGGGTATGTTAGGAACTGTTTATACATGTTAGTATAGGTTCTAGATTTCATGTATATCAATTTGGAGAGGTGTAAATACGAATTTGGTGGTTAAAAATCCTGAAACCTTTATCTGTTAAAGAAAATATGGGCAAATAACTATTCAATCGATCGATCGACTCAAGAATGTCAATCGATCGATTGATCGATCGATCAACCCATTTCATCGATCGATCCACTCCTCTGTTAAATGTGCCTTGTTTCCTTTTTAATATTTGATTGAATCCCAACTTTTAAAAATCTTTGGTGTGGATTAGTTAATCATAATGAGACTTGGGAAATGGCAGTAGGATATACTTAAGACCCGAAATTTTTTATTTATGCATGAAATTGAATGGGAAAATTACGATTGTTAATCGAATAAGTTACGGTTAGAAATTATGTAAATTTGAGTTTAAATTGGATAAATGGTAACTTAAGGTTAATACTAGTAGTAAGGGTATATTTTAGTTACGAAAATAATCCAAAGAAGAGAAGGAAACTTAATAACCTATTTGGGATAAAGTACTTATAGTTATGCGACGTAAGTTATCGCGTTAAATAAAATATTACGTAGGATACTTAAGATATAAATATACTACGAATGAAACATGTAAAATGGTACATGTGTATACCTAAATGGATTTTATATATATACTTAGGTTGTGTGATTTCCTATAGTATAAATGATTATTTGAAATGCATCATACCGCGCTACTTGCTATCATGGAGGTTTCTGTGCTAGGACAGTCTTATTCCGATGAGCCCATCGGGGGAATACGAACTTGTACCTTTGAACCATAGAACCTTAGTACAACCTATCTGTGAGTGATAGTGCAGACGGTCATAGGGGTGAGTGGGTATATACGTCCCTTATGACTTGGAACTATGATTCGCCTCCATTAATTGTGATTTGTGCTTTATATATATATATATATATATATATATATATATATATATATATATATATATATATATATATATATATATATTATATATATATATATATATTATGATAGTGAAGACTATGTATGTACCCGTGATTATTCTTCCATGTTAACTACTAGACGAGAAGGGTATGATATATAAGATATGTTAGAATTGTGGGAACTTATATGAGTAAAGAAATACTTGAATCAATTAATAATTATTGGAAATGAAATAATGTAATATTCGGGTAATATGAGTGGACACAATGGCTTAGTCATCATAGTGAGAGACTTGAATCAAACTAGTTAGGTAGGATAGTATAATTAGGATGGGTTAGGAGTTACATTAGGCGTGCACAATAGTTGAGAGGTGGGGATTTAAACTGAGAGCACGTGACTAACATGTATACAATATCTGGTATTTATGCAATTTAAATACTTGATGTTGTAAACACCTTTTAGGTTCCCATCCACAGGGACGCCAAGCGTAGAAGTTCCATTCAGTTGACATGCTGTAGCTGCTGTGTAAGTTACATGACCTCGATTTTAGACACCTCCACATTTATCCTTGATTCATTTAGAGACATTCATTTCAGTCAGGGCATGCTGCCCGTTCTTATTTATAGATAGTAGTTTACAGACATTCATTTACTTTTCAGTTGTTGGATTTACTTCATTCAAATTATTGTATTTGGAATTTTGACTGGAAGTGTTTACTCCAATCTCAGTTTATTTCATTATGTCGTTTTAATTCCTATGAGTTGTTATTGGATGGTGAATGTTTAGTTAATCTTTTAATTTCTTACTGGTCTTAATAAAATAAATAAAATTTGGCATATGTTTTTTAATACTACGTGGTTAGTAATTAATAAAAAATTTCGTTAGTGATGCTAAGACTGATTCGAACTGGATATTATGATTCAAATTTAATAAAGGGCAGATCATCCGGTATTTAATTAAGCGGGGGTTATAAAAGGATCAATGATTAAAGCTCTAATTTGGAATGCCAAAGGAGTAGGAAATAAGTCTACAAAAAGAAGGCTTAAAAAATTCTGTAAGAGTCACAGTCTTTAATTTTTAGCTATTCTTGAACCTATGATAGATAACCTATGATAGATAATTCTAAAATTGAAGATATAAGGAGAATTCTAAACTTCGACGACTGTTGTTTTAATAGAGAAAACAAAATCTGGTGTTTTTGGAGACATAGTATTTCAAGTGAGGTAATAGATGATGGAGAGAAAAATTTACGGATTAAAATTGATCATCCTCAATTGCAAAAGAAGATTGGAGTTAATATAGTTTATGCTAAATGTACTAGGCAAGAAATGAATGTGCTATGGGATGCTATAAGCCAAAGTTCAGCTACATATTCAGATATTCCTCTAATAGTAATTGGTGATGTTAATATAGTTCTCAATAGTGAGGAAAGAGGAGGAGGAAGTAATATTGATGTGAGAGTAGCAGCATATTTCAATTCATGTATAGTCAGTAGCTCCTTGATTGATATGGGATTTAAAGGTTCTAGATTCACTTGGGCTAGAGAATCTAATCGTTCTTTAATTTTGGAGAGATTGGACAGGGCTTTGATAAATTCAATTTGTCTTATCTCATTTCCTAATTATACAATTAATCATTTAAAAATAAATTGTTCTAACCATAGTCCTCTCCTTTTATCTATGCCTTGTCCATAAGATACTATGATAAAATGCTTTAAGTTTCAAAATATGTGGACTCAAGATGAAGGCTTTTTACACTTAGTTAAAGAATCCTGGATAGAAGTTGTGACACCCCGCTTAAAATAATAACGTGTGTCCATCCCTATACTATAATTAATCAGGAATCTCAAGTGGATCATTCTCAGCATCTACAGACAATACTAAAATAAACATAGCTAACTACCCAAAACTATAAAAAGCGGATGCCAAAAAAATTTAAAACATATAATGCAATAACCAACCAACAACATAATAACTACTGAACATGATAAAGTACACACACATGCTAAGATAAATGAGAATAGTTCTATAGTACCAGAAATATATAAATGGAAATACCCGAATATGCTATCGGGTCACAGACAATACAACAATCTGCAAAAAGAAATATAGGAATGCTACAAACACAACCCTTGGGTATAAGCCCGATATACAAATTGAATCCTAATCTAGATTTACAAAAGATAGGAAATGGCTATAACAAAATCCCGCAACAGTCCGCAATTGCTACAGCTCCACGAATGCACTGGATAGAAAACATCATTGGCATCCTTGCAGAGGAACACCTAAAATAATACAATATATATATATATATATATATATATATATATATATATATATATATATATATATATATAGCAAGAGGAAAATATAAACGGGTCAGAGCTCGAGTGTGAAAACATTTTACCAAGTGCATTAAAATTATAAATGCACTATAATATGATTAAAGTGGAGTCGCACTCTCCTGAGAATCCAACTCACCCCTAAACTAAAGCGCGCACCTAAACGTATGCACAAGGTCCTTAAATAACTGCCCAACACTTTCTAGGGACAAATCAATCTAACCTACGCCAAATCCACACTTTCGTAACCCATCATCTAAAACATAACCATAAACTTCCGATTCTACCCTAACCCAAATATGCATCTAAACTTATTTTAACATATAAATATACATATACATAACTCTTACTAGAATTTAGCGGATTATAGTTATTAACATACAGGAGTTATTAGTATATAAATGTTAAGGACTAAACTTCTCCCAACTTTCAACATTGCACTGTGTTTCGTGCATGGGACGTCTCGCAAAGCGAAATCCAAACAAGGAACCCCCGATACACTACTCCTTGACAATGTTGATCGTCGAGGTCAATTATGGCCTCGATGCATGACGCATATAACATCAACTACTCATTTAAAATATTTCTCTAGTTTATCCACATAAAGCATTGTTTCACTATAACATATAAATCCGAGTACTAAGGACTAAACTATTCCCCACTCCCAACATTGAACTTCTTTTCGCGCGTGGGATGTCTCGTAAAGAGAAATCCAAACAAGGAACCCCCTAATACACTACTCCTTGATAATGTTGGTCATCGGGATCCATTACGACCTCGGTACCCAACACAAAACTTTGACTACTTACAAGGAGCAATAATCTCTAATCACATAAATAAGATAATGCTCCGAACCTTTAGGGTCTATAACATCATTCTAGTTATAAAACACAATCATTCAATCCTAACAAGTAAGTACACATAACATGCTTAGCGTACCAATAAATATCCAAAACCCAATCACTTATGGATATAAAAATACTTCACAATGCTATCATCTTCAAGGAATTACTCTCTTTATCCTGGGTTACCATTTATCGGATTATTATCACATCGCCATGGTAATAAAACAAATCACAACGTATAAGAAGCGGTCATAGTTCCAAACCTGAAAGTGAGAACGAATCATACCCAAGACTTCTCACCCAGAATAAAATCACACAATAAATAAGGGACGACTATGACCTGGGGACTATACGCACCCTGCTCCTTAAGCCAGGGTCCTCACCCACATCGCGCAACCCCATGATAGCCTTGGAGGGTATGCTCACACAATAAGTATATATATATATATATATATATATATACAGTCCTTCTCTTGTGCGGACTAGTCCGCATTTTAAGAATGTGGACCGGACATGTGTCACCTGGCGGTGAGCCCAAAAAAGGGAGAGAGTGTGCCTATAATTTAGGCGATAAATTCTAGGTGCACCTGTAGGTGACACATGTCCGGTCCGCATTCTTAAAATGTGGACTAGTCCGCACAGGAGCATTATTATATATATATATATATATATATATATATATATATATATATATATATATATATATATATATATATATATATATATATATATATATGATTCACACTAGATATATATGGCACACTAGATATATATGCAATCACATCATATATGCAAACCATCATACTCTTTTACGTCCGTATGTATGAAACAAGTGAATTCATTTTTAAGTATATAACTCTCGTTATACTAACCGTTGCTAACTCGCATACCTTCCCATTTATATCACACTACGACCCCTCACTTGAAATTTAATCATCCCTCACACCTATTAGTATGAATAGTCTTCAAAATTCAATCAACATTAAGGATACCATCTATATCCAAATACACACCGATCAAAAATAATTTTCCCCAAATAGAAATTTCGATGCTAGAAGGATTTCCCACTAAGTCGATACGATAACTTAAATTCGTACTCTCTCGAAATAACTCAATACGACACCCAACATTTCATCTTAGGTGAAACTCCCTAAAAATTTCCAAAACATACTTCTCATAACATGTTTAAAGGTTCCTAAGTTTCAGACCCAAAAGACAAGGGGTGAAAATAAAACCCCAATCTAGGAACAAAAACAGAGGACCGATCGACCGGTCGTGACCGCGGGTCAATCGCGGTTTTAAATTTTGCGTTAAGAAGAAGGCAGTGAGCTTTTTCCTCGATACGCAGTCGATCGGCCCCCTTTGCCACGGTCGACCGGCCTTACCAGATATATCGGCCAACCATTCTTTTAGGATGAAATCCAACTTTCCAAAAACCCAAAATACCAACTTCCAACCACAAATCTTTAACCCAGTCATGTTTTTCACATTAAAACACATCAAATAAATTAAACCCACTAATTTACAACATCAAATCCATATATAAACATCAAATATAGGATTTAACCCAAAAATGTAGGATTTAACCCAAAAATCTAGGTTTAGACATATTAACCCAAGATCCATATCTTTATCCATAAATCATGAAATAAATGACACACATGAATTATTTAGCAAGTTTAATTAATTGCCTCAAAGTTGTATAGTCTGAATCTTCCTCGAAATCGCATAATAGCCCAAATCCCTAAGCTTTTCTTCTTTCTCTTCTTCCTTTCCTCTTCTCTCTCTCTCTCTCTAGGGATTTCTCTTTCTCACAAAATGAGATTGGCTTCTCACGAGCCCTACTTAAGCCTCACCCCCCAATTACCTAACTTTAAATGATAATAAACACTTTAAATGACTCGTTTACTCCAATTCGAGTCAAATGAACTTAAAATATTTTGGAACCCAAATAAGACCCAAGTACAATCATTTTAACTATCTCAACCCATTCGGGATCAACCGCACACTCAGAATCGTTATTCGAAATACTTTCTAACATCCTCAAATTTTGACCTCAAGTGCCAAATTTAAAATTCTCCAATTTAAATAAATATTAATTCTTCTAAATAAATTTAATTATAAGTCCTAAAATCACGGGGTATTACAGACTTCCCCCCCCCCCCCCCCCCACAAGAATTTCGTCCTCGAAATTAAGTTAAGCCTAGTACTCCAAACGTCAACTAGTTCCTACGACACCTATCCTCAATATCACTATATCTATTCCTCCCACTTCTTATGACAAATCATTTTGATTTAAAACCAATTCAGTTAACGAGTGCGCGCATACACCCTGTACTCGAGCTCAACAACATAAACATTACCCGTCTCCCCATAACCTCAAATCGTAAACTAACTCGAAAAAAATTAATCCATATAACTTACTAATTATATAAAAAATTTGGAATGTTCGAAGATTTAACTCTTCTCAATTCCTGACATTCGCTACTTTCATGCGGGGGAGGTCTCGCAAGAGAAATCCAAATAAGGAACCCTCCCAATACACTACTGTGTAGCTCGGTCGGGGATTGAGATCAGTTAGATCGAGACTAAAGTATAAAAGAAATATTTTTTAATCATTTTGGTATTGCCCGAAGGCCTATGAAACAATTTTATTTTAAAAATCGTTTATATCTTTCGACATCCAAATCAAATACCTTATGCCCAAGACACAAGGCGTCAACAAATACAATACTCTTACCAACCTTAAGTTCTCAAAACTAACATAACCATGAGCTAACATTCCTAGCTCAACAATAGCCCACTAAACAATGAATCTCTTCAGTAACAAGAATCCCTTACATCATAACAAAACATTGCCATACACTTGGCCCTTCCATAGCTGAAATATTACAAATACATAAGCCAACCACAACTAGAAAACGATAGCTTTACAGTTACTACTCAACGCGTTTCAACTGTTCCAACGTTCAAAACGAAGTCATAACTCTCTACTAGCACATCACAAGACAATCTATTGTCCGAAAAGATATCGTCTAAGAGCCTCACTTGCCCACTCCTCCCTTGCGAGTCATTCCATACATAATAGGGTTATAACAATTAACCACTCATTGAAATATTAAATGCGATACTCCCAATGCCCCTCAAAGCATAATACTAACCACAAAGGAAAAAAATATAATTTACATAATACCTCTCTAATCCTACTGCATCGCTTCATCGATGGGTTCCTGCCCAAAGTCCTCTGGCCCAAACTAGCCTATGATCTGTTATAGGGGTTGCACATCCAAAACCTCCTAAAAAAGTTGCCCTTTACCTCTTTCGGGACAATCCCTCTTCCTATGGCCTACTTCTTTACAAATGAAACATCTACCAGGAAATCCTCCCTGCCCATCTTGAGGAACAAAATGTTGTTGCGACCCTTGATAATCATGCTTATACCATCTTACTTCACTGGCATTCTCTTCTCTGAACTTACTTGTTGAACTCGATTCTCTAAAGTTTTTACCCCCTTGAGAAGAAGAAGATATTTCTGGCACTGTAACAACGCTGCGTTCCCTACCTTGGCAAAAGTCAATAATGATGGGTTCCCTAACAAATGTTATCGAATTCGCCATTCTAAACCTCCCATGAACTTCTCTATTCACTTCTCCCCTGTATTTACCTCACCGGGCACTAAATTCTCCAATCGAGTAAATTCTTCTTCTTACTCGGCCACCGTTCGATTACCTTGAAATACATCCAGTAATCTCCTCCTCATTTCCGCCTGGATCGCGAAAGGAAAATACTTTTGGTCAAAGCGTTCCCAAAAATCTTCAATGGGCAATGCATCTCTCTGCTCCGATGTGGTGATTGACTCCAACCATTGGAGAGCTGCTCCCGTTAACTTAAAGCTGGTGAGAAATTTCTTCTGCACCACACTGCATTCAACCATTCGAAGGTGCCTTTGCATGCCCTTCTTCCAACGACTTGCAACTATCGCATCAGCTCCCCCCGAAAATTCTAGGATGTCCCTTTCGAAAAGCTTCGCGTACTCTTTCCCACGTAGATGGCCCTGGGTGGGATGGGGCTACTTGAGTTGCAGGTTGATGTGCCATCGTAGAAATGGCAGCGGTTAATGTTTGTGACACAATGTTGGCAACATCAGCTGTGGTCATAGTCCCTTGAGGCATTTGGGGTTCCATATTCTCAGCCCCTCTATTTGCCACACCTGGACGACCTCTCTTCAGTGGCATCTGAAACAATAACATTTGTATCAAAAAGTCGTTCAAGTGACTACATATCGCAGAAGAAAATATAGACGTAATGGACACAACAGTCCTAATAATAGGGCCCTACATCAAGAAAGCTTACGGAAGAATGCAGAAAACTCACACAGATCCTAAATACACTAGAACCTGATGCTATGATACCACCTGTGACACCCCGCTTAAAATAATAACGGGTGGCCAACCCTATACTATAATTAATCAGGAATCTCAAGTAGATCATTCTCAGCATCTATTGACAATACTAAAATAAACATCGCTAACTACCCAAAACTATAAAAAGCGGGTTCCAAAAAAAAATTAAAACATATAATGCAACAACCAACCAACAACATAATAACTACTGAACATGATAAAGTATACACACATGCTAAGATAAAAGAGAATAGTTCTATAGTACCAGAAATATACAAATGGAAATACCCGAATATGCTTTTGGGTCAAAGACAATGCAACAATCAATGAAAATAAATATAGGAATGCTACAAACACAACCCTTGGGTATATGCCCGATATACAAACTGAATCATAATTTAGATTTACAAAAGATAGGAAACGGCTATAACAAAATCCCGCAATTGACCGCAACTGCTACAGCTCCACAAATGCACTGGATAGAAAACATCATTGGCATCCTTACGGAGGAACAACTAAAATAATAGAATATATATATAGCAAGAGGAAAATATAAACGGGTCAGAGCCCGGGGTGTGAAAAGATTTTAGCAAGTGCATTAAAATGCATAATAATTATAAATGCACTATAACATGATTAAAGTGGAGTCGCACTCTCCTGAGAATCCAACTCACCCCTCAACTAAAGCACGCACCTAAACGTATGCACAAGGTCCTCAAATAACTGCCCAACACTGTCTAGGGACAAATCAATCTAACCTACGCCAAATCGACACTTTCGTAACCCATCATCTAAAACCTAATCATAAACTTTCGATTCTACCATAGCCCAAATATGCATCTAAACATATTTTAACATATAAATATACATATACATAACTGAAACGGAGTGCGCGTGCGTTCAAATAGAGATATTATTTAATTAAACACAGTTTTTATCAATTAAGTCCTAAACATGCATCTAGGTGTGATTGAGATGATGAAACAAGCAAGAACATTCAAACACACATATGTGAGGAAAAATCCCCCAAAGGGGTAAAACCTTTTATCTTTACTATAATATTGTAAGGAACGGTTACACAGATTACAGTAAAAATACAGTGACACAGAAATACCCACAGGCGGTGATTCTGTAGTCGGCGGCTGGAACTTTCCCTTTCCAGGAGGGCAGCAATGAAGAAGAAGGGCGGTCTTCTCCACAAGAGTATGAACAAACACAAGGTTGTGTTCCTGGGTTGCAAACGGATTCACAAAGGTTTGGCAAAGTTGTGTGAATCAAAACATGAGTTTGGAAACTCAAAAAGGTGAAGACTTGAGGAGATAGAACTCTCAAAAACGTCTTTGCAAGTCTTATGAAATAACTCCCCCGAAGTTGGCTTTTATAGGGAAACCAAAAAGAGTTTTAAAATTCTGAAACTCTATCCAGCGTCAGGTACCCCAAACTGGTTCGGGTACCCTACGAACCGGTTCTTCCCCCGAATCGGCTCGGCCCTCGGTTCGTGAAAAATCGCTGGTCAAGGGGCTTTAAACACTTAGCAAAATTCCAAGGTTTTTTTTGGGAATTATCTCCATTTTCAACGGGCTATAACTTGTTCACTGTATCTCGAATTGAGGTGTCGTTTCTTCCAGTATCTTCGTTGCGGCAAGCTCTTCAACTTTCCAGTTGACCAGTCCTCTGGACGGTGGCTATAAAATTACCAAATTTCCCTTGAACTTCCCTATCGTGCCTTGTTTCACTGTTTTGACTTCTCTTGCATACCACTTGCATTACGAGCCTAAAATCATGGAACGTGAAGTCGTTCAGGCAGAAGAGGGACACATATTGGAGATAATGAATACTTGATTCCCAGAATTCGGATTCAGGTCGTCGTGTGAGATCGTGTAGAGACGTGCCAAATGTAACGGCGTACGACATATACAAATTTACAATAACGGACATGAGAAATATGTCCTTACAAATCTCCCCCTATGTCTATGCCGGCACATACATAAAAAAATCCGAATTATCAAATAAAAAATTTACCTATACAAATCTACCCTTCCATGAACCCAAAACTGGAAAGATAAAAATGATTAAGTCTTCATCGTTTGATCATCTTCAAATCTTCAATAACTTTCAAAGCTTTTCTCATCAGGGTGTGCAATTCAGTGAACATCAATGTAGTACCTACACACATGAGATAAAGCAAATACCAAGTGACATATCGAGCTTAAAATGAGATAAACATAGATATCAATTTACAATGATAGCATAGGACAAATCTCAAATCTCAAAAACTCCCCCATAATATGATAATTCTTTCTCTCCATTTTTATGATGTCACCAAATAGACAGATATGAGAAGCAGAAAAAGATGCACATGGAGAATGTCACAAGGTAATAAACTTTCTATTTTTGAATTTTTCAAAATTTTTCACATGAAATATATAAACAAAGAAACACACCATGAAAGAACACAAAAACAACCAAGTCGATGATAGTGTAAATGTATGGGTGTGATCAAATTCGATAGGAAAATCAATGCATACAAACATGACATATGTGCACGATGAATATCGGATACTCCTAACGAATGAACTCAAAATCTTCCTTTGGTGTAAAAAAGGTGGTAATATGAGACATTGACTCAATCAAATCAACAAATCAAAGCTCAAAGTGATTTTCACACCAATAGCGTCCAAAACTATTTTATGCTTTTTCAGGACTTTCAAGGAAGTGCAAACCCGTTTATATACTCCAACCAAACTCCCTAAGATTTATATTTTGAATAGAGGTGTTATAAATTCTCAAACTTTGGAGAATTGATGGTGAAACCTAATGGCCCATATTTGGCATATAGTGCTTTTTATTGCCTTTAAATTTTTTCAGGCTCTTTTAACCTCTTTGGACCCCGGATAATAAAATGCCTCAATTTTTTAGGTCCTTTTTAACGGTGGCTTAAAATCGCAAAGGCTAAATGAACCTTTCGTAGCCCTTCCCCATTTTCAAATAAACACACAGTCTCACCAAAACGGTTTTTACATGCATTCCAATCTTGTCAAGTTTTATCGCATATTGTTAATTGTATAGACAACCTTGAGATGAAAACACTCAAGACAATATGTGATAGACAAGTACAATAATCAAATATAACCGTGCATGTATGAAATAAAGGAGATAGGAGTCAAACATGTAGACAGATATCACTAATCACATCTCAAAGACTCCAAACAATGTAAAGCACATGGATGAAATGATGTAGCGTCTCAAATCTCTATCAAACAGTCACATGGATGAATGGAATGAAATTGTGACTCGGCTATCTTAAATGTTCATCCATAAATGGTGCAAACAAAATACAAAATCTTTTTGGATTTTTCAAAATTTTTATCAAAATAAAATCTTTTTGTATTTTAAAAAAAAATTCAAAAGCAAAAAAAAATTATACAAAAAGTACAAGTCATCACACTAGAAAAAGTATATCATGAAACCACAACTAGTGTATGACAAACATGCAAACACAATCAACCAAAAGATTTCACATGGGGTGAATCACGTGCAAGTAAACGGGAATCGTGGGCAAATAAACCATAAGCCTCTGAATCCGATTTTCTAACCCAAATAGATGTGTAACGGAGTGTGGGGTTTTGGGAATCAAATTTATTCTTTCATTAACCTTCCTAGGTCCATTTAAAAGTTTGTAACAAAAGTGCCTAAGATGACCTTGCCTACCGCAATGTGTGCAAGAGTAAATCGGGCGGTGTGTGTTACTTAAAGGTGGCCCTCTCCTCAAATTTCTCGGTTGCTCTCTCCGAATTTTCCTAGGTGGGTCTCTCCTAATGATCCTAGGAGGTTATCTCACGATGTTCCTATGGGGATCTTTCCTAAAAAACTTATGTGCCTCTTTCTTAACAATCCTAGGAGGCTCTCTCACACATATGGAAATGGGTGCAACATATTTTTCAAGACCAATCCCACCCCTATCCTTTTTGATCTCGACGATGCCTAAAATCTTATCAAGTTTTTCAGACCTAGACTCCAAATCAAACTTCACCTCACTTGAATCTTTCAATTTCACCTCAAGTTCACCCATCCTAGATCAAGTACACGTCTAGAATCCTCAAACTCAAAAAGTTCCTTTTTCATAGTCTCCATCAACCCTCTAAGACTATCTCTCTCACCCTCAACATATCCCATTTTCTCTTTAAGCATCTACTCACATGCCTTAAGATCCGTAATCAACGCATCGGTATTATCATTATCTAAAGCACATTTCTTCAATTCAGCTTTAATTTTCAAGTTTGCCTTTTTTGTCTTTAAGGATTCAAAATTCAAATTATTGTAGGCAACTTTCAACCCACTCAATTCTTCTTCTTCCTCCTCACTCTTTTCACCCTCACTCTCATCACTAATCACACGGATGGGAAGCTCTCACCTAGAAGCATAAAATACTTCTTCTTCCGAATCACTATCACTAAGGGTAGAAACATGAGAAACCGGTTGATTCAATTTCGTCTTTAAATTTGTGGTACACTCATCTAACGTGCGACCAAAACCCTCACAACAAGCACAACTCTCAGATTCGTTTTCAACAGAAGATTTAAAACAAGAGTTCGTGTGAATTTTCCAATTAACTTTTTCAAAAATTTGACATCGAAGATCATCAAAACGATCAAAATCCATTTTTGTGCAAAATCAGGATCAAAACACAATAACTTGGTGCAACAGGCTCTGATACCAATTTGAAACGGAGTGCGCGTGCGTTCAAATAGAGATATTATTTAATTCAACTCAATTTTTATCAATTAAGTACTAAACATGCATCTAGGTGTGATTGAATATGATGATGAAACAAGGAAGAACATTCAAACACACATGTGAGGAAAAATCCGCCAAAGGGGGAAAACCTTTATCTTTACTATAATATTGTAAGGAAAGGTTACACGGATTACAATAAAAATACAGTGACACAGAAATACCCACAGGCGGCGGTTCTGTAGTCGGCGGCTGGAACTTTCCCTTTCCAGGAGGGCAGCAATGAAGAAGGACAGTCTTCTCCACAAGAGTATGAACAAACACAAGGTTGTGTTCTTGGGTTGCAAACGGATTCACAAAGGTTTAGCAAAGTTTTGTGAATCAAAACATAAGTTTGGGAACTCAAAAAGGTGAAGACTTGAGGAGATAGAACTCTCAAAAACGTCTTTGCAAGTCTTATGAAATAACTCCCTCGAAGTTGGCTTTTATAGGGAAACCAAAACGAGTTTTAAAATTTTGAAACTCTATCCAGCGTCAGGTACCCCGAACCGGTTTGCCCCCCGAATCGGTTCGGCCCTCGGTTCGTGAAAAATCGCTGGTTAAGGGGCTTTAAACACTTAGCAAAATTCCAAGGTTTTTTTTTTGGAGTTATCTCTATTTTCAATAGGCCATAACTTGTCCACCGTAGCTCAGATTGAGGTGCCGTTTCTTCCAGTATCTTCGTTACGGAAAGCTCTTCAACTTTTCAGTTGACTAGTACTCCGACGGTGGCTATAAAATTACCAAATTACCCTTGAACTTTCCTATCGTGCCTTGTTTCACTGTTTTGACTTCTCTTGCGTACCACTTGCATTACGAGCCTAAAATCATGGAACGTGAAGTCGTTGAGGCAGATGAGGGACACATATTGGAGATAATGAATACTTGATTCCCAGAATTCGGATTGAGTCCGTCGTGTGAGATCGTGTAGAGACGTGCCAAATGTAACGGCGTACGATATATACAAATGTACAATAATGGACATGAGAAATATGTCCTTACAATAACTCTTACTAGAATTTAGCGGATTCTAGTTATTAACTTACATAAGTGATTCATATCGAATTATGCATTTAATTACTCTCGAACTTAGGCATTTTAGCCCCCTCAGGTACCGTAATTGCTATAATTATGCTCGATAACTAGACAACCTCCGTTTTATATGATAACATGTTATTTGAGGTATTATTGAGCTTTTATAGGTGTTACGGTGCTTAGTATGAAGTTTGGTCGCATTTCGGTTTCGTTTCGTCGCGATTTGCACGTTTGGGGACATTTTCGTAATTTTACACTTTGGGATTTTTGCCCGAAGTCTTCACGCAAGTTGTAGACCTCGGGCCAAGCTTCGCGTGGCCATGAACGGTGCTCGAATCGGAGTCCGAACGAAGGAAACATGGACCTTTAATCGAAAAGAATTATAAGAGATTCATTAACAATTTAATTAATACCCACCATGTCCCTTTCTCTTTTATAACAAATCCATTAATTCCCTTTGTGTCCCTACTTCATTTTTTATAGCAAATGAAGATGGCGATTTAGAATTTTTCTCGAGTTTTGCTCGGGTTTTGGGTTCGTTCGAAATCCGGAACTTTGGTCCAAAATTGGAGCTCAATCTTTGACCACGTACGCAAATGGGTATCTTTGGCCATGTTTGGAGCTTGGGTTTTGATCATTAATGGTGGAAATGGGTCTTTGGCCATTAAAGGAGATTTGAGTTTTTGGAGGTTGTTGGTTTCTTTTGGAGCTTGGTCTCGGCTTTAAATGGGCACAAAAATGGTGGACATGGGTTTTGGGTCTCACATGAATTAGTGGCTCTCGGCTTAATATGGTAGAATTTATGCGAAGTGGGTCTTGAGTTTTGGGCTACTGTGTGCGATGTGGGGTGTATTACAGCACTTCCGATCGATCGGCCAAGCACTTCCGATAGACTGATTAGGCTTGTCTTAACTCTTCCGGTATCAACTGCAACTACCGAACGTGCATTTTCAGCAATGAGTCATGTCAAATCCGAGCTTCGAAACAAGATGGAGAATGATTATCTTACAAATTCTCTTATTATCTACATTGAAAAAGACATTGCGACACAGTTTAGTGCGGAATCAATCATAGATGGATTTCGGGATTTGAAAGAACGTCGTGTGCAATTTTGATGCATCTCTTTATATTTTTTCTAGTATTTTTGTATTATATTCCAACAATTAGTTTATAATGTCGTACCTCTATTTTTGCTAATAATTGTATCTTGTATGTGGTGCAATTATTATATTTTGATGGTGAATATATATGATATTGTTGGGAAAAAAATACTTACGGTTGATATCTTGTATGTGGTGCAATTATTATATTGTTGGTAAAAATATTGCATAAAATGTAAATAACCCTAAAAAAATTCTCAGGGGCTCCCGCCCCCGAACCCCCGGTATTTTTGTGGTCCCCCCCAAAATATATTCCTGGCTTCGCCCCTGATCGCATCGTGACGCTTTTGGCCCATGCGCACGACCAATTATATTTACTATCAAGTACTCGATCGGCTATCTCATTGGGAGTCAAAGGTTCACTACCCTCGGCTGTAGGCCCAACTTGTAATCGTTTCATCTCATTCTGCAAGCTAAATATTTTCAAATGTTTTGTAATGCTTTATAAATTGTTCTAAAAATCTTTAAAAAATGTTTTAAAAAACAATTTAAAAAATTTGTTTTTACAAAACAATGTTTTAAAAATAGTTTTAAATAAACCGTTTTTAAAACAGTTGTTTTAAAAAACTATTTTTAAAAATTATTTCTTACAACAACATTTTTCGAAAAAAAGTTTTTAAAAATTATTTTTAAAAAACAATTTTTAAAAATTGTTTAAAAAACTGTTTTAAGAACTATAAAATCTAGAATAAAGTATACTTATATATAGTTACTCAGCTTTGGGAGAAGACAATTTCTCATTTGTGCAATGAGTTTTTTTGTTGAAGTTAATTCGCTGCAACTCATCATTCTCCACCCCACTCTACATAATCAATAAAGAAAATCATTATCACCAATAATAATTAGAAATAGAGTAAAGTACCCCAATAGTCCCTTACCTTTCTATTGGTTTCAATTTAGTCTCTTACCTTTTTATTGTTTCAATTTAGTCCCTCACCTTTCAAATTGGTTCAATTTCGTCTCTGTCCTTTTTTTGTTTCAATTTCATCCTCAACCTTTCATTTTGTCTCAATTTAGTCCATATGTTAACTATTTTGGATACAATTGACTATTTTACCCCTCTTTATTGAAAAATAATATAATGAATGTTATAAAATTTGAAAAATAAGCTATTTTATTATTATTTGGGGATAAAAATTAGTTTTTTATCTGAGAATAATAAAAAAAATAGTTTTTATTTTTATTCTATCCCAATTGTTTTTATTTTTTCAAAAAAAAAAAACTTGAATTATAATTTTAATAGTTAACATAGTTTTTTTTATTTATAAAAACTATTTTTCGAATTTAATTAAAATATAAAATTTGATGTTTTAGATTCACAATTGATTAGTGTCGCTGGCGCGGACCCACATTACATGAAATTTTTTATTTATCAATTATATTACATAGATAGGGGGAAATTGATGTCTTAGATTCACGATTGGTCAGTTCGCTGGATCGTACTCACATTCATTAAAATAAGGGGCTTGAGAATAAGCGACTGTAGTCAAGAAATATATTCTCGATGAGATTGCCATATCTATTGAGATTAAGAACCACGTATCCTTTGCAAACCATGAGATTGTGCAAGTATAATCCAATTAGCACCTAGATTCAAATCTCACCATTGGTTTTGTCCAATATATTCTTGATGTACATTTACAATCTTCCTTAAACTATCAAACAAGTTCCTAAACCATCGTAAAGGTTTAATTAGTTAAGATAAACTTTTAACATTATATATGCAACTTTACCCATATGATGACAACTCCCTATTTAAGTTGTGAAATATTCAATCAAACTAGAATTGAAATTTTGATCTTTCATGATCGAGACAAACCCAACTCACCGGAATTCCTATGGATGATAATTTATAGATATATACAATATATTTATAAAAAAAATATCAGTTTTATCCTACACATGATTCATATTTCAAAGGAGATGACAATATTTTTTTAATAAATAATAAATATCATTAAACATAGTTTTAAAAATATAACTCCAACACGACTTTAATACCCAAAAGAATGTATATGTGGTCAAATATTGAATACGATGAGTTATAAACGTTTATACTCAGAGAATGACTCACTTCCAAAAGAGAGAATTTTCACGATTTTGGTTGCCAATGAAAGTTATTCTAGTTTTGATGACGTGTCACCTACTAATCAAACCCGAGTTGATGATATTTCATCCTTCTTTAGTGATAATGAATTATATGAATCCAATGCCACATATAATTTCCTCTTAAGGGAATTTCCTAAACCTAGTAAGAAAAACTTAGAAGTCTCAACCCAATTATCCCCAGTTAAAAAAGAGAGAGATGAGGTGATGGTGGGGATAGTGAGTTGTTGAGTCAATTTATTGATCAAACAGATACCCTTATGGATAAACTCATTTCATTAGAGCATGAGAAAGACAGTCTAATTCATGATATATACTCTTTATGTAGGGTTAGAGAGAATTAAAAAATGCGTCAAAGAATCTCAAAAACTAATGATTCCTTGAATGCTAAGGTTATTTGATCTCTTCCACTAGATTAAATGTTTATTTGAAAAAAATATCTGAGAAGTTAGGGAATATTTTAATCTAACCAACCAAAGGATCCAAACATAAATCTGGGTTGGGCCTTTATTTAGTTTTTGGTGACTAGTTCCAATGTTGCACGGGTTTTTATTAAAGTGTCTTCCACTAATGGTGGTACTCAGTTTCTCGATAACACCTCTACTAAAAAATGAAAATTATAAAGAAGTGAAAGTTGGTAGGAAAAAAGTTGAAGACGTGAATTTTGCACAAACCCCAAGCTATTTTTAAGGCCGCAAAAAGTGAACATGTACAAACTTACTCTTGCAGTCATTTTAAAAAGGTTAGTCACTTATTTGATTTTTGTTTTTTCTAAGTAAACCTTCATTTATTTTAATGGTAAATGGAGAAAACACATTATTGGTAGAAAGGGGGAAAATGAAGAACCAAATGGAAAAAGGTTCATCATAATAAAGGATAACCTAAACCCATTGTTCCTCCCTTCGAACCCATCACACCTATCCTTATAACCCGTCAAGTGAGTATTAAGTGGATTAGGAGAGACACTTCAGATAAAATTGTCTTAAGACTAAAAGAAATCCTACTTTGGTTCCCTCTACCTCTATTAGTTATAGCGTCTCCGTGAGTACCTAAGATCTTTTTAGATTGCATATCATGTGTCTTTAGGTCTCTAGAAATTCTTTTTGGGATTTTATTTTGTACTTTTTTCTTGTTTTATATTTTGAAAAAATTAAAAAGATTTTGTTTCTTTTTTAACAGTATTTGATAGAATTTATGTACTATTTCTTGTGTTGGACTATGTTCTTTTCTTATATGAGTTTGTATTGCATGTTTATTATCTTCAATATCTCATATTTGGAACATTTATCTCTTTAAAATATTCTTTCTTTATATCTTGAAAATTCAAAAGATTTTGTGCTTGATAATACCATTTTAGTTTGGTTTTTTCCAACCATATGCTTTTAGGAAAGTGGCATCTGGTTAATTAATTTTATCCATGTAAGTTATATCGCTTTTAATAGTGGAGTGTTTTCATATCCCTATATATTTGGTATTTGGTATTTTCTTACCATGCTTACAGGTTTATCATGTATTCATGTCAAGGATTTTGTATTCCAAATATATGCTTTTGTACAATGACATAATTTTTTTAGATTGTGTATATATTTTATTCAAATTCCAAAAAGATTTCTTACACAATCAATTTCATTCTTTTTGTTGGGGATCGATATACACGGAATACAAATTTCCAGCCATAGATCATTGATTGATCAAACATTAGAAATAAGTAATGCCAAAACTAGACTTGAAGAACAAACCTAGGGTTTAGAACACTACCTTTATTGATCAGGTTGCAATCCAATGGGGAGAAAGGTACTTGTTTATGATGAAGGTCTGCCTTCTTTTGGATCATCAAAATCTTTCTTAACCTTTTGAAAAACTAAGACCTTCTACTGTATGATCCTCCTTAAATCCAGGTAGGTGTGTGGGCATCTTATGAGATGAAAACTCATTCTTATGAGTGAAATATTGTGGTCTCTATAAGCCTCTCCACAAAAATATGAATATTATTTTCTCAGCCCTCTCAAACCCCAATGATGACCAGTAATGATTAAAGCCCATTCCCACACCTTTATATACAAGTTCAAAAGGTGATCTTGGGCTAAACTTGATTTTTTGTGAGTTTGGGCCTAACTACTTAGGAATATGGACTACATTGAGGATCCAAGACACATTAATAAAATGACTTCAAATAAAAACTTGGAAGTACCCAATTATAATCACCATAATTTATTTCTTTTCTTTATTTAATCATAATTATTTCCACAAAATAATTATGAATGCACTTAAATTTAATTATTTTAGAAATAACTCTGATATAATGAGGTCTTATTTGCAAAGTTGATAATGGTACATAACGTGATTCCTGACGTTAAGCTCTCGGTACCCGCTTGGTCAAATAAATTTCCTTTTAATTGACTTTAACCAATATCTAATTAATTTTCTTAATTCTCAAATTTACACTTACTTTTCTACTTCCACCGGATTATAAATAATCCACTGATCAGGTTTATTAGTGGAAATAAAATATTGTAAATCTATCAAGGGGTATTGCAATCCAAGGTATTCCTGGACGTGGATACCTATGAATTATAATTTAGACCTACTTATATAATTATCACCCAATATTTGGAGATTATTTAATTCATTCTTAAAATTGAATCGCATCAATAGCAATCACAGAGATAACTATATAAAAATTCCAATACTCATAATTATCGGGATTAAGAATCTATGCACCCTTTGCAAGTGGTGTTATATTTCCCAAGTCTAATCTCGACAACCCTTAGACTATAATCTCACGGGTGGTCCCATTCAATACATTCATGGGATGTACCGATCGCAATCTGAACGATCACACAAGTTCTCAAACCATCACACTAGTTCCTGATAGTTTGAGATAAACTACTAGGATTGCATCACAACCATTCTGATAAGATGTCAAGTCCCTATATAAGTTGTGTACTTTTTAATAGTCTTAGAATCGGAATTCCAATCTCCCCGTGATCAACCCTAAGTTGACTCACTAAAATTCTTATTAAGCTCAATTGACCGATAAACATTCTCACAAACTTGATTCTAATTTAAAAATGAATTAAAAATACTTTATTAATGAATAATAAAATGTTTTTAGTATGGTTTTATGAATAAAGCCCAACAATCTTGAATTTAGTCTTAAAGCTATGTGGCCCTGCACTTGACTCCTATTATTTTTACATGAGTGTCCAAAGTTCTAGGTGGTAAGATCTTTGTGAAAAGGATCTTCTTGGATGTCCTCAGATGTAATATGGGTCACTATAATGTGGCCCATCTGTGCGATATCCTAAATTAGGTCTCAATATCCTTCGCCCTCTTATGAATCCTTGGATTTTTCAAATTCGCTACCGCACCGTTGTTGTCACAATAAAGTGTGATAGGTGACTACTTTAAAAGAACCACAACCAAATAACTTAAGAAGTTTTGGATATAAATAACCTTTTTTTCTACGTTCGAAGCAGCAACATACTTGGCTTCCATGATGGAATCAAGAATATAAGACTATTTGATACTCCCCCAACTTCTGGCTCCACTTCTTAGGGTAAACACATATCTCGAGGTTGATTTCCTAGAGCCCCTATCCGATTGAAAATTCATGTCAGTGTACCTAGTAGGTTCTAGACTCTCTGTTGGGTAAACCAGCACATAATCCTTAGTCCTCTTCAGGTACTTGCGAATGTTCTTCATAACAGTTCAATTCTCCTTACCTGGATTAGGATGGAATATGCTGACCATGCTCATGGCATAACATATATCCAATCTAATATAGACCACAACATTCATGAGGTTGCCTATTACCGAAGTATAAAGTATATTCCTCATCCTCTCTCTCTGATTATGTGTCTTAGGACACTGATGCTTAGATAAATAAATTCCATGCCAAAAAGGGAGAAACTATTTCTTAGAATCATGTATGCTAAACTTTGTGAGCACCGTGTTGATATAATTAGTTTGTGATAGGCCTAACATCCTATTTTTTTTATCACACAAAAGCTTGATACCTAGGGTGTGACTGGCTTCTCCTAATTCATTCATATCAAACTGACTAGACAAACCACACTCTTATACTAGATAATACACACACATCGTTCACGATTCGAAGAATATCATCTACGTATAGTACTAGAAATACCAGCACGCTTCCTTCATACTTCTTATACATATAGGTCTCATCAAAACATTGATCGAAATAAAAAGATTTGATTCCCTGATCAAATCGAATATTCCAAAACCTTAATTCTTGCTTAAGTCCATAAATGGTTCTTTTAATCTTGTACACTTTGCTTTCTTATCCCTTTGCTATGAATTATGCGGGTCTCGTCATATAGATGCACTCATCAATATTGTCATTCAAGAATGCATTTTTTATATCCATTTACCAAATCTCAAAATCGAGACACACAATAATGAATAAGAAATTTGGATATAATTAATCATGGCTACTCGCGAAAAGGTCTCCTCACAGTCGATCCCCTTATTACGAGTAAACCCTTTCGTAACAAGTCGTGCCTTAAAGGTTTCCACTTTTCTTCCTACTCCTCTCTTCCTCGTATCATTCCACTTACACCCTATAGGTTTTGTCCCATCCTGTAAGTCTACAAGTTCTCACACTTGATTCCAACACATCGAATCCATATCGGTATCCACAACCGTTAGCCAAAGCTCGACATCCTTATTTTGGAGTACCTCTCTATAGATACCAAGATCTGACTCATGTTCCCTCGAGACTTCAACGAACTGATCTCCTAAATACACTAACCTATTAGGTTAACTCCAAGCCCTCCCACTACAACGTGGCTCCATTTATGGTCCAGTATAAGTGACATGTCAATCCTTATCATTGATAATACTCCTACTACCGTTGGGCAATATATTATCGAGATTAGTATGTATTTTTTCTTATACGGGTAATCTTGAAGCATTTTCTTATTCTTGTCCTCTTAGCTCTTTCAAGATAATCTTGCTATTGGGATTGTGGTCAATAATATAATCTTCCTCTAAGTACTAATCATTTTTGTTAACAAATACTCTCCGGTCCTTAGGATCATAGAATTGACCACCCTTGGTTCCTTTAGGGCAACCCATAAAGAGACATATAACCTTCCTTGATTCCATCTTCGTAGTGCATGTAACGAAAAACCCCATATCCTAATATGTCCCAGACTAGGCTTGCGCATAGTTCATAATTCTGATGGATTCATTGAAACATATTTATAAGGAATGGAGTTTAATAAATATGAATTCGTCTCTAGTGCAAAACCCCAAAAAGAATCCGACATATCCAAATAACTCATTTTGGATGTAACCATGTCCCAAAGAGTCATATGCATACATTTTACTATGGAGGGCCCGGTGCAGACAACTGGGTTATAATACCCAAACCTGACAAGTGTTCCCTAAAATCTCGAAAGAGGTATTCCCCTTCACATATGGATTAATTTACTTACCATTCCTACGTTCCACCTTAGCCTTATACTCTTTCAACTTAACAAATGCTTCAGACTTGTGGTGCATAAGGTAAGTAGATCCATATATCAAGTAATCATCGATGAAAGTGATGAAAAACTCGTAACCACCTCTTTCTTGAATAGTCATAGGCCCACACAAATTAGAATAAACTAATTCCAATAAATCTTTGGTTTTATATCCTTTGTCCATAAAAAGCCTTTGGTTTATCTTTCCCTCTAAGCAAGATTCACAGATTGGAAGTGCCCCCACTTACACTGTACTTAATTATCCAGTCAAAACTAGTCTTTGTTTCCTTTTTAGATTAATATAACCTAACCATAAGTTCTAGAGCTATGTTTATTTAAACTTATAAGGCTCCTTTCTCTTTTGGTTATTTACATTTAAGTTATTCAATTCAGTATAAAGTAGAAGTGACGAGACAAGTCTTATAATATAAAGATCATTTTTCAATGTTCCAGAGAAGATAAAAAAATTTCCATTTTTGATAAAAACTCCTTTTTTAAAATAAACCATATATTCGTTCATCACAAGCTTAGAAACTGAAATCAAATTTCTTCTTATACCAGGAACATAAAAACAATCTATTATAACTAACTTATTGTCTTAACCAAAATATAACTATATTTCCTACTACTACTATTGTCTCCTCGTGATGATCACCCATGGATAAAAACATCTCTCAATCAGTGAGCTCCCTAATCACCTGGAACTATGTTTTCATTCTTCCTTGCTAAGAAGATCGAGCATTTCTTCTTCCAGTGTCCTTGCAAAATGTAATATCCACCAACCGTATTTTTACCTTCACCCTAAAGATTAAAGTTTTTATTAACAACTTTTAGTTATCCATGAGACTTGCCTTTCTTCTTTTTCTTTTCTTCTTCTTCTTCTTATTTCCTTTCTAAATAGAAATATATGTGACTTTCTAGGTAACCTGAACCATACCCTTATGCCTATTGATATTCTTCGCTAACTAGAGTTCCTTAAGTAGTTGCGCCAGAAAGTAATCAAACTTATTCATATAATAGTTTATGAGAAATTAGTTAATGGACTTCGATAGTGATTAGATCATGAAATTAACTTGGGGTTCCCCATTAATTTTAGATTCAAGCACCTTCGATTATCCTAATATGGACATCACCTTTAGAACATTCTCGTATACGGGAGTACTCTCGGGTATCTTGATGTTGACCAACCATGCCATAGCATCTAATCTCGTGGCATGGTTCTGATCCTCAAACATATCCTTGAGGTTCATAATCATCTTTTAAGCAGTGACCATTTGTTAAAGCTAGTGCCGTAATACATTAGTTATAGAGGCTAATATAGGAGTGAGTTGCCTGATCATCCATTTGACACCTTTGGTAGACTTGGACAACCCTTTTGGGTACACCTTCCTCTAGCTTGGCAGGTAAAGACCCCGTAAAGATGAACATAAAGTCCTCAACAGTTATGACAATGTCTAGATTTCTTTTACAGTCTATATAGTTCATGCCAATTAACTTTTTATCCTTTAAGGTTGAAGTAAGTGGGTTGAATGATGATCCCATGTGGAAATCTAAAAATTATAAAATTTTGAAAAGAGAATTAATTCAAAATATACATGTGAGAATTTAACTGCATTTTAATTTTAAAGTATCTCATCCACCGCCATTTTAAAGTAAAACTCGCTTGACGCATTAGTTCCCTTGTGGAGTGAGATTTATCATTGGGAGCTTAAATCACCCTACCTTGAACCAGACAAACTTTTGTCTTTCAATTATGTACCTGAAAAATTTGGGATAATAGAATAGTCATGGACTTTTGTTCCCACAATTAATGATATTGACTCTATTAGGGAGGATATCTTTATTATGTCTAAGTTTATACCACCATTTCATCTTTGAAATATAACCCACTCGTGATGAACTTCCCTGCTGGGGGGGGGGGGGGGGGGGGGGGGGGAGATTAAACTCACTCACATTCTAAATCTGTTAATTATGACTTAAGAGTTTTAATTAATCCTTGATGCTTTGATTAATTTCATCCACTGGGGGGGGGGGGGGGGGGGGGGGACTAGCTGACGCGAGGAATCTATACATCCTTGATTTATTAAAACACAGATGGAGGCCGTCGAGTTTCTATTGAAACACCTCTCCCACTTAGTATTTTAGAACATTGGGGGTTTTAAGAAAACATTTACCTAATTCTAAAAGAAAGAATTCAAATCCTTGGTAATTTTAAAATTTATTTGTGTAAAATAAATATCTTAATATCATATTTAAATTCTTCTTAAAATAAAACAATATAGTTTAAATTTTTAAAACCTAAAAATCCATAGATCTCAATTTAAATCATACCTTAAAATTTAATTACCCCAATTTTAATTCAATTTAGTAAAGAATAAAACACAACACAAATTATCAAAGAAAATTGATTATTTAGACAGGTCTCGAAGTAAATAATCCATGTTTTTCATAAATCGGGTGTTCCTACTTATCCAATTAATTAACACATGAATTATGCAACATAATATAAATAAAGAAGCATGAACGTAATTAAATAAATAAACGAAACAAATAATATCATAAATAAATGTTGTTTCCATCATGGCCTAGAGTCCTTCTTGAAGAAAAACTCTTCAAGTCCAATAATCCTTGTCATAGAAGACTTTATTATGGCAAAGAGTCCAACTTGAAGTTGACTTCATCACAAACAAGAGTTCTTGATGGTCTTGATCACTGGAACTTGATTCTCCATGATCTGAAAATTATTTAGGGAAGAACCACCGCGAAAAGCCACCCCAAAAGCCAAAATTCCAAAACTGTCAATTGGGGGGGGGGGGGGGGGTCGATCAATCCTTTGGAGCCTGATCTTCTTCCTCCTCTCGACTTTGCATGCAAAAACCTTTATTGCCAAACCAATCTCCATGAATGACCATGAAACTTTCCTAGACACTTAAACCAACCCTAATACATGATTCTAAGTGAAGAACAACATTACATACCCTCCCAAACACCTCAAAATACAATAATATGAAATAATTAAAAAAATCAAATTATTGCAACCATATCTAATTTAGATGAGAAAAATAACTACGGATAAACCACCATTGGATCCAATCACATAGGAAACAAATGCATGGCCATGATGGAAGGGATATATATGAAGAATCTCTATAAAACCATGTTAGTATGAAATCATACACAAAGATACACCATATCACAACATGCAAAACTAGGGTTTTCATGTTTGCACAACATGAAATCTTCCAATGGATGATTAATCTAAATCGAGGACTCTTATAAAAATTGTTGGGGATCGATATATGTGGAATAAAAAAATTCATCCATGGATTTTCAATTAATCAAACATTAGAAAAATGAAAAATCAAAACTAGTATCGAAGAACAAACCTGGGGTTTAGAACATAATAACTTTGCGTATCCAATTGCAATCCGATAGGGAGAAAAATATTTATTGATCTGAAGGGATGACTTCTTTTGGATCTTCAAAATCTCTCTTAACTTTATGAAAATTTTGGATGTTCTAGTGTATGATTCTCTCCAAAGCTAGGTAGGTGTGGATCTTCGATTAATCAAACATTAGAAAAAAAGTAATATCAAAACTAGTATTGAAGAACAAACCTAGGGTTTAGAACACTATAACTTTGTGGATCCGATTGTAATCCGATGGGAGAAAAGTACTTGTTATTGAGGAAGGGCAGATTTCTTTTGGATCTTCAAAAACTCGCTTAACTTTCTGAAAATTTTGGATCTTCTAGTGTATTATCCTTTCCAAAGCTAGGTAGGTGTGTGGAACCCTTTGAGATGAAAACTCCTTCTTATGGGTGATATATGGTGGTCTCTCTCTATAAGCCTCTTCATGAAAAATGTGAATAGTATTTTTCTCACCCATATCAAACCATAATTTTGATTAATAATGATTAAAACCCATTTAGAAACCTTTATATATAAGTACAAAAGGTGGACTTTGGCTAAACTGAGTTTCTTTAGAGTTTGGGTCTAACTACTTGGGCATATATATTAAACCATGGACCCGAGATAAATAATTAAATTGGTTTCAAATAAATACTCAAAAATAACCAATTACAATCACTGTAAGTTATCTTCTTTCATTATTTAATCATAATTAATTTCACTAAATAATTATGATTGCACTCCAATTTAATTATCTGAGAAATCACTCGGATATAATGAGGTCTTATTTGCAAAGTTGATAATAGTATATAATGTGATCCCCCACGTTAAGCTCCAAATATTTGATTGGTCAAATCAATTTGTTGTTAATCAACTTTAATCGACATTTACTCAATTTTCTCGATTCTCAGACTTAACTTATTTTGCTATTTCCACCTAATTATAAATAATCCATTGATTAGGTTTATTGGTGGAAACAAAATATTATAAGTCTATCAAGGGTGTATCGCAATCCAAGGTATTCCCCAACGTGAATTCCTCTAAATTATGATCTCATACCTACTCATATAATTTCCACCCAATATGTGAAGATCATTTAATTCAATCTTAAAATTGAATCACAACCATAGAAATCAAAGTGATAACTATATACACATCCAAATCCTCAAAATTTTCTGGATTAATAATCTATGCACCCTTTGCAAATGGTGTGATATTTTCAGAGTCTAATCAAGACATCCCTTACACTTTAATCTTACCGGCGGTCCCGTTCAATATATTCCTATGATGTACTGATCGCAATCTTATGTTTAACTATAGAACAAGTTACCGAACCATCACACTGGTTTCCTGTAGTTTGAGATAAGCTATTAGGATTGCATTGCAGCCGTTTCGATAGGATGCCAAGTCCCTATCCAGGTTTTAAACTTTTACATAGTGCTATAACCAAAATTTCAAACTTTGCGCGATCAACCCGAAGCCGACTTACTGGAATTCCTACTTAGATCTATTGACCGACATTGATATGTAATAATATATTTACACAAATCAAAATCATTCTCACAAACTTGATTTAATATATTTTAAAAAATATAAATCATTCTTACAAACTTGATTCTCATTTCAAAATGAATAGAATAATCATTTGTAAATCAGTAATAAAATGTTTTACACATGGTTTTATGAATAAACCCTAACATAGATAATATAATCAATGATATATTTTTTGTATATAACAAAGCCTATTTGATAATTTTCCTTTTGGGGGGGAATATGACATGGACTCCAAGATATTGTTCCTATTTTCTTTGAAGTCTTATAAACATTGAGAAAATTATGTGAAGAATGCATGCGCATATCTTGTTGCATTCTAAACTGCACTGCATATTGTTTGATGCCACTTATGAAGAATGGCAACATTTTATGATCTTTTAGAAAGTGTTTAAATTTTTAATTGAATTATGAAAGACTGCGTAACTTAAGAGTACGCATGAAATAATGGCTCAAGATTTGGAGAAGTTCAAATATCGTAAGCTATATAATATAATAATGAGAGGGTATGGAAAGGTCTACAACATTTGGTAGTGTGATAGCCACATTTATTGGAAAGATCTACCTACCTTTGTTCAAGTAAAAGTCAACATATGAAAAAAAAACATATAAAACGATGTCTAAAATATTTCTATATATTCAAATTTAGGTAACACCATCGATATGAGACCAAAGATTTTAACCAAAAGTTGCATATTGAGGGAGAAAATATGTGATAATCGAAAATCCTTTTAAAATTGTGGTTGAAATTTCACTTGACTCAATGATTTGGGTCAATTTTATTCTTATTTATAAATTTTAATTTAACTCGAGCTTGCATTTTATCTCTAAATGGTGTTCATTTCCTTTGTTTCACTCAAATGAGATATGATCTTATGTTTTTAGTTGTCTTGTTATTATCCTTTATATATAATATTTTCTTGATTATGAACATTTGATGCCAATTTGATTTTTTTAATAACTGTGATAATATCGCTTATATTTATCCTTATCAAAATTAGTCTAGGACATGTTCTCTTATTTCATATCTATATTTGTATGGCTTTGTGAAACCATTTGTGAGTTAATATCTTAATGAACAATATCAACTCATTACATAACTAGTGTTATTTGTCAAAATATTAATATCTTTTGATGTGCTCATTTTGTTGTCAAGTACAGTTTTGGGTATATTTGCCAGACTTATTAGTGATCTATATATCTTTGTATATTTTACCATGTGATTCATAGTCTGTATTAATATTATCTTCCTATACTTGTTGAGATACATAGACTTTTTATGCTCTATCTTATTTTTCTCTACTTTTAACTCTATCGTTTATTTTCTTGTGTCATGGTTGATTCTGAGAGTGTTCTACTCACGAAGGTAGTTACCCAAATTAATCTTATATCCAATTAATAAGAATATTTCTTTTAAATAAAATTTGGATAAAATATCTTCTTAGAGTTTAAGTGGAAAAATGTGATTTCCAAAAATCATTTTCTTATTGAAATATGTTCATTAATAATATTAAGAGAGTCAAAATATGAAAAAGTAAATCATACACTTGAGACAAGTTGCGAGAAAATCTCTGAACAAACTAACACCTTACACTATATAAATATGGATTTACACAAAGGGACAAATGAGTTATAAACTTGAACATCTATTTGGAATTAATAATGAACAACCTCCATATCAATGTTTTTCACTTTGTAGTAAGCAATAGTAAGCATGTATTACATCCAACCACTCGCCACATTGCCATGTGTTAACCTTGTTAATAATGTCATGTTTGAAACTCGTTAACTCTTCTTTAAATGTTTGAGTAAACTTTATTCCTATGTGAAAGAACTAAGAGAAAGCAATGGAACTATCATCGAAAATATGAGAGGATATCCTAAATGTTTATAGTGTAGAGTGTGTTGGGATCTCTTAAAAATATCACAAACTGTGTAAAACTCAAAATGCAAAAAAGTAAAAAATAAATGAAACCTGAGTCAAAATAACAAATAATCAAGGTTTCCTCTCAAAATGTTGCAAATAACTTTTCACATAAAGAGTTTTTTTCCTCTATAAATTTGATTTCTTTTTAGTTTGATAAAATCAATTTAAAAGCCCTTAAGTTGTTTTGCGGGAAAAAGAATCACATAAATATCCAATTTAAACTTCTAGACGAATGCTCTCAGGGACCTAGGTGATTCTAGTCCCCATAAATAATAGAAAAAATATCTACTTTAAACATATAGTTGCAAAAATGAATCTACATGTTATACAATGTTATCTGACAAAAAAGTACTTTTATAGAGCGTACATGGGTGGTTCGTCGGAGTTAGACTTTAGTGACGAAGGTTGTGAACTCTATTAGAAATTCTCAAGTGCTAGACCACGAGGTCACAACGAGCGAACAATCCACTCATTAGAGCTATGGGCCTTTTTGCTAAATCAATAGTAGGTTACACTAGGAGAAAGAATTTTCCTAGTTTAGCTAAAAGTCATAGACAATGAAGCAAACCTTTTCTATAGCCAAGGGGCAAAACTTAGAATACTTTTCCAACCTATATAACAAGCTTTCTAAATATGTTGGTGTTTTCATCTAAAAATGGTATACCAAAGTAAATCATACCATCAAAGTTATACATAACTGTCAAAGTATAGGAAATAGAGTAAAAGAAAGATCAAATTAGATTTAGAGTGCTTCAATGATGAAAATGAGCCTACATTCACTACATAGATTTTTTCTCATTATATACATGTAGTTTTACAAGTTTGGGAGCCTTAGAGGCATATAAAAGGAGAGAAATAGATTAAAATCATAACATACAAGTCCTGTGTAGAAGAGGTTGCGACCCTGGAGTGTAGACTGAATAGAAGACGTGGCTATGGATGGCTTAGTTGACTAGAGTGTGTACTCATGTGTAAAGAGATGTTGGAGAAAATTTGGTAGGGCTTTGCTACCAGATCTTGGTTATTAAATGAGTAGGTGATGGCCTCTATTTATTTTAGTTGGTGGGAGTGTCACGCGTACGGTGAACGTCACTTGTGGATACGTGTGGATATTATGGAATCTTTTTAGAAGGTGGATAGATGGCAGTCGAATGTTGACATGTAAGGATTCACGCCTTATACGTATAGGGATGTGTTGAGGCAGACTGGTCGTGACCTTTAAGGTAGCTGGCTATGGCTCCGTGTTATGGCCTTGTTCTATGTTTTGCATCATGTTTGTGAACTAGGTTTTGGTCTTGGGTATTAATGGGTGTAAATGTGGCATACTTCACGTCTTAGCTAGATACCAGGTCATGCCTTTTTCATAGGCTGAAGACCTAGGATAGTACTTTAGCATATCTTTATCATGCTTATGTGAACTTTCATGCCATGTGTCTCCTATTTATTGGCCGATATATTTTGGATATAATAGAAGCCCCCCCAAGCCTCATTGGTAAGAGGTAAGTGATTTGGTGTTGGGTCTTTATTCTTGTCTGCGGAGCATTGTCTAGGGGATATGATCACACTAGATATGGTTGAAGCTGACACTTCATTGTTTGTTGAGGTCTTATGAGTGTCGCGGCCTGCTCGTTCAAGCGTTCCAAATTCTGACATTTTGACTTTTCATAACCCTTTATATAAATGTTAAGATGTTGTGACCTCATTACCTTTTCCCATACTTGAGATTAAAGACTTAGGTAATTTTCAGCAGAGAGCTTGGCGATTTTCGGCGATAATATGAGGTAATTTTTGATGACTTCTTTTCTCGAATTTAGGCTAGTTTTTGTGATTTACTCTTAGTTTTTCCTAATTATCATGATATACACTTTACAACCAATCTTCTAAAATCATCAACTTCTAAAATCATCATCTGTATAAAATGTTTCCATGTCGATTGGGTATCCTCCTCCTTTTGGGTTTTCTATTGTTCATTATTGCTGAAATTACCCAAATTTTGAACTAATCAACATGTATGTACTTTAACCCGTAATGCATATAATCCTAAGTTAAATTAAATTGTAGACGTAAACCCTTGGATTGAATTGAATTCGTGATTTTTTTTAGTTACGTTGGGTTCTGGAGATTTCAAGCTAAAGGTTTGTATTTGAGGCATTTTAGATGGATATTGAGTGTGATTGAAGTAAGAAAATAATGTTTGGGTTGAAATTGATAGTCTGATATCGGTTTGGGGTTGATTTTGGGCATTTTAGGTTATTTTTAGGCTAAGAACACGAATTATTATTCATGGTTGTTCTTCGCTAAAACCCTAGTTTTTGACCTTTTTGATCTTGTTAGGCCATATAATTAAGGAGCTTAGGTGTTTGTCTTTTCAAGCCGCGGACCTACCTTTGAATTCATTATTTTTCTATGGGGAAAGTTTTAACTGTGTTGCGGTCTCTTACTTCTAGTGGTGGTCCATGGGCTTTGGTGTTTATGTTTTGACTGTGCTATGGTATCAAACTTAGGTTTTAGGAGTCTGTGGCCTTACCCCTAGTACCTTGGATTTTAGGATATGTACTCACGTCTATTATCGCAGCCTTTTATTGTAGCCGTGGTCTTTCAAACTTGTGGTTCCTATATTTTCTCAGAAGGGTTGCGACCCTTTATCTTTGGAGCCCCCCCTGCTTTTACAGGTTCCATGGACTTATATATTGGAATACTTGGGAGTACTTAGAGAATTTCTTGATAAGGCATTTTAGTATTCCTCCTCTCGTGGTGTCATAAAACCATCAAAAATAAGTTGAGCACGTAAACGAAAAGAGTTCCTAAGTTGTATATACATTGACTTCATAGAGTCCTCTAATTGTATGGTTCCAATGGAGGTTGTGGAAGGTAGCCACAAAGTTGATGAAGATACCTTCTCCATAAATAATCAAGTTCCGATTGAGAGATCGTATGTGGGCCCTGATGGACAAGTTCACCTATAGAGGCAAGGAACATTGAAGTTGGGTCATCCATTTGCGATGCTAAGACATTGAGGGATCCCACATCCCTAAATCATCCTTGTATAATGAATGAGGAATGGTTAGACAAGTTGGCTGAGGCTTACAAATTTTCTGAGCGGACCATTTCCACGTTGCCTTCCATAGACCAACGATCTAGTTCTGCAGTTCCCAATGATGGAGTTTTCTTCCCTTTGCATGCCTTTCTTCTCGGACTATAACTTCCAGTGCTAGTTAATGTTTGGAAGATTGTAAAGGTGCTGAATCTAGCTCCAATCCAAGTTGATCCCAATGGGTGGAGGGATACCTTCCCAGCCTTGGTGTTTTGTAAAAGAAGTTTGAGCGCGATACTTCTATATGGGTCTGCGAAATAGTGGTAGGTACCTTATGAGGGGACGGACTTCTAGTATGAAGAACTGGAAAGTAACATATTTTTACATCCCTGGTGCAAGTTGGAAAATTCACTCGCGGAATCAGAGAGGGATAAAATATTTTTACATCCCTAGTGCAAGTTGGAAAATTCACCCCGCGGAATCAGAGAGGGAGAAAACTCATAAGATTCCATGGTCTTGGATTCATCCTCCATATGAAGGTAACCTATTTTCATACATTAGCCATAACCCTTATGTTTTAATTTGATCTTAACTTTTCCCTTTTGCAATTTATACAGGCCTGACCCCTTTAAAGTACCAGAGGAAGAGGATTGAGGTTGCGAGCTTGATTCCTGACAAAAAAAAGCACTTTGCATTAGTGGTTACTCTCAGATCCTTATATTAGATTGGATACTATATAGCCCATATTTTTCTAACGAGACTTACTGCAATAGGTACTAAAACCATTAATTTAATTCCTTAGATAGGTCGTAGACATATATCCTTGTTACTAATGTTCTTATTGCACATGTGAAATCGCGGATGGAGAACCAGTCATGGAGATTTATGAGGAATTTCTTCTCTTTCAATTAGGCGAGTTGAAGGATAATGTCCAAACTTTTAATTAGGCTCTTAAGAAGGTCAGGGGCAAGAAAAGTAATAGGTAAGGGGACAAGGATGCTTATCCAATAACTGAGGTCCCTACTGGGACCCAAAATGAGGTTGTGGTTGGCGACTCACACATTTCTATATCTGATGATGCTACATACAACATTTCTAAGGATGTCCTAGCTTCCCCTATTGGTGGGGAGAAAAATCAAGAACTGGCTAACTCCGAACATATCTCCATCATAGCATCGCCTCCTCAGATATCAATTTTGATGGATGTTAATACCCAAACTCCACAAAGTAGGGTATTTTCTTCTCGATCGTGGCCACGTATAAGACCGATGAACCCAAAGTCTCCCTAGGATACTACTATTGTAGCAGTCATATTGATAAGGGGTTGCCAATCCTTATGACTTCAAGTGTCTATTTAATGAAGATGCGGAGGAATTTTAGGAATACAACCTTCATTATCTTCTTAAATTAAGTTTGCCTATACCTCCACAGCTTTGTTCATTTTTACTTTAGCTAACCTCTTTTTCTTTTTCCTTCCAGACTGCTGAAGCTGCCAAGAGACAAAGGGCCAAATATGAAGACCTCTTCGTCCAGCATAAGGCTACAGAGGCTTCCCATCAGGCTGATGTGGAAAGTGACAAGGCTTCCTCTTTTGAAGCAGGAAAGAATTCTGTGGTTGTCGCCTTCCAGGGTGAAAATATTGATGCTAAGGATAAGGTTGAAGTTATGAAAAAGGTTGAGGTTGACACCGATGACAATTTTAAACAGGTTGCAGAGGCTCTAAAATTCACCAAAGTAAAATTCCTTGAAGCTGCAAAATAGGTTGCGGCATAAAAAGATAAAGTAGTTAGTCTCGAGGTCCAGCTTGTCGCACAATCTAAGAACCATGACTCTGCTATGCAAAAAACTATCGACGATAATGCCACAAATAATTAGAAGTTGGTTGGTGAACATGATACAACTTTGAACGCTGTTGATAAAGATTCCTTGGCCAAGTTTAAAATTTCAAAGGATTTTTAGATTGGCCAAAATAAGAGATATATCCACGGTTACAAGGAGAAGAAGAAAAAGTTGCCAAAAATTATCCTAAGGCCAAGGAAAACATCTTTTCCTGAAGCTTTACTAATATTGAGCACAACTAATGTGCTAAAGAGATGAGGGTGGTTGATGATCTTGCCAAGAAGTATAGAGAGGATGTCGCAACTTTTGCCATTGTCGCTGCCTCAGAGGCTAAAGAAACTGAAACCAACTTGGAAGATGAAGACAGTGATGATGAGGGGGACACGAAGTCTTAGACTTATTCCGTAGTCTTATTTTTTATTTTTAATTGTAACCATTGTGGTGAATAATGTTGTACTGAACTCAAATTTATTAGAACGAAATTTTTATTATGCAGCCTCGTATGTTTTATTGTTTACATAGTTTCCTTATAACTTTTGTATGCTAGACTTGCTTGTTCTTTTGTTTATAGTGACTTAGATGCCTAGTTGTCTTAAATTTGTATCCTTATTATAATTATGGCTTTGTTACTTATAGTTGTAGTCTTATATTCTGAATTGCACGTAGATTAACTGCTAGGCTTGATTGTGGCTGCAGCCCTAGTAGTGAAATGCCTACTTTAGATATTAATGCCTTCATATTCTGTGGTAATGTATTACTACCTTGGTCTTTTAGATTTTACAGCCTTTAAAGGCTTGAGGCTTTAAGTTGACCTCCACGATCCTAAGGGGTACAATGGCCTCTTAATGATTTAAAGCGCACTCTGCTGATCTGAGGTGTACAATGGCCCCCTAAGGCTTTGAGGACAATTGGTCTTACAAATGTGATGTGAACTAAAATTATGGTTGCAGTCTTAGTAATGCGATCTTACAAAGACTTCAAATAACACTCCATAGACCTGAGGGGTATAGTGAAACTAAGGCTTTGGACATGATGATTTATTTATTGCTACGGATGCCGTGATGATTTCAACTTTCGTGGTCTTCTATTGCTACCACGATCGTCAAAATTTTCAAATCTTTAAAGAACGCTGAGGTATTATTTAGGAACCTCTCCAGACTACTGAAGCTATATTTTATAAGTCCCCAAGGCTTTAGCGTTATTCCATCTTACATAGTATTCTATGGATACCACGATCTTCTATTTTTTCAAACCTTCAAAGGATCTTGAGGTATTGTTTATGAGCCTCCCCTGGCTACTAAGGCTGTGTTTTACAAGACCCCCAAGGCTTCATTGTGCTATTTCGGAGTCAGTCCCAAGCCTTTGAAAATTAATCACTTTGATAAGGGAAACGCCATCGTCGAGGATCCAACTAAAATCACTAGCATAAGGTTCTTTCTAGTTGATATCTCACTGCAGACTAAATGTGATTTCTTGGCTTAGGTTTGCTGTTGGAGTTGAATCTATCTTTTAGATCCTAGGTTTATGGGCACCTCTGACTCTGCGGCCGTTGATAGGATTATTTGGCATTTTTATCTCCCTGGATGCGGTCTTCTTGTTATTAAAGTTTATGGGCACTTCTGAATTCGCGGCCGTTGATAGGGCTATTGGGCATTTATGCCTCCCTAGCCATGGTCTTCTTGTGACCCGAAGGAACATTATTTTTTTGCTATATTAAGGTGTGATTGTTGCTAGGTTTATCGTTAAACCAATTTGAAAAAAGAATTTGCAAAGGAAAATAAGTAAAGTGTAACTTTTCATTGATTTATATATGCTTAGGGAATAAAAAATGGTTTTTTATGGACACATCATTTCCTTGTATTAATCATAAGATAGTTAAATAGTAAATCTCCCTCAGTGTCGTGACAATGTGACACTTAGGCTCGGTTAAAGGTTGTGGCCTCTCTGAAGTGTTGTAGTATTCCCTGTCTGGCAAGACTTTCAGCCTAATTATTTAGGCTTAGTCACTTGTTGGTTGTATCGTCGTGGTCTTTGTGAAAGTTATACCATTTTCCCTCGTCTCTTCCCGGGGGGGGGGGGGGGGGGGGGCAGCACTTCTGAGATTCTCTTCCCATTTGAGAAAATTGTCTTTCTTTATGATAATCAAAATGGTCTCAAGGTCACAGTTGAGAAGGGTAAATTTCTCGTATGACTTTCTTAAATGATCAACATGCTTTCGATTCTATCGTAGTCTTCCTCTCAGAGGCAGCAGACACTGTCTTTTCCTTGGGGTCTTCGGCCTTTAGCGGATTAGTTAAGGCTGAGGAGTCAATCATAAGAATTCTCTATTCAAATAGGTTAATCTGGCCCTGGAGGGAGGCAAGACCCTCATACTGATGGTTGATTCACCTCATCAAATGGGCTACGTCTTCTGTCTACTGGGGGGTCTGATCCTAAGATTCCTTCCATGATTCTTCTCTTTCGATTTTTAGTTCTTTAAAAAATATTTACTATAAGATGAACTAAACAGAGTGAGCAATCCAAGGGTTATAGAGTTAGCAGTCAAATCTTGACCAGATAGAAACAAAGGGATTTAACCATTCGCACTGCAGCCACGGCCTATTAAGACAATAAGGATGAGGTTGTGGCTCCTAGCCCTTACAAGGAGTTTTTCCATTACGATTGATATGATCGAGTATGATTATTCTCCAGGGACGATTCCATTTTTCAGACAATTTGCTAAGTGTATTCCCTTGGACGGAATAATAACCGAAACATGAGTAAAAGCATCTTAACCTATCTTTGGCTATTTACCGATTCTTATGGCAATACATTATTGGAGTTTTCCCTTGGAATCATCGATTTTAAATCCTATGAATAAGCCTTATGCAATTTAACCTGACCCGTAAGCCATAAAACATGTTACGAGGATTCCAAAGCATTTCATGGCATCTTTGGTCTAAAAGAAAATAATTCTTTAATCAAAACTTTTAAATATGCCAAAAATAGATTAATTAGCCCAAGGTGTTAATTGGAGGCTATGGCCTGTAGCACGACAACATGGACAGGACACAGACAGTGGGAGATCGAAAGCAGTTTACCCAAATGTGATTCTACACCCCAAGAATTAAACTAAAAAGTCTTCGGGGGTGTTAATCCAAGGCATAATAACTCATTATGTGCAAAATGACATAATTTTAGCAGCAATGTCCAACTATATAGGTCATAACATGATAGAAGATTCCTTAAAGTGTAGAGAAAATGGAATATAAGCACATCCCTAGTATTCAGTCCTTATGAGGCCATGGCCTGTCAAGGTGCTCAACATGATTTAGACATGAAAACATCATTGGGGTAGCTGGATCTGACCAAAAACCTTTGAATTGGCTTAGGAAAGAAGATTTGAAAAGATAAAGATACCCTTAATGGATTTATATGTAAATATGGGTCTAACTGCTAAAATCTCACCCATAAGATGTAGATTCAGATATCCTTATGGATGAAATAAGACATAATGAACCCGATTTATGAGAAACTCGGTATAACACATCATTCCCAATAGATGGCGCCAAACTGTTATCGTGTAAATATGGTTTACCAAAGCAAATCATATCGTCAAAGTTATAAACAAAAGTCAAAGTATAGAAAATAGAGTAAAATCGAGATAACATGATATTTACAGCGGTTCGAACATGAAAATAAGCCTACATCGACTATGGAGATTTATTCTCATTAGATACATGTAGTAGTACAAATTTGCGGTGCCTTAGACATGTACACAAGGAGAGAAATAGGCTAAAAGCATAACATATAAGTTTTGTGTAGCGAATGTTATGGCCTTGTAGTGTAGAATGGAGGGAGGCCGTGGATATGGATGGCTCAGGTGATTGGAGCAGGTGATCGGAGTGTGCACTCAGATATAAAGAGATGTTAAAGAGAATTTGGCAGGGCTTCGCTGCCAGATCTTTCTTGTCAAATGAGGAGGTGATGACCTCTATTTATAGTAGTCGGTGGGACTGTCAAGTTCATTGTGAACGTGACTTATGGATATGTATGGATAATATGGATTCTTTGGATAAGATGGGTTATTTTAAGAAGGTGGACAGCTGGCAGTCAAATGATGATGTGTAAGGGTCTACGGATTATATATATGGGGATGTTCTGAGGCAGACTGGCCACGACCTGTGAGGTACCTGGTTGCGACCTATGAGGCAGACTCTCATGGCTTATCCGTAGCTAAAGGGAAAAAACTTAGAATAATTTTTCCAACCTATCTAACAAGTTTTCTAAATATACATGGATGAATTTTTTAAAATATATTTTTATATGAAAAGTATATTTCATCGTGTAATTAAAAATATCACAAAATAAAAAGTTGAATTAAAACATTTTTTAAATTAATAAAACATTCAATTATGAGGGTAAAATCTAATTCATCTAAGTACTTTTACCTTTTCCCTAAAAGTCCCCAAATATGTCTTTGTTTTGGAATCTGGCATGATAAACTTTGGTTAAGTCTGGTTTTTAAATATTAAATGTGAAACTTTCAAAGACCTTTTGGACTAAGGCTCAAAGCAGGTTTTGGCAAAGGAATAAGACAATCCAAAAATCTTGGAGGAAATGAGTATACATACACATACACACTTAGATATTTATTTTCAATATGTATTTATCTTTGCCTTTGTTGGTTCCATTGCAAAAAAAGTGAGAAATTTCCCAGATGGTGATAAGTTTTAATTAAGGGTGAGAATAAATTATGAAAAAGGGAGAAAACTATAAAGTTAGGGGAGAAGACGTGTGTTATTAGGTTTCACTTCAACATTGTACTCGTTAGAGTAAAATAATTATCATATAACATGTTTGAGAGTGTTTAGTGGGGAGAGTTTTAGCATGTGGTGATTTGATTATTGATATATATTGTCATGTATTATGATTCAATTCACTCCCTATGGTTTCATTTTTATTTAATTACACAATTGTATTTGATATGTTTGTTATTTTGTGTAGGAAAATAAGATATCTTTTAAGGTTGTTTGAGCATTTTACGTCATTTAATTCTTGTTAATGCAATCTTTATCTGTTGAGCCTTTGGTCAGGTGAGTTGTGTCGTAGCTGATACATTTTATTCAGATGCTTGTAATCTTTACCTTATGTTTTTTTATCACATTATAGATAAAGGAAGAGATTATATAAGTGTATATATATACTTATTTTCCTCTAAAGTTTTTAGGTTATATTTTTTCGTTGTCAAACCCCACTTTCTATTCTCAGTCCAAGAGGCATCTAGAAATGTTTATGTTCTTAATTTTTAGATCAGAATTCACTAAAGCTTCATCATTGAATATTCCTAAGTAAGGAAATTTTGGGAATTTAGGGTGAAAGTAAAAAGGACTTAGTTTTATCCCCTTAGTTGAATGTTTTAGTGAATTGAAATTTTTTTAATTTAACATTATGGTTTACCCAAATATACAATGCAATACCCTTTTCTTATAAGATCAAATATTTTCCACACCATATACCTTTAAGATATCCTCACATGTCCTACACGTTAGTTTATTGGCTACACTTAATTTTTTCCCTTGGAACATTGTTTCTTTAACATTAAGATTTGTGAAGAGTTTCAAAGGTGACATTATCAACAAAGTTGACATTTTATGACGTGATGGGTTTTTAGATGTCATATGTGTGCACGCTTGCTACTACAAGGTGGAAAAGTTAGTTATGGAGGTTTTGCATTATCGAGTCTAGAGAGAGGTTCAAGTTTATAATCCATTACTTTCTTTGTGTAATCCTTTACCTATATAGCACAAGGTGTCAGTTTGGCCTGAGAATTTCTCCTACAATGGTTTCCTCATAAAAATCCTTCTCTTAATTTCATAATTTATTTATTTTTGTATTTTGATTCTTTAAAATAATTAATGAACAAATGCTAATATGTGGAATCATATATATAAATGATGTTTTGTCACTTAGATATTAGGATATAATTTTAACCAAATTTAGTTAAAAAGAAATATTCTTTTATAATTTGAAATAATTTAAATTTAGGTATCTACCATCAAGACCAAGCACACTATCAGCCTCATTTTATACTTCTTCGGAGCATTTTGATAAAGGCAATTTTTAGTGAGTAGTAGGTGGCTTCTGATAACATTCCAATAATATTATTTCTCTTTTTTTTTTCAAAAATTTAATGTTAGTTTTTCTACAAAATCTTGTTTATCTCTATTCGTTTATGCATCCGTTATAATTTTGTTCCCTCAATTTGAATAAAATATTGATCATTGGCCAAAATATGTGAAAATTTTCTCAATCAAAATAAGTCTTTAACTTTTGGGGGTTCTTAACCCAAGTAATGAATTTTTAAATCTTTTTATCCGATCCTTGTTGTAGTTATTCTATACACGTATCTAGAAAACATATAGTGTATTTTTTTTATCTTTGTTGTTGATCAAAACCTGTAAAAGTTATACTTACCTTTTGGGGGTAATTTTCCCTAACAATTAGTAGTAGTAGTAGTAGTAGTAGTAGTAGTAGTAGTAGTAGTAGTAGTACTACTACTACTACTACTAGTAGTAGTAGTAGTAGTAGTAGTAGTAGTAGTAGTAGTAGTAGTAGTTTTTTTGTTATGACTTAAACCTTGGGACATGACTACGATTTCGGGTCTTGAGATTAAATGCATGTATTAAAATATGTCATAGTTTTTTTGTTATGACTTAAAACTTTGGTGATTTTTCTTTAAGTAGAGATGAATGACCTTGGACATAGGAGTAGATGGGTACTTACTCATTAATGACCACAACTTTATAAATGTGTGTCCCCTTGATTTTGTAGATTGCTGTCACAACCTTATGAGGAAAAAAATTAGTTGCTTTCATTAATTAGTTACAAAACTAATTAACCCATGTGAGTTTATGTAACTAATTAATTCGTGTGAGTTTAACAATCTCAACCTAGATTAAATTACCTAGAAAGTATGTTGAAGCATGTATTGAAAGCAAGTAAGTGGAAAGCAAGAAATTAACGAAAGAAACTAATTAATCGAAGTATAAAACCAAGAAAGCAAGATTATATTAATGGATAAAGATTATAAATAGTACCACATACATACAAATGGAATGGAAGCCTAGGATATAGAAATGAATGAGCTCCCAAATCTTAACTAACCTAAACTAAACTAAAAGAGAAATATTTCTAAAAAATATCCAACTTACAAATATATAGTAAGTTGGATTAAAAGAAAAAGGAAAATAAAACAACAATAAATCTTGTCAAAAATCTTCTATCATCGATCGATCAATGAAATCTATCGATCGATTGATGAAACTGGAAATTGCCTACTACCTTCCTTCCTCGACTAAAAAAGGAACCAACGATTGATCGATGAACTTTGATCGTTATGAAACAGATTTATGCACCGTTAGTGGCTATGCGAAGCTGACTCGAAGAGATACTACTTTTATGAAGAGTTCGTACACGAAGCTCGAATGCTGAATTGACTAAAATGTCCCTGAAGTTATGTACTGCGTTCAAAATTTTTCGAATCGAATCAGTTTCACCATTACAAGTTAAAATATATAAAAAAGCCCACATAAACTGTACAAAGAAAATATAAAATGAAAACAGAGGTTATACAATATATGAGCTTAAATACGGAAGTTGGTTATACAGTATTGTACGAGAATGCATAAGTAAAATGGGCGATAATATACAGTATTCGCAACGTATCAGGAATCCTCCTCTTTTCATGAGGATTTGGAATTCCTTTTGCTAATTATATTAATCCTAAGCCTTACCTGAAAGGGTACATTCATCCAAAGTTTATTAAGTTCAATGGAAAGAGGAAAAACCTTAAGGAGCATGCAAAACGCTTTGTGGAATATTTAAGAGTGCACTTAAATGATAAAAACTTGAGGTTGAGAGAGTTCCTGAAGTTACTGAATGAAAAGTCATAAACAATTCCTCATTAAATTCTGTTTAGAAGGGGTGGAATTCACTTTGAGATACCTTGTTTAAGAAACCCCAGAACCAGAAGAAGAATTAATGCAATAAATAAAGTGTTTTTGATAAGGGTCTTTTGATTTTCATGAAGAAGATTCTGAGTCTAAGTTGTTACAAATATGTGTTCTGGGTTTTCTAGATGAACATAAAATTAACTTGGTCAATGAAACTCGAGAATGAACCTTAACGATTTGACAAAATTAGCAAGAAACATCACCATAATTTTAAAACCAAGGCCTCAAAACTGGAGACCTCAAGTAGTACCAAACTGAGAGGGATTTCAAGTCCCTCGTTTCTAATGAGTAAACTATGTTGTATTCCATGGCAAAGTAAAGAACTATGATTAAGGAAGATCACAAAGGGATAGTAGAAAAATAAATTTGGTTTATCCCTCCACCATTGTCATCAGCGTTGAGGAGGACATGAACTTTTACAGATCCCTCATTCGAGAGAGTACATTAGGTTCACCTGACGTATTAGAGAGATTTCCAACAATAACAGACATAGCCAATGAGATATTTTGTGATTCGCAAAAAAAGGTGAAAATTCTAATAAATGTTGTTATTGTCGAATGAAGATTGTTCACGAGCTAGTCACTTAGGGAACTTTCCAAATTCCTCCAATAAGGAACATGAATGAAAATCCCTTTCCAACAAATTAGTATGGGACAACCAACATTTTTTCTCAGTTTAGCCTACGGTTAAAAGATTTAGAAAATCGACCATATCAGTTTGGCTGGTGATTTAGACAATAAGAAAATGATTTCGTCTAAATCGACCCAACTTCAATTTGTATATTCAAAAATTACCTAGTCATTGCCTAATGAATTTGACAAAGAAAAAAACGGTGCTTCTCTTTCACTCATTCCCAATGTAAAATCCTTTCTCTCACTTAACTCCATTTTCGATTCTCATCAACCCAACCAATCCGCTGAAGTTATGGACAAAGACAGTGGGAAAGACATATATAGAGTGTTATTATTATTAGATGTAATTTTTATTATGGCTTGAATGAAGATGATACTAAAGGCATTGAAAATATGATTAAGACAAATTGGAGAAAACTCAAAATATATTCAAGGTGTGTATCAATTTATGTTCTTTATGTTATCATTGTTTTGTCCGAATTCATAAATTACTAGATCTTTTTGTGTTTAAATATATATGGATAATGTCGAGCCCATTTTTTTATCATGTCATTAGACTACCATGACATTTTGTTCAAGCTTTTACTGTAATTATGAGACTTTTGTTTAATAACTTCACTTAGTAAATAATTTATTGCCTCACTGAGAGAATATATAAGATATATAGTGTGCGTTTGGTTATGTTTTCATAAATTTTTTTGGGGGATTTTATAAACCATGTTTTTTATGTTTTAAATTTCTTTAAGATTTTGTAAACTTGTTTAAAAACTATTTTAAAAAAGAAAACGCACAAACAAACAAACATATATATACAATAAAGCATAGATGACTAGAAATAGGGAAAATGAATGATTTTAAGTTAAAAAACAAGTTTTCAAAAATAACATTTTTCTATTTTCAGAAAACATGAGTTTAAACACAAATTTTTTTAAACTCGGTATTTAAAGACAGCTCTACCAGATGCAAACTGTAACCAAAATTGTCTTTATAAACATAAAATAATTTTTAAACATATAACCAAACATGGCCATAGTGTCTCTAGTACGAACATGTACTAGTGTATGTATATATCAAACCTACAAGAATAAAAATAAATATGGAATACCCCTACAAATTTCGATGATTTAAAAAAATATAGTTTTAGCACAGTCCAATTAGTTGTTTATTTATTTGTAGAAGAATAATTACAATTAAAATCTTTCACGTTTTATTTCAATTCCATCTACATTTCACATGTCACTCTTCTTTCCTTAAGGAAGTTCGACCTCGATGTTAGAGAATTATATTGTAAGCACTTTTGCCAAAAACATAGATAAAAAATATAGATGTTTAAAAATTGAAAAATGTTATATGTTCTTACAATTAGTACCGAAAAATTATCGAAAGTTCTTTACATATAAAAATTACAAAAAGTGATTTACATGTATCGTTACATGATGTGGAACCCCACCATGGTACAACGTAAAGCACTTTCGATAATTTTTTTATACTAGTTGTAGTTAAATGTATCACTACTCTTAAAAAAAATTCTACAGTCTACTTTGCACCTAAACCGATTTTCAACTAGTTTCTTTGGCCCCAAAATTTAATAGTTACTAATTGTGTGGAAATATTGGATAAACCTATACTTTTCTAAGCAAAGAGAATTGACAACTTGAGCGTCATATGTTAATTACGTCCATTTGGATCAAATAAGATGGGCGTGTAAATAAAACTACCCTAGATTTATTTCCACACGGTCCATCAATTCAGGGTTCTTAATGCCCACATCTCTTGCAAGTGCAAAGCCCATAACAACACGCTTACCTCGAGGGCCCGAAAACATTAGATCCATCAATTCAAAGCCCAACACAGTAAGTCCATATGTTTGTGGACTCAGTCATAGCAAATGGGTTAAAGAAAATTGATTCTTCTTTCAGATTACATTATTTTTACAAATCCTATATAATGGGGCATCAAGAAATAGAATATACTAGATTACCTTAATTAAATAACTCCAGAATAATCATATACAGTAAAATCTCTATAAATTAATAGCAATGTGACCATTAAAAACATATTAATTAAGCGATAGATTGACAAATTATTAATTTGTCAAGGAATATTAATAATTTTATGCAATGGATCGGGATTATAAATTTTCCCATTTTCATCCATTAATTAATATTTAAGTAATTGAAATTTGTTTAACCAAATAAAATTCATGAAGGTACTAATTTTTTCAAAATATTGTACGTAAATATTTCATTTTATGACCTAACTATTTCATGTATTTTGTTTTATCAAGTAAAAATCAAGAACCACTCAAAACGATAATGATATTGAATAATTTCTTGTTGCAATACGAGAATGGCACACTAAAACTTCGTAATCTGTTATGAGGAGTTATAGATGAGATCAAAGTTGATATCAATTTTAAAAAGACACGAGCAACATTGGACACGTATTTTACATAGACCTGTGAGTTGAGTCATAAGAATTTAGTATGAATTTTTTTTAATTTATGTATTAAGTGGTACTATATGAACCTACATGGGTTTTTATATAAATATTATCTTATAAATTTGTCAAATTATTAATTTAGTACGTTCGCACAAATCATGACTAACAAAAAATATTATTTAATAGAATTTATTAATTTATTGAGGTTGTACTGTAGTATTTATTTCTTATTTTAATTATTAATTCTGACTCATAACAATTGAATTCCTCCACCTTTTGGCTCCATGAATGCACTGCTCATCATTCGTTCTATATAGCATTTAGCATTTACTAAGGAGTACTTTGAACACAGCTTTTAGAGAACAATCGAACCAAAGACAACAGTAAGAGCTCCACTCTACAAGTATTAGTTATCGAGTCTAGTGAAACGAACCCAAATTGATGGAATAACTATCCAATGTTTTTCAATATGAGATAACATTTTTCAAGATACACATAAATTTTAATAAGAAATTAACATGTCCAATATGGTATAACTTTTCCCACTTTTTCCCCTTAAATCACTTATTGCGAGATTCAACCATAAGCAGGGATGGAGCCAAGAATTATCGAGAGTGGAAGCTAATTTAGCGGCGATTCTGGGGGTTTCGGGTATGGGAGACCCCGAGCCGAATTTTTTGAGTTTACTTTTTGAATATTTAACAAAAATAACGTAATTTATTTAGTCTAATGAAAAGATAAACAAATATTAAACCAACATTTCGGCCCCAAATTTAATCCAACAATATCCCTAATTATCCCTTAAAATTAACCCTAAAATAAAAGCCAACAACAACATTAAAGCAAACTTTAACAAACATTAACATTATCACTTAAAAATAAACACCATAGTGGTGGGGTGGATATCGTTGCCGATTTTTTTTAAAGTACTTCTCCATAATTTAATCCTAAAACATCAAATTTAAACTATCATTTTTAATCCCGAATTTATATATACATCATCAAACTTAAACTAATTGATATTTAAACCAATTAATTAACCAATTAACATTAATATTTAAATTTAAGAATAACACTAACATTAATTTAATTTAATCAAAAAACTACTAATAAACTAATACAAATTAACCATTTAACAAATTAACCATTTAATATAAGTCTAACTAACAAACTAATACAAATTAACACTAACTAAAAACCCAAACTAACAAACTAAATCATTTAACTTTATAAACATAAAAATAAATAATAAAGAGAGAGAGAGAGAGAGAGAGAGAGAGAGAGAGAGAGAGAGAGAGAGCCTGTTACCAAGTTGGTCCTAGCTTGGAGGAGGCAGCGGGGAGGCAGACTGGCAGTGGGGCGATAGCGAAAGCAGTAGCGATAGGAGGCTCGGAGGCAGAAGGGAAAGTAGGGAGAGAGGGTGGCTTTTATATTGGTGTTAAAGAACTGGAGGCAAAATAATGGCTTAGATTAGATGGGTAATGTAGTTTTCTAGTTTGGTAGGTTAAGTTCCAAAGTTTCTATGATTAAACACATGCCCAACTTTTATTTCAAATACTAGCTTACACCTAAAATTTTATATAAGTATACATAACTATTTTTTAAAATACTTTGGGGGCTATAGTCCCCACTCAGTGCTTGTTAGCTCCGTCCCTGACCATAAGTATCCACATTAGAAGTGCTTATCTATTCATAATTAAGATTTTTTTAAAAGAAGTAATTAAAATCTTTTTGAACACAGCAAACACTACCTAAGCTCCGTAAGCTTTATTTGTATTTCTCATTAGGATAAATTCTATTGATCTACATGCCAAAGATACAAAAATATTTTCTAATGATTTTGTTTCCAAAATAATTTTTTTCTTATCATTTTTGTCAAAACTATTAAAGTAGACAATCTTGTTTAAACAAATCTTTTTATTTGTCTTTATGGATGATGGGTTACTATCTATATCACATAAAATAGAGAGTGAGAGGTTTTGCAGAAGTAGAAATAATGAAAGGAGTCTTCATAGAGTTATTTATTCAAAGTATAGTGGGCATCTATAAATTACTTTTACGTCATTTTACCAAATTAGTTGCGAGTTTCTAGACGTAGAAATCGCCATAGAAATCTATATGATCCATATTCCACATCATATTCTCCATATATGTTAAACATAATAAATGAGGAGAACCCTCAAAATATAAACCAAAGAAAACATTGGGATAATGAACAAGAGCCAAATTATATGGAAATAACATTATCCTCCACAAATATCCAAAGGGAAAATTAGTTAGCACCTCAAACTACCCAAGGAAAAGAAAATTACATCACAAAGGAAATACAAAGAAACTAAAACCTAGCTACAACGCATTTTCATGGTCTTGAAATGGGATGCACATCCACAAGCGCAAATGTTTTTGCCTCCACTCCAATCTATGTTACTTTATGAAACCTTCAAACCCATAAAAAGGAGGACATAAACTCTCACCAAAGGAGAGAGGAAAACAATCTAAATCTGAAAATAAATCTCAAATTTGAGATGGGTGAGATGCAAACGGAAGCTACGATTGTCTGGGGGGGACCACCCCTCTCCAACAAGGGGAGAGGGGGTGAGGGGGAGGAAGATGGAATATGGAAGGGTTTAAGGCTGGATGGGGGAGAGTTTCTTTTTGGAGAGGAAAAGTTGGAGACATTTTTATACTACTTTTTCCATCTTAGAAGATCAACAAGACGGAAACAACCATTGGACTCAGGCATATGCGGATTGTTATGAGGCAACCGCTAGTGTATTGAGAATTGGTTATCTACTATTATATAAAACCAATAGTTATTCAATTATTTAATCTCCCTCACATTTTAAGAGTCCAAAATTACCCCTCAAACTAGAAATAAACACAAGACTTTAAAGGATATATAAATGTAAAATTTTATAGTGAATAAACTAATATAATACCACGTATTTTTGTGTATTATTTATTAATCGAGGAATAAATTATTTAATGGGGTGAATTATTACTTGTATAATTAGTAATAATAAAAATTCTTAATTTTCATGATAATTATTTTTTTGCATTTGATGTGAATTGGTAATGTGTGTTTGGAATAATTAATTGGTGATATTAATCATGCGATGTTGAATTAGGTGTACGTGTAAAATAATTAAGTGAACAATTTATTTACATCGTGAGGTACTACTGTATATTGTAGGTAATATCATTTGAATTGGACTCTGGAGCAGCGCGGAGACCCGAATATGTGTTTTTATCATCATAAGTTAGATCTGAGGGGTATGTATAACCTTATTCTAAGTTTTGGACTATTCCAGGTAGTATCATTTACGGGTCCAAAAATAGACCTACGTTAGATGTATAAAAATTAAAAATGTTTAATAGAGTTGAGACTCTTTAATTAGTCATATGCTACCATAATGTGGTACACCGCCTATTTAAATACTGGGTGATCAGTCCTTTATAAAAATAGAAAGGAATCTCATCCGGTTCATTCTTAGCATCACCGTTGAAAACATTTTTAAAACTTTACTAATCACCTAGTATTCAAAAATTTGGTGCCAAATTATATATTTTTATTAAACAGTAAAAACATGCGGAAACAAATACAATAACCAAGCCATTCACACAGTAATAAAAATCTGAACCAATCACAAGATAAATAACTGAATAAAAATAATACCGAATAAACCATTGGTTCCCAATACCAAAGTCCAAGTAAATATCTCCTTAAATAAACTGAGTCCACAAATACAAAGTCTGATAAACTGAACAAAATGAACTAACTAAAGGGAAGACATGCCCAAATGGAATAACTTAACTGCATCCTACTCTAGTAATGAAGAAACTGAAGCGTCTAGTCCAAATCCTACAAGCATCCACAAGTGCTGTAGCTTTGCATCCATGGAAATATATTAATCTCGGTGTCCCTATGGCTGAACACCTAAAAGGTTTTGAAAATATTTTGCAAGACGGGTCAGAGCCCAAGAAAACCCTTTGAAAATATTTAGCAAGTATTTATCACAGTTTGAACCCAGTTATTGATTACACATGTTAGTTCAACGTACACTCCCTTGAGTTCCTCACCTCTCAATTAACGTGCACGTCTAACGCCATCTACTAGCTATGCAACCCAGCCCAACTAGGTCTCATCAATAACTATCTAACCACTAACAGGTTTAGGTCCCCCGTACCACCCATACAGTATACTACAATATCCCAATCTTTACTCATTAAGTCCTTAGTTAAATTATCTCTTGAACTTCCCTCGTACCGTCCATCCAGTACGCTATCGTAATACTAATAATTAACATCACCCGTATGTTATTATTAAACCATAATTAACATTTCACATATGTTATCATTAATCCATAATTAACATTTCACATATGTTATAATTAAAACATTTTATTAAGTTTCCATACTTAATTGATCTTTATATATGCGATATCTAACTATACTACTATCACAGACTAAGTAGATTGTCGGATAATTTAATTACTTTTAGATCTACACTATCTATTCTTCCTACATTACACACAAGCAGGATAAATACACATGCATATATATAGGAGAATTCTCACCTACATCATTCTCTATACATCATCCATACATCACACCTAGTTGTAGGCCCTAAAAAAATTCAAATTTTTTATTTTTCCCTTGAAATTAACATTTCAATAAACCCATGTTCAAAAAATAGGTCAAAATACATTTTGTAGCTATTTTTGCGCCAGCAGATTTTTGTTGATTTGTTTAAAAATAACTACAAAATGTATTTTGACCTAATTTTTTGCATATGGGTTGATTGGAAGGTTTATTTCAAGAGAAAAATAAAAAAATTGGAAAAAAAGTTTTTTAGGGCCTAAAACTAGGTGTGATGTATACATCATGATGTAGGTGAGCCTTCCTCTCTCTCTCTCTCTCTCTCTCTCTCTCTCTCTCTATATATATATATATATATATATATATATATATATATATATATATATATATATATATATCCAGTATCCCCGGGCTAAGAATCGCGGTGCGAGTATGCATAATCTACTATCGAGTTCTGGTACATCACGTAATAAATCAAGGACTGTCAGTTCGGATATCACCCTCGAACCATAAATCAAATCAACACATATTGGAGGCGAACATAGTTTTAAGCCTTAGGGCTAAGCACACACCTAATGCACCCAAATGACCGGTCACACTATCATACACACAAGTAGTGCTCAATCCCTAAGTTCTATGCTCTAAGGCACAAGTCTAAAATCCCCCTTAATGGGCTCATCAGGATAAGACTTCCCTCTATACTGAAGACTCCATGATAGTAGGCAGCATAGGTATGATCACACACATAAGAAAGAACATACTGAGCATTCACATAATCTATCCATATGTCGTATATAGGCATACACACAACCTCTAAATGTAATCCATATAGGTATACACTCAACCTATAATTATCATTCGTACGTAGTGTGTGTGTGTGTGTGTGTGTGTATGTCGAATACTTACTGTACTTATAAATTTATGATTTTAACCCTCTATCGTAACTCTCGAGTATTATTGTCATTTCGAAGGGCCATAGTTACTCCCTTACGTTAATTCAATAGTTAATTCACTCCTACTCTACTGGTCTATAGAATACATCCATTTGACATCTCCATAACTCATCCTCGTGCTCTCGAATAAATTACCTTTCTGTTAAATCCCGATTAATCCTCCCCTTAATTCTCTCATGAAGACTAAATCCCAACTCTATCGTAGTCCTTTTGTTATCCAATATACCCCTCATTATATTATAAGGATGTCTCAAAAAAAATTCCCATTTATAAATCACATTTTAATGGCTTAATAAGGGAAATAACATAAATATGGGCAAACCGAATTGATTTGCCCTAGGGCCGAATCGATTCGAAAAGTAGCAGTTCATCTTCTTCATTCAGTTCTTGCGTTTTTCACCATTTTTATTCAACACAACCATCATGTTTCTTCACCAAACTTATAACTAACATTTTCCAACATCTTATATATGTACTAGAATGATTTCTAACATAAATCTAACATTAAATCATCACGAATTCAATCCAAGAATCGATTATTTTCACAAATATTTAAATCCCTAGATTTCATTGTTCTTCATTCATAATCAATAATAAACCCAAATTTGTTCCATTTATCTCATCAAATATATTCAAATTTTATTTTCTATTCACATAGGGATTAAATCTACATGCAAATCCCACCCAAGATTCATGTGTTTAATTTTCAATAACTCTAAGAACATTAATTTATCATCAAAATATCAATCCTACACTACATGGGTATTATAACCATTTAGAAACATGCAAGATAAACACTTTCCTGGAATTGTAGGTCTGAATTCATTTATTGATGATAGTATTGATCTCTCCCCATTTCGATTTTGATTCCGGCAACAATTGTGGGTGAATCAAGGTGCTACACCTCCAAATTCTCTTTTCTTCCTCTAAAATGGCCTCTCCTCCCCTCTTCTTTAATTTTATAACTTATGACCCTAACTTCCTGATCACATATACTAATATAAACAAGGTAAATTAGTAGGCATTTTTTTCTAAAAATTCAAAAGACCAAAATACCCCTCTGGGGTGCCAGTTTGGCCTAAAAATTCCTCGGGACCCAATCCTAACCCCCGAGTACATTGTTCTGACTATTTCGACCATTCAGGACACATTGCAGCACTCGAAATGACCATTTGGATGACCCATATATAATTCACATTTTATTTCATATGTTGAAGTCCCGCACAACTCACGCGCGCGTCTCGACTAAATTATCGTAACCGGCGTATTTCTCACGCACGACAATCATAATACTCTCTCATCAATTTATTAATCATTCACTAAGTAATACTCATTATATTTAAAATAAATAAATATCAATCCTTATCACGCTAGTTAATATTTATTTTAATTCGAATGAATTTTCCCTTTTAATTTAATTAATCCCCATATAAAAATCATTAAAATTTATGGGGTGTTACATACTTCCCCCCTTACAAGGGAATTTCGTCCTAAAAATTAGGATAAGCTCAGTACTAACCGTCTCAGATACTTTCTTGCACGATATCCACATCCTTCTAAAATTTCATACATTACGCTGTTCCCGGTACCGTTTCACTAGTGGTACTCCTCAGTCTGACTATTTATACTCTACCATTCGAACTAATGATCAATCCTCCCTAATAACTGTATTTCTTCATTCCCCTTACCGTTTCACCTTGGTGCTTACGAAACTAGTTTCCCTTCTCCGAAGAATATTCCAACATGATTTGGGACGATATTCTAAAGGCTATGCCCTTCGCTATCTTGGGAAAGGTCCATTCTTCCCTAGATACCAACTTCCCTCTTTTTAAATCATATACTCCCTTCGTGGGGAGATATCTTCAATCATACTCCACTATTCACGTCAGACTATACATCTACAATTGGTTATAACGTAACTCTCATCATTTTAGTCCTCTGCTCAGAGTAGTTACATATTATCCTCAAAAATCTAAAATGTACATTCCTTGTACTTTTTCAACACTCTAATCACCCATTTTCGTCTACTCTTTGATTTCTGGTGACACGCCTTGCTCACAATTCAACTACATTATCTTTGTCTCATTATAGTTTTGTCTCTAATTTACTCATGCATCTACGTTTATTTCATACGTTTTCACGTCTTTTCCTCGTGAATGATACTGAAAATATCAACTAACTAGGGAGCCCATACACCCTATGTCCCGTGCACTTTTCCACAAATCAACTGAGCGTACTATAATTGTTTTAAACTAATCCTCGCATACTTGGCATGACCGTATAGTAAGGTTATACTCTACCACCCTACTAACTTAAACTTAATTATTCTTTAGGTTGCCCCACTGATCTACTCATGGTGTAAATGTTCTACACTAGTCTTCACGTCAGGATTATACGGCTCTATCGGCCTTAAATCATAATATAACTATCAACTCTCAGTTATAATCACGTATACTTACAATAACTAAGGTACGAACCCCATGTCCTAGTGACCAAACTTCTCCCAACTGCCAACGTTTTCTAATTTTCATGCATGGATGTCTCGCAAAGCGAAATTCGAACAAGGACCCCCCGATACACTACTATCTAGCATTATCGATCGTCGAGATTCGTTAGGCCCTCAGCCCATAACATGTACCCCAGAATTCCCGTCTGCTCACATAGAAATTCTACCCGTCCACTCTCATGTCACTAAATACGATATACAACACGACTCTCTAACTATCTCAACTTCTCAGTGCTATATAAACAATGAGTTATTTCTCTCCGCTCAACAAGGAACACAACGCACCATAAATCACATCAGTAAAAAGTCCCTACGCACTGGGATAAAATATAACTAGACAACATACTCATAAAACTCTACGATACAATACAATATTTATATGCAGTCTCAACCCTCTTTCAGGTGATGCCTCGCAAAAATAATTTATTTCAACCTGGAATAACAAGCACGATTATTGATACCAAAAATTATTCACCTACTTGGACCAATCAGAGTGAACACGTGTCCTCCTACATAGCCAAAATCCTAGTCAGCAAATAATAAATCTGCTGACCAATATGAAGAATACCGACCAACACAAGGAATGTCGACCACCATAAAGAAGTCCGACCAACAAGACCAATGAAGATTCATCATACCAAGGGTCATACTACATGTGCTTTATATAACCAATCGTCACATTTATTATGTAAGGATGTCAATGCTTAATTATATAAAAGCATTCCATCCTTTGACAATCCGACCCTTGACCTCCGAGTCACTATAAATACATTGTATACCCTTCATCAAAGGCGTGGTCGAACGAATTTTGGGATATTCTTATCTACAAGAGTACCTAGTTTTCTATAACTTCTGAAATCAATAAAACAACAGTGCGCTTTCTTACATAGTTAAACCACTTTAAGAACTCTCTCTCTCTCTCTCTCTCTCTTTATTTATCATTACATATTTTATCTGTGCCTATAAAATTAGATCAATTCTAGTTTTTTACATCAACAGATTGGCGCCATCAATGGGAACGTGTTTCTAAGTATCGTTCTCACTCGTATGTACCTTTATTTAAGATAAGATAAATGACCCTGAGTCAAGTGCTAGAAATGAAAGCAACACGCATGTTCTATCTGCTCAGCCAATTGCGACAGACCTAATTGGAATCCTTTCTAGTATTACTATAGGATAAGAGGCCATGTAGTAAACGGTGAGGCAACTAGCCCAGTCTATTCAAGCTAGATCTCCAGCCTTATCTAAGCAACACACAGTTTTATACCCATGAATAGAAATGCCACTTCCACCTCCATGATCCAACAAGAGTTATTTCAGATCTTCACAAGACATGTCTTATCGTCCGGGAGCAAGTTCATCACTCGGGTCCACAAAACCTATGATATCTGCTCTCTTTCTCCTGAAAGGCCAAGTGTCATGGAAAGTCTAAGTAGGCTAAGTAGAACAAATAAAAACCCTCCGAGAGCGTTATCCAGGAACTTCCTACTTACGATTGACCAACGAGAAGCCTCGGTCAAATCAAGATCAAGCGTCCGACGATCTGTACATGCCGAGCAGACCTCTAAGGACGAGAGTTCAGTGCAAACACATGGTCATAGTAGTTGAGCTGCTTCACATAGATCGAATGCAGGTAATCCTTCATGGAAATGATCATTCCAACAGTTGGAAGATCATCTAGAGGAGATGGCGAAGGCAAAAAAATCCTTTAAAACAGAGCTTTGTTAAAGGATCTCCTTTTATTCAGGCAATTGTGGAGTTTCCTACTTTATCTAAATTTAAAGCTCATGTGGTTAACCCTAAATCTGACGATAAAATTGATCATGTTCTCCATATTGAGAAATATCAAGTTGCAGATGATATTTATTTAGTTCCTGATGAAATAAGTGTAGAGCATTTTCAAGTACCATTACGGGTTCAACCCAAATATGGTATAATAACCTACCCCGAGAGCAAATCACCATTTTCAGTTAGCTTACTGAGTTATTCATTAGCAACTTTTGTTTCGAAGATAAGCCAGTGAAAAGAGTAGCTCATCTTTTAAGTGTAAGACAGCAAGTGGGGAAAAGTACTAGGGAATACATTACACGTTTTAACAATGAGAAATTGTAAGTGATTGATTATGAGGAGAAAACAACCATCACTGCTCCTATGAGTGCTTGATTCCCAAGAAACTATATTATACTCTGGCAAAAGATCCTCCTAAACCTATAGTTGAACTCATGGAGAAACCAGGAAAAATAATGAACGCCGAAAAAGTGATGGTTGCAAAACAGAGTCCTACCAGGAATCCTGATACAAAGCCTGAAAAGAAAGTGCAAAAAGAGCAGGAGGAGAAAAACCTGAAGAAAGAAGACAAGCTCAAAAAGTATGGAACCTACAATCCATTGAGTGTTAGCATTCACCATATCCTGGAAGAAATCAAGCACAATAAGGATTTGCGATGGCCTGAGATGTTGAGGGTACCTCCTAACAAGAGGGATAGATTCAAATATTATAAATTCCATAAGGATCATGGTCATACAACGGATAACTGCATCGCTTTGTAAAATGAGATAAAATCCCTCATCTGTCGAGGAAAACTCAATAAATTTATTGATCGGCGTGATAGCAGAGAACCTAGAAGAATGTCAAATTCTCGATGCAAGTCTAGAGATGACAGGAAGAGAAATCATGCAGATGATTATGAAGATGCTCTAGACCTACCGAAGAAGCCCAAGCAACCAGAACGTGAGGTAGTTATGATCAGTTTTGGTTCATTTAATTGTCATATGATTATAGGTGGACATGTAGAAGGAGGTGATCAAACTGCGAACAGGAAATCTTACTTTAATGACGTCCAAGCTTGCTCATATATCCAAAAAATTAATTTGAATGAAGATGATCGGTCGAGGAAGGTCAACAACGGCAAACTGGTGATTAGTTTTTCAAAAACTGATCTCTCTGGGATGTTGTATCCCCATAATGACCCATTAGTTGTCAAATTTCGAATCTAGAATATTATCTTCGCTAGAGTTCTGATTGACAATGGGAGTTCAGTCGATATTATGTTTTATCCTTGCTTTCAGAGTTTGGACTTGAAGCTCTGCCAGTTGGAACCCTATCGCATGCCATTAATAGGCTTTTCTGGTGAAAAAGTTTACCCTTTGGGAATAATCAAGGTAAAAGTGTTGATTGTCACCTATCATTAAGTCGCACAAAGAAAATACTCTTCTTTGTGATGGATAAGAACGTTCAATCTACCTATAATATGATCCTCGATAGGGTAGCATTGAAGAAGTTTGAAGTCGTACCGTTAACAGTCCATCAATGCTTGAAGTTTCCAACTCATTTGGGGTAGGTGTTATGAAAAGCGACCAAAAAGTGGCTAGAGAGTGTTACTGCTCCTTAGCCGAGCAATAGGACCTGATTAAATTGAAAAAAAAGATTACCACTTACTAGGTGGATACCACTGAGCCTAATGGTGAATCTGAAGTTGAAACTTTAGATCCCCGAGATGAAACAGAGTTGGTCAAGGGACAAATTGTGGAAGTAACTGAAAGCATCATTCTGGACGACAGTAAGCTAGAAAGAACTACACAGATCATCTCAACACTAGATCACGTCCTTAAACAGGAAATGATTATGTTCCTGAGGTAGTGGAGAAATGTATTTTCTTGGAGCCATAAAGATATGCCTGGGATTGATCCCAATTTCCTTTGTTATGAGCTCAACATTAGTAAGGATGCCAAGACGATCAAGTAGAGACATAGGGTTTTTAGTCCAAATAAAAATCAAGCTATTCAAGAAGAAGTAGAGAAGCTACAAAAAGCCCGGTTAATTGAAGATGTGAAGTATCCAGCCTGGTTGGCCAATGTTGTTATGGTTAAGAAAAAGAATGATAAATGGAGAATGTGCACAGATTTCACCGACTTAAATAAGGCGTGCCCAAAAGACCATTTTACTTTGCCCAGAATTGATCAACTGGTGGATTCTACGTCGGGACATGAGATTTTAAACTTTATGGATGCCTATTCTGGTTATAACTAGATAAAAATGAAACCTAAAGACAAGGAAAGTACATATTACATCACCCCCCGAGGAACTTATTGTTACAACGTAATGCCCTTTGTTATAAAAAAAATGCAGGTGCAATGTATCAAAGGTTAGTGAACAAGGTCTTCGAAGAACTGATAGGCAAGAATATGGAGGTTTACGTGGATGATATGTTGGCAAAGAGTAAAAAATCTTCAGATCATATCGCCGACCTCAGCTAGACTTTTGATCAGTTGGAAAAACATCAGATGAAGCTGAATCCGACCAAGTGTGTGTTTGGAGTACAATAAGGGATGTTCCTCGGCTTCATAGTTAATAAAAGGGGAATTGAGGCTAATCCAGCAAAGATAAATTCTTTAATTGTAATGTAGTCGCCTACATGTAAGAAAGATGTACAAAGGCTCACTGAAAGAGTGGTGGCCTTAAACAAATTTGTTTCTCGAGCAATTGACAGGTGTTTACCGTTTTTCAAGGTGTTGAATTTTTTTTGAGTGAAATGCAGAATGTGAAGAAGCATTCTAGGAGTTAAAGAAGTACTTGATCACCACCATTGCTCTTTCAACTAGTCTTGGGAGAGAAATTATACTTATATTTAGTTATTTCTGAGTCAGCAGTGAGCTCGACCTTTGTCAGACAAGATAATAGAATCCAAAAACTAGTCTACTATACCAACAAAACATTCAGAGGAGCTAAAATCAGGTATCCACTCTTGGAAAAATTGGCTTTAGCACTTATTTAGGCTTCTAGACGTATGAAACCCTATTTCTAAGCACACGCCATAGTTGTGTATACTGATCTACCTCTTCGGCAAGGACTCTATAAGCCTGAAAAGTCAGGAAGATTGATGTATTAGGAGATAGAATTGGGAGAGTATGACACTGTCTATGAACCAAGGTCTTCATTAAAAGGTCAAGCTTTGGCAGATTTTATTGTTGAATTTACTTATCTGGAGGTTCCCGACTAAAAAAACTTTCCTGTTGAGCTGACTTCGAAAGAAAAGAGCTCATGTCAAAATCAAGCTGATATGGTTGTCGATCAACCTGAGTCATGAAGAATTCAGGAAAAGGCCCAAAAATATACGTAGGAGAGTAATAAGACATTCCAACATGGATCATTGATAGCAAAAAGTTTCAGCCATAATGATCCGTTGTGGAATTTGTACGTAGATGGATATTCATGTGCTACTGGCAGTGGAGAAGTTATAATATTTAATACTCCTGATGATATTGATATTAAATATGCTCTCAAGTTTGAGTTCAAAGCATCAAAAAACGAGGCGAAATACGAAGCCTTGATAGTTGGGCTAAATTTAGCTCATTTATTAGGCACCGAGCAAGTAGTGGCATATAGTGATTCACAACTGGTCGTTAACCAAGTGCCGAATTTGTATGGATTCAAAGAAGAATTGATGACCAGGTATCTTACTAAGGTCATGGAAGTCATCGCTAAATTTACAGCACCCAAATGAATAGGATCCCAAGAATAGAAAATGCTCGAGCTTATGCACTTGCTTGACTAGCATCAACAATAAGAATTGAGCTTTAAAGAACAATCCTAATCGAGGTCTTGGATAATTTAAGTATTAATGAAGACTTGATGGTTAGTTTCATTACTGTAGATATGGGACCTTCTAAATGGATCCAATCAAAGCTTATATTGAAGATGGAACCCTACCACCCGATCCTAAAGAGGCCAAGAATCTTCGATATAAAGCAACGAGATATGTGTTAGACAAAGGAGTTTAATATAGAAGGGGATTGATGATCTCCTTGCAGCACCGTGTTCATCCAATGGAGGTGGAAGATTTAATCAAAGAAGTGCATGAAAGTTCCCGTAGAGCTATTCAACTGGAAGATCATTGCTCCAATACATCAACACTCAGGGATACTATTGCCTGATCATAAGGGCAGATTATACAGCCTTTGCAAGAAAGTGTGCTAAGTGCCAGAGATTCTCTATCATTTATAGAACACCTAATGCTGCTTTAACGCCAATTACTTCACCTTGGTCATTCGTTATATGGGGAATTGACTTGGTCGGCCCACTGCTAACCACCAAAGGCAGGTTCAAATACTCAGTTGTTGTTGTGGATTACTTAACCAAAGGGTGGAGGCAGAGACATTGGTTGATATTCCTTATGAGAAAGTGTATCCTTTCATCTGGAAAAAGAATATAATCTATCGATATGGTTTACCATATGCTTTCATTACAGATCATGGTACCCAGTTCGACAATGAGGAGTTTGAAGCATACTGTGACCATTCAAAAATTCAAAAATTGCATTCTTCACCAAGCTATCCTCAAAGTAATGGTTAAATAAAAGTGACAAAAAAACTTTGTTGAATGGGAAGAATAAGAGACTTGATGCTGCCAAGGGCAACTGGATTAATGAGGTACACTCTGTTCTTTGGGCCTACAGAACAACGTCGAGAACAGCAATTGGAGAGACACCATACATGCTTGCATTTAGGACTGAAACCATGGTACTAGCGGAGCTCGGCCTACCAGCCCACAGGGTACTAAATTTTGATTCCCCAATTAGTGATTTGATGAGGCAACTAGATCTCAACATGTTAGAGGAGGTATGAAAAGATGCATCTCTGAGAAATACTGCCTACTAACACAGCGATGCTCACTTTTATAATAAAAGGGTCAAGTCGACTAACCTGAAAGAGGTTGATTGTGTACTTAAGAAAGCTATTCAGAAGAATAACAAGTTTGAGGCCAACTGGCATGGCCCATATGACATATCAGCAGTTAGGGACCTACCGGATAGAGACTTTGGATGGTGAAGAATTCAAAAATCCTTGGAATGTCGAACACCTTCGAAAGTATTATCAGTAATTCAAAAGATTTCCATTATTGTATATCTTTTTCTTTTATTTGAGTATCAATAAAAAGTTGATTTTATTCTCTTCAATTTTTTGATTTTTTTTCGGAGTACGGTAATGATGTACATCCCTCGGAACAAAGATAACTTTTGATCTTCAGTTCCGACCAAGTCAAAACAGGATTACAATCCTCAACACTTGGTCGGAAACAACAATTTACTATATGTATGACTTCGTAAAAACAAAATCACAAACAAGAGGTTGATTACTTCATGTATGATTTTGTATAAAAAAAAAGTCAAGAACAAGAAGTGTAAAACTTCGTATAAAACTAAAAAAATTATAAGCAAGTTTTACCCGACTAATTTAATGCAGGAAGACATGTAAAAATTCCTAGATACTGGAATAAAATGTACATTCCTCATACACTTGGTCACTACTAATAACTAATACTAAATTTGGATTAATATATCTAAGTGCATTAGTAGAATAAATGGCATTACCACTGGTAACCAATACTAAATTTGGATTAATATATCTAAGTGTATTAGTAGAACCAATGGCATTACAATCACAAGTTAACTGATTGATTAAAATAATCATAAATTGATAAAAACAAACACATTTCATTCATACAAACTCTATTACATTCAAATGAATTACAAAATACAGGATAATCATTCAACTGGACGTTTTTCAGCACATAAGGATAATTAATAAAGTTGAAATCTTGAAGCATCCTTCCGTTGCTCCTGCTTGGCGTGTTAGTCAGATGAGGACGTCGAACTATCTCAAGCTTATCGTGTAACTTATAATCCCCTAAATATTTTGATACCAGGCATTGGGGAATCGATTCAACAGGAATCTAGCGAAATCTAACTTGAACGGAGGTTGTTAGCAGTCTAAGAAACCAGGATCATGCCAATACTAGAGTTTGATATCTTTATTAACCTTCATCATAGTCAAGCAATTGGTCCAACCCCATTTATAACCTTCATGATCAGTTTGAGTGAGGTGATCATCTATATGGCCCAAAGCTTCATTGTAACCATCCATACATACCTCTTTGGTTTTTTTTGTGAAATTGGAGGGTTAACCTTTCAACATGATGTTGAAATTTCTTCAAAACCTCATCCTTCACCTTCAACTGAGAGGATTGGTAGGAAAGGCCTTTGTCTTTAGCTTCTAGTCTTATGGACAAATCGGTAATGACTTGACTCTTCGCCTTCAGCTGGGCAACTTGATTAGCTAAAATTTTCTTGGTCCTAGTCTCTTCTACAGTTAGTCGGTTAACTCTTTGTTTGGAAGATTGTGCAGGTTTGAATTTTTTTCAAAGCATTAATCTCTTCCCTCAATTTGGCATTTTCCTCCTCTAGAAAAGAGGCACCTTCATTGGCACCAGCAACAGAAGACTGTTTTAAGGCCCCAAGTTCATCGCTCAGCCTATTATTTTCCTCTTCCAGAAGTTCAGCAATCTCTCTGGCTTAATCAACCTCACGGTTCAATAAAAGCTCATTTTTTCTAAAAGCAAAGGCATATTTTTCAACTTCTCTTCAAATTCTCAAGCTTCACTCAAGGTCTTGTACTTAGCTTCATAGTTGGCATGAAGTGAAGCTTTAGCTTCATTATACTCTGCTTGTAATTTTTCGATCATCTCATAGTATGCAACATTATTTGCCACAATCCGATTAAGAAGAAACTTGAGATACGTGTATGCATCCCTGGCCTGATCAGAAGTGTCTGTGCCGAGCAAGTTTGTTAATTCTTCATCAGTCAAGTCCAAGTGACCAACTTTGAACAAATTATTGCAGCGTTTAAGTAAGTTAGTGTCAGTGGAGGCGATTTGTTCCACCTTGGCCATAAACTATAAATATAAAGTAGCAATTGATCAACAATAAATGAAGATAGAGAAATAGTCGAGCAACAACAAACGACATGTCAATTGAAGAAAAAGTTTTTTCATTGATATATAAGGAATATTATAAGTACATCAGAGTAGAGACAAAAAGAAAATAAAAGAAAGGTGCAAAATATAATGACCAAAATTTGAACAAGTCTACACGTTCTTCTTATCCTTTTCAGTGTCAGGGTTTATACCCTGGTCGGTAGAAGGGGCAGATGAGTCCACAAGAGCTTTATCTTATTTGGCATGAGGGATAGCTGAGTAAAAAATAGTTTTATCTTGGTCAGAAGAAGGCACAGGAGACTCAACCACCAAACAGGATTCCCCTGAACTGTCATCATCCTCAATTTCATTATCAAGGTTGGGGAGAGAGCCAGGGTCATGCCTAAGAAAAAGCTCAAAATTCTCAGTAGTGCCAACCTCCTTCAATGCTACCGACCAACCCTTATTAATGAATTTTTTCTTCGTATACCCAATTTGTGTAGAAGTAGTAGAGATGGATTTATACCAACCTTCTTTTTAATGGACTTCTTGGAAGATATGTCTATCGCTAATTTAGCCACTTGTCCTTCAGCAACCTTTGCCCTGCGCTCAGCTTGAACAACAGTCGAGTTAACGAGAGATAAAGAAATATTAGCCCTATATCGTTCTTCTTCAGTAGTCTATATTTTCTCCTCCCAAGAATTCTTCTCTATCTACAATGCTTATTGGTAATCCAGAACATATTTCCTAAGACCTTCAAAGGCCTCCTCTACTTCTCCCGAAGAAGAACATAGTTGATCATCCTTCTTGAGCATTTGGTTGTAATCAACAAGGAACTTCAAGAAAAAAACCAAGTCAGTACAATTCAGAGAAGACATGAACAATTTTTGACCAACTTCAAACTTGAAAACCTACCAACGCTAAGCTCTGAGTAGCTCTTGCTGATAGTTGTGATCGGAACATTGACGCAGAAACACCTCTATGATCTGGGAGAGTACCAGACTTGTTCAGCTTCCTAGCTAAGCAAGGACTAAAGGCTACAGGTGAGCCAAAAACATATGGGACCCTACCGACCAAACCTTGTCGATTGGCATCAATAACTTTCTCAACCTGCTTATCGGCAAGACTTCTCCTCAGTTTCTTCAAAGGAGACTCATCACCCTTATTGGATGGGGCTTCTTTCCAACATTAGTCTTCTTATTCTGGGCAACAGTATCAATTAGTTTCTTAGCACCAACTGCAGAGTCATCCTCCAGAAGGTTAGGAATTTTCCTTTTGCCCATGCTGATAGAAAGAGGAAGGTTGGAATCAAAGGAAGAAGAAGTGGCACCAATAGCAACTTCAATACCACCAGACTCAGTGTCATAAGATGTGGAAACTGGATCTCTCTCTAAATCAATTACGATTGAAGGCACAATAATTGTTGGCCGAGAAACAAAATAAGTTACAAAACCTCTATATTCTAACAATGTAGAAGCTGACCGGGGATGATCTTCTCTTGTTCTCTGATTAAGACTCCACAAGAATTTTAGCTCCTCCAAATTTGCTTCATCAGGATTGGGTCACTTTCTCTTACGATCTTCTGCAACAAAGTTATAAGCAGTAACAGTTAGAACACATCGGAAAGGAGATCAGAAAATAAGGGTAAAAATTAAAATAACAACCTATCCCATTCCCTGATTGAGGGCACCTAGGACCCTGATAGGCTACTCCACCCTCAAGTGGGGCATGTTGCCAGTGCTTAACTATTAAAGAATGACTCCAATAATCTTTATTGGAGTTATGAAAATTCAAAACTAAAGCTTTAATAGCTACTATAGTTTTCAAATAATATGTATTCTCCCCTGCAATTGCCCATTTATAATAGAACATAATATCTGGAATCCCAATATGGGCCCCATATATTTCATTCAATCTATTCAGACCATTGATAATTCTCTAGGTGTTGGGAGCCACTCGTGCTAGAACGATGTCAAAATATTGGTAAAAACGAAGAAGAAAAGGATTTGGTGGAAATGAAAAACCACACTCTGCTATAAACAAAGTGGGGATCCAATGACCTTCACCCAATGAATATACATCTAAAGGGCCAAACTTTTAAATCGAACCAAGAGGGAATTTTATGTTTTTCCTAAATTCCTCTAGAGAATCAGCATCAACTATATAAACCATGGTTCAGAAAGAAGGAGATTAGGAAAAAAAATAATAAAAAAAAAGAATTCTTACAAAAGATTAAGGAGTCAACAAGAACTATCAAAAGAAAGGAGTAACGATGGAAAATGATTGCACAAAAGCTTAAAAGTGGCTGTTACAGTTCAAAAATTTGGGGTAAGGCAAAACCTGCAAAAGCCTCTCGCCTTTTATAGGTTGCCTAAAAAACAACAAACGTAATGATTAAATGTACCAACGATTCACATTCCGATGGCTTCGTGTGTCAGAAGGTGAAAAATACCCATTTACCCTTTGGCGGTATGCTGAAATTCAAATTATTTACAAACATTTCGTCTTCAAACAGCACTAAATTTTTTTCATAAGTGTGGGAAGTCGACTGTCGACCAAGCATCACGAAAATACTCCGTGATACTTCCAGAATCAAATGTTCCATACTTTCACGCGAGCATCAAGCATGGAACATTGGGGGCTTCTGTTGATACCAAAAATTATCCACCAACGTGGACTAATCAGAAGTGAACACGTGTCCTCCTACATAGCCAAAATCCTAGTCAGTAAATAATAAATTTTCCGACCAAGATGAAGAATGCCAACCACCACAAGGAATGTCGACCACCACAAAGAAGGCTGACCAACATGACCAATGAAGCATCATCATACCAAGGGTCATATTACATGTGGTTTATACAACCAATCGTCACATTTATTATGTAAGGATGTAAATGCTTAATTATATAAAATAATTCCATCCCTTTACATTCCGATGCTTGACCTCCGGGTCACTGTAAATATATTGTATACCTTTCATCAAAGGCATGGTCGAACGAATTCTGGGATATTCTTTTCTACAAGAGTACCTAGCTTTCTGTAACTTCCAAAATCAATAAAACAACAGTGGGCGTAGGTTTTCTTATATAGCTGAACCACTTTAAAAACTCCCTCTCTCTCTTTATTTATCATTACATATTTTATCTGTGATTATAAAATTAGATCAAGTCTCGTTTTTTACATCAACAACGATAGTCTTATCACACAATCTACTACCGCTTAAACCCTTGATATACAGTCACTATAGATTTTAATAATACATCCTACTTTCCTAACTCTCAAAAGTAGTAAATCATAACATAAAAATTATCTTAGTGCCCACACCCTCTCCCTTACAGGTGACACCAAAAAGTACCACTACCCAATGATAAATACATTCATAATAAGGCTAATACTGCCAACTTACCCACTAAACTCACATCGTACTCTAATTCTAGTGTTAACAATCATATATTATGATGCACTCATGTTACCCGAACTAATCCCGTACTCGCTAGGATGAAACAAAAATATTACCTCCATTTGCCATATGCCTTGCTTGGTTAACGGGTTTCTGAGCGTAACTCTCACGCCGGAACTGACCCACGATCGGTTGCAATGGTTGTACATCAAGGAAATCATCCTGTAGTTACCCTTACCTCTCTTTGATCAATAACGTCCTTTATAGCCTATACACCCACAACTGAAATATCAAACCGAAATCTTTATACCTCTAATCACGGCCCTGCTGGCCTCCCCCATTGTTCCCTTAGTCCTAATGACCCTGAGAAAAGGGATGCTATGGCTGTTGAGGACCTTTCTAATCCTGCTTCAACCCATCATTCTCGAGTTGACAAACTATGGGCCTAAATATCTTAGCCCGATTCCCCCACCGAAAATCTCACTCCTCCTGCAGTTGCACCCCACTGGCATCATTCTCGTCTACTTTCCCAATCTAACTCGCCTCACTATCTCGTTGTGGACAAGTTCAGTATAGGTGGCCCTACTCTCCACACATAGGACACCTTTCTGTGCCATCCACTACACGAAAACAGGTCAATTGTAACGGGCAAAAATCGTTACAAAAATATTTGTAACGGATTAAATCCATTAGAAAATTGGCGTTATTTATTTTATCAATGAAATTTGTAATGGATTCGGTATTGTTACACATCTCATATTAGTAACGAATATACAAACTGGCAACAGTTTTTATCCGTTACAAATATAGAATTTGTAACGGATAAAAACCATTACAAAATACATTGCAACGGATTAGGAATGTCATTTATTTATAACAATTGTTATTATTTGTAACGGTTAAAGTCCGTTAGCAATATTATTTTATTGTTAAAAAATATTAATTTTTCATTAAACAAGTAGATATAAATACACTAAGTAAAAACTTGTGCTCAACCAATGGCAATGCAGAATCAATGCCCACAAATTTCACTCAAACAATAGTTTGAAAACACACGTGACAAAATGAACGACACTTAATTTCGGTGATATTAAATCGATCTAAAACTATATTTCATTCATAACCATTAAAGTTCTCAAAATAAAATATACGACAAGATAAACCATTTAGCTTTTAACCATAAACTTTAAACAAAGCCTAACATCATTAAAGTTCTAAGCATATTATTCTCCCAAAAGTAGTGTTCATGATATTCCTTGCAAAAGTAGACTTCATTCTTGAATCTTCATATTTCCCCATAAGAACCTGCTGAACAAACTCAATCTTAGTAAATGTGTAAGTATAAATGAGTAAATAACATAAAAGACTAGTAAATTCATGTGCCATTGCCACACATGTAATTTTATTTTAGAGTAATCGATACACAGTAAATGGCCATACCCGATGAGAATGCGGTTAGTTTAGATTAGTTACTTTGGTATCACTTGATGTGTTTGTACCTATTTTTATGCCATTAGATTGTTTTCAGTTTTTCCCCTAAACACCCATTTTTAACCCCAAAAGAGGGGTATGCTAGTCAGTTAGGCCAACTAAGAGCCGAATGAGGACACGATTAGTTTAGACAAGTTGCTTTGGTATCACTTATTGTGTTTGTATCTATTTCTAGGCAGCTAGGTTTTTGTTTTATGTTTTAACCCCCAACGTCATGTTAACCCCCAAAAGAAGCGTATACTAGTCAATTAGGTCAATAGAGACTCCGATGAGGACACTATTAGTTTGTACAAGTTAATTTGGTATCTCTTGACGTGTTTGTACATAAGTTTAGGTCGTCGGTTGTTATTTTTAGTTTGTGCACCCCTCCCTGCCCAATGCCCATTTTTAACCCCCAAAAGAAGCGTATACTAATCAATTAGGCCAATCAAAAGTTCGATGAGGACGCGATCAGTTTAGACAAGTTACTTTGGTATCATTTGATGTGTTTGTACCTATTTTTAGGGACTACGTAGTCCTTTTAAGCATCCCCTGGAATTTTAACCCCTAAAAGAAACGTATGTTAGTCAATTGGGACAATCGAGAATCCGATGAGGACAATGTTAGTTTAGACAAGTTATTTTGGTATTGGTTGATGTGTTTGTACCTAAATCTAGACTGTTAGGTTGTTTTCAATTCCCCCAATGCCCATTTCAACAACAAAACGAAGTGTAAACTAGTTAATTAGGTCAACCAAGAGTCTGATGAGGACATGATTAGTGTAGAAAAGTTACATTGGTATCTCTTGATGTGTTTGTACTTAAATCTAGGCTCATAGGTTGCTGTTTTAAGTTTTTGCCTCACATCACCCATTTTTAACCCCCCCCCCCCAAGAAGCATATACTAGTCAATCGGGGTAAAAAGTAATCTTATATATCATATTATAAAACAAACTTGAACAAATGACTAAAATGTACCAACAAAGTGTCAAAATAAATAATGATACCAAAGTTACATTTCAATAATTAATCATAACTAATATATCGGAGAAGAGTGGTTCAACAAATCACGTTAGAATCTACTTCCTGATAATGGAATAAACAAATATGAAACTGATCGGTGGGTATTCTCGACCAAAATTTTATAATGCTGATGCAATGGAGTGGCTATGCTTCCGCTTGGATATCTTGTCTTCTCTTACGTTTGATTTTTTTTTTTGGTTTTCTTGATCTTTGTTCCAAAGGGAACAATTTCTCCTAGTAAGTGATTCTTCTTCATCATCTTATCAATCCTTTACTGGCAGTAGGTACCTAAGTCAATGTGTTGTTAACACCTTCTTAGTTAACGATCATTTATCTCCTTCAGACCCTAGATAAGTGCCAGCTAGGGGACGAAGATGGAAAGAAGGAAGGCAAGCTCGATTCAACAGGTTTTTCCCTTTCTCGTCCACCTTCCTAACACGAAGTTGTTAAAGTCGAGCGTGGTCCCACTAAGAGAGATCCTGCGTTACCTTCACCTCCTTCTTCTAAACCATAAACACTGAAATCAAAAGTACCAAGAATCATCTAATACCAGCTTGGATGACAATAATAACTAATTCATCCAGGCCAGTATCAAGGCTTCATTAGCAAATGCCACTCCTCAGCAACAGAGTTAAAATGAATATTAAAGAACATATATGTATTTATTGTGTAAAACAATACACAAAGGCACAATAAAAACAATATGACCAAGAAGAGTAATTGTACCTTATCTGCACTGATTTGTGTTTTTTATTTAAAAAAAATATGACCAAGCAAGTATTTGTTCCCTAGTTATTAAATCTGATACAATGGAAATTAAAACTTGAGATGCTTAGTTAGTGTTTTGACACTAACCATCAGTGTCACTACTTTGGTTGCCGAAACAGTATGGAAGGATATTGACTCAACTCATTCAGTGACCAACGATCAACTCTCGATGTTCAGTGAGCGAGTAGGATAGTGGATCAGAGAGGTGTCAAGAGGATCATCGGTTATCCTAGTGGATGTATCATCTTACAGGTTATGGAGTAATTTAGGAGGAATAACTTTGTTGTAAATCGAGGAGAAAATTTTGCTGTAAACATAAGTTAGCTGCAAGGCGATACTTTTCAGTGCTTTCCAAACTCTGATGAGGATTTAACATTGGTACTTTCCAAACTCTGATATTTTTCGAATATAAATTTGATTTTTTTTTTTGCCTCAGAGGAAATCAATGAGCATCTTACCACCTAGCATTAATGAAAAAAAAATTGTAACTTGACATAATCTCCATTTATGTATAAAACTTAATCTAATATGGATGCTTACCATTTGACCACAATTGGACTACTCACATAATTCTTACCATCTGACCAAATCAACTGTCCAAACATATAGTCCGTAGGTTTCATGACATGCGCTTTATAAGTACCTGGAGATCCAACATTCTTCAGTTTTCGAGTCACCCTTTCAATTCCAGGAGAATATGAACTCAAATAACCTGAAATACACAAAAAATGGAAGTGATGAATTTAATGGAGATCCACTTCAAAAGACACTCCGTGCTAGCACAACACTAAACTGACTAAATTAATTATACTAAGAAATATATACACTTCACCAACACCATATAAAATTACCACTAACAATTCACAAAAGGCCAATGAAGGCACGGTTGTAATTAATAATTGGAGGCAGCAGTTATGACACGCCATTTTATCATCAATGTCTGTACTCGAATCACAATTCTATGTTATGAAAATAAATTATTTCAGTATGTAGTCGAATTATAAATGAAGCATTACATATGGAAATCCACATTACCTACTATGTGTATACAGTATGAAGAAATAGCATCAAGTGTGAAGTGAACATCTTCACACTTCTTGACAACTACACTATCAATTCGGAAGGAGATATAATTTAACAAATCTACTCTTACAATGGGAGTTAAGACTATAATTTCTTACCATCTTACCTGGTAATTAAATAACGCAAAAAAAAACTTTTTACAATAAACATCCCCCAGTATGAGGGGATCATCCCTCTAACCAATCACCATGCATGGTGGTAAGCTACTGTACCTTTACTATGCATGTTAAATGTAGTAGTTGCAATTTTATTTAACAGAGTCAAATGATTTGGAACCATCGATGTACTCTCCCCACCTAAATACTTTAATTCTCGGGAACATGATTGTTACCTAACAACCACAATACATAATGGTGATCAACCTCGGATTGAAGGAGATTTATAATCATAGTTTGGGTGTTGTTAACGCAAAAATTCTCCATCTACGAGGACCAATCAGAAAAGGACACATGTCATCCTACGTGGCAATATTCGACATCCGAGGAGAGTTGGTCGGCACCCGAGGAGTGTTAGTCGGCACCCGAGGAGAGTTGGTCGGCACCCGAGGAGAGTTGGTCGGCATACCAACCGGGAAGATCAAAGGATAACTACGCATTTAATGAGCATTAATGTACATTTATACTATAGATGACAACACATAGCATACCAAGCAATTCAACAATTAGATTCGTTGAATGTAGACATAATGTATAAATGTCTACATACAATGAATCTCTTTATCTCCCATCACTATAAATACATGTATTCCCTTAGCCAAAAGGGGGAAGAGATCCAAAAGAACCGAGAGAAACCATACACAAGATCCACACCTTTTTCTCTCTCTACCACATTGTGATATTGTAAACCCCTGGGAATAAAATAATAGTGGACGTAGGCTTTTCCTTATAGCCGAACCACTTTAAAAATATTTGTCTCTTATATGTTTGATGTGAATGTTTATCTTCATCTTCAATCTCATCCTCATCATTTATCTGCTGTTGACGCCACTAAAATGGCAGTGGCCATTTTCTGTCTTCAACAGATTGGCGTCGTCTGTGGGAAACGTGTTACAAGCATTGTTCTCCCTCAAAAGCTAAGTTTTTTATTTTCTCTATGTATAATCAATTATATGTTGTACATACATACATACATCTTTTGATTCAGACATGCTTTTTATGATTATAAACATAAATTAGTTGTCCAATTTTTCATTTATAAAATCTGCAAAATATTGCAAATCACGATTTTATCAAATTAGTGGATCTGTTTTTATTTCCAAATATGAATAAACGAAAATTTCATAATCACAAGTACGTTAAAGATTTTTATAGAGACACGTTTATGTACATCATATTTTTATGAGAACACGAGATATTTTGATTGTTATCTCTCATATTATTATCTGGAAATTTAAATTGTCCAATATTGAAGCCGATGCACACTATATATTGGTCGGCTGAATAATTATTCTAATCGTAATTTTTATATGATTCGGCCTCAACAGGTGCTCAGGTAAAATTATCTGCCCATACAATTCTTGGATGCTCATCAACAACACATAAAGACCTTAAAAGGTCAATACCGAACAAAAACAACGCAGCTAGACTGCACACAGCACAACAGCAAGACTGCAAACAACAATTCAATTGGCACCATTAGATTCATTTCATACATGCCCCAACCTGGGCATAGAGCTTCATACTTGACTTAATTGAGTTAAGAGAAGAGATACATGTAGGCCTTTCTAATTAAGAATTCAAACATCTATTCCTCAAACACTCGTACTGAGCTAAAGAACACATGTAGAAATTCCCAAGTTGGAATTCAAACAGATTCTTCAAAAGCCGACAAGAGTCATATGATGGAAGAAATGTAGAAATTCATAATTGAAATGTCAACATATATTCTTCTTAAACACTTGAACTGAGTTAAATAATAGAAGCCAGAAAATGCAAACATGCAAAGATCTCAGGGAGTCATTTCATGGAATATTTCCTCGGCCTTATTTTTCCAGCAAGACCAACATATTTCAAGGCCAAGAAAGTACTCAAAGTTCATATTCCACACTTGGGGGCTTCTATTACAAATTCAGTTGTTCATTCGGTGGCACATTCTCATAACATCATGCAGTCGAGTATCAAATTCAAATCCACAAACTTACACGGAGGCATATTGAAGTTCAGGAGTCAAATTCAGCATCTACAGCACTGAGATCTTTACTACTACTGTCCCGACCAATAATGAAGAAGAAGTTGTATGAAAATGTTTCGAAGTCCACCACTAGCTTGGTACTAATCAGATTGAAGAGTTGGGTTCAAAAGCTAGTATGTTACTCAACAAACTATTCAGAGGAGCATAAATCAGAAAAATCAAGCATGTAAAGTTAGCATTCAGTTGCTCGACACAGGAAGCAGTTGGTCGGCTGGCAAACCAATCAACATACTTGAAGATTATGACAAGCTACAAGCTGCATACTATGGCATGGCTGCATCCAAATTCCCAGGGTTAATACATAGCACACGGAGTTACTCAAAAGAAAGATTAGCAACCATTGATCAGCCTGCATCATATGTCGTCGAGGAGATAATGCACTTTATGTTGAACAAATCAAGAATGTAGATCAAGAATTTCACGAGCACCGAGCAACACTTCAGAATAAATACTCCATCCTTTCAAGTAAACCATCAAGCATGGAGCATTGGGGGCTTCTTTTAATGCAAAAATTCTCCATCTACGAGGACCAATCAGAAAAGGACACATGTCATCCTACGTGGCAATATTCGACATCCGAGGAGAGTTGGTCGGCACCCGAGGAGTGTTAGTCGGCACCCGAGGAGTGTTAGTCGGCACCCGAGGAGAGTTGGTCGGCACCCGAGGAGAGTTGGTCGGCATACCAACCGGGAAGATCAAAGGATAACTACGCATTTAATGAGCATTAATGTACATTTATACTATAGATGACAACACATAGCATACCAAGCAATTCAACAATTAGATTCGTTGAATGTAGACATAATGTATAAATGTCTACATACAATGAATCTCTTTATCTCCCATCACTATAAATACATGTATTCCCTTAGCCAAAAGGGAGAAGAGATCCAAAAGAACCGAGAGATACCATACACAAGATCCACACCTTTTTCTCTCTCTACCACATTGTGATATTGTAAACCCCTGGGAATAAAATAATAGTGGACGTAGGCTTTTCCTTATAGCCGAACCACTTTAAAAATATTTGTCTCTTATATGTTTGATGTGAATGTTTATCTTCATCTTCAATATCATCCTCATCATTTATCTGGTGTAGTTGTATAACTGTGCTCTATCATTTTTAGTATATCGTATACTATTCAGTTGAAAACTTTAGGTCAAGTTTTACTCATCCAGACTTTATTTTCTACATTCCAGAAGTCACATAAATCAATAGCGTTAAATTGGTAACTAATATAATGGTTGGATGCTCACTGTGAAGATACAGAGGATGCACCAGATAAAGTGTAAGCCCTGACTTTAGCACCACCACCCAAACCCGCAATGACAACAAAAAAAAGACACAAAGTAGCATGTATACATAAATAGACACAAGTGATCCAACTAGTTCCTAAATTTACCTCTTTTTTTGTGTGTGTGAGATTAGGTAATAACTCCTTACTTTTCCATCCTTGGAGAAACTCACATTTCTAAATCTAATTATATAGAGACCTTCCAGTTCGATAGATGTATAATTCTGATGGTGCAGCTCGCTAGAATAGAAGTTCCAGATTTTTTTAATAAATTATCAGATGATTCTTCTTTTTCCTCTTTCACTATTGATCTTCATGATCTGATAAGAACCTTAAACCACATCTTATTGTCCACATGCTCAATTTACTCTTTCTAAAACAACGAGTTCAATTGCAATATATAGTTTTATAAAAAAATTATAAAAAATTACTTTGCTCCTTGAATAGAGCTTGGGCAGAGCTCAGCAGCATATTTTACAAGCTCACTAAGACATCGAGCCCATATTTTCTTGTCTGGGCTTTCAAATAATATCGACTGAATGGTCACATCCGGAGGTACTGCATCATATTCTCATTTTAAATAAAATGGACGCCCTGAATTCCAGTAGCAGCTCTGAACTATCTCATCCTATAAAACTCATATGTTAGGGGTAAGAAAACCTTTAAAAACATAGAAGAAGAAGAGGTACAAAATTGGTCCCGCTTTTCAACATAATCAGTGCAGAACAACAACAGAACTGATTAGGAGGGATTGTGTATAGCTCTAAACAACAAAGAGAGAGACAGAGTACACAAAAAATCTCAGGCTATGAATTCAAATTATGATGGCAGAAAAACCAAAATGGCTGGTAAGAAACTCAACATGTGCTTCATTCAGTTACATAAAATAAGGCCTTATTAACACAAATAATGATTATGTATGAATCAAAAGTTGCTGGTACTTGTGATACCACCAAAGTATATAAACATGATAGTAATCCGAAAATTTTAGAAAGCATACTCACTTTTCCCTATTAGCAGCAGCCTTCTGTCGTACTTCTTGTATTCTATCTTTTTCATTCACTATAACCACAAGACCTTGAGACTTCTTCCTCACATTTCTTCCTTGATCCCTCCCACCAGAATCAATATATTGAAAATCTGACGTCTGTAACAAGAGAACATTCTCAAACTATCATGATAATCATCAATATGAACTCCAAGGTAAACCAAAAGTTGAAGAGCGTATCATAAAAATTGCATTTTTCATTTAGCCTTAAGGAATAGGAAGTTGCTGATATCTGGTATGCATGTTCTCTGATCTCATCAATGATATGTTCTGACCCGTGAGCTACCAAGTAGTCCAAAACAGTCGAAGCCTGAGCACAAAACCAGATATTTTCCAGAAGCATTATATTACAGCAGTGCATAAAAGGAAACAAAGGCCACACCCAGATTTTAAACAAGATTATATAGAATCCATTACATTTTCTCAAATTTTTTTGGGGCTGGTCGCCAAGAGGAGAAAATAAAATGAGAAAAACTTTGCAAACCGGTTAGTGAAGGATGAATTAATTACAGAAGTTTATATGAACTTATCAAGGCTAGTAATTTAAAATTGCACTGTAATATCTGCGCTAAAAGGGGGTTATGGTTTGAATTTCTTCTGGAATGGCAGGGCAACATCGCAGACAATTAAAAGAATTAAATAAGTAAAAGATTTGGGTAACTCTACACACAAAATTGCAACTAATAGAGTTACCTTATCAGGGGTAGATGCACCGGACGTTACACCAATTATGATAGGACCCTCTGGAAGCCAATTTTCTTTCTCAAACAGTTCACGATGCTATTATAATAAGATGGACTTGAGATAATTTTGTGTTTTTGACAAATAGTTCCTACCGATATATAAGCCTTTAGCCCGACATCGGTCACTTGGTGGTTGGGATGGCCATTTCCAGGAGCACACCGCGTCTAGTCCATGCCTAGTACACGAGATGCCTGGCAACTAATACATGAGACGATAAAATATGAAAGTTAACCCTAAACAGGTGAAAATCATTAACCCAAAAGTATTTGTTACCTAACATAGCAAGCGAGATTAATGAGAAAAACAAGCATAAATAAATTTACTAACTGTCATCAAAATCATTAATCTAAAAGTATCTTTCCTACACTAAAATTTATGAACTATCATCCAAAACATTAATCCAAAAGTATCTTTCCGGCACTAAAATATGGAAAACTAAGATAAACATTCTAAACATACTTCAACCAACTTTCCATCCAAATAACAAATCCTCCATCTGAAAATCCTGCCAAAGTTTCAAAACCATTTTGAGGGGCATTATACAGAGAAGCATCAGGTTGAATCACTGTCTCAACCCAAACTACCTTTTCCCCAAGTCCAAGGCGTTTTAAGTGACACATGTCACCATTATGTATCCCAACATACCCTTTTGCCAATTCTGCACCAAACCTATCAAGTATAATGACGGGAGATTTTTCGAAGGAGGGGGAGGTTAGGAGTATGAGTGGGATTGAAAGTGGGTGAGGAAGTGTTGACGAGATTGCTCAAATTTTGAGATAAAGTGATAGGATGATGATTTGAAGTGGAACCAAACTCGCTCTGTGGAGTCACCCCTACAGGGGAGCTCTTCTTTCCATTTTCCAATTTTGACATAAACATATGCAACATACTAGTAACTTCTTTCAAATGTGAGTGAACATTAGAGATCTCATTCTTCATTGAGGAAATTTCTTCATTTCTTTTCTAAAATTTCCCTCGCCACCCCCGTGTGAATTAATTATTTCTTAGAGACGTAGGACCTCACTCCATGCATTCGAACTTTAACATCCTTTCCAAACACTTGTGTTAGCACATCATTGTCATAATTCCCAAAAGTATCGCTACAACACTCTCCAATCATACTTATGGCTTTTCTTTTCTCTTCCATAGCCTTCACTTCATCTTATATTATTATAAATAAATTTTTTAATCATTTGATACAAGTTCAACTAAAAATTAAAAGATTCAACAATAAAAATATTATACTCACATAGAAACTTTTGGCACTCTCCAACACAGTTTTATCACCGCGTTTGTGTCCTGACAACCAATTGTCTACCTCCCAAATTTGTACTTCAGGCTTAGTTTTTTGCTGTACATTATTAAAATTAACAAATTAGATAAGAATATTTTTAATATTAAAAGGAAAACAAGATTATACATACCAATAGGTTTTTCTTTTGGACATAGGTACGACGCTCGAGACAATGGGTATACTTCAACTTTGATCGGTTCTCAATATTTTTTAGCTTTTGTTGACTCTTTTTCTCATTATTTTCCATTTCTATAAATTTCTTCCTGAGAGAGTGCACATATGTTCAAATAAAGATTTTTTTTTAATTAAACTCTGTTTTCCCAATTAAACCCTAAACATGCATCTAGGTGTGATTGAAGATGATGAAATCATGCAAGAACATTCAAACACACACGTGTGAGGAAAAATCCCCCGAAGGGGAAAAACCTTTTATTTTCACTATAATTTTTTAGGATACGGTTACACAGATTACAATGAAAATACAGTGACACGGAAATACCCACAGGCTTCAGTTCTGATGTCGTCGGCTAGAATCTCCCTCGGGAACTCTAGGTGAGCAGCAATGAAGAAGAAAGACAGCTTCTCCACAAAGGTTGAACAAAAACAAGGTTGTGTTCTTGGGTTACAAAATGATTCACAAAGGTTTGGCAAGGATGTGTGAATCAAAACATGAGTCTTGGGACTCAAAAATATGAAGACTAGAGTAATTAGAACTCTCAAAATCGTCTCTCCAAGTCTTATAAAATAACTCCCCCGAAGTTGGCTTTTATAGGAATCCAAATCGAATTTTAAAACTTACCGCGAACCGGTTTGGCCTTCGATTCGCGAAAGTTCGCTGGTTTGGGGCTAAAAGGACTCAACATTTTTCCAGGTCTTTTTCTCAGAATTTTCTCTATTTTCAAAGGGCCATGATTTCTTCACCGTATCTCAGATTGAGGTGCCATTTCTTCCAATATCTTCTTTGTGTCGAGCACTTCAACTTTCCAGTTAACCAGACCTCCGAACAGTGGCTGTAAAATTACCAAAATGCCCTTGAACTTTCATATCTTGCCTTTTTTCACTATTTTGACTTCTCTTGCGTACCACTTGCATAAATCCCTAAAATCACGAAACGTGAAGTCGTTGAGGCAGATATGGGACACATGATGGAGATGATGAATGCTTGATTTTTGGGATTCGGATTGAGGCTGTCGTGTGAGATCGTGAAGAGACATGCCTTTTGTAGCGGCGTACGACATATACAAATGTAAGATAACGGACATGAGAAATATGTCCTTACAAATCTCCCCCTATGTTTATGCCGGTATGTAATGACCCAACTTTTATATGCTCATATAGTTTGTTTTTATAATTTTGTGTTACTTATTATCTTATAACCGTTATATTATTACATATGTTGTATTTTGGATTCTTAATATAACAAATTCCATTTTTTAAATATGAAGAATCAACTGTAAATTGGATCAAATTAAAGTTTATGACACATACTAAGCTAAATGATAAGTTTCGGGGTAGAAAATGTAATTTCATGAAACTTTAGGGACTTGATTTTAATAAAGAAAGTTTTAAGGACTAAAATAAAAATATAAAAAGGGCCATTTTGTAAATAAAATATGTTTAAGGACCTTTAAGAAATATTGAAAATACATAATGTGAAATTACCAAAATGCCCTTCATATATAAAATGACCCTTATACCCTTAATACCTTTCCACCTCGTGCTTGACACCTCGTGCTTACACATGTCATCCATATAACTATAGCATAAAACACGTGTCGTCCTTAGAGACAAAGCTAAAACACGTGTCGTCGTTTGGTGAATTAAGGCTGCAAGACGCCTTCGTTATGCGACACTTCAACGCTGACTCGTCGTTGTAAAGGCTTGGTCAGCTAGACACGTGTCAACACCGTGGTATCTTTGGAAAACTATAAATAGGGCCTTTGGTATCATTTGAAACTCACACCAATTCCTTGAGAAATATAGAAAGAAATAGTGAGAGAAATTGTGGGAAAGTCTAAGAAGAAGTTCTTAGAGTTCTTAGGGATATTCATCTTAAGGTAATCTTCTTTAATGTTTTAATGCCTCTTTATAGTTTTAATTTATTGTTTTATAACTATAATAAGTAGAAATGTTTATAAAAACACTAAAGATCCATTTTAGTGAAAATAAAATTGTAGAGTTTTCTAAATTGAATTATTTTATGAAAATGAAACATATAACTCTTTTCATAATGAACTAGTAAGTTTCAAAAAGGGAATTTCACTAATGAATTTATAGTTTTGGTGATGAAAATTAATATTGCTTATTATTTCTAAACGCGTAATAGATAAATTACTGTTATGATTGAATTTACTTAATTTTCGAACTGAAACACATTTAAAGTTGTATATGGGTTTTTGAAATGATTTTTATTATTTTGGAATCCAATTAAGTAATTCCAAAGTCAGGCTCCGTGAAATTCTGTCCAATTGAGATGGTATTTAAGTGGTGCCCCTGTGACCCTCCATCTCTACTGGGAATAAATCCGGAAATGTTCTGTCTAGATGAGATGGTATTTAAGTGGTGCCCCTATGACCTTCCATCTCTACTGGGAACCGACTGATTAGGAAGAACTATGAATTGAATTCTTTAAATACGATGAATGAATATTAAAAATTGAGAAAATGGTTTTAGTAACCTTTTTCAGCAAGATATTTTAGGATTAAAACACAATATTTAGAATTCGGCTTTATTTAGAATACGTAATTAAAGCTTTATTGTATTTATTAGATTAAGGTGTGATCCAAGACTCAATATCTGTATTTTTCGAGCCTCTATTTCAGGTGAGTACTCTATGTCATTTCTTACACATTTCAAATATATGATATTATGCAAAACTATGTATTTTGTGAACTATTTTTATTCTCAAAATGCATCTAATACCGATGATTGATTCATTTGTGATATGTTTATATCTCTCCATATAGACATACTGATTGAAATGAGTATTGAAAATGAGATTGAATATTGAAAATAAGATTCGTCCTAAGAGACCTCTTTACCAACTGACCTTCCCAGGTGGGTTATCGGTGGTGTGCCCTAAATAAGGCGTTATAACGAACTAGTTCGATTGACCCTCAACTACCGGGGTGTAATACGGTAGAAGAACACGGTATTATAGTGTACTTGGGCATTAAAATGATATGATTGAAAAAAAAAGATATCACATTTGATTTGTTGCATTCTTCTTATTTTGAGCTATCCAATTGTGATATATATACTATCATTTCAAAATATATATCTATTTACTTCAAGTTCCTATCCAGATATGTATATGCCTTCTCTTTTGACTTGAATAGGTATCTATTTTTTGAAAACCTTGGAATGACGGGAGATTAAATCTCATTCAGCTTTTAGCTGATGTTGTATAAATAACCATTTTTCAGGTTATAGTTAGAGATGAGGATGGATATGTGAAGATTGAATTGAAGATTATATTTTGAAATTTGTTGTGTAGCTAGATGCTAGTGTAGAATAAGATGTCTGAGGATTTATTTCTCTTTAAGTGATTCTGGCACGACTTGTAATATAATTTATTTATCTATGAGAATAAGAAGTTATATTTTAGAATCTCTGACGATGTGTTACCTGTTCAGCTAGTTACAACTCATAACCATGTGAATGTATTCTGTTGCATTTATTTTAAGAGAAAAAAAAAATTTAAGGCCAGAATATTGAATGCCTTGGTGGCATGTTATGCTCATTCCCTACTATTTTTGGGTCGGGGTCGTGACACGGTACATATAAAAATATCCGAATTATCAAATAATAAATTGCCTATACAAATCTACCCTCCCATGAACCAAAAACTGGAAAGGTACAATTGAATAAGTCTTCATCGTTTGATCTTCAAAACTTTTCTCATCAGGGTGTGCAACATATTCTCATCAATGAAGTACCTACACATATGAGATAAAGAAAATACCAAGTGACATATCGAGCTTGAAATGAGATATACATGGATACCAATTTATGATGAAAGCATACGACAAATCTCAAATCTCAAAAACTCCCCCATAATATGATAATTCTTTCTCCCCCTTTTTATAATGTCCCCAAATAGACAGATATGAGAAGAAGAAATAAATGCACATGGAGAATGTCACAAGGAAAGAAACTTCTATTTTTGAATTTTTCAAAATTTTTCACACAAAATATACAAACAAAGAATTACACCATGAACAAACACAAAAACAACCAAGCCGATGATAGCGTAAATATAGGGGTGTAATCAAATTTGATTGGAAAATCAATGCATACAAACATCACATATGTGCACGATGAATATCGGATACTCCTATCGAATGAACTCAACATCTTCCGTAGGTGTAAAAAGATGGAAATATGAGACATTGACTCAATCAAATCAACAAATCAGAGCTTAAAGTGATTTCCACACCAATAACGTCCAAAACGATTTAATGTTTTTTCAAGACTTTTAAGGAAGTGCAAACCCGTTTAAATTCTTTAACCAAACTCCCTTATATTTAGAGGTAATCTAAATTCTCAAACTTTGGAGAATTGATGGTGAAACCTAATGGCCCATATTTGGCATGTATTGCTTTTTATTGCCTTTAAATTTTTTCAGGCTCTTTTAACCTCTTGGACCCCGGAAAATAAAATTCCTCAATTTTTTAGGTCCGATTTAATGGTGGCTTAATCACAAAGGCTAGATAATTACCTTTCTCATCACTTCACCGTTTAAAAAAAAAACAATCTCACCATACGGTTTTTACATGCATTCCAATGTTGTCAAGTTTTATCGCATATGGTTCGTTGTATAGACAGAATTGAGATGGAAATACTCAAGCCAATATGTGATAGACAAGTACAATAATCAAATAAAACCGTGCATATGTGCAATAAAGGAGATAAGGAGCCAAACATGTAGAAAGATATCACTAATCACATCTGAAAGACTCCAAACAATGTAAAGCACATGGATGCAATGATGTAGCGTCTCAAATTACTATCAAACAGTCACGTGGATAAATGGAATAAAATTTGTGACTCAGCTATCTTGAATGCTCATCCATAAAAGGTGCAAATAAAATACAAAAATCTTTTTGTGCTTTTCTAAAATTTTTTGAAAAGAAATCTTTTTGGATTTTTCAAAGAAAACAAAAAAAATAATACAAATGATACAACCTAGGAATAGGAATCATATGATATGAACATGACAATGCATCCTAGCCTAGACATGAACCAACCCCTCAGTCAACTGTGCAAATCCCCAAAGACTTCCTAAGACTCTTAAATCTAAGGGCATCTAAAGGCTTCGTGAATATATCGGCTAACTGAAGTTCGGTGGGTACGAAACTCAAGTATACGACTTTCTCCTCGACTAACTAACGTATAAAGTGCTCGCGTATCCATATGTGTTTTGTGCGCGAATGCTGGATGAGATTGCAGGATATGTGTATCGCGCTCGTGTTATCACAGGAAATGGTCATGGTGTCCTATGAAATCCCATAGTCCTCCAGCATCTGCTTCATCCACAAGAATTGCGTGCAATAACTCCCGACGGCGATGTAATCAGCCTTCGCAGTGGACAAAGAGATGGAGTTTTGCTTCTTGTTCAGCCAGGAGACAAGAGCATAACCAAAATAGAAACACCCACCATAAGTGCTCCTACAACCATCTACATCCCCGGCCCAATCGACATCCGAATAGGAGGACAAATGGTCATTGGTATCAAAGGAATACCAAATACCATACGAGAGAGTCCCACTCACGTATTTGATAATACATTTTAGAGCAAGTAAGTGTGACTCTTTTGGGAACGCCTGATACCGCCCACAGACTCCAACACTAAAGGCTATGTCAGGACTACTGGCAGTCAAGTAGAGAATACTACCTATCATACTCTGATACAAGGTTTTCTCTACGTCCTTGCCTGAAGTGTCCTTACTAAGCTTTATAGAATTACTCATAGGTGTACGTGCATGCTTAGCGGAGTCTAAACCAAATTTCTTCACTAGGTCTCTAGCATACTTAGATAGGGAGATGAACATCCCATCCTCTAGCTGACGAACCTGGAGACCAAGGAAGAAAGTAAGATCACCTACCATGCTCATCTCAAACTCACTTTTCATCTCCTCCTCAAAGTGGTGAGCATACTGGGAGCACGTGTATCCAAAGACTATGTCGTCCACATAGACCCGAGCAACCAAATTAGCACCATCATCTCTCCTGACGAATAACGTCATATCAACTCCCCCTCTCTTAAAGCCATGGGATAAGAGATAGGAAGTAAGCCTCTCCTACCAAGCATGGGGTGCTCGCTTCAAACCATACAAGGCTTTCCTCAAATAGTAGACATGCTCGGAGTGCTTAGGGTCTTCAAACCCTTTTGGTTGTTCCACGTAAACCTCCTCCTATAGAATGCCATTTAGAAAGGCACTCTTGACATCCATCTGATATAACTTGAAGCGTAGATGAAATGCGATGGCGAGTAGTAAGCAGACGGACTCAAGCCTCTCAACAGGAGCAAATGTCTCCCCAAAGTATACACCCTCTATTTGTGTGTAGCCTTAAGCGACCAACCTAGCCTTGTTTCTGATTATGGTACCATTTTCATCCATTTTATTTTTGAAAATCCACCTGGTACCTATCACATTAGTCTCACTAGGTCGGGGGACAAGTTCTCAGACATTGTTCTTTTTAAACTGAAGCAACTCATCTTGCATAGCAGATATCCAGTGTTCATCCTTGAGTGATTCTTTGTGATTCTTAGGCTCGACTTTGGACGTGTAGCAAAAGTGGATAATGACGTTCTCTATCTGAGCACGAGTCTTGACCCCAAGAGTGGGATCGCCTATAATGGAGGTCGGGTCATGACTCTTGCGACCCAAGCAGGTGTGTTCCCTAACACAGGAGTAGGGTTCACAGAGTGTGGGTGAGGGATAAGTAAATCACTGCCAGAAAAGTCCTCATCCTCACACTGAAGGTTAGGATCAATAATCGTCGAAGGTTCGTCATCTTGCACGGTGACGTGTATTGACTCCATAACCTTAGATCTCTTCAGGTTAAAAACCCAGTACGCTGTACTATTTGATGAATATCCTAGCAATATTCCCTCATCACTCCGGGCGTCAAACTTTCCTAATTTCTCTCTATCCCGTAGGAAGTAGCATTTACTCCTAAAAATACGAAAATAAGCAAGGTTGGGTTTCTTACGAGTCCATAATTCATAAGGCGTCTTAAGTATGTATGGACGCAGGTAAACCCTATTCATAATGTGGCATGCAGTAGACACTGCCTCTACCCAAAATCTCGTAGAAACCTTACGACCTAGAAGCATAGATCTAGCCATTTCCTGGATCGTCCTATTCTTTCTCTCAACAATCCCATTTTGCCGAGGAGTCTTCACAGCAGAAAACTCATGTTTGATCCCAAGGCTATCACAGTAAAGATCTACCTTAGCTTCCTTAAATTCCGTGTCGTTGTCACTACGTATCCTATTAATAGTGACTCCGTGTTGATTTTACAGGACACGGAACTTGGTCGTTAAAAACTCTACAGCATCAGATTTCTCTCTAAAAAAACCTACAATATAATATCTGGAGAAATCATAAGATCCATGTGAATCAGCTCTTACCACCCAGACTCTCACTATGAGTAGGAACCATAAGATCCATGTGAATCAGCTCAAGAACACGGGAGGTGGTAATGGAATGCAACTTCCTATAAGGGCTATGGATTTTCTTTCCCAACTGACAGGGTCAACAAATCGTGGAAGTTGTCTTTCCAAGAGATGGTAAGCCACGTACTAGGTCTTTTTTAGCTAAACGAGTCAAATCTCTAACATTTACGTGACCTAGACATTTGTGACACAAATCCATAGGAGTGATCGTGGCGTTGTTGCAGACAAGTGAGGATGTGGGCTCAGTCCCGTAACAATTATCCTCTGTCCTCACCCCTCGCACTAAAAGTTTACTGGCTTGATTATAGACATTACACGCGTCCTGGTCAAACTTTATGGCAAAGTCAACATCGCACAGCTGGCTAATGCTGAGAAGGTTTGCTTTCAAACCTTTTACGTACAAAACATTCTCTAGCTTAGGAAATCCTGGTAACTCTACTGTACTTCGTTCTACAATGTTAGACTTGCTCCCATCTCCAAAGGTGACTCTACCATCCTTATAATCATCAAGGTAGGTAAAAAATGAGGCATCACCTGTCTGGAGCACCCACTATCAAAATACCACTGTGAGGTATTATGTGCTTTGAGAGCGACATGAACAATAAGGGATTTCTTATCTTTCTTAGGTACCCAAGAAATGGTAACCTTTTGTTTACCCTTATTGTTGTTGGTTTTAGCCGGGATGTGAGAAGTATTCACAGACGGCAAATACATCCGTCGGAATTCCTCGATCAAACTATGTGATGTGGTAGCTAAAAACTCAACACGCTCTCACAGACTGGAAAAATCATCAGTATGATGTGGTGGAGCAGTAGTACGTCGTGTCCGACCTAAACTATAGCAAAACTCCCTGAAGTGGCCTTTTCTTTTGCAATACATACAAAAGAACACAGTCTTAGGCAGACCTTGGTTCGCTTTTCTTGGTCGAATTCTCCTTCGTGGTTTTTGACGATGGCCATAAGGAGTCGTAGTAAACTCAGGAATTGGTCCAGGTGTAATTTGGGATGTGGAGGCACCATCATAACCTATTCCCTGCCTATCACCAAAACCTAAAGCGGGGCTGAGGAGCATCTTTCCCATCTTCCTAAATCTGTCCTCGATTTGTACCTTGACTTCCTGTGCTCTCTCAAGATCATGAGTAAGCTGGGTAACAAGGGCTTCAAGTTTCTTCCGAGTCTCCAGGGAGGAATGGAGCTCACTCGTAAGACTAGCCACTTGTTTAGTCAAGTCCCCTTTCTCTTTCTCAAAACAACTCTCTCTCTCTCTCCAAAAAAAACTCTCTTTCTCTCTTTCTTCTTCTAAATCTTCTTCTAACGCGGTGATCCTAAGAGCTAACGCTTTGTTACACTTTTTAGTTTTAAATGACTCATTATATAACTCAGCGTAGGCACGTTGAAGATTACTCTCTCTCTCACTAGCATCATCCTCCCCCTCACTCACATCGCTCTCACTGTCGAGGTGTCCCTGTGAAGTAGCATCCTCATCGACGTTAGGTGCACTAGATGTACTCACATGACTAGCCATGAATGCGGTGAAGTTACACTAATGCGGTGACTCACCTCCCAAATCCACTGTCTCGACCTCACTGTCGTCACTAAGGGTAGCATTAAGGACAGCTTTGCCCTTTTCTCTATTTAGCCAAGTAGCACACTCAAAAGCTCTATGACCCTTACCGTCGCACTCATAGCATCTCTCATTGTCTTTCTTAGGAGTGTCTTTAAAATTCTTTTCATTTTTCTTATTTTTCTCAAAATTCTTTTTATCTTTGAAATTACCATTTTTCTTGAATTTGAGAATTTTCTTGAATTTTTTAGCAAACAAGGCCAAATCATCTAAATCAAAATCACATTCAGAATCAGACGTTTCTATCTCTCTCTTTCTAGATGACTCGAATCTCTTTATTGTCGACCCCTCACTCTTTCTCTCCTGGGCATTAAGTGCAATTCCCTTATCTTTAGACTTGAAAGATTTAGGAAACATATCAATTTCATACGTTTGCATGTCTCCAACAAGTTCCTCCAATTTTAGCGTGTTTAAATTACCCATAGAATTTAGCACAGTAACTTTAGGGATAAAACACTTAGGCAGTGATCTAAGAATCTTTTTAACAACTCTAGCATTAGGAATATGTTCACCAAGATTAAAGCTAGTATTAAAAATATCAGATAGCCTAGCATAAAAATCATCAAAACATTCAATTTCAAGCATGGTGATGGTCTCAAATTGAGTTGTTAAATTTTATAGTTTAGATTCTTTCACATCATTAGTTCCTTCATGAGTAAATTGTAAAACATCCCATGCCTCTTTGACGTGGTGCACGTCATTATCTGTCGAAACTCGTTAGGTGTGACGGAATCGAAAATAGCACTTAAACCCTTTGAATTAAAAGATGACCATTTAAATTCTTCTTCAGTCCAAGCAGTGACAGATTTTAAACTAGTCACCTTCTCAACAGTAATGGAGGGAGGTGTCCACCCTCTTTCAACAAAAATCCAGACTCTTTCATCAATGGCCTTTAAAGCCGATTTCATGCGGACTTTCCAGTATGCATAGTTTGTCCCGTAAAAAACTGGCATTTTATTATATAATTTCTCCATTGAACACGCTCTTTTTCAAAAATCAATTTTTTCAGAAAATTGATATCTTAGAAAAATTTTGCGGAAAATTACACGGTAAAGTTGTGTAATTGGCTCTGATACCAATTTGAGAGAGTGCGCGTATGTTCAAATAAAGAAATTATTTAATTAAACTCAGTTTTCCCAATTAAACTCTAAACATGCATCTAGGTGTGATTGAAGATGATGAAATCATGCAAGAACATTAAAACACACACGTGTGAGGAAAAATCCCCCAAATGGGCAAAACCTTTTATTTTCACTATAATTTTGTAAGATACGGTTACACAGATTACAATGAAAATACAGTGACACAGAAATACCCACTGGTGTCGGTTCTGATATCGTCGACTGGAATCTCCCTCGGGAACTCCAGGTGAGCAGCAATGAAGAAGAAAGACGGCTTCTCCACAAAGTTTGAACAAAAATAAGGTTGTGTTCTTGGGTTATAAAAGGATTCACAAAGGTTTGACAAGGATGTGTGAATCAAAACATGAGTCCTGGGACTCAAAAATATGAAGACTAGAGTAATTAGAAATCTCAAAATCGTCTATCCAAGTCTTATAAAATAACTCCCCCAAAGTTAGCTTTTATAGGAATCCAAAATGAATTTTAAAACTTTGGGACTCTTGCCAACGTCAGGTACCCCGAACCGGTTCGGGTGTACCGCGAACCGATTCGCCCCCGAACCGGTTTGGCCTTCGATTCGCGAAAGTTCGCTAGTTTGGGGCTAAAAGGACTCAGCATTTTCCCAAGTCTTTTTCTTGGAATATTCTCCATTTTCAAAGGGCCATAATTTCTTTATTTGAACACACGCGCACTCTCTCACTTCCATATTTCAGGTTCAACACCTTCAAGCTCAGCACCATCATCCTACAAATGAGATCGCAATGTATTTTTGAAAGTCCTGAATTTTTGAGACCATGTCTTCTCCACTAATGGGCGAGCCACTTCCGGGGGAACGTTAAGATCAAATTCTCCGTGTTATCATTAAGCAAAACAAAAAGATTTAAAAGAATAATAAATAGTAAAAGAATAAAAATAGAAAAAGAAGAATAAAAAATGAAGAAATGAAGTATAAGATCATATTTACCATCAAAGCATTCCAAACATCATCTTTACATTTCTTTGGCACGTGTCTCCAGTCCGAGAAGTGAATCGGGCAATTAGCTCTCACAAAATCCCCGGTACAAGAACTCCACAGCTTTGCATTATCACCGACTATAGATCCGTCATCTTCAACAATGACTTTGATTTTCTCCATTGGAGTTTTGGCCATTGAGGAGAAGGTTGTACTAAACCTGTACCTGATGATACTTTCCTAAATTTCAAAATAAAACAGTATACTTATTGAATTAAAAGCATTAAACAACTAATGAATCATTTCTCCTTATTAACATATTACTAATCATGATATAAAGACAACAATTATGGCGAGCACAATTGAATTTAAAGGATCAGTCTAAGACTGATAAAAAACATGTCAACAACTTATGAGAAAACTCCACTCGATTGAATTAAAAGTGCTACAATTCACTAACAAAAACACATTAACAACTATTGAAAAAATAATAGCTAGACTTTGTCATATTGCTTTAGCAGGTTCTCCAAATGAGGTTCATCTTCAATAGTAGACTGGAACACAGTTGGTATCTTTAGCTCGTCTACTGAACTGGTTAATCTCTTTGGGGAATGTATAACAACCCACCAATTAGGAGTGTTAAGATCTTTTGAGTAGAAGACTTGACTGGGATCAGAAGCGAGAATCGCAGGCTCATCAAACTCATTATTGGTACCCTTGAACTTATCAAAATTTACCATCACCAAATTGGAGTCCGGACAATGTTTACAACCATTGATCTTGTCCTCCACCCTCACCCAATCACAATAAAACACTACCTCCTTAAATAGCGTATAGTCCAACTCAATTATTTGTCTGATAACTCTGTAATACATTATCCAAGCATCTTTAAGATTTTTATCACTTTTCCTTACCCTAAATTGAGTCCAAGCCTTCATGCGAACACCACTGTCTTGTGTCATAATAGTATCGTCATGATACTTAGGAGAGAATACAAAGCCATTAGTGCGGTATTTTTTATATGTTTTAACCTTGTGTTTTGGCCCTTGTACTAACCGCCACAACAAAGCATTTGTCTCTGTCTCTCCGGAAGTGACCAGCTGTGTAATAGAAATAAAATAATAGCTATAAAGTGAGTCTAGATAATAAAGAATATAAATTAATATACTAATAAAATCAAGAGCACCTTATCATATAACCATGGAATGAAAAAAGTTTGCGTCTCTACTTCTGTTAATAGGCTCCCATTTCCTTTTCCACGCCAAGTGAATTTCAGTAACGTTTTATACTCACTACAATTTATTCACATAAGTTCATGTATTAGTATTTAAATGTGAATTATAAATACTTATTAAATTTCTCAAACATGTAGAATTCTTCACGACCATCAACATCAAGTAGAAATAGGACCCATCGGCGTATGTTTTGAAACTATTTAGGTTCCAATATCACAATCTTATCATCTAATAATGGTCCTTCATCAGAAAACTCTCCATCTTCATCTAGAAACGCTTCACGAGTACATTTGTGGTTTTCGTCAAGAGAATTATGCATATACTCCATGCAATACCTAACAGATTCAGCAATAACATAGGACTCCTCAATTGAAACTTCAATGTATCACTTATTCCTGGGTATATCTTTAAAATCCTACATCTTCCTATTGGTGTGAATAAGAAAAAAGTATATGTGTCTTAGTCATTAACAATGATCTATGCATATATGCTTTTGTTCGTGTTTCTGTTTATGTGAAAATAAAAATTAATATAAAGAGTTTATCGTTCAAACGGATACATCCAATGTGTTCTTGTAGGACCACAAGCCAATGTTTTCATCGGCTAAATGAACAGTAAGGTGGATACTAATATAAAAAAATGTCGATGAAAAATGTTTCTCCAACACACACATTGCCTCTGTAACCATAAACTTGTCCCTTTGCATATCCTCGCGAATTAAGACTTTGAGCATAATATTTTGAAAAATAAGCTCAGCTCCTGAATAGCTCTTCGCAAATCTTTGTATTTCGAAAATGCATGCTAAAGTAATACGGGAAACAAATACTACATAATAATTTGATAGTCATGTGACTTGATAGAGTGAAAACCAGGTGGGTTAAGGGTGACGATATTGCTCAGGTTGGATGAAAAGTTGGAAGGTAGCTTTAAGTCTTTCAAAATTTGACAAAACTGTCGTTTCTCTTCTTTATCCAATATAAATGACGCTTTCGGTTTCATCCCTTTCCCGATTTTCTCATCTTCCTGCATCCATTAACCACTATGTATGCCCAAGTATTTCATATCCTTCCGCGCATTTATTGTATATTTAGTTTTCATCTTATCATCGAGGATTGTACTTATTAAATGCTCTGCAACATTCTTCTCGATGTGCATCACATCAAGAACATGTCGAATTTTATGAGTACTCCAATATTCCAAGTCAAATAAAATTGACCTTTTATACCATGCCTCCTTAACTTCAACATTACAATTCTCACTTGCATCAACCACCTTTCGCTTCTTACTGGAAACTTTTGGAGACTTTCCCGGTGTATAATTGATGCAATGTAACTTCTTTAAAAGTGCGTCCCCATTCAACCGACGAGGAGGAGGTTTGTACTTTTTTGACCTAAGCCCCAAACTCCCACCTTTTCGAAAAGGGTGATCCATGTCAAGGAAAATACGATAGTTTGTATAAACTATATTACTATTGTGCGTCAGTCGAATGGATGGAGTATCGTCCCCACAAATAGGGAAAGCTTTATAACCATGTGTAACACACCTAGATAAATTCCCATATGCAGGGAAATCATGAATCCCCCACATTAACATAGCTTTCAATGTAAAAGGTTGCATATCATACATGTCATAAGCCGGAACACCTACTTCCCACAATTCCTTCAACTCATAACCTATTGGTGAAGAAAAACGTCAATGTCTTGACCCGGTACCTTCAGACCAGGTATTAACAAAGACAACATTTGAAACTCGCTCTTCATGCACAATAAAGGTGAAAGATTATTCGGCACCGTGATAACATCCAACAGCTATAACTGGTGGACTAAATTCCATGAGGATTAAACCCATCAGTTTCTATTGAGATCCAAACATTGCGTCCTTCTTTTGAAAATTCAGGCCATTTTGATTTGAAGCTCCTCCTTTGGGATGAATCACATGGATGTCGCTGGTAATCCCATGAATTAGTTGCCCTATGGTTCCATGTCATTTCTCAAGTTATCCACGGAATAGTATAAAATCTCACCAGCCTTGGAATCAGAGGGAAATGTCTCAACGCCTTTTTAGGTTCTTTGGAAATTCTTCCCCCTTTACTCATAGTAAGTGACTACCTTGATTCTCCACATTGGGGACATTCCTCCTTATATTCATTCTCCTTCCAATATAAGACATAGTTATTAACTCATGCATGAATTTAATTAGCCTTCATCCCCAAGTCTTTCATCATAATCTTCATCTTTGGATATTTTTATGGTATTGTATTACCTTTTGGGAGCCACCTTTTTAAGATAGACAAGAGTGCCATGACACTATTTGCTCACTGTTGATGTAAAAAATTAGATCATATCTAATTATCCAATCACAGATAAAATAAATGAAACAAAGAGTTTTTAAAGTGCTTCAACCTTATAAGAATGGCCTACGTCCATTGTTATGTTATTGCTGAGTGTTTGGGAATTCTCGATTACAAGTTCTATCAAGAAATTCCGATCCCCCTATAATGAGGATTGTACAATGTATTTATAGCCCTGAGGCTGTAATGTGAAAGGGTAATACATTAAATGATGTACATATGAAAGGGTAATACATTCCATGCCCCTTAAGCGTGTGCGTCTGAATGATAAGCATTTAATGAACAGTCAAACTGTTGGTTATCCTACTATTAATGCTTTGTTCGAAGTGCAACTCGAATCGCCTGAGTTGGTCGGACCGCCTAAGCTTCTCGGTACTCAAGAGTTCCTCGGAGAGTTCCTGTTCCTCGGAGCGTATGAGTTCCTCGGGGAAGCAGTGCTCCTCATTGTTGTATGGTTCCTCGGAGCGTGTGAGTTCCTCGGAAATGTTTGTTGTTTCCACGTAGATTGCCATGTGTCTTCACTTTATTGAGCCATGTCAGCAGACTAAATTTGGTATCAACAGAAGCCCCCAATGTTTCATAGTTCGAAATTTGAGGAGTGTGGAACATTCTTTCTCGGAATATGGTAGTTTTAAATGGTCCTCCTGATTTTTAGGAGTGTTTCCTTTGTATTTACTTTTCCTTCCAAATTCGTAGAATCAGGCTTTTTTGAATTTTTATGCTCGCTTCGATTCCTGCGCCCCTTTTCATCTTTTTAGCCACCGGTAACGTAACCATCTCTTTTTGTAATCATTACTTTTCCTTTTCCCAAGGTAGAGTATTTAAACGCTGTAGACAATCCCATCGTATTCTACTTTTTCAAATTTGTATCTTCGAGTTTTCCATCGTCTCTTTCTCTCCTATGTATTCATCTCTTCCATCGTTCGTTGTCATCAGATCCACTCTTTTTCTGTAAGATTTTCTTCCTTCTTCTTCATTTCTTTTATTCATCATGGTTTACCCTGTTGAATCTCTTGATAAGTTTCACTATGATTTTTCTATTCCCTCCTGGGTTGTTCTGGAAGAACTTTCTGAGCCTTCTGATTATTTTCGTTTGGCTGAGGGACATTGGTTCCCCAATCTCTCTGTTGCTGAGTGTGGATTTTCTTTTCCGCCCAATCCTCTATGTCTGGAATTTTGTCAATATTTTGACGTTGTTCCTGCAAGAATAGCCCCCAATACATGGAGAATAGTTAATGGGGTTCATAGGTTAAATCAAATTCATGGAACTCGCTTAGGAATTCCAGAAATCATGTTTTGTTATGGATGGGCAGTTGGTGATAACACCTTTTATTTAAAAACTAGATTTTTAAATAGGGCCTTAGTAGTCAATCTCCCGGATGCCAATAGGGACTATTTTGAGCACGGGGTTGTCATAAAAAATTGGCAACATGCTCCTTTATCTGGAGATGAAGTGTATCAGGGTCCCAGATGCCCTCCCTATGGCAATGGGATAGGTTATTTTTATTTCATTTTATTTATTTTGAAATTATGCTTCCTCTGTGTTTGGCAAAATGTGCCACTGATATTGTAATTTTGATTTATTTATTTGCAGTTGATAGCAAAAGAAAGTGTCCAAAAGAAGCAGATGTTAACATAAGACATTTGAAACTTATTTGGAGTTTGCATCAGTTTGTTGCCGACGAGCACATTAGGTCAGCTTCATATCTGCTGCAGTACAAGAGCTACACCACTTATTTTACTTCTCGTCCGGTAATAAGTGGCGCAGAGCCAGTACCAGCCTCTACCAGTTCTTTGCCTGAGTCATACGTTCCTTTAAGTGAAAGGATGAAGAAGAGAAGACCTCCCACCCTTTTTGAGAAACCTGCCTCTGGTGCTGGAGAGGCAAAAAGAAGTAAGATTGACGTCCCAGAGGAGGGGATAAAGAAAACTGATGCGCCTTCCTCGGCTGCTGCTGTTGTGAAGGTTGTCGAGAAGCCCCAAGTGGCTCCGAACAAGCCTGCTGCTCCAGGAGAAGTGATTGTAATATCACCGACCAAGAGTTCCTCCTTGGTTGAATCTATTCCTGATCCCCCGAGGAAGCTAAAGAAGAGCTCCTCGGTCAATTTGGCTGACACCGTCTCTCAACCCCCGACTAGTGGAGTTCCCACTTTTGTTCCCCCGAGCTCTGCCATGAGCTCGGTGAAGACTTAGATCATTCTCGAGATCCAAGGTATTGAGGATAACCTTTCTCGGGACATGGTCACCTCATTGGTTGCTCGCCATATTGCTTCTGTAAGTCTTATTACTTTGAACTTTTCATCTTTCCCTTATTATATCTGTCTCTGACTTGCTTTTATTTTCTTTTCACAGTTGGTGAGCTGCTTCAATACAATTTAGAAAAAAGATGAAGATATTAAAGCTTCAAGCTCCTCATCTGGTGTGGAGGAAGCTTTGGTGGGCCTAAGGCAGTCTTTGGAAGATTCTCGTCTGAAGTACGATGCTGATAAGGCAATCTGGGAGAAGAAACATGACTCCACCGAGAAGGAGAAGGCTCAAGTTGTTGAAGTCTCCAAGGAGTTGGAGAAGAGAATAAAGGACTTGGAAGGGAAAAATAAAGAGCTCGACAAGAAGCTCAAAAATGCTGGAGAACTTGAGAATAAGCTCAAGGTTGCTGAGGAAGAGTTGGGTCAGCTTCGGGAGGTAAATCGGCAGAAGGAGGAGATTGAGAATAAATTGAAGACTGCTGAAAACCTTCTGTCCGAGAAGCTTTCCTCGGAGAAGTTAAAGAGAAAATTGGTTGTGAATAAGTCTTTCAGCGCTGGCTGGGACAAGGGGTGGAACAAGGGATTGGCTGTCATGGTGTCGCAAGTAGAATATGGCAGCCTCAAGTACTTTAGGGATGGATGGGTCGCTGCTCTACAGGAGATAAAAGTGGATGAAAATTCCGAACTCTTTCAGGGACACATCCCTGGTCCCCCTCCAACTCCTGAAGACTTAGAAGAGGACGAAGCTGTCTCCGAAGAGTCTTCCATGGTGATGGGAGATCAAGTTTCTCATCCCCCAGCCATCCAGCATACAAATGAGGAACTCGCTACTTCCTCCGAGCAACCTCCAGCACTTCCCCAGCTATTATCTGCTCCATCCGAGCAACCTACCTCCTCGTCCCAGCCTCCCGAGAAAGTTTTGGGAGACAAGGAAAAGGTGTAGAGTTGTTCGGGTTTATCTCTATTTTATTTTTCTTTAACAAATGTAATCCTGAACATGTAACTCTGAATCTTGTACTTCTGACCTTTATGATATAATAAAACTTGAACTTGTGTTTATTCATACTGTTGTCTCTTCTTCATGCTCTATTTTGATTATTGGTTACTGCTTTTTCTTCCACTACTAGTTTCTGGCCAGGATGGAATTACTGTCTGCTCATGATACCAAGCTGTTGAGGCAATGCAATGATTATTTTAAGGCTGGTCACACAGATCTGAGTGCAGCACAAATTGTCGACATCCTCAACCAAGATGCTTCGAAACAGGCGGTTGAGGCCTACCAATACTTGAAGACCTTGCTTGATCGTGCAGTGGCCAACAATGTGGCTTATTATGATATGATCGAGGATCTCCAAGGCATTCTTGAATACATTCAGCAACAATACAAAGAATCCACTGCCCTTTTGCACGAGAGGTATGAGAAGAAATATCAACAAATCATTGCCGACAAGGGGTACGAGAAGTGTTTTGCTGGCTACGATGTGAGGGAGAGAACTCTGAGGGGTGAGGTCGAGGAGTGCAGACAAATAGCCGAGTTATTGGAGCAAGAGAATAACAACTTGCAAAGAGAGTTGTCACAGTTGAAGTCTGCAGCTTCCACTTCAAAAGCCTTGATCCCAGTGACTGATGAGGGATTCTCGTTCTTGGAGGTCGAGAACGCCAACTTGAGGGACGAGTTGGAAACCTTGAAGAGGTCTGGCCCTTCTGCACCTTCTCGTGGTCGAGAAAGAGCTCCTCGAGGACGAGCAAGAGCTGCTCGGATTCCTGTCGAGGAATAGCGGACTCAATCTGCCTTAGAAAACCAGGCCTTCCAGCTGATGGCGAAGAACCAGGCGTTGCCTGAAATGTCAAAGAAGGTCAGGGACCTGGAAGATCATCTTTCTGCGCAGAAGTCTGTATTGGAGAATAAAGAACTCTTCATCAAAAATCTCCACGAACAGATGGAACGATTGACATATCAGTTCCACAAATAGCCCAGGGAGTTCTGGATGGCTGGGTACAATGAGGCGCTCTATCACTTGGACGATCGTATCCAGAATGCCAATAATGAGGGCTACAAGCAAGGCTGGTTGAATGCCTTAGGTGTGCTGCAACTCGAAGAGGGTCATTACCTGTGGGACTACCACGATCCTGGGCTGCTCGACCTACTCGTGCCACCATTCAAATTGGATATGAGTTGGATCCCTGCTCGGGCCATTCCTCGATGTCTGATCTCCAAATACCTCGGCGACTACAATCTCCATTCAAATGTCGAGATATCTCGTCCCGAGCACCTCCTAGATCGACCATCCGTGATGAATATCAGGATGTTAAAAGATTTGAACTTTATAAATTCTCCTCTTGCTTTAAATGATCCGCCTGCTGGCGAGGAACCTGTTTCAAAAGCAGAGGGGAAAAGACCAATAGAATAGGGATATTGATGTAATAAATATGTATACATTTCATTCTCAATGTAATTTGTTTTTTATTTTAATGAAAGACTTTCATTTTTGTTCGCAATCTTAATTTCTATTGTCTTGTAATTATAAACACTTTACATCTATGCATGCATATCCGTTAAAAAGATAATGATATTGTGTTAATTGTCGATTAACTTATTGTCGAATAGCTTGAATTTGTGGTAATTATTTGGTAAAAATAATGTGTTGTTTATCGACCAACTTAGTAAAAAGTTACGAATATCAAAAATGTTTAAAATGTTTCCGACCAACCAAGGTCGGTAAATTTTCCTTGTCGACTAACTACAGTTAGTGGGTTTTTATCCCCAACCAGCCATAGTTAGTATATTTTTTTCTTAAATGTTTCCGACCAACCAAGGTCGGTAAATTTTCTTTGTCGACCAACTACAGTTAGTGGGTTTTTATCCCCGACCATCCATAGTTAGTAGATTTTCGAGAATATATTTACTTCCTAACCGACATAAATTGGCATTTTTAGGAATACTTTTATTTCCCGAGGAACATATAGTTTTACTTCCCGTAGGAATACAAGTCTTATTTCCCGGAGGAATACAAGTAGCTTTACTTCCCGGAGGAATACAAGTAGCTTTACTTCCCGGAGGAATATTGGTAGCTTTACTTCCCGGAGGAATATAGGTAGCTTTACTTCCCGGAGGAATATTGGTAGCTTTACTTCCCGGAGGAATATATGTAGCTTTACTTCCCGGAGGAATATAGGTAGCTTTACTTCCCGGAGGAATATTGGTAGCTTTACTTCTCGGAGGAATATAGGTAGTTTTACTTCCCGGAGGAATATAGGTTTCTAGACCAACCTTAGTTGGTGTTTTCGAGAAAAAATTTGAGTAGCCTGAGCTTTGCCGAGTTTTGCCGAGTAGTGTGTAGCACTAGTATTCCCCGAAAAACTTTCAATAAAAAGAGAGAATTCGGCAGAATATCTTCATTTTATTCATCACTGATAATACTTGCGTAGGTGCTCTGCGTTCCATGCATTCTTAAACTCCTCCCCTTCTAAAGTTGCTATTCGGTAAGTTCCTGGTCGAACAACTTCTGTAACTCGGTATGGTCCATGCCAGTTTGCCTCCAGCTTATTGTGCTTTTGAATTACTTTCTTCAGCACATAGTCTCCTTCTTTCAGGTCGTAATTCTTCACTCTCTTGTTGTAGAACAAAGCTGTTCGCTACTGGTAAGCAGCATTTCTAATGGCTGCTTCTTCTCTAACTTCCTCGAGCATGTTTAAATCCAATCTTCTCATTAATTCGCTGACAAGGGAATTGAAATTCAGTACCCTGTGTGTTGGGAGGCCCAACTCGGCAGGTATAACAGCTTCACTTCCAAACGCCAACATATATGGTGATTCTCCTGTTGCTACTCGGGGAGTAGTTCGGCAAGCCCATAGTACTGATTGTAGCTCGTTGATCCAATTTGCTTTCGCATCATTCAGTCTTTTCTTCAAGACATTTAGCAATGTTTTGTTCGTCACCTCAGTTTGTCCATTGCTTTGAGGATGGCCTGGTGCTGAGTGGACCTTCAAAATGTTCGACTGATGACAATAGGCAGCGAACTCGTCGTTGTCAAATTGTGTTCCATGGTCTGTGATGAAAGCATGAGGAAGACCATATCGATAAATGATGTTCTTCCAAACAAATTGGTATACCTTGTCATACGTCATATCGATGAGAGGCTCAGCTTCAACCCATTTAGTAAAATAATCCACTGCGACGACGAGGTATTTGAACCTTCCTCTGGTCGTAGGTAGTGGCCCGACCAAATCTATTCCCCACATGGTAAATGGCCTAGGGGAAATGATGGGTGTCAACAATGCTTGTGGAGTCCTTCGGATGGAGGAAAAGCGCTGGCACTTGTCACATTTCTTGGCATAGGCTATACAATCAGCTCTCATCGTCGGCCAGTAGTATCCCTGCGTCATCATCCTTTGCAAGAGTGTCCGACCTGCTACATGTGCTCCACAGGACCTTTCATGGATCTCCTCAATCAATTCTTTCACCTCGGAGGGGTGTATACATCTCTGCAAACCTGCCATAATTCCTCGTCTATATAGAATACCATTAGTTAATATATACCGAGCAGCTTTAAACTTCAATTTCTTGGATGCGAGCTTGTCAATTGGTAATTCTCCCTCTTTAATATATGCCCTGATGGGATCCATCCAAGACGGTCCTAAATCAAGGGTAATAAAGTTCATCGTCAGATCTTCATCTATACTCCGACCAGCCAACACTTCAATTGGGATTGTTCATCGTAGCTCGGTACGAGTAGCTAATGCTAATCGAGCTAGGGCGTCTGCTCTCGTATTCTCCATTCTCGGTATTCTGACCAGCTGAATAGCAGCAAATTCTGACACCAACTCCTTTTCCTTTGCATGATATCTGATCATTAATTCCCCTTTGACTGCATATACTCCCATCATTTGGTTTACAATCAATTGAGAATCACTGAAAACAATAACCTGCTGCGCCTCCATAATTTTTGCCAAACTAAGACCTGCAATCATGGCCTCATACTCAGCCTCATTATTGGAAGCTTTGAATTGGAAACGTAGGGCGTATTCCATGTCGACCTCATCCGGAGTGTTCAAAATTATCCCCGCGCCACATCCTGTAGTGCACGATGAGCCATCTACATATAGTCTCCATATAGGTAACTCGTCTTCAAATTTCTGATCTGACAGAGTTCCTCGGTGAAATATTTGTTGTTTCCTTTCATCCTCCCCTGATATTTCTTGCTCTTCGTGGATCATCTTTTCTTTCCCTTTTACCAACCGGAGTTGGTCTGAGCTCGAATTCGATGATCCTGTAACATCCACTTGCCCTTTTACCAATCGGAGTTGGTCTGAGCTTGTGTTTGTTGATCCTGTAACATCCATAGGTTGATCAGCGAGCAACTTTTTCTCCTCGAGGGTATCAGGATAGGTGAACTCTGCTATAAAATCCGCTACAGCTTGCCCTTTAAGCGATGATCTGGGTTCATAGACTATATCGTATTCACCGAGCTCTATTGCCCAGTACATCAATCTCCCTGATTTTTCTGGTTTATGAAGGGCTTGCCTCAACGGCATATCAGTATATACGACTATAGTATGAGCCTGGAAGTATGGCCTTATTCTCCTACTTGCCTCAATCAGCGCCAGTGCTAACTTTTCCAGCCTTGGATATCTGATCTCTGCTCCTCGGAAGGCCTTACTTGTGTAGTAGATTGTTTTTTGTACTCCATTCTCCACTTTTATCAACGCCGAGCTAACTGCATTCTCCGATACTGCTAGATACAAGTACAATTTTTCTCCCATCACCGGCCTGGACAAAATTGGAGGTGCTCCCAAGTATTTCTTCAAGTCTAGAAAAGCCTTCTCACATTCTTCATTCCACTCAAAAGTCTTTCGGAGTGTCTTGAAGAATGGGAGACATCGATCAGTTGGTCGTGATACAAATATGTTAAGTGCTGCTACTCGTCCGGTAAGACTTTGCACCTCTCTCTTCGTCGTTGGAAATCGCAGCCCTTATAGAGCTTTGATCTTTTCAGGATTTGCCTCAATGCCTCGTTGATTGACAATGTACCCGAGAAACATGCCTTCTCGTACTCCAAATATACACTTCGTCGGGTTCAGCTTCATTTGGTATTTATCCAGTTGATCAAAAGTCTGACTTAAGTCAACTAGATGATCGACAACTTTCTTGCTCTTTGTCAGCATATCGTCAACATAGGCTTCCATATTGTAACTGATTTGTTCAGCAAAGACCTTGTTCATCAGCCGCTGATATGTCGCACCTGTATTTTTTAAACCAAAAGGCATAACATTATAACAATAAGTTCCCCTAGGGGTAATGAAAGAAGTACTTTCCCTGTCTTCAAGTTTCATTTTAATCTGATTGTAACCAGAATAAGCATCCATGAAGCTCAGCAGCTCATGTCCCGAGGTAGCATCGACTAGTTGATCAATTCGGGGTAGTGGAAAGTGATCCTTTGGGCATGCTTTGTTGAGGTCGGTGAAGTCTACACACATCCTCCACTGATTGTTTTTCTTCTTTACCATCACCACATTAGCTAACCATTCTGGATATTTAACATCTTCAATGAAGCAAGCTTTCTGGAGCTTCTCGACTTCCTCCTATATAGCTTGATTCTTCTCGGGGCTGAACACTCTTCTTCTCTGCTTCACTGGCTTGATCTCCTTATTCACATTGAGTTCGTGACATAAGAAATTTGGATATATTCCAGGCATATCTTCATGACTCCACGCAAAAGTTTGCTTTCTGCTTCTTAGGAAAGTTATCAATTCCTGTTTTAGTGAGGCTTCCAACGACGAACCTACTTGAGTAGTTCGTTCAGGGTGCTCTTCGTCCAGAATGATGTTTTCAGTAGCTTCCACCACTTGACCCTTCACGAGTTGAGACTCATCTCTAGGATCCAATGTTTCAATTTCTGCACCTTCATCCACTTTATAGGTAGTAATATTTTTCCTTGATTCCTCCAGTTCCTCTTGCTCGGCGAATGAATAATAGCATTCCCGAGCTACTTTCTGATCACCTTTCACAACTCCTACTCCAAAATTTATTGGAAATTTTAAGCACTGATGCACTGTAGATGGTACAGCCTCGAACTTCTTTAATCCTACTCTTCCCATGATGATATTGTATGATGATTGGACATTCTTATCCATCACGAAGAAACGTATTCTTTCTGTTCGACAAGTAGACCACGTACCAATGAATATATCCAACTTGATCGTCCCAAGTGGAAATACTTTCTCGCCAGCAAAGCCGAGGAGGGGCCTATGATAAGGCTCCAGTTGAGATAGCTTCAGATTTAAACTATTAAAGCACGAGTAGAACATGATGTATGCCGAGCTACCATTGTCGACCAGTACTCTTAAAATTATTACTTCATTCATCCTCATTTTGATCACCAGTGGGTCATCATGAGGGTATAGAACACCTGCGAGGTCATTCTTTGAGAAACCAATGACCAATTTCTCTTTATTTACCTTTCTCGGGCAATCCTCCTCAGCTAGATTTATTCATTGAATGTATGAGCAAGCTCGAGCCTCACAGAGGTAAGCTTTTCTCTCGGCAGTAAGGTCTCCTCCTCCTGCGTCTCCACTTGTTATAACATTACAGTCAAATGACCCAAAGCGTATTGAAAATACCTCTCTTTCTGGCTGCCTTGGTCTCTTGGGAAGATCGGGGTCGTCTTCAGGATCAACTTCATGGTTTCTTTTTTTGTTCTCCTCTGCTCGACGAGGAGATCTAGACCTCTCTCTTATTCGGTCGTTGTTTTTGCTTCCACGATCAACATACTTTGCCAGCTTTCCTCGTCTGATGAGTGTTTCAATCTCATTCTGAAGAGCTATGCAATTTTTGGTCATATGGCCATGAGCTTTATGAAACTCGCAATACTTTGCCTTATTCCTCTTGTCAGGGTCTGCCTTCATTTTCTCTGGCCAGTTTAATTCCTCATTGTTCTTGATTTCTTCTAGAATATGGTTGATATCCTTCTTCAAAGGAGTATAATTATCATATTTCTTCATTACGTCCCATACCGACCTAGTTTTTGAATGTTTGTCATTACCATTGTTCGTATGCTCTTTCTTCTTAGCTTTATCACCTTCCACCTTGGTTTCTTTAGCATCCATGTTCTTCTTCGCAGCCATAGCCTCCTCGGCATTCATAATCTTGGCAGCTTTTCCCATCAGATCTGACATGGTTCTAGGTGGATCTTTGGCCAAAGTGTAGTACAACTTGTTCGGTAGTAGTCCACTCATCAAGGCAATAATCGTTGTCTTCTCCTCATAATCAATGACTTCAAGTTTCTCGTTATTAAAACGAGTTATATAATCTCTGGTACTCTCACCAGCCTTTTGTCTAACACTTAACAAATGTGCTACTCGTTTAACTGGCTTCACCCCAAAGCAGAAATTCCCAATGAACAACTCGGCCAGTTGAAGAAAAGTCGAGATCTTACCCCGAGGAAGATTATTAAACCATATTTGAGCAGAATCGGTAAGAGTTTCCGAGAATGCTCTGCATCTCATCTCATCTGGAACAGCATAGATGTTGGCTGCAGCTTGGTATTGTTCTATATGAAGGACAGGGTTAGTCTTTCCATCATATTTGGTAGTCACAACAGGTGCTTTGAACTTTGATGGTGTTGGAAAATCTACGATGGCCTGGACAAAAGGTGTTCCTCGAATAAAGGTTCGTTGTAGAGGGTTCTTGGCTTTAGCCATTTCCCCTAATCTATCCTCCAGCCTTTGAATAGAGCCTTTCCATGCATCATTTCCTTCCTCGGGCCTGTTGGTTCGAGCAACTGATCGCGTTGAAGTGGCTTCCTGGGATCTATCTTGACGAGCAGCTGGTCGCGACTAGGCAGATCCTTCCCTTAAATCTGGTGGTCGTCGAAAACTCCTCGATGGGGCTCTAGGAGGACTTTTACTCCTTCTAGGTCCTAATCGATTAAAAGGTGATACCCTTCTTAATCTTTCTAGCGCACTGGTACTTTCTGAGGAGAGAGTGATACATTGTTCAGTATCTGTGGCTCTCACTGACGAAGTTCATCCAGGTTGATAAGAAAAATCTTCAGACTCCTCATTACGATATGAATTGGTACGCCTAGTACGCGAAGAAGGCGCACGGGTATTTCTTTGAATACTTCGTGGTCCTGAATGGGTTGGTGCACCGCCATGGAGGGTTTGTATGAGTTGTCGCATAGTTTCTTGCATGACGGTCTGGCTCTGAGCCAGATTTATCATTATTCCAGCCAGATCTGGGATATTTGGCAGAGTAGATGGATTTGGAGGGCTTCCAGCGTTTCGATTGCTGGATTCTGGAATATCAGCCATTTGTGATGAATTGTTTTTTATAAAAAACGATATTACCAGTCATTTCCCACAGACGGCGCCAATTTGTTGATGTAAAAAATTAGATCATATCTAATTATCCAATCACAGATAAAATAAATGAAACAAAGAGTTTTTAAAGTGGTTCAGCCTTATAAGAATGGCCTACGTCCACTGTTATGTTATTACCGAGTGTTTGGGAATTCTCGATTACAAGTTCTATCAAGAAATTCCGGTCCCCCTACAATGAGGATTGTACAATGTATTTATAGCCCTGAGGCTGTAATGTGAAAGGGTAATACATTAAATGATGTACATATGAAAGGGTAATACATTCAATGCCCCTTAAGCGTGTGCGTCTGAATGATAAGCATTTAATGAATAGTCAAACTGTTGGTTATCCTGCTATTAATGCTTTGTTCGAAGTGCAGCTCGGATCGCCTGAGTTGGTCGTACCGCCTAAGCTTCTCGGTACTCAAGAGTTCCTCGGAGAGTTCCTGTTCCTCGGAGCGTATGAGTTCCTCGGGGAAGCAGTGCTCCTCGTTGTAGTATGGTTCCTCGGAGCGTGTGAGTTCCTAAAAAATGTTTGTTGTTGCCACGTAGATTGCCACGTGTCTTTACTTTATTGATCCATGTCAGCAGACTAAATTTGGTATCAACACTCACCAACCAAATTGCTTCTTTAAGTTGTGAAGTTCTACAATTAAAGAAAGAGTTGTTTCAGGACCCTCACATGAAGGATATAATTTCTCAACTGATAATCTCTTATATTAATTGTACTTATCATTTTTGATATGATCTTCTTTGGAAACTCTCGGCTGACCATATTCAACATCTACATAAGGTACTCCATGCACTCCGTAACAAACATCAATAAGATTTTCTACCCCAACACCTTGTTCCTCGATATTTTATTCTACTATGTTCTCCTCAACTTGTTCTACCAGTGGGGGATCAATAGTGTTCATGGATGTATTTTCACCGTGAAAAAACCATACATTATACAATTGGAGCATACCGTTCCTCCACAGATGTCTCTCTACTTCTTTTAATTTCAGATGCAGTTTATTGCGACACTTTGAACATGGACAAGGTATCATTGTCAACCCCTGATCATTGTTTAATTTCGTAAATTTAATAGACTCTTCGATGCCCTTTAAATATAATAAGTTGCCTTTGTTCTCTTCAGTCATCCAGTCTTTGTTGATCGGCTGGGACATTCGATAAAACGAGATAAAATATACATTAACAATAAGTTGCAATTATAATCTTCGATAATGGTTGGTGTCTATTTATGGCAACTCATTATACCACGACTTGTGCTAAATTCATAATTTCTAAATTCTAAACACACTTTTTATGAATAAAAAGAAAATTTGAGCATATTCATCATATCAAGTAACTTAAACACATAATTCTTCATGATTTCTATTTGTAACTAATATGATCATTCATAGCGTTCCTTTTAATTTACCATAAAACTTAAGATGTGTATCGCAATAAGTGCATTGAGCAAAACTAAATATTAATCAACTTAAGATACAAAGATAAGAAAATGAACCTCCTCGTAACGTCTCAACCTAAAATGGATACTTATCCTAAAGCCCATGTTTTTAACGACAAATATGTATCAACAACTTTGGTTAACAAATACAAGCACAGTATAATTATTTGCATTTGTAGACAATTATAATTCAAATAAAATAGCCTCAGATACAATATCACAAATGCACATAGTACATTCATAATAAAGTCATAAAATAAGTCGTACGAAACAGGAGGTTTTAAACTAGGATAGGAAGGAATTAGTCCAAATTAGCAAAATCCTAAATAACAACGAAATTAAATTAACTCAAACCATTAAATATATCAAACCCTTAAAATAAATAGCAACGTATTAATTCAAACCACAACCCAAATAAATAACAACAAATTGATTCAAACCCTAAACAACAACAAAATAATCCAAGTAACTAAAGTGGCCAAGTTGATGAAAGTGTGTAATATTTTTTTTAACGAAATATTACAGTTTTTGTCTTCAATTTTAAAACTTAAACTTTATACCCTTATACTAATTATTTTTTTTGAAATTCCTGGGGTGGGCACTTGACCCCCCAGCTACCAAATAGCTCCTCCCCTGCAGACACGATTCAATGGTAATTAAATCACAACAGTTTAATGGTTTTTGTTCATGAACAAACATGAACGTGGCTATAAATGAAAATGTGTATTAAAAGAAGTCTACGAATATTTTATAGCCATAATTTTTCATGTGTTCTATCTTCCTCTATCTATTGAGTGTTACTGCATTCAATCCTATGTGTACTATTCAATCCGAGCAAAAATATTTCTAAGAAAACGTTTGTAGAATGTGATTTATAGCATTTGGATCGATTAAAATTTATAATCCCATTATTTGTAACATTTGAATCATTACGATAAAAGAATCAAAAGAAAATTACCTGATTGAAAGGTGAGAGAAACCAAGCGGAGAGAGAGACGAAAGAACCGGAGCCGTTTACAGAGAGAGACGAGAGAACCTGAGCCTTCGTTTAATAGAGAGAGAGAACGGAGAGAGAGACGAGAGAACCAGAGCCGTTTAACAGAGAGAGAGAGAGGCCGGTGTGGGGCGGTATAGAGAAAGCGACGTGAGAGAGTGGGATATCCCACTTTTTCTTTAAATGACTTTTGCATATAATTCTAATATATTTGTAATGATTTTTTCTTATTAGTAATGGATTTTGTCCATTATAAATGTGTAACGGATAAAATCCGTTACAAGTAGGAAAAAAATTTCGTTACAATTTTCCTCTTTTGGTGTAGTGATCCCCCTATCTTTGGCCCCACTGGCCGTGTTGGGGTGTCCCTTTATTGGACCTGGTAGTCTTTTCCCTGATTGCTACCCCCGTTTATCCCTTTGGCTCCACTAGCCCTATTGAACTCGTTATTAGCCTTGACGGTCCTGACTGAATCCACCATCACTTGGTAGGAATTTAATTGATCTATATCATTTAAATGGGTTCCCTACTTGGTACACCCTCCCGTGATGTCTCACTATAACCATTAAAGTCCGCCTTGCTCTTCGGTTATATTTTCCAACCCCCTTGGCTCCCTTCTCATTGAATCATTGATGTAACCTTATAAACGTACGACCTTGACGACATCGTCACTAGTCATCCTAGCCGAAAATTCCTATCCACGTTTGTGTATTCCACTAACGAGTCCATTAACAACTTACAGACCCTTTTATATTCTACGTATCCGCTCCGTATACAGAGTTCGCTAAACAAGTCAACTTATCTCTCACTATTGGTCTCTATCTTGCCCACTTATTGATTAGGCACATATTATTCATATTTATCCCCTTAATTTCGGTATTTTTATGATCCCGTGCAGCGTAAATAGCTTGGATTTGTCTCGTATTTATGCTACTAACCTATTTTGGAAAGTATTTTGCGTTTTGTGTATTTCTCATGTGCTTTATAGGTATTTCATGCAAGTTAGTGCGAAGGAAAACACAAAACAATGAAAGAAACCAAGAAATGGAGAGTTGAAGGGCATTTTCATAATTTTTCAGCCTTAGTCCGGAGGTGGGGCCAACTATAAAGTTGAAGAGCTCTAAATTACAAGAACACTGGAAAAAACGGCACCTCAATCCGAGCTACGGTGAAAAAGTTACGATGTTTTGAAGTTGCGCGATAATGAAGAGAAATGGACCAGAAACCAAACCGATCCGGATGGAACAGGACCGATCCGGTCAGAAAAAAAAAGAAACGATCCGGTACCAAATGGATTCGGGTCCGGACCGATCCGGGTGTGCGAATTGCTGGCATTAATTATGCAGATCATGAGGTGCATAGCTGGTCAAATCTTGCGCAACAAGCGATTCTAGCTGTCAAATTCGTGCTACTTGGTGCTATAAAAGACCAAGCCCTACCTCATTCCAAAGGGAGACGAATTCTAGAGAGTAGAATAGAAATTTAGAGAGATAAATTCAGATTTTAGAAAGTTTTCTTAGTTTTTCTTTACATAGAAATTTTCATAAACCCTAGTTTGTAAGGTTGAAGAAGAAGAATTTTTCTGGATTCAAGTTCATCTCTTTTCCCTATTGCTGAATACAAGTATCAATTTTTTCATTCTCTTATTTATTCTTTACTTTATTTCCAATTCAATTCTCAATTGTTTTGCAATTTGTTAACAATGTTTGTTAGATCCATAATTCCATATATTGTTATGAATTTATTTTCTAATAAAACCATGTCTAGCTAAATTTTCAAGGGTTGGGATGCATGAACCCAACCCGATGTGGTATGCATAGCTATAAAATTTGTCCTCTAAATTAAATAAATGATTAGATCGTGTTGTATAATTTCACAACCATCGTAGACCTTTTGACCTCGTTTGCCCTAGGTAACTGGGGTGCTTAAGGATGCAACGCGCATGAATTATTGCGACACTGCTTTACTCATTCTTTGATTATGTATGACGCGGGCTTGAACCTCATATATGTAATGCTTTGGAGTACTAAAGACTGGGTCTGATCAATTATCTAATTTATGACTAATTTTGTACTGGCATACACACTAGGGTTTGGGGGAGTGTATTCTTAACCCATTTCTTCATTCATATTAATTCCTTCTTAATTAGTTAATTTTGCATGCGTAGGTTAATTCAATTGAATTTAGTTAATTCATAAATAAAATCCAAAAATTAATCATCTTTTTATTTTCTTTTCTTTTAACATCAACTTTAGGATTAAACTACCTTACCTTTGTCGTCACGTTCACACGTCCTAACTCCCCGTGGATTCGATACCCAGACTCGCCACTATACTTCTTAAGAGTGTAGTTACAAGTTTAGTTTTTTTTTTTGTATTGAGGTTGGAAGCCGATAACAACGACTAGCGTATTACACGGACGCTCGGTTTTTCCACTCGATCACTTATGATAAATTATGAAAATCCATTTGTATCTCTATGAGAACAGCCGATGGAAGATCTTACGATCAAATCTCACCCAAATTCCTCGTTTAATTCTACATATACTTCTTCATATGTGGTGACTGATCTCATCACTTTTAATTCTAGGTGTTGTAACACCCTGCCTAATTAAATACCGGGTGGCCAGTCCCATACCAAATTAAAACAGAATATACAGTTGGCTCATTCTTAGCATCACTGTCGAAAACATTTACAACTCACCCAATACCCAATTAAGCTGGTGTTAAAAACTTTCCAAATTAAATTTCAGCAAAAAACCTTTTTCCATTTTTTTAAGAATAACACAACACACTTTATTCTACCAAACTGATAACACAATAAATAACTCAAAAGAATTTAAATGCAATTGGAATAAACATTCCCAAATAATATAAATCCTTTACAATAATCTCAACAATGTTAAATGTATTAAAAAGTCCCGAATACAATAGAATTTGACCTCGATAGAAAAGATAACTGAATCCTTTGGGCGACATGCCCTAACTAAGAATACTGTGAATCAAAAGATGATAAGCGTCTAAGCAAAACTTCCATAGCTCCATAGCTCGTCACAATCAACTATGGTTGGCGTCTCTGTAGCTGGACACCTGATATAGAGATACAATAGAAGAGAAAATATGCAAGGAAACGGGTCAGAGCCCGAATGTGTAGAGTATTTTTAAAACAGCAAGTATTTAACAAGTGCAATAAAGCATTTATTATGTACATGTTAGATCCAACTCTCACTTGCAATACTCACCTCTCAACTAGAGTGCACACTTAACGTTTCCTATTAACCTCCTAGTTAATGGTTCCTCTTTTCTAGTCTCCATATTATAATTCCATTCCCATATCATAATCCCCGTATGTCCCATACCATACATCACATTATTATTCATTTACATTTCTCCTTTATAATTTAGTTTCTCATTAACATGAATCATTATTCATTAATCTGAATCATTTCTCATTAACATGAGTTAAGCTTTTTAATTCTATAAGCATAAACATTTAGTAACTTAATTCCATTATCTTTCTCTATTCACCGTTATCTACAATTATCACCGTAGATAGATTTAACCACAATATATCCATTTAATAATTTAATTCATTATATATATATTCATATATAATACGGCACCCCGAGTCACAGCTGCGGTGCCATGCATTACTCTGCTATCATGTCCCATCATCGCAGGTCGCCGAATAGGGGACTACAGGTTCGGTAAGATTCCACAAACAACAACAAACAAATTGGAGGCGAACATAGTTCTCGTATCCATGGGTCACGCACATACCTACGCACCCACAGTCAACGGACTTATCAACTCCCCGATAAGTCTTTCATAGACCTATGTTCTCGAGCGACAAATCAAAGATCCCATGGATTCATCAGGATATGACTGCCCTCACGTGTAAACCTCCCACCGATAGCAAGTAAGCTAGGTATGTCATACACATAATCATCAATCAATCAAATAGGTATTATCATACCTATAATATAATATCAATAAGGTAATTATCACTACCCTAAGATATTTCCCATACGTATCATTATATCTCTTTTAAAATAACATATCTTTACTTCATAATTTAATTATCCTCGCATCCTATAACATCTCTCCACTACCGACGTCGTTAAGGTTCATGCGCGGAGCGTCTCGCAAAGCGAAATCCAAACAAGGAACCCCTCCAATACACTACTACTTAACTTTGTCAATCGAGGAGGTCCGAAAACTTAAACTATGCGATCGGGATAACCTCATAACCTCTTTCAACCAAATGTATTCTAAGCTCCCATCTCATAAGATTCAAATAGGATTTTCCTCAACATATATTCAGTAAGAAGTCATTAATTTCCTACTGGTCCATAACATCATTCCCCCGAACTACTACGAGTTTAGTTCTTTTTTTTTTATTATTTAAGGTTAAAACCGATAGTTTCAAATCTCTTATAAACACATATTCTTTCACTTAGGATGAAACCCTCTTGTAAACTTAAGGATACCCAGGTGTTATATCAAATCACCCCTACTGGTCCTATCATAATTCCTCATACATCCCTATTTGGAATTTAACAAATAAATCTAGCAACCCAAATTCATTTTCGGAGTTTCTAAACTACCCCAAAAATTATCCCGAACATCTACGACATTAATTGTAGCCGTAATTTTTCCAATTCCCGATTTGATTTCCGAGTTGATGATTTCAACCCGGAGCTGTCATCTTGTAAAAATCATATCAAATCGTAGAAAAATTAGAAAAATATGAGGTCAGCGTCCACGCGACCGTATCGAAAAGATCTACAACTTTCATGTTTTGTCCGAAAGCTAAATCATTTATCTTCTTGGCCGAAAATGACCCCAAAGGCTACGGGTTACTATTCATTATCTCTCCCAAAATCCCAAACTCCATTTTTCTCCATTTTTACACATTCAAACCTTCATATTAACCTCCAAAATGAGTTATGATTATTTCTACATGATATATCAACATATATGAACGATTTCCAATACTCTAAACATCTTAGTATCATCAAGGGATTGGATAAAAAAAACATGTTTATCTCCTTATTTCCAGAATTTATCAATATATCATCTTCAAGAACACATCAATGGTATTTCAGATTTTTCTTCAACATATTCATGACTATTTCATGGATTAATATCATCCTAAAACATGAGTTAGATTCCTATATCATTTCAGTTTTCCAGAAATCCATTTAATACTCCATTATTTCTTCCAAACAATCATAATCTTCTCTTTTCATATTATTCTAACATGGACAATATACAAACTTAAATTGCCATTATCAAACACTTGCCTTTCTTGTAGGTCTGATCCTTTGGTGTAGTATATTTCAGTTGGTTGTCCCTTCTCCGGTCAAACTCCGGTGGTGGTTGGTGGTGGTGAACCTTGGTTCTTGTTCTTCTCCTTCCCAATTGGCTTTTCCCTTCCCAAGCACTCTTACACTCTCTCTAGGAAGATGGCTGCTCTTATTTGTGAAGAGGAGATGAATAACCCCCATACACTTAATCTACCAATACTTATAATAGTTTCAAATCCGTAATCACTATTCATCCCCCCTAGAAAAATGACCAAAATGCCCTTTCGGGTTGTCTATTCATTTCCAAATGACCCGAGACTCAAAATTAACATCCAAATAGACTTTTCTGACTATTTCGAACCTTCCGGTCACAACTACGCAGTCGAAATGACTATTAGATCGATAGAAAATAAATTTCCTTTTTAATTTAATAAACTAGTCCCGACACGTCCCATACCGCGTCTGACTAAAAAATATAAATTACCGAATTTATATCATACAGTCATATCAATGACATCACATTTCATATATTACCTAAATATCTTCAAGTAATATTCAGAATCATCCATTTTAATATCCACCGTCCGGATAAACCCGAATGAATTAATTAATAATAAAATCTAATTAATCCATTAATTTAAAATATAACCCATTTTAAAAGTCATTAAAATTACGGGGTATTACATACTTCCCCCCTTATAACAGAATTTCGTCCCGAAATTCAGGAATATAAGTCATAACGGTAAGGTCAACTCCGAGTATAAATCTCACATCGCAAGAAATCCAAGATGTACCGCCCATACAATACATTAACAAAGTCCCTATCGATGTTAGACGCCAAGCCTCACCATATCGTTTCAATTGAATCAGATTTAGACTTTATCTAAACTTCTCTATACCGTCCTTGTGACAAACTTTAGGAAAAAAATGATCCTCTCGTAGTGAACAAATAAATCCTGAAGTTTCAATTACTTACCTTAATACGACAATTCAATCGTCCAGGGCGCCCATACACCCTCTCGTACCGCTTTCAATATTAAAAGTTTCGCAAAGGTTATAAACTCGTTTTCCCAAAGACCTAACTTATTTCGACTCCCAACGGTTATTAGTTTCATGCGTGGGGTGTCTCGCAAGCGAAATTCAAACAAGGAACCACCCCGATACACTACTTCCTAAAGTAGTCGGTCATCGAAACTCCTAAGGTCCTTAGTCAATAATGTATAAAAATTTTGGTTTAAAAAAAAATATCAGGTTTATCGATTTTAAAACAAAAATTTCGTTTTATCGATTTCAAATAGGGTCTACGCATCTACTCTTTTATAGAAGACAAGATGCAGACATATGTTCTCATATACCACAAATCAATGCACGCCGATAGTCGAACCACACTCGGACATGCCCTAGGTAAGTAATCCTATGATACAAATCAAACCCACGTGATAACATGTAATATAAAGGTGTCCCACACCCCTCAGTGAGTCTACTAAAATAATAGTGCTATAGGCTAAGTTTAGCAACCCTATTGCCCACACAACATTAATCGTAACAAAATCACTATACGCTTCATAATTCCTTAGATAGAAAACATACCCTCATTCGCGGGTGGTGGTTGTTGAATCCCAATATTATAACTTTGCTCCGATGAGTCAAGAAAAATTTTACCCCAAATTTTCAGTTCTAGATCACCACACTCACCTATATGCCCAAGCCTTTGAATATATTGCCTTTGATAGGTAACACAAATAATTCCCGCATTTCAAGAACTTCTACTGATGACTTTCCTCAATTTTTTTTTCCATAATGGGGGTGACCTCGACTACGGTCATCATACTCGAACATACTTCATAACCTCCTAAGTACGATCTCCGCTAACCATCCTATGGCCCTCAACTGCCATACTTCTTTGTTCGATTACTCCCGAACGTAAATAAGATTCACTGATATATACGAAATCTTATCAAAGAGATCAACAATCCTAAACATAGGGCTCTATATCAAAGAACGCTAAGCTGAAAACACAGTAAGCCGCACAGATCCTAAAAGACACTAGAACCTGATGCTCTGATACCACCTGTAACACCCTGCCTAATTAAATACCGGGTGGCCAGTCCCATACCAAATTAAAACAGAATATACAGTTGGCTCATTCTTAGCATCACTGTCGAAAACATTTACAACTCACCCAATACCCAATTAAGCTGGTGTTAAAAACTTTCCAAATTAAATTTCAACAAAAAACCTTTTTCCATTTTTTTAAGAATAACACAACACACTTTATTCTACCAAACTGATAACACAATAAATAACTCAAAAGAATTTAAATGCAATTGGAATAAACATTCCCAAATAATATAAATCCTTTACAATAATCTCAACAATGTTAAATGTATTAAAAAGTCCCGAATACAATAGAATTTGACCTCGATAGAAAAGATAACTGAATCCTTTGGGCGACATGCCCTAACTAAGAATACTGTGAATCAAAAGATGATAAGCGTCTAAGCAAAACTTCCATAGCTCCATAGCTCGTCACAATCAACTATGGTTGGCGTCTCTGTAGCTGGACACCTGATATAGAGATACAATAGAAGAGAAAATATGCAAGGAAACGGGTCAGAGCCCGAATGTGTAGAGTATTTTTAAAACAGCAAGTATTTAACAAGTGCAATAAAGCATTTATTATGTACATGTTAGATCCAACTCTCACTTGCAATACTCACCTCTCAACTAGAGTGCACACTTAACGTTTCCTATTAACCTCCTAGTTAATGGTTCCTCTTTTCTAGTCTCCATATTATAATTCCATTCCCATATCATAATCCCCGTATGTCCCATACCATACGTCACATTATTATTCATTTACATTTCTCCTTTATAATTTAGTTTCTCATTAACATGAATCATTATTCATTAATCTGAATCATTTCTCATTAACATGAGTTAAGCTTTTTAATTCTATAAGCATAAACATTTAGTAACTTAATTCCATTATCTTTCTCTATTCACCGTTATCTACAATTATCACCATAGATAGATTTAACCACAATATATCCATTTAATCATTTAATTCATTATATATATATTCATATATAATACGGCACCCCGAGTCACAGCTGCGGTGCCATGCATTACTCTGCTATCATGTCCCATCATCGCAGGTCGCCGAATAGGGGACTACAGGTTCGGTAAGATTCCACAAACAACAACAAACAAATTGGAGGCGAACATAGTTCTCGTATCCATGGGTCACGCACATACCTACGCACCCACAGTCAGCGGACTTATCAACTCCCCGATAAGTCTTTCATAGACCTATGTTCTCGAGCGACAAATCAAAGATCCCATGGATTCATCAGGATATGACTGCCCTCACGTGTAAACCTCCCACCGATAGCAAGTAAGCTAGGTATGTCATACACATAATCATCAATCAATCAAATAGGTATTATCATACCTATAATATAATATCAATAAGGTAATTATCACTACCCTAAGATATTTCCCATACGTATCATTATATCTCTTTTAAAATAACATATCTTTACTTCATAATTTAATTATCCTCGCATCCTATAACATCTCTCCACTACCGACGTCGTTAAGGTTCATGCGCGGAGCGTCTCGCAAAGCGAAATCCAAACAAGGAACCCCTCCAATACACTACTACTTAACTTTGTCAATCGAGGAGGTCCGAAAACTTAAACTATGCGATCGGGATAACCTCATAACCTCTTTCAACCAAATGTATTCTAAGCTCCCATCTCATAAGATTCAAATAGGATTTTCCTCAACATATATTCAGTAAGAAGTCATTAATTTCCTACTGGTCCATAACATCATTCCCCCGAACTACTACGAGTTTAGTTCTTTTTTTTTTTATTATTTAAGGTTAAAACCGATAGTTTCAAATCTCTTATAAACACATATTCTTTCACTTAGGATGAAACCCTCTTGTAAACTTAAGGATACCCAGGTGTTATATCAAATCACCCCTACTGGTCCTATCATAATTCCTCATACATCCCTATTTGGAATTTAACAAATAAATCTAGCAACCCAAATTCATTTTCGGAGTTTCTAAACTACCCCAAAAATTATCCCGAACATCTACGACATTAATTGTAGCCGTAATTTTTCCAATTCCCGATTTGATTTCCGAGTTGATGATTTCAACCCGGAGCTGTCATCTTGTAAAAATCATATCAAATCGTAGAAAAATTAGAAAAATATGAGGTCAGCGTCCACGCGACCGTATCGAAAAGATCTACAACTTTCATGTTTTGTCCGAAAGCTAAATCATTTATCTTCTTGGCCGAAAATGACCCCAAAGGCTACGGGTTACTATTCATTATCTCTCCCAAAATCCCAAACTCCATTTTTCTCCATTTTTACACATTCAAACCTTCATATTAACCTCCAAAATGAGTTATGATTATTTCTACATGATATATCAACATATATGAACGATTTCCAATACTCTAAACATCTTAGTATCATCAAGGGATTGGATAAAAAAAACATGTTTATCTCCTTATTTCCAGAATTTATCAATATATCATCTTCAAGAACACATCAATGGTATTTCAGATTTTTCTTCAACATATTCATGACTATTTCATGGATTAATATCATCCTAAAACATGAGTTAGATTCCTATATCATTTCAGTTTTCCAGAAATCCATTTAATACTCCATTATTTCTTCCAAACAATCATAATCTTCTCTTTTCATATTATTCTAACATGGACAATATACAAACTTAAATTGCCATTATCAAACACTTGCCTTTCTTGTAGGTCTGATCCTTTGGTGTAGTATATTTCAGTTGGTTGTCCCTTCTCCGGTCAAACTCCGGTGGTGGTTGGTGGTGGTGAACCTTGGTTCTTGTTCTTCTCCTTCCCAATTGGCTTTTCCCTTCCCAAGCACTCTTACACTCTCTCTAGGAAGATGGCTGCTCTTATTTGTGAAGAGGAGATGAATAACCCCCATACACTTAATCTACCAATACTTATAATAGTTTCAAATCCGTAATCACTATTCATCCCCCCTAGAAAAATGACCAAAATGCCCTTTCGGGTTGTCTATTCATTTCCAAATGACCCGAGACTCAAAATTAACATCCAAATAGACTTTTCTGACTATTTCGAACCTTCCGGTCACAACTACGCAGTCGAAATGACTATTAGATCGATAGAAAATAAATTTCCTTTTTAATTTAATAAACTAGTCCCGACACGTCCCATACCGCGTCTGACTAAAAAATATAAATTACCGAATTTATATCATACAGTCATATCAATGACATCACATTTCATATATTACCTAAATATCTTCAAGTAATATTCAGAATCATCCATTTTAATATCCACCATCCGGATAAACCCGAATGAATTAATTAATAATAAAATCTAATTAATCCATTAATTTAAAATATAACCCATTTTAAAAGTCATTAAAATTACGGGGTATTACAGGTGTCTCTGCACTCCACTCTAAACAGTTGCCTTTGGATTATCTCCTTCCATTGGCTCATCACACTTTCTCTTTTCCCCTAATCCTTATAGATGGCCCTTCGAAAGTGTCCTTATGACCACCCCACCCTTGTCGACTACACTGGGTGGGTCTCAAATTGCACCACCGTTATCTACGACAGTGCTTGGGGAAATTACTTCTCCTGAGTTATTATCCCATCGTCACCCTCTTGAACAATAATTATGGTGACTTTTATCTGGATCACTATTTCCAGAATGCTCTTATATCTTCTGCTGAGCCTCTCCTCCTGCACTCCTTCTAACGGTCCTCGTTGGTCATCCTATAGTGTTCGGTGTATGAAGCCCAACCGAACTCATATATGAATCACATCAACTATACTTAATAGCAAGAGAACGTAAGTCACATACGTATTGGAATACAATAATACTATAAGGAGTCTCTATACCAAAGAACACTACGCTAAAACGTAAAAAGCCGCACAGATGCTAAGGACACTAAAACCTGATTCTCTAATACCATCTGTGACACCCTACCTATTTAAATACCGGGTGATCAATCCTTTATAAAAATAAAATAAGAATCTCATCTGGTTCATTCTTAGCATCAATGTCTAAAATATTTTTATAAGTTTACTAATCACGTAGTATTCAAAAAGCTGGTGCCAAATTTTATCTTTTTATTGAACAATAACAACATGCGAAAACAAATACAATAACTAAGCCATTCACACAGTAAAAAAATTCTGAACCAATCACAAGATAAATGACTGAATAAAAATAATACTGAATAAACCATCGGTTCCCAATACAAAAGTCCAACTAAATATCTACTGAAATAAGTTGAGTCCACAAATACAAAGTCTGATAAACATAATAAAATTAACTAACTGAAGGGGCAACATGCCCAAATGGAATAACTGAACTGCATCCAACTCTAGGATTGAGGCAACTGAAGTGTCTAGTCCAAATCCTACAAGAATCCACTAGTGCTACAGCTACGCATCCCTGAAACATATATTAATCTCAGTGTCCCTATGGTTGGACACCTAAAGGTTTTGAAAATATTTTGCTAGACGAGTCAGAACCCAAGAAAACCTTTTGAAAATATTTAGCAAGTATTTATCACAGTTTAAAATCAATTATTGATTACACATGTTAGTTCAACGTACACTACCTTGAGTTCCTCACCTCTCAACCAATGTGCACACCTAACACCATCTATCTAGCTATGCTACCCATCCCAACTAGGTCTCATCAATAAATATCTAACCATCAACAGGTTTAGCTCCCCCATACCACCCATACAGTATATTATAATATCGCAATCTTTACTCATTAAGTCCTCAGTTAAATTATCTCTTTAACTTCTCTTGTACCGCCCATCCAGTACGCTATCATAATATCAATAATTAACATCACTCGTTTGTTATTATTAAACCATAATTAGCATTTCACGTATGTTATCATTAACCCATAATTAACATTTCACATATGTTATCATTAAAACATTTCATTAAGTTGCTCTACTTAATTCATCTTTAGATATACGTTATCTAGTTGTCCTACTATCACACATTAAGTAGATTATCGCATAATTGAATCACTTTTAGATATACACTATCTATTCTTCCAACATTACACACAAGTAGGATAAATACACATGCATGTATATATATATATATATATATATATATATATATATATATATACATCTCCAGCATCCTCGGGCTAAGAACAAGGGTGCGAGTATGCATACTCTGCTATCGAGTCCTGGTACATCACGTTCTAAATCAAGGACTATCGATTTGGATATCACCCTCGAACCATAAATCAAATCAACACATATTGGAGGAGAACATAGTTATAATCCCTTGGGCTAAGCGCACACCTAACACACCCAAGTGACCGGTCACACTATCATACACACAAGTAGTGCTCAATCCCTAAGTTTTATGTTCTGAGGCACAAGTCCAAAATCCCCCCACCCCCACCCCCACCCCACCAATAAGCTCATTAGGATAAGACTGTCCTCTACACGAAAACCTCCGTGATAACAGGTAGCATAAGTATGTTCATACACATAAGAAAGCACATACTAGGCATTCACATAATCTATCCATATGTTTCATATAGGCATACATATAACCTATAAATATAATCAATATAGGTATACACACCACCTATAAATGTAATCCGTATAGGTATACACTCAATATATAATTATCATTTGTACGCAGTATATATATATATATATATATATATATCGAATACTTATCGTACTTACCAATTTACGATTTTAATCCTCTATCGTAAGTCTCGTGTATTATTCTCATTTCGAAGGGCCCTCATTACTCCCTTAGGTTAATTCAGTAGTTAATTCACTAGTACTTTACTGTTCTATAGAATACATCCATTTGGCATCTTCGTAACTCATCCTCGTGCTCTTGAATAAATTAGCTTTCGATTTAATTCCAATTAATCATCGTCGTAATTCCCTAATTAAGACTAAATCATAACCCTATCATAGTTCTACTGTCATCCAATATACCCCTCATTATAAAATAAGGATGTACCAAAAGTTTTCCCCATTTATAAATCACATTCTAAGGGCTTAATGAGGGAAATAACATAAATATGGGCAAATCAAATCGATTCGCCCTAGGGCCAAATCGATTCGAAAAGTAGCAGTTCATCTTCTTCGTTCAGTTCTTGCATTTTTCACCATTTTTATTCAACACAACCATCTTGTTTCTTCACTAAACTTACAACTAACATTCTCCAACATCATATACATCATATACATGTACTAGGATGAATTCTAATGTAAATATAACATTAAATCATCACGAATTCAATCCAAGAACCAATTATTTTCACAAATCCTTAAATCCCTAGATTTCATTCTTCTTCATTCATAATCAATAATAAACCCAGATTTCTTCCATTTATCTCATCACATATATTCAAATTTTGTTTTATATTCACTTAGGGATTAAATCTACATGCAAATACTACCCAAGATTCATGTGTTTAATTTTCAATAACTCCAAGACATTTATTTATCATCAAAATAGCAATCCTACACTACATGGGTATTATAACCTTTTAGAAACATACAAGATAAACAATTTCCTATAATTGTAGGTCTGAATCTGGTTGTTGATGATGGTATTGATCTCTCCTCATTTCGATTCCGATTCTGGCAATAATTGTGGGTGAAATCAATGTGCTATACCTCCAAATTCTCTTTTCTTCCTCTCATATGGCCTCTCCTCTCCTCTCCTTTAATTTTCTTACTTTTAACCCCAACTCCCTCGTCACATATACTTATATAAACAGGGTAAATTTGTAGGTCCCTTTTTTCTAAATATTTAAAAGACCAAAATACCCCTTTGGGTTGCCGGTTTGGCCTAAAAATGCCCCAGGACCCAATCCAAACCCCTGGGTACACTTTTCTAACTATTTTGACCCCTTTGAAAACACTGGTGCACTCGATATGACTATTTGGAAGACCCATAAATTATTCACATATTATTTCATATATTTAAGTCCCGACACGACTCACACGCGCGTCCCGACTAAATTACCGTAACTAACGTATTTCTCACTCGCAACAATCATATTACTTTCACATCAATTTATTAATCGTTCACTAAGTAATACTAATTACATTTCAAACAAATAAATATCATTCCTTATCACGCTAATTAATGTTTATTTTAATCCAAATTAATTTCACCTTTTAATTTAATTAATCCCCATATAAAAATCATTAAAATTTATAGGGTGTTACACATAAGAACAAACCTTAAAAGCCATAATACTTTGGGAGAATTAGAGAAGACTGAAAGAGGAGAAAAATAAAAGATTCAAGTGGGAGTTTATCATTTTCAACCTAAAACAAGCAATCTCATGCACTATCACTAGATAATCTGTAATTAATTTAGAATTCATCTTTTCTTTGTTATTGTTGGTATTAGAACCCATATTTAGTGTTAAATTCATTTATCTTAATCATGATATCATTCTTGACTAATTAGGATTAATTACTAATTAACCGTGTGTAGAAGGTTGAGGTTTTGATGCACAAATATGAATTTGATGATGATTAATGATTGAAAACTATGTTAGAACTCGTGCTTTAGGATTTAATCTTATTTTTAAGATGAATCCATGTTTTAATTTGAGGATTGATTTTGGAATTTAAGGAGAATTGGAACCCATTTATGTTTTTGATAAACTTATGTCTTTAAAATATTAAACTTTGAAATTGTGGTTTTGGTTGATTATAATGACTATGAATTGTTAAAATCATGTTCCCATACTTAGATTTAGTTCTAGTGTAGATTGGTTATTGATATGGAGCTTTGTGAATCATTAATGAAGGTTTTAGGAAAGGAAATCCCATAAGGAAGAAGGTTGTTTCCGTCCAGGGGTCATCGATCGATCGATGCCTCTAGTTTGGCCTAGGTTAGAACGTTTGTTTATTCAATTAGGTTTTTGGACATAGTGTTGGTTTAGGGTTTTATTAGTGATAACTTGACTTTATAATGAGGTGGGAGACTTGATTATTATGGTAATGAGATTATAGGTTTGTGAATGTGAAAACCATAGTTCATTTAGACCCTTCTAATGTGGGAATCGGGTAAACGCGCGAGTGGGCGGTACCTTATGATCATAGATATGTATTGTCTCGGGAGAGTGACTAGATAAAGTACTTTTGGGTGGTTAATTTTGGTCATAAATAATTATAGGTCGTGCAATTAATTTAGTAATTAAATGGGGAGACTTATATGTATGTTACGAGAGAGTGTATCTATATGTATAGATATGTACTCATAGTTTAGAGACGTAATAAACTAAGAGTTGGATTTGATAAGGTTAATAGTTGATAAACCTAAGAATATAATAAATGACGAGATGTTTAGGGATTGAGATGATTTGAGGTACACTTGAGTGTGAAGAGTATCGTACTTGGTTGTATATGTTTGATATAGTTTTGAGAGATAGTAAAACTAATTGAGATGCTATGTTTAGGGAGTTGGATTTTTTGTATACGCTTGAGAGTATGCATTATCTTTTATATATATATATATATATATATATATATTATGTGTGTGTGTGTGTAATTATGCTGATTATGTGAACATACCTTTACTCATGGTGAATCTATCGGTTGGGAGTTTACATTCGAGATTAGGACCATGTACCATTGATAAGTGAGTAGGATGTAGTGGAGACCATTATATTAGATCATACGGTCAGTGGTGATCGCTTCGTGATGAGGGAAAGTATGATAAAATTAGAGTATTGTTTCATTTTAGTTATTATTGTATTCAAAAGTTTGATTTAGAGATAGTCTCGGTTGTATTTCTTTTACTTTATTTGGAAGAGTTGCAATAAGAGATTTTATATCGTGAAATCATTTATTGGAGGTTCAATTATTTTAGTTTAATTATTCATTCTTTCATCCTTATTTGAGTTTTATTGGGGATGGTTTTTATTAAATGTAGTTTTGTTTATTGTTGATGCTGAGAATGATATAAATTATTTTAGTGCTACATATATTTCATTTCGAGCCTGATCAATTGGGAGTGGAAAAATCGGGGGGTGTTATAGTTGGTATCAAAACCTCTAGGTTTTAGTATCCTTAGGATCTGTGTTGTGTCCGTTCCATTTTTCGTTGAGAATTATTTGATGTGTTAGATCCTTTAATAGATTTTGTATTAGATGTCCCAATTACATGTGTGTTGACATCGTTCATAGTCGTTTATGTATCAAAAAGATTAGAGGTGTATTCAATCTTATAGTAGAGTGGGTATTAAGGCCGTTGCAAGTTTTTGGTCAATTATAGAACGAGTGGTTGGACAATGTTCTTCACTACCATTGTGAAAATGCTTATGGAAAGTTATTATGTTTGGGGGTAAAGTCTGCAACTTAGAGACTTTCACAGGCATAAGTTAGTGAATACATGTTCTGTTGAGTCCATTTTTAGAGAATTTAAGGAATTTGAGTTTTGAGGAGCCTATTGGAATTTTGAGTTCTGGTTATGGTAATATGGATTGTCATGGAAATTTAGACTACTAGAATGACAATATGAGATTTTGTGCACCTAAGAGAGAGGGCAATGGATTGCTAAATTTTAGAAAAATATGAAGATTTTGATAATGAAATTATGTGTGGTTAATTCCCGTCAGAGAGTGAAATTTGTGTTGTACTCGGGATTCAAGAAAGGCTAATTTGGATTGTCAAACTAGAATGAGATTAAGGGTGATGGAAAGGTGAGAACATTTGACCTGGAAGCAGGGTCACGACATGGTTACAGAATATGGGATATATCTAGGTATTATTGGGTAGTACACCTGAGTGGATGGAAATTAGAGAATAAATTATTGATTTTCTTGTTGGTTCGAGTTGAGACGACTCAATAAGAGATTTTTATGAGAATGGATTTGCCTGTGCGTTATAGGCACGTACTTTGTTGATGCATTAGTTATGCAGAAGTTTTAGGAATAAGTAAGTTCCAAGAGGCTCAAGGAAATTGCATATTTTGATTGAGGATTATAATTGAAAATGTAGAGGATGTTACGAGATAACGAGTAGGCCGGGAGATAAGACTCTAAAGATTAGCTGTGATTTCCGATTTTTATGATGAGTAGTGTCTGGCCATGCGGTTGGAAGATGTCTAAAGAAGGTACATCACTATATTACATATAGATATTATGAATATCACGCTTTATTATATCCCTAATCAAAGAACTACGTCAATAGTCAATCTAAAATCCCCACATCGTCGCATTTACCCTCGGGCCAGGCAAACTATTAATGATACTCACGAGGTGTTTGCAACAAAATATATAGTTTAATATAATTTTTTGTATTAAAAAAAGTTTGAGGGGTTTATAAAAACTATATTGTTTATGTTGAGTCGTGGATTAAATTTCTATATCTTTGACATGTTAACTTAATGTGGTATTTCAGTGATCGGATGATTATGTATATGTGAGATCCCTTGGATTTTGGTGAAAATGGGGTTCTAGGGCTGAGATCCCCCATGTAAATGATTTTTTTAATGTACAGAACATGTGGACTTTATCTGTTTTATTTTGACTTTAGTGTTTATTTGTTTATTTTTATTTTAACTCTTAAAATAGCTTTTGGTGACACAAAAAAGTTCAAATAAAGTATTACAAAAAGGTTGTGGAAGAATAGTTTAAGGCCATTATAAGAGTTCAACGCAAAAAGTAAATGATGGAAGGTTAAATAATATTAGCATAAATAAAAATGGACTAAAATTTTAATAAACAATAATTTTTTCCACAATAGTTATGCATATTGTTGTAATAGTTGTCCTTACATACAGGAAATGGCTATTTTCACTCCACAAGAATCCTCCCCCAGTCCACACACTTTTAAGTGCTATTAAAAGTGCCACACAACCTGAAAATATATATATATATATATATATATATATATATATATATATATATGCCCTTGTGTGGACTATCCTGTATTTTAACAGCGTGGATTGAACATGTGTCACCTCACGGTGAACCCATAAATTATCGACTAAATTGTAGGCACTCTCTTTCTCTTTTCTGTATATATATATATATATATGCCCTTGTGCGGACTATCCTGTATTTTAATAGCGTGGATTGAACATGTGTCACCTCACGGTGAACCCATAAATTATCGACTAAATTGTAGGCACTCTCTTTCTCTTTTCTGAGCTTACCGTCAGGTGACACACATACATATATATATATATATATATATATATATATATATATATATATATATATATATATTAGCAATTACAAAAGATAAATATCTATTAGATAGAATTAGTTGTCATATATATGTGCGGTGTTTCTTCTTGACTTTTTAACTTTGAATCATTCGGATGTGTTAAATATTATAAAAATATTAATGTTTAAGCCCTATAATATTGTTTGTTATGATTCTAGGGTGGTCATCTTCTCTTTTATATATTTCTATATATTTCGTTTATAAACATATTTCTCATATTTTAATTTCTTTTTTCAAATTCAGATTACAAATAAATTGTTAAGCAAAATAATTTATACTAATTACAGAATTTATATATATATATAAAATAAACACAAACTTACAATGACAAGATGAAGATAAATCTGATTGAGGCCAGGGTTCAACATTTTTTCCTTAAGAAGAGATTTTGCCCCGCAACGATGGTTTAGGAACTCAACGACAATTGTCTCCCACAATACAACAATCAACACTAACAACAGTAGCCCTCAAAATTGCGAGTAGCAAGCGAACCAACAATCAAAAAACTCTCTTTATTATGGACAAGAAACGGACTAAGATAGAAAAATTGTCTGAAATAATCAATTGAAAAAACAAACCCAAACTACTAATTTATACAAAGTGAACTGGCAGTTAGAAACAATTAAAACTATCCATAACTGTCAAAACAGTTGGACAAAACAAACTATAGAAATGAAATTAAATTTGGGTCAGAAATAAATAAAATACACACCAAAAATTTGGACTCATAAAATAATAAAAGGACAAAAACATTTGAACCCTAAAAGTTAATACTTAGGCCAAGTCAAAGACCAAAGCTCACGACCCACATCCAAGTCCGTGTTGTGCCGGACGGGTTTGAGAGAGCGGTGGCAGCGTACGGTGGTTGGGATACCCCAAGGGCACCAAACTTAAAAGTCAAAATGGGTTATGATATACTACATTCATTTATCACATTTTATCTACGTGAGAATTTGGCTTTGATATAACACTTTAACCAAATTTATTGTCCAAGCGGTACTTGCAATAACAATTTCTCATTCATTAATTTAAAATTTTATACAAGTGAATATATCACGTTATATTCTTTTCGGAGGAGAACGCATTACAACTTCAAACCGTCTCAAAAGATGTCTGGGTTTTGACTTCAAAATTGACCAAAGTGATATTTTATCAACCCAATTAATCATAAATTGCAACACAAATGCACCCTATGGCTTCAAATTCATATACAAATAAATTATAAAAGTAAACGAACAAGGATCAAATACCAAAAAGTCACTCAAATATTTTTTAATACACATTTAATCCAAACCTTTTATTTTGTACCAAAAAGTCCATTATTCTCTTACTTGTAAAGGTCCACGCAAGCGGCATGGTAAAGAACTTTTTGGAGGCTTGAATTAAACGTGTATTAAAAAATATTCAAGGGACTCTTTAGTATATCTCCCAACTAGGGGTGCAACCGGTACGGATTTTTACCGTACCGTACCGTACCGTTTTGGTCTGGAAAAAAATGGTTTTGATTTCATATTATGAAATACCGAAAATCGATTTTACCGAAACCGAAAATACCGTAAAAAATTTGGTTGGTTTTGATTTTTAGATACAAAAAACCGATTTACCGAATTTACCGTACCGATATCGTACCAAAATTACCGTACCGAAATACCGTACCAAACTTTTTGTGCAGTGTCAAATTATTTTGGGTATCATACTACTTCTATTTATTTTATTTCTCATGAGTGAGTTTTTATATTCTCTTTGAATTTAAATTTATTTATTTGAGTATTTGGTTTAAGTGTTAAATAATCATGTTAATTAAACATATATTTTGTTTAATTAATCAAACATTTAACACAAAATGAATTAGGCAGCATTTTGTTAAAATAAAAAGAGTCGTTTGTTTTGTTGGCTATATTTTCGTTTTGCCCTTCTTTCATTGGGGCTTTATATTGTGGTTTGTGTAGAGATCATTTTTTAGGGTTTCCATTTCATTTTTTTACCTCTTTCTCTCTCAAAAAGTGTGGCGGTCATTTTTGTTTGAGCTCTCTCTCTCATTTTTTTCTTCTTCTTCAACCTTGGGTTGATTTTGAGAAATAATTTTTTGGGGACTTTATTTGAGAACACCATTTTTTTGTTTTGAGATTTGGCTTTCGATTTGGTGTGGTTACTTCGTTTTAAGATCGGGTTTTCGGTGACAATTTTTTCGGCGCCAGCTGTATTCAGATCTGAGTTCCCTTCGTGTTTTTCGGTGATTTTTTTTCCCGACGAGTTGGCTTTTCCGGTGAGTTGGCTTTTCTGGCGAAGGTTTGTTTTTCCGGTGTTGGAGGTGTGGATGATTTTGACTTTCCGGCGAACATTTTTTGAGGTAATAGCTCCCTCATTTTTTGAGGCTCATCATCTCGTCTCACTCTCCTCAGGCACCAGCTCCCTCATCTCGTCTCACTCTCCTCCGGCTCCGACAAAAGCAAACCGATTAGTTTGGTCTCGTATCTGTTTAAATCTATTGTTCCAAATGCTACAAATGCTAGAAATTGTACCTGTTTGTGTATGTTTCTAATTGTTCCAAACAACTAGAAATGCTAGAAATTGTAATAGCTAAAAATGCTAGAAATTGTAACAGCTAGAAATGGGTATATCGAAATATATATACCAGATTAACCGAATGCATAAACCGATTTGAAATTTTGGTATTTACCGAAAAAAAATCGAATTGAAACCGAAATTACCGAAACCAAAAAACCCCGAAAAAACCGGTCGGTTTGGTTTTGGTTTTTGTTTTGATGTACCGGTCGGTAAATTGGTACGGTACGATTTTACCATATAGAATGTGATTTTGGTATTGGTAAGGGATCGTTACCGACCATACCATACCGGTTGCACCCCTACTCCCAACGAACAAACATATCATAATTGTTTATTGTCGCAAGAGTGTTGATGGCTCCTATGATCTATCTGTCTTCGGCGGACTTTCCTAAACCCATTTTTTAAGGGTGTGGGGTGGGTGGGTGGGTTAGGGTTAATTATACTCTTATAATAGTTCTCATGAAGTTCGTCATTACATGGTTGGATTATTTCAATTTTGATTTATTTATGTATTATTTTTTTCATTTAAGAAGTTGAACTGCATCTGCTTTGCGCATTCTTCCATAATAAGAACGGCGGTGATCAAGGAGAGCCTTTACATTCTCCTATCCTAACTATTAACAAAAAATGTTGACATCATTATGGTTGATTCCAGTTGGCCAAATTGGGCATAAAATTCAAGATGCAACCTATCCAATGTTGAATAACAACACTCATACAGAATTAAAAACCATTAATCTTGCTCCGCACAAGTCTTAATTATCGTGTCACCATCCATTTGACAATTGTGCTTTTTAATCGATCACCAAATCCAATTACACGCTACGAAAGAGAATCTTCACCCACCACTACTTTCAAAAGAACTTTTACTTTCAATCACCAAATTTTGTGATGCTGATGTTGGAAAACTTTAGTGAGGATTAGACTTTTTCTTACTATGAGGAAGCAAATGTTTATTTCCTTATTTATTGGTTGGTGATCAGCTATGTTTGAATCTTAACACATTCACAACCCTACTCCCAATAAATTACAATATTTGTAACTATTGAGTTTCATATTGCAGTCGTGTGGACTAGTCGGGTAGATCACAATTTGTAGTCTAGAGTTTTGTTGTGATAAAGTCACAATTACCTCCCTCAGTGAATACTTTAGCGCTCATTTGGAAATTTTGAAGAGAAAAGAAAGGAAAGGAAAATTTTATTAGGAGAGAAAAGAAAAGAAGAGAAAATTAATAAGAGAAAATAAAAGAAGAGAAGAGAAAGGAGTTTGAAAGAGAAAAGAAAATAATTTTCTTTATTGCGTTTGGGAGTTTGGGAGGAAAATAATTTTTTTAAGAGGAAGAAGAAACAATTCATTAAAAAACTTTCATTTATCTTCGTTTCTTTCCAATTTGGAAAGAAAGTTTTGGAGAGAAAGGAAGAGTGTTTTTTAAAAAATTTCCTTTCTTTTATCTCCTTTTAAACTCCCAAACGAGAGAAAATCACTTTCTTTCCTACTTAAACTGTCAAACGAAGGAAATGGAACATAATTTCCCTTCATTTCCTTTCTTTTCTCTCCAAAATAGAACTCGCAAATGAGAATGAATGTAGAGAGAGCAAGAGAGAGAAACATGTGTTGGGTTGGGTATATTATCGCTACATTAATGAATATATACATGAATGTTATAAAAGTTGTATTTTAAGGCGGATGTTCACTATAACACGTCACAAATTGAAAAAATAGGTTTTGGGGATGAGATGACTTGTATTATAAATAAATGGGTGACCCCCTCATTATTCATACACCAATTAGTGAGAATTTTTCCTCTCTCTAAAATTCTCTTTATGCCCTATTTCTCTTAACACGTTATTAGCACGAGAAGCTTACAACCATTATTCTCACTCTACAATTTCAGATCGACTTTCATCGTCTTTTGACTACCGGGTTCTTTTTCTTCCCACTCGTGGACTTGTATCGGTTTAGATGGGATCGCCATCTACTTTTTTATTATATATATCTCATATGTGTTGTCAATCCATGTCATATGTATACCTCATATATATTATTTTTAGAATCGTATCATGTTTATGAACATTTGGGAGTTTGTCTTTCTTAAAAATCTTAAAGGAAACATTCTCCACATTCTTCTTCAAGAATATAAGATATCACATGGACTTTTATATCAAGAATATGATATATATATATATATATATATATATATATATATATATATAATGGATTTTAGTTCAAATAACCATCTCTTGCAAAAAAAACTGTGTGTGTGTGTGGGGGGGGTGGGTGGGGGGGGGGGGGGGGGGGGGGACAACATCATTATGTGGATTTTATTTATTATGATATGACTTTAAAAGTGACGAAGTTTTAATATTTTTTTAATGCAATTACTATGTCATTCAAATTTTTTTGTTTTTGTTCCCATCAAATTAGTTTATGCACAAATGATTAAATTTTGAGACCTGAAGATTTCTAATAATTCATATTTTGGGGACTCAAAGTTCGCAATCCCTATTAAAAAAAAATTCGGCCTACAGTTTGCAATTGATATTCATTTTTTTTACATGATAATAACATGTACCATAAAATCAAACCAAAAGTTTTGATATTTGGAATCGGAAGTTCCAAGTAATTGGGGCTTGAAATTCTCAATTACCTTTAAAATTTGGGACTTGAATTGTTATTTACATCATGGACCTGAAGTTCCAAATAATATATACCCTCCAAATAATTTGAAAAGTGAATACCTGATATTCCTTAGACATCACATACACAGTGATTTGAAAAGTGAATACCTAACTGTGAAAGATCCTCTTGATTTATGGAAATCCCTGAAGGAGCGCTATGACCATAAAAAATCGGTCATACTTCCATGTGCAAGCCATAAATGGCTCAACTTGAGATTTCAAGATTTCAAGACTGTATCTGAATACAATTCTGTTATGTTCAAGATTACCTCCAAGCTAAAGCTATGTGGAGAAAAGGTAGAGGATGCAGATATGTTGGAGAAAACATTCTTAACATTTCACGCCTCGAATAGGCTCCTGTAGCAACAATATCGAGAGTGGGGGTTTAAAAGGTACTCAGAACGAATCTCATGTCTCCTAGTTGCTGAGCAGGACAATGACTTACTAATGAAGAATCATACATCTAGACCCACTGGATCTATAGCACTCCTTGGAGTGAATGCTAACTCTGTTCAGAATAATGAAAGAGGCCGAGGGAATATGCGGCGGGGCCGTGGCAACTCCAGAAGAGGTGGCTACCATAATTAAGGCCCTAGACAAAATAAGAAATTCAAGAACTACTAGAAATGGAATAATCATAATAATAAAGAGAATCAGAAGTTAAATCCACGGAATCCAAATGATATTTGGTATAGATGTGGCCGCAGTGGGCATTGGACACGTATCTGTCTTTCGTCCAAGAAATTTGTGGAAAATTATCAAGCCTCGAAAAAGAAGGTAGAGATAAACATTGTGGAAGGTCCTGAAGACCATTGGAAACTTGACGATACTAATCTCAATTTCAATGATTTTTTTGAAAGATGGTGGTGGAAATGCTATTGATGATGAGACATTTGATAACATGCTTGGAGAACTACCAGAGACGGTCCTGAAGACCTAAATGATTATGCTTTATTTATTTATTTGCTTTATATTTTCTATTGAGACATTAGTAGTTTATCATTAAAGCTTAGACAGTTTTATTTAATATCTTTATTTTGAGAATTTATTAGTTAATGGAATGGTTTTGATCATTTTTTTATGCTTATATGATTGGTGGATTGAATTTCAATTTATATTTAATTATGTTAAAGGTATGGATCCGAAAATAAGCACAAGCACAGTGGGACAACCCACGCCATTTTAAAAAAGCAGAAGTTTTTCTCAGACTTGGTATACAATACAGCGAATGTTTCCACTATAGCTGGTCCTGCTAAGATTATTGAAGGCTCCAGAAGAGCCCATGTGGTGTTACTTAATGGTACCCACTTATTCATAAATAATGCTATATACTCAATAAATTCCAGAAGAAATTTATTGAGTTTTAAGGACATAAGAGTGAATGGTATCATATTGAAACATGTAATGAAGGTAATAAAGAGTTCTTTTGCATTAATTATAGTGTTGGAAGGCAGAAGTTCACACTAGAGAAATTTCTTGCATTATCCATGGGGTTATGCCATACAACAATTAATGTTGTAGAATCACATATTGTCATGAGCCGGAAGCTCAATGATACCTATAATTTAATATTGGGGCATGACCGATTGGGTCACCTTGGATCAAACATATTGCGTTGAATCATAAACAACACATATGGGCACTCTTTAATAAACAAATAACTTACCTTACCTGATGATCATTTTTGCACCTCTTGTTCTCAAGGTAAATTAATCACTAAACCATCTTTTCTCAAAATAGCTTCTGAGTCACCATCCTTTTTACAAAGAATTCAAGGGGATATTTGTGGGCCCATCCACCCTTTTAGTGGATCTTTTAAATATTTTATGGTTTTAATTGATGCATCTACTCGTTGGTCACATGTTTGTTGGTTATCTACTCGTAATTTGGCTTTTGCAAAATTACTTGCTCAAATCATAAAACTTAGAGCACATTTTCCTGATTAACACATTAAATCCATTCGTTTAGACAATACTGGAGAATTTACTTCTCAAATTTTTTATGACTATTGTTTATCACAAGAAATTGATGTTGAGCACCCAGTCCCCCATGTCCACACCCAAAATGGTTTAGCTTAGTCCTTGATTAAACGTTTGCAACTTATTGCACGACCTTTACTTATGTAATCCAAACTCCCAGTCTTTGCTTGGGGACATGCTATCCTACACGCTGCTAAGTCAATTAAGCTTAAGCCCACTACTTATCACCCTTTTTCACCTTTTCAACTTGTGTCTGAATGTCAACCAAATATATTACACTTGCGTAAATTTGGTTGTGCAGTGCATGTGCCCATCCCCCCACCCCAGCGTACCAAAATGGTTCCTAACGTCGTTTGGGAATATATGTTGGTTATGATTCGCCATCAATCATTCGTTATATTGAGCCACTGACAGGTGATAAGTTTATCGCCAAATTTGCGGATTATCATTTTTATGAGACACTATTCCCACCGTTAGGGGGAGGAAAGAACGTACCAGAAGTACGGTCCGTTCCTGAAAAACGACGAGAATTAACATGGAACACTTCCACTTTGTCTCATCTAGACCCCTGTACTTCTCAATGTGATAATGAAGTGAGAAGGATATTGCATCTTCATGAAATTACAAATAAATTACCCGATGCATTCAATGATGCTGCAAAAGTAACCAAGTCTCATGTACCCGCTGTGAATGTGCTAGAATTGATGTACCAGTGGGACAAATTTTGACATCAGTAGTAAATGAATCTATTGCACGCCAAAAGCGTGGAAGACCAATAGGTTCCAAAGTCTCTGCTCCCCGGAAGCGGAGATCAAATGAAAAATCATGCCCTAATAATCCTCCCGAAGAGGTTATGAATAAAAGATCCACTTTCTCTGAAACTCCTGAGGAGGTTATTGTTTCTGAAAATACACAAGTCGTTGAAGTGACTATACAAGCCCCTTAAGAGGTAAAGGTACCTAATAATAATAATGAGATCTCTATGTTTTATACATATTTGGGAGAAATGTGGGATCGTAAAGAAACTGTCATCGATGATATATTTTCATATGCAATAGCTACAAAAATTTCAAAGGGCAATGATAAGGACAATGAACCAAGAACTTTAAATGAATGTCGATAAAAACTAGATTGGTCAAAATGCGTAATTTCCATCAAGGAAGAACTCTAGTCTCTAAATAAACGTGGTGTATTTGGACCTATAGTACAAACCCCAAAAGGTTTTAACCCAGTAGGTTACTGATGGGTTTTTGTAAGAAAAAGAAATGAAAAGAATGAAATCACTCGATATAAGGCACGACTTGTGGCATAAGGTTTCTCGCGGAAACATGGGATTGATTTTGAGGAAACATACTCCCCCGTTGTGGACAGTATAACTTTTAGATATCTAATTAGCTTAGCGGTTTCTGCAAATCTTGATATGAGACTCATGGATGTTGTGACCGCTTATTTATACGGGGGACTTAGACACAAAAATATACATGAAAATCCCTGAAGAATTTTCTTTGCCTGAAACAAAGCCAAGGAGTGAGAATTCAATCTGACTAAGACGTTCGTTTTACGGTTTAAAGCAATCTGGAAGAATGTGGTACAATCATCTTAGTGAATACTTGTCTAAGGAAGGGTATGAAAACAATCCAATTTGCCCTTGTGTATTTATAAAGAAATCCTCAAAGGGATATGCAATAGTGGCAGTCTATGCGGATGACATAAATTTAATAGGGACTCCAGAAGAGCTCGAAATAACTGCTAGCTATTTGAAAAAGGAATTTGAGATGAAAGACCTTAGGAAAATTAAATTTTGTCTCGGCCTGCAGATCGAGAAAAATTCTAGTGGAATTTTAGTCCATCAGTCTAATTATACGAAAAATGTATTAAAATGCTTTATTATGGATAAAGCACACCCACTAAGTACCCCATGGTTGTCCGGTCTTTGGACATAAAGAAAGATCCATACCGTCCTAAAGAAGAAGATGAGGAAATATTGGGTCCAGAAGTAACCTATTTAAGTGCAATCAGTGCATTATTATACTTGGCATAATGCACTAGGTCGGATATATCATTCTTTGTGAACCTGCTTGCTAGATATAGTTCTGAACCAACCAAAAGGCATTGGGATGGTGTCAAACATATCCTAAGATATCCACGTGGAACCACTAACATGGGATTATTTTATTCCTATAACTCCAATAGTTCCAAATTAGTTTGTTATGCATATTCTGGATATCTCTCCGATCCTCATAAGGGTCGATCTCATACAGGTTATGTATTTATTTGTGGTAATGCTGCTATTTCCTGGCGTTCTACTAAACAAACTTTAGTAGCAACTTCTTCTAACCACTCTGAAATTTTAGCTCTTCATGAAGCTAGTTGTGAATGTGTATGGATAAGATCTTTAATTCAACATATTCGTAGTTATTGTCAATTGCCTTCTATTACAGATATTCCAAGTACTATCTATGAAGATAATGTAGCATGTATATCACAAATTAAAGAAGGATTCATCAAAGGAGACAGAACCAAGCACATTTCACCAAAGTTTTTCTTCACTCATGAGCTTTAGAAGAAAAATGAGATTGAAGTTATGCAAGTTCGTTCAACTGATAATCTAGCTGATCTCTTCACAAAGTCACTACCAAATGCGACATTTCAGAAGTTTGTGTACGAGAATAGAATGCGTCGACTCCACCAACAGTGAAATTGAACATATCAATTAGGGGGAGCATCTTATCAAGGGGAGGATAGAAGAATATGTAATTTGGGGCATATGTGTGTTGTACTCTTTTTCCTTTGATTAAGTTTTGCCCCACTAGGTTTTCCTAACAAAGGTTTTAACGAGGCAGCATTAAGCACGTTTAACACTAATTCACTGATCACAATAGTTGTACTCTTTTTCCTTCACTTTGATTTTTTTCCAATGGGTTTTTTCTTAGTAAGGTTTTAATAAGGCAACAGTCAATGAATGGTGGAAATAGTGTACATCCAAGTGGGAGTATTATAAAAGTTGTATTTTAAGGTGGATGTCCACTATAACACACCCCACATTGGAAAAGTAGGCTTTTGGAATGAGATGACTTTTATTATAAATAAAGAGGTGACCCCCTCATTATTGACACACCAATTAATGAGAACTTTTCCTCTCTCTAAAATTCTCTTTGTGCCCTATTTCTCTTAACAATGAAGTCTTATATAAGGTGCGAATGATTTGGGCATCAAGATAAAAACAAATATTACAATTAATATATTAATACATTAATATCCTAAAAAAATGGGTAAAGTGTATCTTGAGTTTGGTAACAAAATCTTGAAATGTCTTGAAGTATCAACTTTGAAAAATAAGACTGTGGATTGGATAGTCATAGATTTGAACCATAAAATCTGACAAGATGGGGGAGTACAACAAATGTCAAAAGATACACATTGTGTGGTTGGATTTATAAGAGTGTATGAGGCACTAATAAGCGAGTGCACAAGGCATTAATACGAGTGCACGAAACACTAATGAGCGAGTGCACAAAGCACTAATGAGAGAGCACAAGGCACTAGTGAGAGTGTTAGAAGCACTAATGAGAGAGTCCGCAAGACACTAATGAGAGACATTTCTAGAAGCACTATGAGAACACATTATTAAGGGTGAATATAACACCGGTGAGAGTATGAGAGAGATGAACTTAGAGTCTTTGAGTGGACCAATAATCTACCATATCACACCTACATCATCACCCCAAATTGTTTCCTCAAGTGATTCTCGATCGAATCCCATCTCTCACGTGCACCATCATTGTTCTCGCACCTCACTATTCATACTCTCATAGCAGTGCTATATTCACTATGTTGTTTATCTCACTCATACTCTCACTAGCCTTAATAGTGCTTAGTGAACTCTCATAGTGCTTCTAGCAATTTTTATCAAATTCACATAATTAGTTCTTTTATGATCAATAATAATAAAAGTACACTTTTTTAATTCAAGTATAAACGTATAATGTATTAATGTTTCACTCATATGACACTCTTTGTCTCTCTCTCTCTGAATAGAAAATGCTGATGGATCGTGGTTTGGTGATGGGTTCCACAAATTATTTTTTTAAAACTAAATTTAGTGTTTTTGAATTACTAGAATATATTATTGTTTTAATGTTTATATAAATACAATAAATATGTACATGGTTGAATGAAGGGAGTTATACTTTTTTAAAAGTTCATTAACAATATTACTTAACATTGTCTAATAGCAAAAATTAAATGTATTTATAAAAATTACAAAATAACTATGTATTTATGCTTTATATGAGCTAAGTGAAAATTTTCATAGTAATAATAAGGGAAATATATAAATTTAATCTTGAAGTTTCTAATTCTTTTCAATTTTAGACCTACAGTTTTAAAAGTAGCAGTGTTAACCTTGAATTTTGAAAATCAATGCAAACAAATCCACCGGCACATCTTCGTTAAAAAATGTAATAGAGTTGCTAATATGGCATATGTGGATTGTGTTTAAACATTACCCACTAACTAATTGACACATGGCTTCCAAAATGAGTCCTATAGAAATTTTCATCATTTACAATTAGTAATTAAATTTAAAATCTCTAAATAATAAATAAAAAAACAACAATTTAATTCATCCAAATTAATTGGGTTTATCAATTTCAACACCACAGCCGCAACTCACTTTTAATACCACCACCACATCCCACCCCAAACATCATTGTAAATAAAAATCTTAAAATCCAAATTACGACCACTCTCACCTCATAACGACTAAAACGTGTCTAAATCCCAACCACCACCTCCGTCCACCGTGACACACCAACACCGATTCGAACAAAAATGAATTTGAACTACAATTCGTTGTCTAATTAAAACAAAAATCGCAATAAAAACATTGAATTTGATTTGGAATTAAAGAATTTTGATTTAAAAATAAAATGAACACGATCAAAACAATTTGGTTTGAAACTGTTTCAAATGTCCAAAAACGATTAGGAGTTAAATCGATTCAACACAACTATTTTAATCAATTTGGGAAGAATATTATAAAAAATCAAATGAATCTCCATAAGTGGGTGTGTCAAAACATTATCAAAAACCCATTGGAAAAATCCAATATAAAAAAATATTGATGAAGCAAACCTAAAGAAACCCTCACAGATCTATATATATACACACACAAATCTAGAAAAATGATGATTTCAAAACCCAAATCTGCAAAGCAATTTAAAAAATGGACTTAAATTTCAAATGTCGCGGTGTAGATGGAAAGATCGTAGAGGAAGAGAGAGAGGAAGTCATCGACAACAAAGATCAGAGATAGTGGTGGCGGCTACGGAGACGGCGTATATCATAAATGATAGTTGTGGCGATGGAAACAAAGGTTGGATATGTTGGTGAGTTTTATTGTCGTGTTTCATCACGTGTTTTACAAAGAAGGTTTATATGTTTGTTCAATTGGACGGATTTTGTTTTTATTTTTTTCTTTAAAACAAGTCTGTCACAATTAGCCATATGGAACCATCTCATTAGACAATTTAATCGACATCCCACATAGGATGCTACATCAATATTTTCGTTATGTTCTTTTAAACAATATATGATAATGGGTTTGATTGCGATAATTTTCAAAATTCAGGCTGACATTACAAATTTTTAAACATCATGTCTAAAATTAAAAATGATTCTAAACTTCATAATTAAATTTTTATTTTTCTCAAATAATAACTATAAAAGACGAAATAAGAAGTAATAGTGTAGTGAAAACTTTCCGGTTACCCAAGATCCAAAACTAATAATATTATATGTGTTATAACATTTGAACGTTTCACTTGTTCATAATTCATATATCCATTAGATATTTGTGTTAGTTATGGATGCAAAATATAAAATGAGTCAAATATTAATGTGTATTTGATCATTAAAATAACATTTTAATTTACATTTGGACTATGACAACGCATTTCTAAATTGTTTATTAAATTCAATTTTGAAATAAAGACATATAAAATTTATCATTCTTATATAAATTGTGTTGGCTGAGCTACTCTATTGGTAGCCCCTTGAAATTTTATTAAATTTTCACTTTAACTTGAAAATTGTAAAATTTTCAGTACATAGCAATAATATTATTTTATAAACCTACACCATAGTGCAAAAAAACTCTAATTTTTATAACAAAACCTGATATGCCCTCGCATTTGGTGGGGTTACCATTTTTTTTATAAAGTTTAAGTATGTGAATGTAATAGCACTATCCAGTGAGTAAATGAATATAGAGTGATGAGGGTTGTATTTGTACGCAACCTAGTGAAACATAATGCGCGTGCACACTCTCTCTAAGAAACACAAATGGTCTCATACTTTTAATATTATGTCATAAGTACTTTGATTGTTCCTTGTGAGGATCCTATAGATAACCTGCATCTATATAACTAACTAGACGTAGATGGTTAGATATATAAATATCATATGACATGAATGATATTAGTCCATGTTATGCAAGTAAATGGTAATTGCTTATTGCCAAGATATTGACTGCAACTATAATATCCAGTATCATGCATTGTATTATGTATATCAATATACTACTAACATAACAGTTTAATACTTATGGACCAAATACTATAATAATATGCACATATGGTATTTCGAGACCAAATTTGTATTTGTCGTCCACTTTAGGATGATATGGATAATTTGATATCAAAATACCGGAGACCATGGGTATACTAAAATTGTATGCTTAATATATGTTAAAGTATTGGAGGTGTTTTCAATCTATGCGGCGAATGGATTTGAGTCCCACATAAACTGTGCTCGATTTACAGGGCGAGACAATGACTAGTTACCGCAAGGTTATTCATTTTTGAATTCCTTATTTGGATATTTTTAATTTCAATTGAGATCTTCAGGAGCACATCCATTTAAGGATAATGGAATATTTTCATATATGATTGTTTTTATACCCTTCATTAGACAAATATTTACTAAGACGGTTGTACCAATATCCATTTGGATTGCCTGCTATATAATGAATGTCTTAGTGCATTTGAGTACGTGCTCCTTATTTTTACTTCAAGAAAATGCAATCCTTCTAGGATTTTCTATATGAATTCTTTGTTTAAGTCTCGTATATATAAGCAGTTATAATATTCAAGAGTCTCATATAATATATTTCAAAAACTGCTAAGCTAGTCAGATATCTTAAAAGTATTTACGACCGTAACGGGATGGTATGTTCGTATATAATCAATTTTAGTTTCTTCAAAAAACGTTGTGCTATAAATTATGCACTTTTTAGTGAGTTTTTAACACTTCACATTCTTATAAATACCCATTCGTAACCTTTAGGGTTAACATCTTTTGGAATTTACTATAGGTCAAAATACATCACATATATTAAGAGACTCGAATTATGTCATCATGGAATTTTTTCACTTGTGTTCAATATATTCTTTATCGATATTCATTCATAATACGTGGATTTGTAGTATCATTGCCCTTTGATTTTTGTGTAGCTACAATATATATATAATTATATCATCGATGATCATCTTTATTGATCCCATTTTATTCTTGTATATGTATAAAATATAAAGATCTCATTTAATATTAAGTAACTTTGCTAACTTCAAGGGATTTATAGTCACTTTAGGGACTTGTGTCTTTTTATAGACAATAACCCCTTCCAGGGTTTTAGAGAAAGTGGATCTTTTGTTCGTGACCTCTTCTGGAGTATTATGTATAACCTATTCTGGAGCGTTATTTGGGTATGATTTTATTTAAGCTCCACTTTTAGGGAGTTAAGTAGTTAAGACCTATAGGCTTGCCACACTTCTAGCGTGCAATAAATTTATTTGGTATCAAATTTATTTTTTTCTTCTGGGACAATGATTTTGGCATTTGATGTTGTAATATGATTTTTCACTTCATTTTCTTATTGAGCGATACAGGGAATTATATGAGACAATGCGAAAGTATTCCACGATAAGTCTCATCGTTCTTCAGCAGCGGGCTCATAACAAAATGCATTTTTACGATGTTAAATACTGTATAATATAACCCCTCGAATCTTTCTAGTGTAATCTTCTGGCTTCTAACACTAGAAGTAATGCGAAATTACTGTTCACTATTTATTTCAATATGGTACACATGTATACTGATGTCCATAAAGCAAAAAAAATTACTTTGAGAATTACTTTTATATAACTCATCAGATATGAATGGGCGGGCACTACATAACAACATCATATGTGCTCTTTTAGATCCTTAGGTTTAACTGCAGTTGAAACCTTTACTATATTATATACAAGTCTTAAAAAACTTCTTGTTTTGCAAAATGGTGTGAGTTGTTCATTGTCTGCTAGACAAATGTCATTATATAATGACAATTAATAATTGTCAATTACAACATTCAATATAGATTGTGAAGTTAGTGTCAGTCCAATATATATATGAACATTAACAATTTATGTTAGGTCTTTTGTGACCAAACTTAAATAAATGAAATTATTTAAAAAAAGTTCTTATCAAATAATTATCAGATATTTAAAGAATGTGATGGATAATTTTCCAATTAAAGGTAAGAATTTTGGGTTGATAACTGATGAATTAAAAGTTCATAATCTTATTATATGTGATAGACTTTAGGCTCGTAATTAAGAAACTTTAGGTTTCTAATATATAACTAGGGCCACTTAAATAATTATGACAAATATTTCGTTTTGAAAAGTAATGAGAATTTAAGGTTCTCTATTTATTGTCACATGTACATGAATCTTTAGGTTCATATAAATTATCAAATTAAAACCTAGGACTTCAGGTCCTATATTAAAATAACTCACAAAGTTCCTAGTGAGAATTATGAATAAAACTTCAAGTTTTTATCACTTGTATGTGAGAACTTCTATTTCTACATAAATAGTTGAATTTCATGTTCAATATTACTAATATCAAAGGACATTAAATTCTCTAGCGTTTTGTATCAAAACTTTAGGTTTGATTAGGGTCTAAAAATATTAGATAATGTTCCAAACAAGTTTCAATACTTTTTATTAACTCCGATCAATAATAATCTAACCTCTTTATTATAAAAATGAGGGGATTAATTTTTTACATTCCCTACACAGTCCCAAGGCTCAAATGTATATTAAATAATTAGAAAGTTAAAAGGAGTTAAAATTAAATACCATAAAAATGATAATTTAATACTCAAAAGAAGGGTCGGGAGAGAAAAGTTTAATGGTGAAATCATTAATAGAATAGTTAAAGGAACTTTTCACCGTTAATAAAGTATTTAAAGAGACATTTCTTTTAATAAAAAAAATGAAAAGCCAATAACTTGAAAAGATATGCTGAAAAACTCAATTTATTTTAAACCTGACCCCTTCCCCCCCCCCCCCCCCCCCCCCCCCAAAAAAAAATATTTTCTAGAGCTTTAACTCCAACTTATAAATAATTATTTTGAGAACTTTCAAAATTCATACCATGTGAATAGTCAACACTTCAAGTTTTGATTTATGGTATATTTTTGTTGGAGCTTCAGATCTAAATAATTTGAAATACTATGATAACTTCAGGCCTCATATTTTATATCCCAATGGCAATTAATATTTTGTGAACTTTTGGTCACAATAATGAATATAGATCTTCGTATCACAAATCAATGATAATTGGGAGACTCTTGGTCTATACCTTTTCAATTTTACAATTAAAACTTCAGGTTTGATTACGATATGTTTTCTTTTTATACCTTAGGTCCAAATAAATTAGGAACTTCGAGTCCCAAAGTATGAATGGGGAAAAGTTTAATTTTCATATTAAATAATTACTAGGAAACCTCAAGTCCCAATTGTAAATAATAAGGGCAACTTTATATCCCAGCAATAAATATTTGGAAACTTTGAAGGTGCTACCCAATTATATCCAAACTTCAAGTTTGATAAGGAGTAAAATTATTTGGAACTTCATGTCCAAAATATAAATAATTATTAAGGAACATTTAATATCCTTACCCTTATTATCTAAATAATCAAAACTTCATGTTTGATTACAAAATTATTGGAGCTTCGGGTCCAAATTATAAATAATTGTTATGGGACTTTTAGTATCCCTTGCCCTATTATAGAAATAATCAAAACTTCAGGTTTGATTTTAGGGCATATTTCACTGTCATGTTCAAAAGTTTGAACAATAATTGAGAAATTCATGTCTAAATTTTGAAATAATTTGGGAACTTCTGATCCCAAATGAAAAAATTTATATGGGATATTCTCATCATAAACTAAAATAACTATTAAGGAACTCCATGTCCCAAAATATAGATAGCTATTGGAAAATTCAAGTCCCTAGAATTAATAATTAAAAATTTGAGATCCCAAATTTCAAATAGTATTGGGAACTTCACGTCCCAAATTTAAATGGTAATTTGGAACTTTGCGTCTTAATAAAAAATAGAAAAATTCTTCTTTCATAATTTAAATAATTATGGAACTTCACGCCCAAAATTGAAAGGTAACACTGAAGTTTCGATTATTATTAAAAACTTTAGGTCCCATTCTTTAATTTTTTTCATATACAAAAAATTAGTTATGACATAGTAATTTTTCACCATTAAATATTCAAAATGTGAATATGTAAAAACGTTATGAATAACTAAAATTATGGGATCAATATAAAAATAATTAAAAATATAAGCACCCATAATTACCTTTTGAGTGTTGAAACTTACTCATTAGTATTCACATAAAACCACATCTCGTTCCTTCATATTAATAATGGATTGTCACCGAATCAACAACATGAACATTCAAGTTATACTGTCAAAATGAGAAATCAAGTGTTTTATGTCCCTTGTACTTTTATTAAACAACAGATTTGAGAACATTCGTGTTGATAACGTGTTGTAAAATAAAGAGGACACAGAAAGAATTTAGAGGGAGTGAGTCTTTCATTTCATTGATCTATTAATACTAAAAGGGTATGACCCGTATTTATAGTACAAAATAAGGTACTCCAATAGATTCCTTAATAATTGCAGAATATCAATGGATTGGAATAGAAGTGGCCATCCACTTAAATACAGATTTTATAACATACATAATGTATGTCTAACATACTTAATGTATGTATAACCCATACATATTTTATAACTTAAATACAAATTTTACAGCATACATAATGTATGTATAACCCATGCTATATGTATGTATGTATGTATGTATGTATGTATGTATATTTCACTTGTAATATATGTATATTTTATATTATATATATATATGTACATGAATATTTGATTTAAATACAATTTTAGAAAAGTTAACACATAAACATAAACATACACACGCACACATTTATATTATAAATGTATATACACAAGGTGTACTTAGACACACACACACACACACACACACACACACACACACATATATATATATATATATATATATGGAAGGGTACACACACAAAAGCGATTTTTTTTTTTCAAAATAAATATTAAACTTAAAGAGATTAGCCCAAAGTAAAACGTTGCACCGATTTTAAATAAGTAGTGATTAAACCGATTAACCAACTCTATCTGAACCTAAGTATACATCTAGGTGAGTGCTAGATAAAATAAAGTCAATCAATCACAACGCCTAATGTATGAAGAAAACCCAATTGAAAAAAACTTCGGATGACCCAACCATGAAATTCACTATGTATGGAATTACAAAGGACACGAAAGTAGACTTACAGCACAAACTCGAGGCCTTCACAAGCCTTGATGCTCATTGTTCCTTCCACCTCCGCATAGTAACAAGCAATAGTCCACTCACGCACTACCACAACGTGTGAGTCAACACACGCCTCGGTATATACTAAACAACTCAACAATCGTCATACACGAATTGTATGCAAACACATGAGCAAAATGGGAGTCCTTCTTAATAAAACTATTCTCACAAATATGTGGAGAATAAACTTTGGTTTCCAAAAACAGTATCTTCAAAGCATAGATGATGAACACTTGGATCATAAATGACTTGGGTGTAAACAAGAGTTTTGGAGAGCATTTTGGTAGAGCTTGGGAACTCAAAACATAAGTTTCTCTCTCCCCCTCTCTTTCTCTATCTGTCTACCTATCTATCTCTATCTCTATCTCGTAAAAATGCTACTCTGCACTCCTATTTATAGAAGTTTTTTCAAAAATGAGATTAGGATGGAAGGCAATTTAAAATTTTCAAATAAAATAAAAGTCGCAAACTTGTTCAAACGAGGTACAACTCGTTCGAACGAAGCCATGCATCATGTTCGAACACCTTTCAAATGACACTTCCAACGAGATTCCAGTGAAGGGAAGAAATTATCTCGTTTGATGTTTTGTTAGAACGTGATCGATCTAATGAGGTATATTTACTCATTCAGACAACATACCTAATGTCGTTTTAATGACCTCGAGAAAAAATATTTTTTTACTAAAAAGTATTAAAAGGATAAAATCATTCTAAAAAACATTTAAAATCAAATTTATAAAATCCTAACACCCCCAAAAAAATCTTCAATAATCAAAATATATATACATTCATATCTGAGAGATTGTAAGGCCCTAAAACATAATTAGGAAGGTTAACTACAGGATTAATTATAAGTTATGAGTTATAAGCTATAAATTGGTTATGTGTGTTAAACATATTAATTATCATGTTTAGGGGATGCATGCTCATGTGATATATGTGTTGATTACATTAGGTGCCAATTGAGCTTATTGTCGGGGATAACATGTTTAGAGCATATGATTAGTTATGTGATTAAATGAATAATAAAATATGTTTTTAATGCATCGTTATGTTTATAAAAGTAAACTAGGATGTTGGTGTGAAATTGGCAATGTTTGGTCTCCAAATGTGAAAGCTTTGAGATTTTTGGTAAATTGCAACTTTCCTGTTCGAGCCCAAATTAGGCCTACTAGTTTATGATTTTGGGAAAACACAAAATATGAAAGTTGTATATGTTTAAGTTATCTACTCACAGACACAAAGTGGGAGTAAATCGGGGCCCGTAATAGGAGTTATGATGATTTTACGAAGGTGGGACAAATATATCATTAGTGAAATTGTTTAATTGGATCTCTCGTCCAACCAATCATGTGTTACAACTACCCCTTTTGCTATTGGACCCCTTTAAAACGTGTTTCTGAACTTAAAACATATTTATAGCTTCTTCCTCATAAGAAATAACAAGCTTGGAAAGATTTGCCTAAGGAGAGAGAAAGTAAAAAAAAAATCTTCGGAATTTTTTTATAAATCGAGGAATTCTCGTAAGGTAATTATCTCTTTATTAAAGTTGGTAACATGAATGAGATTCACACTCTGTATATTTTTGTTTCTTATATTTATAAGTATTTTAATGACACCCATATTGCCTATGTTTATTAAAATAAGGATGGGTTAAGAACATAAGTTAGAATTGGTGTTAGGATCGTAAATGCATACTTTAAAGTCCTAGATTTACATCATTTTTCGTAAAGCATTTTGATTTAGAAAATTCATGCTTATGATGTATATATCTGATAAAACATGTTTATTATATGTTTCCATGATTTATGCCCAAGGTGGAGGCTATGTATGCTTAAAAATGTTAAGTTATGCCTTAATGTTCTATTTTGACCTAGTTATGCTAAAAATGACATAAATCATGGAATACTTATTGAAATCAAGTAATTCCAGTGGGAGATGTTAGAAAACATATATGAGTATAACATACTCGAAAATCAGAATGAAATTCTTTTTGGTTAGTCTTGGGAGCCAGTTTGAAGTTGATGTTTCATTGCTGTTTTTCGGTAAAACACAACATGAGATATGTTGTAGAAAAATGGGCATAACTTTGTCAAAATAATTTGTAATTTAATTCCGTAAATTGTGTGAGAACCCTAATTAATATGGTGTTATAGAAATTTTAATATTCATATTTAATTTCTTTTCAGTTATTTATAATTGACCAACTGATGTGATGTGTTATGAAGTTTAATGTTATTTGGTGTATTCAAATACTAATGATGTCGAATTGATAGGTACGGAAACGGCTAATACTACCATATAAAGGAAGTAGATTTTGGTGTTGATTTTATTACCTACTTCAAGGTGAGTGACCTTCCTTATGAAATATAAATGCTTATATTTTCATATGGAAATGTGTAGTTGAATAAATGTGTTAGAATGTGTATGGAGTGATGTTGTATTTATGAAACATATGCATATGATTAAAAATGTTAAGCAATGTTATTTAATGTTATGGATTGTGGAAGGTCCTTTATCTAATGTTAAGGACTGTGGTGGGTCCTACGGGATGTGATGATCCTGTTAATCCAACTCAAAGGTTTGTGTACTTGGGCCTAATAAAGGGATGTGGTGGTCCCCAATAACTGTGGTGGGTTAATTGGACTATGGCGGGTCGAGGCTTGCGAAAGTTTCACAATTCCTGTTGGGTTATAGCATTAGAACAAAATAAAAATGGTTATTCAAATCTGTTATATGTGTGGTATATGGTCATTTACTAAGCCTTTATAGCTTACACTCCTATAATGTTTTGTTTCAGGTATGCTTATCATTTGGAGTTCACTGCTAAGTTAGGACCTTAAAACGGGGGAGTGACGGATATCTAATACGGTTTGAATGTCAAGAAGCTTTTTGTGTAAAGGTTAAACTAAGGATCTTGGGTATGTAAAGTTGTATGGTACTTATAAGTTACATGTAAAGGTAGTTATGTTTTCATTTACACTTGCCTTTAAAAAAAACTTATGCTATTTTTCATGAGAGATTTAAAGTAAAAAGCATTGTTTAAGGCAATTTATCTCTAAATAAAACGATGAGTTTAACTAAATTAAGTCAGGGCACAACAACTTGGTATCATAGCATGGTTATTACGTTCTGGATAGGGTGTGAGGGTCTAGATTGGCAGTGGACACTAGAAAGTGAGTTTGCTATGCATCTGGATTTTGACTAACAATGTTAATATTAAACTACTGCTATTATATTTTGTTTAACTTAATTATATTGTGGTAAGTGATGGATCCACACGAGATGCATGATAGAGCAGAGGGTGAGGCATCTTATATTCCTAATAGTCAGCAAGGACATATACATATTGAAGAGAAGGAACCAGAGGTGAAACAACAACCTATTGATGATGTGGGAAGAATATTACGTGCTATGACGTAATTAATGGCACAAGCAAAAGGTGGAGTACATGGCGATGATAGGGATAAATTTCATAAGAGGTTCATGAAGTTAAGTCCTCCAACATTTACGGGGACTACGTATCCGTTAGTGGCAAATGGGTGGATTTGAAAAATGGAAACAATATTCAAGGTGATGGAAGTGCGAGATGAATAAAAGGTTTTATTAGCAACCATTAGATTGGAGGATGATGCAAAGTTATGGTGGGATGCTACAGAGAGGTTACTTACTATGATTGGGGGAGTAGTGCTAGCAAATCCTCCACAATTACATGGGAGAGGTTTGTGAATGTGTTCTTTGAAAAATACTTCCCAAGGCTTTACAGGAAGGAGAAAGAGGAAGAATTTATCATGCTGAAACAAGGGAACTGAACGGTGGCAGAGTATGTAAATTTGTTTATATCCTTATCTAGATTTGCACTTGATTTGGTGAGGACAGAAGAAAATAAATGTGATCGGTTTTAGTCTGGGTTGAATGTAGATATAAAAAATATGGTTGCTAATATTAATATCACAGATTATGTGGATCTAGTGGATAGAGTTATGGTATCTGAAAAGTCAATGAAAGAGATGCAAGCCGAACATTCAAAGAAATCTAGACATGATAGTATAAGATCATATGGATGGGAGACGGGAACCTCAACTCAGAGTGTAGCACGAGGAGTAACTAAGGGACAAAAATTTAAAAATAATAGAAGTGCACGTGGAATATTTCAAGCTCGAGGTGGAAGGACTGGGATGAATCGTTCAAAAAATGCATTCATGTTGGTACCGAGAGCCATATTTTGTTATAGATGTGGTGGTCAAGGGTACATGTCTCGGGAGTGTACAATAGCTAAGACGTCACCTTTATGTTTCCATTATCATTAACCAGGGCACTTATGAAAGAATTGTCCAATGATGGGAGCTACAACATCAGTTGGGAGTGTGGTAGTAGGAGGTAGGAGTTCTACACAGAATGTACCCAGGGGAGGTAGAGGAGGTATATCGCAAAGTCAAGGTCAAGACAGAGTGTTTTCACTGACGCAACAAAATGCACAAGCTATGCCTAACGTAGTGACAGGTACACTTCCTATTGGTGATAAAGATGCTTATATGTTGATAGATCCTGGTTCTACACATTCGTTTATGTCTTTGCTTTATCTGTTACTTCTTAATAAACCATTATCATCATTAGATTTTGGTTTAGCTATTGTTACTCTAGTGGGGGAGGGGGGTTATTGAGAGGGTATATAGGGAGTGTGTGGTGCGAGTGGGTGAAAAAGAATTACTAGTTGACTTGTTACCTCTCGATATGCATGACTTTGATGTGATACTAGGTATGGATTGGTTGGCCTCATATCATGTATATTTAGATTGATTTAGAAAGGAGGTAGTGTTTCTCTTATCGGGTGAACCTTAATTTAAATTTGTTGGGAAACGAAATGTCACTCCAACATGTTTGATTTCTTCTACCAAATCTTACGAATTATTAAGAAAAGGGTGTCAGGGTTATCTTGCCCATGTGGTGGAGATATGACAAGAGGCTGAAAAACTATCAGATATACCAGTAGTTAATGAGTTTGCAGATGTCTTCCTAGAAGAACTCCTAGGGTTAGCACCAGACCGTGAGGTTGAATTCGCCATTGAGTTGGTACCAGGCACCACACCGATATCTATTGCACCATATCGCATGGCACCTACAGAATTAAAGGAGCTAAAAATACAGTTGCAAGATTTATTAGATCGTGGTTTTATAAGGCCTAGTGTATCACTGTGGGGAGCCCCAATATTGTTTGTGAAGAAGAAAGATGGAACCATGAGACTGTGCATCGATTATCGTCAATTGAATAAGGTGACTATCCGTAACAAATACCCACTACCTCGCATTGATGACTTGTTTGATCAGTTGCAAGGAGCCAAAGTGTTTTCCAAAATTGATCTCAGATCCGAGTATCATCAATTGAAAGTAAGAGATTGTGACATTTCTAAAATTGCTTTTCGTTCCAGGTATGGACATTATGAATTTCTTATCATGCCATTTGGGTTACCAAATGCACCATATCTTTCACACATACTTGAATTATCTTGTTATTGTCTTCATTGATGATATTTTGATATATTCTCATAGTAGGGATGAGCATGAACACCACCTGCGTATTATTTTATAGACCTTGCGAGAGAAGCAATTGTATGCTAAGTTTTCTAAATGTGAATTTTGGCTAGACAGGGTAGTATTTTTGGGGCATGTTATTTCTACTGATGGTATTTGTGTTGATCCCAATAAGGTATAACAGTAATGAATTGGGAAAGACCAACTAGTGTGATAGAGGTACGTAGCTTTTTGGGATTGGCGGGCTATTACAGGAGGTTTATACCGGGGTTTTCTTCTATTGAATTTTCATTGACTAAGCCTACCAGAAAGGAGAACAAGTTTGTGTAGAGTGGTGATTGTGACAAAAGCTTTGAAAATTTAAAGGGTAAGTTAACATCAGCTCCAGTATTGACTATCCTAACGGGTACAGAAGGTTTAGTTATTTATAGTGATGTCTTGTATCAAGGACTAGGTTGTGTGTTAATAAAGCATGGAAAGGTAATTGCTTTTGCTTCTCGACAGTTAAAGATACATGAACACAACTACCCTACCCACGATCTTGAGTTGGCTGTAGTAATTTTTGCATAAAGATCTGGAGACATTACTTATATGGTGTTAGTTGTGAAATTTTTACTGACCATCAAATCTTAAAATACTTGTTTACTCAAAAAGACTTGAATTTGAGGCCAAGAAAGGTGGATAGAACTTATAAAAGATTATGATTGAATGATACATCACCATCCGGGTAAAGCTAATGTTGTTGCTAATGCTTTGAGTAGAAAATCTCTAGGCACAGTATCTTGTATTTATTTTATTTGAGTTGACCTGCTGAGAGAGTTAGCTTTAATGGGAGTGGAATTAACTTTGAATGAGTCTTACGGAATAGTAGAACATTTAAATGTTAAACCCACGTTGATAGACTGGATAAAAGAAGCACAGGCAGGAGATACAGAATTGAAGAAAGTTAGAGATAATATGAAAAAAAGTAAAGCAAATGAATTTTCTATTCGTGATGATGACATTGTTATGTACGATAACCATTTGTGTGTACCTAATGTGCCTGATTTAAGAAGAAAAATTTTAGAGGAAGCCCACCGTTCTTTATATGCTATGCATCCAGGGAGCACGTAACTGTATAGAGATTTGAAATAATGTTATTGGTGGCCGAAAATGAAACACGACATTGCATATTTGGTTGCTAGATGTCTAGTTTGCCAATAGGTGAAGGCGGAGCATCAGAAGCCAAGTGGTTTACTACGGCCTTTACCTATTCCTGAGTGGAAATGGGAGCATGTTACTACAGATTTTGTTATAGGCTTACTAAAATCATCACGAGGGTTTGATTCTATTTGGGTTGTCTAAGTCTGCACATTTTCTTCCTGTTAAAACTACTTACTCCATGGATAGATATGCCAAACTATATGTGGATAAGATTATTAGATTGCGTGGTGCACCTATTTCTATTATCTCTGATCGAGATCATAAGTTTACTTCTCACTTTTGGCCTAGTTTAAAACAAGCTTTGGGGACTAAATTGAAATTTAGTACAACTTTTCATCCTCAGACTGATAGGCAGTCAGAAAGAACGATCAAGACACTCGAAGACATGTTACGAATTTGTGTATTAGAGTTCAAGGGAAGTTGGGATGAACACTTGCCACTAATAGAGTTTTATTATAATAATAGCTATCATTCGAGTATTGATATGGCTCCTTATGAAGATTTGTATGGGAGAAAATGTAGAACTCCGGTGTGTTGGACTGAAGTGGGAGAACGAAAACTACTTAGGCTAGAAATTGTACAACAGACTACTGAAAAGATAAATCTTATCCATAATCACTTGAAAGTGGCACAAAGTAGATATAAAAGTTATGCAGACAACCGAAGGAAAGAATTGAAATTTGAGGAAGGTTATCGAGTATTCCTACATGTTTCTCCTTAGAGAGGGGTTATAAGATTCGGGAAGAAGGGAAAGTTAAGTCGCAGGTACATTGGCCCATACGAGATAGTGAAACGGGTTGGAGTTATAGCTTATAAATTGGCTTTACCACCAGAATTGTCTCGGATACGCGATGTTTTTCATATATCCATGTTATGTAAGTATGTGCCCGATCCTTCACATGTGTTTATTTCACAATCGATAGAGCTTCAAGATGACTTGACCTACGTGGAGGAACCAATTGCTATCTTAGATAAAAAAGAACAGGTGTTACGAAACAAAACCGTCCCATTAGTTAAGGTAATGTGGAGAAGTCAAAATGCAGAGTATGCTACCTGGGAATGAGATAATAGCATGAATAAGCAATATCCTCATCTGTTTGGTAACTTTCTTAGGCGCTAAATTTCGAGGACGAAATTTCTAAAAGATGGGTAGAATTGTAATGCCCTAAAACATGATTAGGAAGGTTAATTACATGATTAATTATAAGCTATGAGTTATAAGTTATAAATTGTTTATGTGTGTTAAACATGTTAATTATCATGTTTAGGGGATGCATGCTCATGTGATATATGTGTTGTTGACATTAGGTGCTAATTGAGCTTATTATCGGGGATAACATGTTTAGAGCATATGATTAATTATGTGGTTAAATGAATCATAAAATATGTTTTTAATGCATCGCTATGTTTATAAAAGTAAACTAGGGTGTTGGTGCGAAATTGACAATGTTTGGTAGCCAAATGTGAAAGTTTTGAGATTTTCGATAAATTGCTACTTTCCAGTTCGAGCCCAAATTAGGCATACTAGTTTTATGATTCTGGAAAAACACAAAATATGAAAGTTGTATATGTTTAAGTTATCTACGCATATACACAAAGTGGGAGTAAATCGGGGCCCGTAATAGGGAGTTATGGTGATTTTACGAAGGTGGGACAAATCTGTCATTAGTGAAATTGTTTAATTGGATCTCTCGTCCAACCAATCATGTGTTACCACTACCCCTTTTTCTATTGGACCCCTTTAAAACGTGTTTCTGATCTTAAAGCTATGTGTAGCTTCTTCCTCATGAGAAATAACAAGCTTGGAAAGATTTGCCTAAGGAGAGAGAAAGTAAGAAAAAAATCTTCGAAAATTTTCTATAAATCGAGGAATTCTCGTAAGGTAATTATCTCTTTATTAAAGTTGGTAACATGAATGATATTCACACTTTGTATATTTTTGTTTCTTATTTTTATAAGTATTTTAATGACACCCATATTGCCTATGTTTATTAAAATAAGGATGGGTTAAGAACATAAGTTAGAATTGGTGTTAGGATCGTAAATGCATACTTTAAAGTCCTAGATTTACATCATTTTTCGTAAAGCATTTTGATTTAGAAAATTCATGCTTATGATGTATATATCTGATAAAACATGTTTATTATATGTTTCCATGATTTATGCCCAAGGTGGAGGCTATGTATGCTTAAAAATGTTAAGTTATGCCTTAATGTTCTATTTTGACCTAGTTATGCTAAAAATGACATAAATCATGGAATACTTATTGAAATCAAGTAATTCCAGTGGGAGATGTTAGAAAACATATATGAGTATAACATACTCGAAAATCAAAATGAAATTCTTTTTAGTTAGTCTTGGGAGCCAGTTTGAAGTTGATGTTTCATTGCTGTTTTTCGGTAAAACACAACATGAGATATGTTGTAGAAAAATGGGCATAACTTTGTCAAAAGAATTTGTAATTTAATTGCGTAAATTGTGTGAGAACCCTAATTAATATGGTTCTTCATATTTAATTTCTTTTCAGTTATTTATGATTGACCAACTGATGTGATGTGTTATGAAGTTTAATATTATTTGGTGTATTCAAATACTAATGATGTCGAATTGATAGGTACGGAAACGGCTAATACTACCATATAAAGGAAGTAGATTTTGGTGTTGATTTTATTACCTACTTCAAGGTGAGTGACCTTCCTTATGAAATATATATGCTTATATTTTCATATGGAAATGTGTAGTTGAATACATGTGTTAGAATGTTTATGGAGTGATGTGGTATTTATGAAACATATGCATATGATTAATTATGTTAAGCAATGTTATTTAATGTTATGGACTGTGGCAGGTCCTTTATCTAATGTTAAGGACTGTGGTGGGTCCTACGGGATGTGGCGGTCCTGTTAATCCAACTCAAAGATTTGTGTACTCGGGCCTAATAAAGGGATGTGGTGGTCCCCAATAACTGTGGTGGGTTAATTGGACTGTGGCGGGTCCAGGCTTGCGAGAGTTTCACAATTCCTATTGGGTTATAGCATTAGAACAAAGTAAACATGGTTATTCAAATTGGTTATATGTGTGGTATATGGTCATTCACTAAGACTTTATAGCTTACACTCCTATAATGTTTTGTTTCAGGTATGCTTATCATTTGGAGTTCACTGCCAAGTTAGGACCTTACAACGGGAAAGCGACGGAGATCTAATATGGTTTGAATGTCAAGAAGATTTTTTTGTAAATGTTAAACTAAGGATATTGGGTATGTAAATTTGTATGGTACTTATAAGTTACATGTAAAGGTAGTTATGTTTTCATCTACACTTGCCTTTAAAAAAAACTTATGCTATTTTTCATGAGACATTTAAAGTAAAAAGCATTGTTTAAGGCAATTTATCTCTAAATAAAACGATGAGTTTAACTTAATTAAGTTGGGGCACGACAGAGATCCTCAGAACATGAAGATGGAAACGAGCACAAAACGCGTCATGGTGATGTGGATTTCTAACTTGGCCGTAACGCCTTTAAGAAACCGTGTCATAGGCTTGAAATGTTAACATCTGCAAAGCTTAACCTATGACTCAAGCAGTTTTTTTCAAACACAGAATAAAGCTAAAATACGTACAAATTGACTATATTGAAATTTTTTTCTTACAAATCTCCCCCTTGGGCTATTCCAGAATAAAATTAAAAATAAAAACTCCTATGGGCAATCAAGCTCACCTAAGACTCAATCCCCAACCCAAAAAGAAAAAGTACATCTTTACCGACTCATAAATCGTGAGTAGATTTTTCTACATGGAATTTGCCACAAATTGCAAATCAGCACACTTAAATGCACCTTCAAATGAAAAAATATATAACAGTATAAATCTTCATAAGAATAGAACCCCCCCTATGTTTAACGACTCCCACCTAGGTAAGATGTCGCCCCCTAAGATAAAGATCTCCTATTAAGACTAAAGTGAAAGATACAATTTGTGCCCCTTTTTTGTTCAGGAATAGATAAAGAAAGAATGCATAAAAACTATTTCTCCCCCATAACGCATCTCTCCCCCAAATTGTGAGAATATGTGATATCAATAGAAAATATAGAGGAAAGAATAATATCATGTAATAATGTAAAGTGCAACAAACACAACGTGGCTACACAAGCACATATAATCCAAATAATGATCAATCAATACTAATATTGATACAATAAATGTTACCAACTTGAATGCAAAATGAAGTATGCGATATCAATGTAAACAAGCAATACGAGATACCAATATGATCATATAACATGCCAATTTAAATCAAAGATATGCACATGGCAAACACGAATTAAATTCAAAAGCAAATATTCAAAATAAGATGATACCCTATATATAAATATGAAAAATATACTAATGACACACATGCACATATATATAGGTATAAATGATTACAAAATGACACAAAATACATAAGTGTTACACATAGCATAGTATCGACGTGTTTAAATAAGTGGGATGGAATGAAGGGGAATGAACTAGAACAAATGAATTATGACCTAATCACTCAAAAAGTTATATATGACGATTAGCTTTATCAAACAAAGATTTAGCCTCATAGTACAGATAAAGTGAACTAATAAATGGACAAACAAACAAAATGCACACTAGCCTAGAAAATATCGATGATTCTTAAATCAACAGCGTCAAACATAAAATAACTAGGACTCATTGTGCAAAACCATTGATCTTCAACTTATAACACCCTAAAAAATTAAAGATATATCATTGTTTTCACTCTCATTTTGAAGATACCAATTTAAAAGAAGAATCAATGAAACAAAATTTTGGCCTTGGCAATATTTTCTTTTCTTTGCCACTCAATTTTTTAGGCTCTTGCCAATGGTGGCGTTTGATGCAAGGAAGATTTCTCCCTTTGTATCCCTTTTCCCGAACACTCATATTTTCAATCAAATCATAAAATCGTGGGAAATTATTTTTACATGTACAAATCCCCCAATCAAACATATATGTATAATGACAAGATTGTTAGGAAAACATCTCACTTATCTCATGTAACATATGAAGTTAAAATTCAAAAGAGCTGGAGCATGTGTGTGGAGAGGCATATACAAAGTGAATCCATTAAGCAAGTCATTTTCAAAATACTCCTTGCAAGCATGATTAAGAACAATCCATGCATTAAAAATCATAATAAAAAATCCTAGACATATGAAAACATGGAATGAAGTGAATTTAAATACACCAATATGCCACACAAAATGTGTAAAACTAAACTACACATAAACCAAAAATCTTTTTTGAGTTTCTAAACAATTTTCAAAATGATACCACTTTAACAAAAATAAATCAAAATACAAATAAAATATTTTTGTATTTTTCAATAAGACCCAATAAAAGAAAATTCATAATAAAAAATACTCAAACTATATACAAATAGCAAACACATATATTATGAAGTACAAAATCTAGTTATGTAAACATGTAAGTACAATTAACCATTAGATAGAGCATAATAAGTATCACGTACAAGCATTCAAGAATAGATAAGTTAAACACGTAAAGCCACCAAATATGATTTCCCAATCCACGTAGGTGTGACATGATGCTCTTGAGTTTTGGGAACTTCGGTTACTCCAAACTTAGACTTCTTAGGACCATCTTTAATATCAAAGAAAAAAGCCTAAGGTGACCTTTTCTATCGCAATGTGTGCACGTGTAGACACGATAATATTACCCTTAGATTGAATTTTTCTTACATTCCTTGCAACGATCGACTTTCTTAAAAGTATGGTTTCGTCTTTAGTAGGGGAAGCATTTGGAATATCAAAGCCAATCCAGTAAGTCACAAATTTGATTCGAACGGTGCCTAACATCTTATCAAACTTTTTTGACCTAGACTCCAAATCAAATTTGATATTACTCGGGTATCTCAATGTCTCCTCTAACTATAAAATCCTAGACCTGAACAAACGATGAGATCCATCAAACACTGCGGAATCATTCTTCAAAATATCTATATGGTAATTTAACACAATAACTTAGTTTTCTAGCTCGGATACCAATTTGAGGAACGTCCTATAGGCCTGAAGGGATCTAATATAGATAGGGTATACAAAAAAATGCCAATTTATATTTTTTTTCAAATTAAATATTAAACTTAAATGGATTAACCCAAAGTAAAATGTTGCATCGATTTTAAACAAGTTGTGAGTAAACCGATTTAGGCCTGTCAATGGGTCAGGTCTCGACCCGGATTCGATCCGTATAATAGGGTCTGAGCATATTTTTTTGGACCCGAGACTCGAAGACATGAAGACCCGTTTATTAAACGGGTAAAGTCTGGATCTTATACAAGACCCGGGTCCGAAGACCCGAGCCGAATTATACATTATTATTAGCCAAATATATATATATATATATATATATATATATATATCTTATATTTGTAAATATATCTTATTAATATAACATGTAAGTATTATATATAAAAATATATATATTTGTGTATATAATAAATATAAATAATATATGTTTTATTTGTACTAATAATATTCTATAATACATTACAAAATATTTTAATTTAAGATTAAAAAATAAAGAAGGGGGATAAAATAAATGTATATATTTGGCCAGACCCGGACCCGAACCCGAGACCCAAAGACCCGAACGGATCCGAGTCTGAATCCAATATTATAGACCCGATGAAGACTCAAACTCGATGAAGACCCGATTACACGGATCTGGATCTCCCTAAATCCAATCCGTTGTCAGGCCTAAACTGATTAACCAAATTTATCCTAACCTAAGCATGCATCGAGGGGAGTGCAGGATAAAATAAAGTAAATCAATCATAAGGCCCGATGTATGAGGAAAATCAATTGAAAAAAATCTCAAATGACCTAGCCATGCAAATTCACTATGTATGGAATTAAAAAGGACACATCAGTAGTCTTACAACACATATGCGATGCCCTTACAAATCTTGACGCACTTCGTTACTTCGACCTTTACAAAATGACATTCAAGAGTCCACTCGTGCACTGCTACAAATTATGAGTCCACACACACCTCGGTATCCACCGAATAGCTCAATAATTGTCACTCATGAAGTCCATCGTATGCCAACACATCCGCAAATAGGGACTCCACCGCAACGAAACAATTCTAAAAAATACGTGGGGAATATATCTTGGTGCCCAAAGTAGGATCTTCAAAGCATATATGTTGAACACTTAGATCCTAAATAACTTGGGTATAAAGTAGGGTTTGGAGAGATTTTTAGTCGAGTTTGGGAACTCAAAACATAAGTTTTTCTCTCTTGTAAAAATATTGTTTTGCACGCCTATTTATAGGAGGTTTTCCAAAAATAAGATAAGGATGAAAAGCAATTTGAAAATTCCCAAATAAAATAAAAATTTGCAGACTCGTTCGAACGAGGCACATCTCGTTTGAAAAAAGCCATGCATCTCATTCGAATACTTTTCAAATGACACTTCCAACGAAATTTTAACGAATGGAGGAAATTGTATAATTTGAAGTTTCATTGGAACGCGATGGATCTAGTGAGGTACATAGATTCGTTTGAACGACATATCTAGTGTCGTTCTAATGACCTCCCAAAAAATATTTTTTTACTAAAAAATATTTTTTTGCTAAAAAGTATTAAAAGGATAAATTTATTTTAAAAACATTAAAAAAATTTTTTTACAAAATCCTAACACCCAAAAATAAAATCTCCATTAATCCCTAAAGGTTATCTCACTACCCTCAACAAATGTGAGTTTTTCCCTAAGAGTCGGCTCACGTGCCCTAAGATCCTCAATCAAAACAATGTCATCATTACCTATGTCATGTTGCTTCAACCTAGCTTCCAACATTAAGTTAAACTTTTTTAATTCCATCATTTTCACATATAACTCACGAAAGGTAACTTGAAGTTCACTATCCTCTTTTTCTTCTCCACTCTTTCCACCATCACTCATTTGGGAGTCATAAATAATGGCCTTGAAAGTGTCATTCTTTGAATTATCTTCATAGGAAGACTTTTCATCAAGGCTCATATGACTAGCTATGACCACAGTGTAATTGCGCTCAATGAGTGAATCGAGTCCCTCTTTCGAATCACTATCACTAAGGTTGGCATTTTACACCTTCGATTTATTTCCCTCCTTCTTTAGTTTAGTGGGACACTTAGCTATCCTATGGCCTTAACCTTCGCATCTAAATCATCTATTCGAATCATCCCTCTTAAAATTATCATTACAATTTTTAGGGACTTTTATAGCCTTCTTAAAGATATTTTTTCTCAAACTTCTTTTCATTTTTTGATTATTTTTCAAACTTGAGAAATATCTTAAACTTTTTTGCATTCATGGCAATATCATCAGAATTGATTTCAGACTCATCATTCAAAAATTAGGTTTCCTCCTTCGGGGATTTCAATGTAATGCCTTTATCTTTCTTAATCTTTTTCGAGAAAAACATGTCAAGCTCATGAGACCTTCGAGTTTTGTAGAGTCCAAAGTAACCAAAGAATTCAAAATTGTCACTTTTGAATTAAATATTTCAGGTATGGACCTTAGATTTCCATGATTACACAGGTTTCAAGTATTCTCTCCCAAGTTAAACAACGAGTTCATAATATTTGACAGTTTAGCATAAAACTTATCAAATGATTCATTCTTCTCAATACTAATGGTTTCAAACTGAGTGGTGAGGTTTTGGAGTTTAGGATCCTTAACAACACTAGTACCTTCATGGGCGAGTTACAATACGTCCCAAGCCTCTTTAGACATCTCACATGTCATAATATGATGGAACTCCTCCGGTGTGACCGCACAAAATAGAGCATCTATACCTCGCGAATTATAATTTTCTAACCTATGCTCATACTCATTCAATGATCTTATGGGTTTTAAAAGAGTCGTTTCCCCGACTTTAGTGGTTGGTGGAATCCACCCTTTAACTACTGCTAACTAAACCCGCTCATACATCGCCTTAAGTGCTAATTTTATATGCATTTTTTAGTGTGCATAATTAGACGCATTAAACACCAATGGTCTAGAAACTGAATGACCCTTCTTATAAGAACCGTTAAAATTCATGCCTAAATCGGAATCTAACACAATAACTTAGTGTTCTAGCTCTGATACCAATTTAAAAAAATGTCTTATAGGACCGAAGGGATCTAATATGGATAGGGTACACACATAAAATCCAATTTTTAATTTTTCAAGATTAAATATTAAACTTAAACATATTAACCCATGGTAAAATGTTGCACCGATTTTTAAAAAGTTGGGATTAAACTGATTAACCAATTTTATCTTATCCTAAGCATGCATCTAGGTAAGTGCAGGATAAAATAATGTAAATCAATCACAACGCCCGATGTACGAGGAAAACCTAATTAGCAAAAGCCTCGGACGTCCAAACCATGTAAATTCACTATGTATGGAATTATAAAGAATACAATAGTAGACTTCTAACACAGACTTAATGCTTTTACAAGATTTAATACTATTCGTTACTTCAACCTCCGCATAACGACATGAAAGAGTCCATTCGCACATGATAAGCATCCAAAAGTGTACATTTTATACTTCGAATGGATGTATTTTAGTTGCTAATTCTCGATAATAATGGTTTGATGTGCTTTATTGTATATTGTGCAGGCTTGAATGCACGTTGCGGTGTTCAAACTCGTAATTTCTAGGCAACTGTGTCATTTCATAAGCTAATTACCCTCTCCCTAACCCTAACCTACCCCAAACTGAGCCTTAGCCTGTACCAAACCCGTGTGTGTTTTATTTGTCCCCTTTTATTTCTTTTACTTAAATTTTTATTTGTGTCATTTTGTTTTTAGAGTTTATTTTATTATTTTATTGAGTCATGTATATATTTTTAGGATTTCTTTATATTTTTAGCGCGTCGTGTATTGATTTTTATATTTTCTTAGTTTTTAGTTAGTTTAGTATTATTTTATTTTTTTTAGTTTTTATTTCTAATGTTTTTATTTTAGTCGTGTTTTTTTAGAGTTTGTGTAGTGTGTCGTGTCGTGTCAATTATTTTTATTTTTAGTTGATTTTTGTTTTTCATTTTTTTAGGTTGATTTTATTTTAGTTTGTGCCTTTTTTATATTTTTAGTTAGAGTCGTTTTATTTTTAGAATTTATTTTAGATTTGCTTAGAATTTCTAGATTTTATTTTCTATTTTTTTTATTAGTATAATTTTTTTTTATTTTGATTTTTTATTAGTTTTTAGTTTTTATAAGGATTAGATTTTTTAGGATTTCATTTATTTTTTAGTTTTTTTTAGTTTTTACATTTTTTTAGGATTTTCATTTTAGTTTTATTAGAATTTTATTTTTATTTTTATTTTCGTTTATTTTTAGTTTCATTTATTTTATTGAGTCTTTATTTTATTTATAGATTAGGATTTTATTTTTTTAGATTTTAATTTTTAATTTTATTAGTTTTTTTTAGTTAGTTAGTCTACATTTTTTAAAGGTCACAAACTAAAACACACACACACACACACCTCTAAACTAACACCACACGCTCATCTCACCCTCACCATAATCCTATACACCTAGCCCACATCCTACTCATCTACACCCTCACCACACCAAAATAAATCCAACTTCATCTTCTCCAACAAACTTCCCACCAATCTCTCTCTCTCCTCAACCTCCATAACCTAAAACCTCCAACAACATTTCTCTCTCCTCTCATCCACCACCACATTAACCAACAACAAAAACTAAACCCATCATTATTCATCATCATTATCATCCACCATTAACATCAAACCCACCACCATTCAAATCAACACCCACACACACCATAACCCTCACCTTCATCTTCTTCCCTCATCACCGACCACCCATTTCTCTCTCCTCTACCTCCATAACCTCTCACCACCATTAAAACAAAACTCAACATCCCTTCAACCAAACCCAACAACAAACCCGTCTCCATCCTCTCTCTCTACACAAACCCATACCCGGTGACTCTACCCGCGGCTCAAATCGAACTCCGACCCGATGTCGAAACTGCCACCACGACCCCGTTACCGGTGAACCGCCCAGCAACTCGCGGACTCCCTCTAACTTACCTCCAGCCAACCAACTTTCAAACCCGTGGCAGCACCCGTACCCTCTTCCTGAGCCCTAACCCAGCGACCCATAACCCGTGAACCTAGCTCCATACCCATTTTCATCCAACCTTATCCCTCCATGGAAACCAAACCCATTTCCCCCTTGTCCAAAATCGTGCTGCTAGCCTGCTACAAACCAAGACAAGCCAAAAAGCCAAAGACACACCAAATAAAACCAAAACCAAAACCAAAAACCCATTTAACCCACATGCCATGTAACCTCCTTTGAAATCCATTTCCAAAAACACCCCCAATCCCTTATAAAAAATTGAATTTTTATTTCCTCACCCAAAACACCCTCACACCTCACAACACATATGCACTTGTGTGTATCACGTAAAATACCCTTCTATACCATAACCACATGCACATCTCTATCCTATTTACCCAATTTACTCTCATGCTCCTTGCTTACTATTTAAGGAAGAAGAAGACCATTTTGAAAGGAGGCTTTTTCATATCAATTTTAGACAGAAATACCATTTTTTAGTTTAGTTTTTTTTAGGTTAGAATTTATTTTATTTTACTTTTTTTAGATTAGTGAGAAAAATAAATTAGTGATAATCCTTTTTTGAGTGTAATTATTGATGTAATTTTATTTTGATCACACAAATTGGAGGGATGTAAATTGCAAATTCAAGAATTGGAGTTTAATTTCACTCAAAGTGATTTGGTTTGATTGTTCTCTTCTCTACTTTTATTTTAATTGCCTAGTTTATTTGATTATCATGTTTAATATCATGCTAGGCTAAATTCCCTTTCAAGGGATGGGGGAACCCTTATTTGATGTTATTTTAATTTAATTAGTTTGATTACTTGAAAATTCCATTTGAATATTAATTTTGATCACTCACCCTTAAATTTACGCCTCGAGAGAGGGTAAATGATTATCGAGAGAAGATCGAAATTCGAAGTTATAATACCCATTTTAGATTCGACCTAGAGATAGGAATTTCTTAAGTGTGGTATTATTCCTTGAATTTCAACTCTAAAATTCATTTTCTAGATTTACATAAATTTTAATCGATCGATCCTAGCGGGTGATTAATTAAAAAGAGTGTAAATCTATTTTCTAGAGTTGTGGGGGGTTAAACTTAATTTTCTAAAAGATTACTATTAAAATTACACTTGCAACGAGAGTTGATTTGTAATTTTGGTATTAATTTGGAAAAATTCAAATAATTAAATTAATTAGTCAGAATAACTAAAATTTATAGTGTAGTCCCATTCCTTGATTGTTCTCACATTTATTTACCTTACTTTATCTCTTATTTTTGTGTTAGACTTTATTTTTCATTTTAGTCACTTTTTAGTTTGTCATTTGATCTTCCATTTAGTTTAGTGTTATTTCACTTCACCTCACCTCACAAAATCGTTTTAATATTTGAAAAGCTAAAAAAAATAGAAAAAGTAAAAATCCCAAAAAGAAAATAAAAATTGAATTACAATTGAGTTTGTCTCTAGTTTACCCCCTTGATGTGGATTGACATCCTTACTTACTTCTCTACACTAGTTTTATTATCATTTTGTATGTAATTTAGGTTTTGATTGACTTGGCTTTAAACAACGACTACATACAATAGCAAGTTATCAACGCACTCCCACAATGTGTGAGTCCACACACGCCTCAGTATCCACCGAACAGCTCAACAATCGTCACATATGAAATCCATCGTATGAAAACACATTAACAAATACAAAGTCCACCGTAACGCAACAGTTATCACAAAGATGTGGAGAATAAACCTTGGTGTCTAAAACATGATCTATAAAGCATATATGATGAGCACTTGGATCCTAAACAACTTGGGTATAAACTAGCATTTTGGAGAGCTTTTTGGTAGAGTTTAGGAACTCAAAACATTAGTTTTCTCTCTCTTGTAAAAATGTTGCTCCTCACTCTTATTTATGGTAGGTTTTCTAAAAACGAGATCAGGATGAAAACCAATTTGGGAAATCTCAAATAAAATAAAATTTTGCAGACTCATTCGAACAAAGCCATGCATCTCGTTCGAACACCTTTCAAGTGACACTTTCAACGAGATTCTAGTGAAGGGAAGAAATTATCTCGTTCAAAGTTTCGTTGGAACGTAATCGATCTAATGAGGTACATAGACTTGTTCGAATAACATACCTAATGTCATTCGAACAACCTCACGAAAAAAATATTTTTCTGTTAAAAATTATTAAAAGGATAAAATCATTTTAAAAATATTTTAAAATTAATTTTAGAAAATCCTAACACCCAAACATAAAATATTCAAGGGTCAAAATATATATGCATTCATACCTGAGAAATTCTCAGAACAATAGATGAAAACGAGCATGAAATGTGACATGATGATATAGATGTTCTAACTTAGCTACTACGTCTTCAAGAAATCACATCATGGGGTTGCAAGGTCAACATACACAAAGTTAAACCTATGAGGCAATCAGTTTTGTCCAAACACGAAATAAAGTCAAAATATATACAAATTAACTCTATTAGAAATTTATCCTTAAAATCTATATGTTATGTATCTATTGACAATGATATTCAATATATACGTAATTATATGTACTTATATATATATATATATATATATATATATATATATATATATATATTATGCATATTGTACATATATATTTAATTAAAGTTTATACATGTAGGGGAGGTCCAAGCTCAAGGTTGATTAGCAAACTAACCTTACACACATGGAGGATCAAGTAAAGAATGAGGTCGCTCGAAGGACCTCCCACGAAGAAGATTATTCGAAAGAAGGTTATTCACAAAGATTGAGGTCTCTCGAATGACCTCCCACAAAGATCAAACCCGATTAAGAGATGAAGATATCTCATTTGTAATAAAGATTCATGTAGTTGTACTCACTTACCTTGGTAAAAATATTTAAGTTTGTTTTGTAATATTTATGAGGTTGATCAGTACCTTCGAAGGACCATGTCTAGTAGTGCATGGGAGAGCTCACATTCTCTATCGAACAACTTCATTTTGGAAACCTCGTAGGGATTTGGTTTGGAGGATTGGGAACAAGGCAACACTGGGA